>CM037156.1:31223400-31823400 GCA_020921065.1 Vaccinium darrowii
GCTGTTTCCAGGAGCCTGTCTTATCTCAAACAAAACAGTAAAGGACACCTGTCACGAAGACCACAGGCTATGGTATACGAGGGGGTGTCCAAGCAAGTATGGGTGGCTAGCCCTGATTGGCTTGGCCCTCTACATTATATTCTTCTCTCCTGGAATGGGCACCGTGCCTTGGATTGTCAACTCTGAAATATACCCACTAAGGTTCCGAGGGGTCTGTGGGGGGATAGCTGCCACGGCAAACTGGATTTCTAACCTCATTGTTGCCCAGTCATTTCTCTCATTGACACAAGCAATTGGGACTTCGTGGACCTTCCTTATATTTGGAGTCATATCTGTTGTGGCATTGTTTTTTGTGCTGATTTTTGTGCCGGAGACCAAGGGGCTTCCGATTGAGGAGATTGAGAAGATGTTGGAGATGAGAGTGTTGCAGTTGAAGTTTTGGAAGAAGAGGAGTGATTCGGAACTCATGAATCAAAAGAAGAATCAAAATGCGTGAGAAAACAAGAGTGCGGGGAGGGGTAATTACCTTGATTTCTATTAAAATTAACTAAGAATGCTGATATATGTACCTCAGATTCAATGTGTGTGGACACATTTATGGAAATGTGAATATCTGAGGGGGAAGATAATACGAAAGAGACTCCACTGAAGTATGCTAAGAGTTGGATTTGGTAAAACTTTCAGATGTGCTATCATATTGTCATTGCTTGAATATAAAACTAATCAACATATAGTAGTTATTTGCATGATTTCGGTTCTGTTGGTTTTTTTGTTTGTAATCCAACTGTGATATCATTTGCTTTTAACTGAACTTCTACATTGGTTTTTCTTTGAACTTCCTTGTTTTTCGAATTCCGAAGGTCAAAGCACATCATTTTCATGGTTTTCACCCTCTCATTATACTACAAATTTAGTTGGTATGAAACATTTCCTCTTCCGAACTCTTAAGGTTTCTCGAACCGGACATTCCACAACTAGTCGGGACTCGGGAGCCCCTATCTATGGTCACGCACGCTGGTTGCCCCCTCCCATCTTTGTGCATTTCAAAAAAAAAAAAAAAACTCCTAAGGTTTTTAAAGCACATGAATGACACATTAAATCACTTTCTTTTGGCCGGGTAGCAAAGCCAAAAAGGAGTATTATTTTTACTACCTTCACGATTGTGTATCGCCCTATGGAATCAGAGAGTCTAAGCACACATTTTGATAACACAACTGTATCAGGAACTGTTCAATGTATGTAGATCCATGTTGATCTATTCTAGATGTAATTGTATCCGGAGTTGTATTTTAAAGTTGTGTCAGTAGCATTGCTCATTTGGAATGGATTGAACTATTCCTTTGGCGAGAAAAAGTTTACATGTTCACGTTGAATGAGTGAGCATCACAGGAAGAGTTTGACGTGCATATTCATGTGAAAAAATGGAGTAATGCATTTTCATCAAATAAGCATTTCATAATGTTGTGTTAACAACAATGCAATCATTTTATATGTTACATTTATTCACACTATATTCTTGTTATCTTTGTGGCAAACTTCTATATATCCGTGCTATTAAAACCCAACAATTTGTAATTTTACAACAATCTTTTTGCAAACTAATCATCATAATTCCAATAATAACAAGAATAAGGCTACCATTGACTTAATTTACTCCCTCTGTCCCATAACGTTGGTCCTTACGAAACTACGTGCAATTTTCAAACTAAAAAATAATGTATTTACCAAAATAATTTTTTAATTTTTTTTGCACCGTATAAAAGTTCTTGATGAGATCTATCAAACAAGATCCATATTGACTAAAAAATTATTTTCGTAAGCACGTTATTTTTTAGCTTGAAAATTGCACGTAGTTTCGTAGGGACCAAACTTTATGGGACGGAGGGAGTATTTAATTTGAATTATTTTGTTTACAAAAAATCAGTGTTAGATTTCTGTATATACAGTAATTACTTATTGATCTTGACGATGCAAGTGATAAAGTAAAAAAAAAAAATCGAAAGTTTAAAAAGTTTACTAATTCGGAGTAGAATAATAAAACATAACATACAAATTTTTAGGTTCGTTTGTTGTTTTTCCTAAACTTTTTTCAACCTCGGATTTTGTGCTTTTTTGAATTCTCTAGTCGGGATGAATTTGAAACAAATGGTTTGATATTTTTCTTTAAAAAAATCCTTAATATTGAAAACAAATCAAGAAAATCTATTAAGACCCATCCGAACTTGAACCCTAAAGTTTCTCGTTGAGACTAAGATTAGACTAAAAGCTCGAGTAAGCTTTCCAATGCACCAGAACTCAAAGTTCGAGTCTTGTTCCCCTGAAATACGTAGTGCAATATCCCTCCATGTCAAAGGAAACAAAACTTTTTCTGCAGAAAGGTTTCTATCTTGGGCCCTCTAACAAGAGCTAGCGGATTTGCTGGCTTGAACTCCCGGTCCCAACTCCTTGGTCCGTCCATCCGAGTCGTCCATTTGAGCAATCAACGGTTTGGATTTCATCTCACCCCAAATAAATCTGAGTCACCTATGTTCATCTGCGAATCTGAGCCGTTAATTACTTGGATGAATAACTCAGATGGACGAGAGGGAGTTGGAACATGATTTTCAGGGGCTGATTAACCATATTGCATTTTTTTAAAAACTTTATTAATTAAAGCGGGTTCTAACTTTATTCCCAAAATACATGAAAAAGTTTTTGCATTTTACGTTTTCCGGAAAACGTGTTTGCATTTCACGTTTTTATTGTGGTTTAAGACGGCTTAACCGAAGCAATTCAGCTTAAAAAAGTGTTTACGAAACACGCTTTTAAAAAACGTGTTTGGTAACAACGCCTTCTGAAGGCGTGTTTTGGTTGCAAACAGCTTGGGCTTTAAAACACTGGCCGTTTTTTCCCAATTTGCAAGTTGCAACTGCTTCCTCCTCTTCTGCGTCGGCCACTCCAGCTTCCTCCTCCTCTTCTACGACGGCCACTCCACCGACAGAGGCAAATGCTCCGGCCATCCTGCAGCATCTCCGCCGCTGGTTACTACTCCGGCAGCCGCCCTGTCTCTCTGACTTCAAACAGATCTCAAAGTTAAAGCTTGGTGTGATTTTTCTTAGAGTTTAACGACAAGGTGAACGGCGGAGGAGGCGGGCAGTTGTAGGATGGGGTGTTTGCTATAAACTTATGCTTTGCTTGAAGATCTAATGCTTAACGAGAATCTGCTTGGTTGCTTTTTCTGATATGTTCAACGAAATAGCTTGAAAATTTCTGGAAAAAAAACGCAAATCGGTTAATGGACCATTTTCTGGACAGCAAATCCTCAGATCGTAGGCTGTTTGGACCCAACAAAATGTTAAGCTCTGATAGACTGAAAAATCAAGACTGAAAATTTTCCATAAAATTTGTGTGGGCTCTGTATAAACCTGATAGTGAGACGGCGATTTTGAGCTTAACGTCTCTGTAATCTCACTAGCTGGCCCCTGCTTCACCAGCTAAAAATGGAAAGCAAGGCCGTCTTCACCCATTTGGCAAATCTCTTGCAGTTTTGTATAGACAAGAAAGCCCATTTGTCAGGCAAAATCCTCCACGGCTACATTTTCCGTAACGGCCTCTCGGCCGACACCTTCCTGTCCAACCGTCTCATTAAGTTCTATTCCAAATGCGGCGATACAAGTACTGCACGTCACCTGTTCGATAAAATGCCGCTGAAAAATATTTTTTCTTGGCACGCCATGTTAGACGGGTATTGTAAAGCCAGCAAGTTGAAGGACGCGCATGAAGTGTTTGCAGCAATGCCTGAAAGAAACACAGTGTCGTGGAACACTTTGATTAGTGCTCTAGTTCGAAGTGGGTTTGAACGAGAAGCACTGGATGTTTATCACCTGATGAATCTTGAAGGTTTTATGCCTACCAATTTCACATTGGCTAGTGTTTTTAGTGCTTGTGGTGCATTCGTGGATGTGGATTGTGGTAGAGAGTGCCATGGGGTTGCTATCAAGATTGGTCTTGATAAAAATGTGTTTGTGGCTAATGCTTTGTTGTGCATGTATGCAAAGTGTAGGGGCATTGACGATGCGATTCAGGCATTTGGCGACTTATCCATACCTAACGAGGTTTCTTTCACAGCAATGATGGGAATTTTAGCAGAGAGTGGCCGGGTTGAGGAGGCTTTTAGTATGTTTAGAACAATGCATAGAACAGGAATTCGTATTGATTCCGTTTCACTGTCGAGTGTTATGGGTGTTTGTGCCAAAGATGGGAGTGGGGAATTTGGTATCACTAGTGAGAGTTATGGTTTTCCAAGTAATATGCATGGCCAACAAATACATGGACTCACTGTTAAACTTGGTTTTGAGAGAGATCTTCACTTAATTAATTCATTGCTTGATATGTATGCAAAGAAAGGGGACATGACCAGTGCTGCGGTTTTTTTCAACAATTTACCAGAAACTAGTGTTGTTTCTTGGAACATCATGATTGGGGGGTATGGGCAGAAGCATGACATCGAGAAGGCCTTGGACTATATGCAAAGGATGCTGTATCAGGGTTTTGAACCCGATGATGTCACTTACATAAATATGCTTGTAGCATGCATCAAGTCTGGAGATATTGAAATTGGGCGTCGAATATTTGATAGAATGTTATGCCCAAGCTTGAGTTCATGGAATGCTATTATCTCAGGGTATTCCCAGAGTGAAAACCATATAGATGCAATAAAGCTTTTTAGAGAAATGCAGTTTCGAGAGGTCCCTCCTGATCGTACTACTTTGTCTATTGTCTTAAGCTCTTGTGCTGGAATGGGACTTCTGGAGGGTGGAAAACAGCTACACGCTGCCTCTATAAGGGCTTTGTTTCATATGGATATTTATCTTGCCAGTGGACTTATTGGCCTCTATTCAAAATGCCATAAAATAGAGATGGCAAAATGTATTTTCAATAAAATGCCAGAACTGGATATTGCCTGTTGGAATTCTATGATAGCAGGTTTGTCACTGAATTCTCTGGACAAGGAAGCTTTCTCTTTATTTAAGCAAATGCTAGGAAAGGGGTTGTTGTCCACCCAATTCTCTTATGCTATCATCTTGAGTTGTTGTGCAAATCTATCATCTTTGTCTCAAGGGAGGCAGATTCATGCTCAAATAGCAAAAGATGGATATATGAATGATGTATTTGTGGGGAGCGCTCTAATTAATATGTATGCTAAATGTGGTGATGTAGATGGGGCCAGAGAGTTTTTTGATGAGATGCCCTTCAGAAATATAGTTACTTGGAACGAGATGATCCATGGTTATGCACAGAATGGACGTGGTGAAGAGGCTGTTAGTATATATGAAGATATGATTGAATCAGGTGAGGAACCTGATGCAATTGCGTTTGTTGCTGTTCTAACAGCTTGTAGCCATTCAGGACTAGTTGATATGGGGATCGAAATATTCAATTCAATGAAGCTCAAACATGGTGTGGACCCACTCGTGGATCACTACACATGCATCATAGATGCTTTGGGACGTGCTGGTCGGTTCCATGAAGCCGAAGCACTAATAGATAGAATGCCATACAAAGATGATCCTATTATATGGGAAGTTTTACTTAGTTCTTGTAGGGTTCATGCTAATGTAAGTCTAGGGAGAATAGCAGCGGAGGAGCTTTTCCGTCTGGACCCACAAAACTCTGCCCCTTACGTGCTTCTTGGGAATATATATTCTTCTTTGGGTAGATGGGAAGAAGCAAAGGTTGTTAGGAAACTGATGAGTGATAAGCAGGTATCCAAGAATCCAGGTTATAGCTGGGCTGAACCCAAGAACAGAATGGAAGTTGACCTTAATGATGATTATAGGATGATGGTTGATGAATTTGAAGCAGCAAATCTTTGAATGTCTGGCTTTTAACGGATGATACACCTACTCAAAGGTAAAAATCGCCAGTTATTGGCCTTAGTGCTTTCATATGCCAAAAGATGACATTGATTCTCTTGCAGAAGCTCGTGGGGGCGGAATGTCGTCTTGAGAGGTACTTTAAACAACAATGTTCTTCTTTTTTCCATTCCATAGTTACATTTGATATTTGCACTGATTAAAAATGACCTCAAAATATGCAGTGCCTTTAAATTGTGTATCAATATTCTTCACACCGGTGAAATTTGTAATGTTATAATCTTCATGTGACACCAAAATTTGTTTCACATAAATGGAAGAAAGCTTCATAATTTGTATATCGTATAAAATTTGTTTCACATAAATAGAAGAAAGCTTCATTATTGTATATCATACAAAATTTGTTTCTTTAGGTTCTTGATTTTCATGCCTTCAGTCTTGGTTATGAATAATGAGACACAGGACAGCCTTTCTAAGTGCAAAGAGAACGTTGTCCCAACACTTGTGCAGCTATTCTACATTTCTAATGCCTTCTAAACTGCAACATATGTGGCTTTTGTCCTCAAAAGTATCAATTCTCAAGACTTCCACCATTTGGACCGAAGTCTCTTTCCATCTCTTATTTGTCAATTGCTAGCCTTCAAAAGGGCTAGTGGATGGCTGGATGCTACATTACTACTCAGATTGGTTTAGAGTTTACTGGTAACAAAGGGGAGGAATGATTCTTTCACTAGTATATGTATTCCACTGCAGTTTTGTGTAATAATCTTATTTTATTCCTTTCTTTTATTTCCTTTTGATGTGGGGGGTGAGATCTGGGGCTAGGTAATAGCTGGCCTTTGTTATTGACATGCTTAACTATCTATTATCGATAATTTGATTGAAAAGTCAATGATTATACCTCTATTTGGTCTCGGTAAATTATCTGATCAGCTTTCGTGGAATATCTCATTTGACACTTTGCTTCATGTAGTATGTTTGAACCTTCATTTTACCACCACATCCTCTCCCGATAGACTCTTAGCCCCGTTCATCACCCATCTGCGTTAATTTAATGGTTTAAAGTAACGGTTTTGTGAAAACCCAATTTGCGCTCTGGAAAAATGATCAATTGAATAGCGCCACGTGTCAAAATTATGCAGTTATTCATATACCAACAGCTCAAGACTAACATCTAGCTGTATTGTTAAGCAGTTGTAGCATGTTTTTTAAGTCATGTCCCGTGGTCTTTGTTACCTGAAGCTAAATTATGCAGTTATTTATGCAGGCTGATCAATGAATTAGAACTACAGGCTGCAGTGGAAGCAATGGCTGAGTTTCTAAACAAGGCTGTGAAACCTGTCCTTGTGGCAAGGGACTGGTTCCAAAGCACCATCCACAGTTCATTGGGACATATTGGGGTGCTGTGAGCACCGGCTACTGCGGCGAGGTCCCGCCGATGCATATGTATTTGTGGGTCCCATCTTCAATGATTACAGCTTGGTTGGGTATTCTTTGCTGATCAAGAAAGAGAAATATGTGATAGTGCAGCCCAATTGCGTTACTATTGGTAATGGGCCTTCGCTGGGTTGGGTTTTCATGGCAGACTTCTCAACTGCTTTGGCCAAGAAGCTGAAGAACAACAACACTGCTTATGAGAATTACCGCAGAATATTTGTCCCTCCTGGCATTGCTCTGGAACGAGAGAACAATGAACCTCTTAGAGACAACATGCTTTTCAACAACGTTCAGGTAAGCAAAGAAATGTGACATTGCTGCTTATTTCCTTTCACTGTTTTTTGTTCTTTCCGAGGATGAAAGAAAATTATCGTTTTCCCCAATCGTATTTGGTTCAAGAGATATCAACTAAACTCTAGGAAATGCCACACCGGCTAAATCCATTATAGGAAGATTGCTAGGTTCTTTGTGTTCATTGAAAAGAGTGACTAGCCGACTATTTCTTGTACATTCTAGCAAGCATCTCTACATAATGGCAGGGGAGACGCAATTCAAATTATGGAATATAGTACCTTTCATTTTATTTTCCCTTTGCAAAATCCTCGCACAAAACCTTATCGAAAAACAGCCCTGTGACATGTTACGCAGGGCATTATCAGACACGAGCATTGCTTACCATAAGATGATTGACCACCATGGACATTACCAGAAGGTCTGCTTGCAAAACTTTGCTAGAGTAGCAGAAATTAGGCCTTCTATAAGATGAGAAGTTAGTCAGACTGCTTGATCTGATTTGTCTGACCCAATATTCCACTCCCCCAACCTTTTCTTATTAAAAAGAAGGCTACAAGCCTTTAAATTTAAATCTTTTGTTTTCTTTATGTTTTCTGTCTCCAATCTATCATAGGAAAGGCTTTGATCAGTAATACCATGGGTTAATTGGTGCTTAAGACCTCTTAGGTTTGAAGTTGAGATAGATTTGGAGCCCATTCGTTGTTCTTCGAAGTAGATGGATCAATTACTATACCTTGATAGTCTCTCTTTCCTATATCTTTCTTTTTTTTTTCATGTTTGGTGTAGAGGAAATGCATTCTTCATATAATTAAGACAAGCTTTTTTTTTTTTGTCCTTGATCGGCAATAATTAAGATGAGCTCATTAACAAGAAATGCTAAGGTCTGCAGTACTTGCGGGACTCACGGTTTAATTATCAGAAGCTCCATATGCCTGCAGTAATTGCGGGACTCGTGGTTTCAAGAACCCATTTTTGGGAAACGTTAAAAACATGTTCAGATGCTGGATCACTACTTCCCTTAGATGAAGAACATATGCAAATGCTGTATGATTCTTGAAACAACACCCCAACAGTTGTTGGTAGAGACCCAAAAGGAAAGGAAAATTCGTACTCCAGGGGTTGGAATAGGATAACAAGTTTTTCAATAATTTGGGACTCTTAAGTTCTTAACAGCATGGGCTTATGTTGATCTTTGACAGCATGGGCTTATGTTGATCTTTGATCAACCTATCCCATTTAGGTAATATCTATTAAATGGCTGAGAAAAACAATTAACCTTCTTGGTGCTCCAGGTTCTGGTTTATAAATAAACTGCTAAATGAGATTGTTACCTTCGAAAGAGTAGACACTCACCAACTGTTTGGCAAAATTCCGCTGAGGTTCAAATCATTAGTCTTGTGTTAAACATTCTAACTCAAAGGAAAAAGGAAGTATGATAGAATCACCTCAAAACCCAAGCTTCGTACATCGCCAGTGCCCGAGCTTCGCATTCTACCTGAAATTTAAACAAAAAAATACACAGATTTATATACATCTCTCTGCATATATAGAGAAAAATTGCAAACCCACTTAGAAAGAAAGAGAACGAGAGAGAGTCAGAGGAGGATGTCAATATATAACTGTGCACCAGTTTTGAGATGTGCTGTATCAAGCTTTTAATGTCCCAAAAGTGGTGGTCTTAAGAATCTTGGATGATTTCTTTTGGTAATATAGCACTAATCATATAACTTGTGGTCAATCGTAGATTTGCTAGCAAGATTAAAGACCATCATTGTTTCTCATTGATGGCTCATATATAAATGGGGGCAGAAATGCATCATTAGGTATTTGTGTTGAATCTGTTGATATTTGCTTTTTTGCCGGAATGACTTCCATTGTGTTTTGGTGAAGTTAAGTTGATTTCCTTCGGCCCTCCAACATTGGCAGGATTTTTCCAATTGAGTCCTTTTCGTCCTCACCTGTAGGTGTAATTGTGCTGGGTAGAATAGACTTTTCACGCTGCTATGAGCTACATACACTGATAGTTGAATTTTATTGCATAGAACCATAAATATCTTTTCAACTTCTTGAAAGCTTGTGGGCATCTTTCCCTTCTCTGAAATTGTTGATCTTTGAGAGACTTAAGCTGATGGTTTGCCTTTTTTTCATTTTTTATTTTATAGGTTGGATGTTGTAGGTTATTCATTTTTTTTTTTTTTAAAGATCTACTTGATTCTTTCGGTTGGGTGATTATTTGGTGCTATATTTTGGTTCCGATTTTTGCATTGATCGACTGGTCTTTCTATGTGCAGGTCTGGGAGAACTCGTCAATGGACTGTCGATTTGGTTAACAAACTCTCCAAAACGGCCTCATACTTAAAAGTGAGTATTATGTTAATCTTTTATTCTTCAATTTGTTCAGAGATGGTGACAGTCATGTAATGTTTGCTCCTTTTTGGCGTGTGTTATTTAGATAAAGGGTCAGATTATATAGGGTTTGAAATCATTTTCTTAGGGGTAGATCCAAAATTATAAACCGGAGTTATGATAAAAAAAAAGTAAAAATTCTACTAACTTGGAAGAGGAATTCACATTGAAGGGAAAGCAAAGTTGGGAACTCACTCTCATGACCAGGATGTTTGCTATAGAAATGCATCCTTAAGAATGGATTAGTAGTACATAATTAATCAGGATATTGAAGGGGAGAGCTCAGGAGGTGTAGAGGATTCACTAATGCTCTCCTCTCATCTGGCGCATTAAGAAGACCATTTTTCATCGAGGGAGAGGGAGAAGAGAATCACAAACACTATAACCATTATGGGGTAAAAGGAGGGGGAAAAGATCACCTTTAGTTTAAGCACCTTGGCTGCTTGGCAGTCGTAATTGGTAGAACTTAGAATTGATTTCTGAAGTTAACCAATTGATTGTTAAATATTGTACTTGCAACAATTTACTCGACTATCAATGATGATTAAATCGCATGTTGTTATAAGTGGAAATATAAATAATTAGATACATAGAAAAATATTCAAATGTGCATGAAAAGTGGATCTGTCTCTTTCCCTCTCATTATGCAGTTTCCGATTCACGTTTTTGTTCTTCAGTTTTCCGAAATAGATGAGCTATGAAGATCCAATTTTAGTATGCCAGGGACAGATTCCTTGTGATAATGTCTGTGACGGCAATAGAACCCTCAAAGAAGTTCCGAGCCTTTCATACTGTTTTTATTCCAACCTGAGTTTTAAATTTGGGATTTTTAGAATTCCAATTTCTTATATTTGGTTTGTTTTTCTATTATATGGTTATGTATTGAACCGTTTGTACTCTGCAATTCATACCCTTTGAGTTGGAGTTTTGTTACTATGTTGGGTTTCATATTTTGTTCTTATGCGAAGGACTGTTAGTTCACTAACTTTTCGCGAGTTGTCTTTTATATTTTGAATTTCAAGTGTGTGGTTTAAAGCATCCAAATGTGAGTCTGCAGATGGAAGTTGCAAATGAGATTTGCGATTCCCCTCAAGCATATGGATTGCATCCTCTCAAAATGTTTGGATTCTATTTTTTTCCGGTCTTTTTTTGTTGTTGCTGTCTTGCTGTGTCTGGTCGAAATTAAGCACATATATCATGGGCAGGTCAATTCGTTTAAGTTCATTGTAGTTCCATTAATTTTCAGTTTGCGACTGTAATTTGGGTGAACATGGATGTATATTCTCATGCTTATGTATGTGTTCAGCAATTTTAATGTGATTCACTGTGTCACTAGGCAAATGGATAGTGAACTTTTTAAATCTGATTTGAATAGTTTTGTGCTTAGGATATGGATGAGTCATCGTTTCATGGGTTTATCTCAACGCTAGAAGAGCCTTTGGATCGTTTGGTAATATTGACATCTAGGAACTTTCTTTTTTTTTTTTTTTTTTGTGTCAATCCATAAAACTTTATTGCATACGGAAAAACTAAGAGTCCAAAGAGATTTCCTGTTGGACCCAAGTTCGAAAATCACCAACTTGAGTAACGGGACATCTAGGAACTTTCAGTTACCGATTTTCAAGCTATTTTGGTGTCCTCTGATAATGTATGAAGTGGAATTGATAAACCAGTTCTTTTATTTTTTTAATCTGAACTTCGTAGTTTCATTTAGTTAATTATTATGCAGCTTGAATAATGTAAGATGTACAATCTAGGAAGGTCTCTTTTTTCGAATCTGGAACTTACTGGTGCAAATACTGCAACTGGAATGTAGCCCCATTAAATTGGTAAAACCATCTAATTAGCTTTGTATGATGCATCTAATTTTCTTTTTCCCAATTGGCATATGGCATCTAATTTATAGCTATAACCTCGAGAATTAACTTAACTTTGCTTCTACCAATGATTGATTTACATCGACAATGTTATCATGCATTTCCGCTTTTGTGATGATGTAGAATTCCTCAAGCCATCTCTGCAAATATTGTTGCCTATATTGTTCCAGTTGCATCTGTGATATCCACGTCAAATTTTAGCATACCCATCTAAACTGCTAACTTCTTTTCACAGCAGGATCGCCAATGCTGCAGAAGTTGACTGACCCAAACCATGCAGCAGGTATCTTAAGGCTTACAACTATGTTGGAATTGACCAACCCAAGTTGAATATCACTTCCATCTTTCATCAGACCAACACCACTTGACAGCTTAGCAACACCAGGCATTGCTACTTCCACCAAGCACACCTGCAAAGAAGGCCAAGACAGTCAACTACATGGCATTCTGACCAAAAAGAATGACTTGACTGTATCTATGAACCCTTCTTGAATGGTAGCACTAGCATCTTCTCGTGCTGTTTAAGACGCTACTATAATGCTTTTGCCGTTGGTGGCTTCAGAAACATTGAACTTTGTTGGAAAGCTGCTGTACTGTTTTTGCGCTGATGGGTTTATTTCTAGACTTTTCAATGCAAAATATGTACTCCCTAATTTTAGTCTGATGCAAACATGGATGTTTTATATTAATTCCAGATACCAAGCAAAAGATTATAAACCGAAGGCTAGAACCAAACGTGCTTCAAACAACTGCTACACGTATTATTTTGTTAACATCAAATATTGATTGCCCATGATTATAGTACGCTTCTGCAACCTTCTTTGTTACCGGGTTCAGGCCTAATCAAGCATGAAATGTTTTTTAGCTAATTTGCATAATTCAGTTTTTTAGTTCATATGGCCAAAGTTTCTTTCTCTCAGCAGATATGATAATGCGCTGAGATCTGAACTCCTCAAGACACAAGTAATTCTCAAATTCTAACTGTGAGTTCTCTTTTCAATTTTGCTTTACCTAATGTGGGTTCGATGAATTACATCAATCAAGGACTATGCCTCTTGTATGAGGAAGAATTTATTGTCTGAACAAGAACAAAATTAGGACTTGGCAATAAAGCTTTCCGAAAGTATCAGGAACATAAAATTCCCTTAAACTCATCGTATCTTGCTCTGTAGTGGAAAATGAACTACTAGCTATTTTACAGCCTTCTTTTTCACACACTGACGCATTTGCCACTTTTCACCAATAGGTGTTAATGGTATTTTATTGACGTTGTTCATGAAAAATAATTATAGTTGACGGGTTGACATTAATGGGTTGACGCGTACGTGCTACGCACGTAGTTGACCACCTAGTAATGGTTTAAAGAACCAGTTTTGTGAAAGCCCAATTTGATCTCTCTCTCTCTCTCTCTCTCTCTCTCTCTCAATGATCAGTTAGTAGGTTTTTGGAAAACAGTTCTTGAAACCGAACCCAAAACTAACAAATTAAATGTTCCCATGCTATGAGGATTTCTTCTTGGACCTGCGTCATTGGTTTTGGTTTAGTGTAATTGCAGGTTGACATTCTCTGGGATGCTACAGACCTAATGCCAGCAATCTAAATTGAAGCAATTAGGACCCATTGCTCATTCTAAGTGCGATCGATGCCTCCTCGGATTTTGTCTTTGTGCAGTCCAGCAGTATTTCTCTGCCCTTTGTGAGGCAGTGGAAGTTGTGGCTCTTTGTTGTAGACATATAAAGTTTGTGATCTATTGCAAATCGCCACTTGTTTCAGGGCCTAATATATAGGGCACAATAACTGACCAATCAATTATTACCAAGTATCTATAGATCAAAAATCAAAGATATGTGAATGTACCAATTAAATAGTGCCACGTGTCAAAATGATACAGTTATTTATATACAAAGTCCGGTCAATCAAATTAAGCAACATGGTGAAATAAATTATATTTCTCGTTATGTATGATTATCTTTCTTAAAATAAATAGAAAGGAGGATAATTATCAAATTATTGTTGTTTCTTTGAAATTAGAAAGAAAAATATGAAATGGGTGGAGCTTGTTTTAACTTTCCATCTCCCATGTCTATAGATGGAGGCACCATCTCTATGTTATATCACAGTGAAGGTATTCATCCATCACACAATCCTCTAGAGCTATGAAGATCAAAGTTTCCAAACTCTTGTGAATTCTTCAAAATCCAACATCAAGCAAGACAGTTGTTTATATTAAAGCTTCGAAGTTTAGAAGAACATTCACACCACATCATCTCATCTTCTTCACAAATCTTGGAGAAGATTTCGCAGTTTGATTCGGGATCAAGTTGTCAAGACCTTGTTTCAAGTTTGAAGAGAAGAATAAGAAGATCTTATTTTCGTGAATAATGCTAGGAATAGAGATCTCCACCACACCATAAATCACACACGCTGACACGCATGCGGGACACTGCATAATTGGTAATGGAAGAATAAGCACTTTGAAATTACTTTAAAACCACAAATCATGCAGTGCCACGCAAGTGGGTGTGGTAGAAATGTGTGTCCCTAGCATTATTTTATTTTCTTTGATTTGAAATTACATAAGAGATTGTAATATTCCTTTTTCTCATAAATCAATAAATTGATATTGTTCAGCATATTACTTTCGTCTTTTTAGTAGACTCAAAATTTGTGTAACCAGGGATGGAGTCAGAGGGGGGGCCAGTAGGGGCAGTCACCCCCGCAAGGAAGAAAAAAACCTCTAGTATTATATAGAAAAAAATAAATTTTCCTATGAATTATATAGTCTCGCCCCTGCAAAGTATTTTAGAAAAAAAATTCGCCCCTGCATAGTGAAATTCCTGGCTCCGTCCCTGTGTGTAACTCACCACGGTTCTAGAATTCTTATAATCAGATAATAAAAAATTTGTTATACCTAGTCCCCTTTAGCTCCACCATTTTAGTGAGCAAAAAGAGGGACACGAGGTTGCTGCTATGCAATCCCCGCACGGTAGCTATTGTGCACCATCTGAGCCGTCCGTTGCTCAGATGGACGGTCCAGATTTCACCACAGCACCTTTACATCCGAATCGTTCGTTGCATGCGTGCAAGTTGAAATCTAGGCTGTCCATCCAAGTAAACGGACGACCCGGATAGTACACAACAGCTGTTGTGCAGGGGCTACATAGTAGCAACCCCCAAATCCCAAAAAGAGAGAATTATATATTCTTTTGACAAGGGATAATCATCTTCATAAATGGTCATTGATAGTCACACTTTCTTTTTTAGAAATGCATTCCTTCTTTCTTTTTCTTTTCCTCTTACAATGTAAATTTACAACGTTGTACTTCTAAATGTGGAAAAGTACGCAATGAATGGCTAGTGTTGTAAATAAACATACAAAAGGACCACCAAAAAAAAAAAAAAAAAGAGTGGTTAAAAAAAATTGTGAAAATAACTAGTTAACTACCTTTAAAGGACGGTGAAATTTAATGTGAAGCAACTAAGCATGTGGTAAAAAAAAGAGTCCAACTATGGGTGTAGGATCCATTATGAGGTTCTACACTAATGATTGAAACCGTTTAATTTGTTATTATTTTAAGGGTCGTAAATTCAGTTCATTGGGACATCAAGAAAACATTAACCGATTAATTTAATTTTTATTTATGCGAATTCATGGACGATAACTAATCAAACCTTTATCCATATCGAAATTGACCTAATTTGTTATGAGAACTCTTAAAATATGTTTTGAACAAATTGAATAATTCCGATCATTTATATGCAATCCCGAGGTGGATTTCATACAAATGCGATATACTACATCATAAGGTTTAACCATAATTTTCTCCTTTGTTTTTTCAGTAATACTCCCAAAACCAAAAAAAAAAAATCATATAATAAAGGAGCCACAGCCACACACAGTATCTCCTTTCTATGATGCATCACGAAGACCGTGACACGTGCTCTGTTACTGTCATCGAGAAGTCAAGCCCAACGCATTGATAGCTTACAGCCTCACACGCCTCACTCATCCCGTGACACGTGCTCCTGCTTCCTCTCCCCTTATAAAATCTCGAACGTGTCAGTCTGACCAACAAACCCAAGTCCAATTGTGGCTGCACCAAAATGTATATACTCCCTCCGTTCTAATTTTATAATTCCTCGTTCTATCTTAATTAGATAAAAAAATGATTATATCTTTTAATTGGTAATACATTTTATATGCAATATAAATCTTGTTTGATAGATCTTGATTTAATCTAATAAACAAAGTGTTCAAAATCACCTAAAACATTGTAGATTATAAGATATAACACTTTGAAAAGTGACACGAACCCCCAAAATAGACTATAAAATTGGGACGGAGGGAGTATATATCAAGTTGTGTGGAACTTATTTTGGAATTTAAAAAATAATTTTGGTGTTCAATTTTCTTAAAATAATTTTTGAAGTACCCTTTTAAAAAAATCAATTCGATCGAATATCAATAAGAGCTTGATTGATTCATTCAATTTTTTATTTCTAGAAAAATGAGGACCGAAAAATGAATTAAATGAAAAAAATTCTTATCAATGTCTGGTTAAGCTGGTTTTTTTAATTAGATCACTAAACAAACTTTTTTTGAACAAATTAAACGACTCGGAACATTTATATAGGATACTGAGATGGGTCGGGGTCCACACAACTCGGGATACACGTTTAGCTGTACCACACAACAAAAATGAAAAGAACATCTAAACCGGTCTGAACGAAATTGAAATGTATGAAATTGGTCTGGAATCCATGATTAATAGTCCAGACCTAGATTAAAAAAATTGAGAACCATAGCATATGGTTCAGTATATTGCATTATTTTCATTTTACATAAATGGATTGCGCATCTCCATTTTGTATGAGAGTCTTCATACTATTAGGGCATTCTTATCTAACACATCCAAAAAAATACCAAATTTAACTTCAAAAACACCTTTTATAATTTAGCAAATCACTTTTCAAAAAATTCACAAACCAGACTCTCTATTCAAACTTTAGTTAGTCACTTTATCAAAAACTCACAGAATCAGACTCTCTAATTCATACTTTTACTCTTCCCTCCCTCCTCTTTTGGTGAGTGAACAGGTCACTAAATTTGTTAAGTTACTGTAGCAAAGTTAAGAAATCTTCAGATTGGTGAGTTCGTTTGGCGAGGCTGATTTTTGAGATTTTGGAGGAGTTTGCTCTCTATTTTAACCTTAATGATATTGATACTCAGTTCTCAATTTTAGAGGCCGAAAATGGAGATGGGTTGGAGCCCTTCCATTTTCTATTTTGTCAAATCTATTATCTATTTTAGAGTTTTAGAGATGGATTGTGGATGCTCTTACGAGACGCTTGGGAGCTGCAGTGCACAATGTATTTTGCCATAATGTATTCTTAAAACCACACAATGGAGGCATTATTTGGTAATCAGCCATCTATGAAGCACGGGTACTTCTAAAATCTCAACGTACTGGTACATATACCATACCGAGTATTGGTACTTCATGGGTACTTTTAAATACGTATAAGGTACTCAGAAAACGTACTAGGTACTTTTGAGTTTTTGGGTACGACAATGGGTATTTTTTTTAAGTCCTTTTAAGCCTATTTGTGAAGATTTAAAAACTTTAAGGGTTCCGCATGGGGAAAAAAAAAACACTTAAACAGCTGGCCTTGATATGCAACACTCAATGCGATAAAGTCATAAACTGAAGACCGCGACTCAAGTAGGACACCACATCATACCCAAGAAGAGACTAGGTTGTGGGACAATATTGCTGGATATGTATTTGATTCAATTTGTATTCTTGAAATCGCTGAACTTTCACTTGATGAGACAAAGATGGAAGTTGTATTGTTTACAAATGAAGTCGATGAAATTCAAGATCCTTGGTTTTTATTAGCACTATTTTCTTTCTTCTTTCTTCCTTTTTTTCTGTTTTTCTTTTTTTCTTTTTTTTGGTTTTGCTTTGGAGCTTGCTTTAAGTGTTGTTGGTATGTACTAAAACTCTAAAACGACATTGCATTGCTTTGATCTAGGATTCTAGACAGGTTGAACTTGACGTATGAACTTAGTCTATTAACTTTATTTATGCTGCTTTTTGCTGGCAAAATGGGTTTATTATCTAGTTCATGCAATAGAATATAGTAAAATATGAAAAAAAAAATTACACTTACGTACCCAACTGTACCCATATCCTATTTTTGTAGGTTTTTGCCGTATTGCGTATCGGTAGGGTTGGCTATCATAGTCGTACCCCCTACTGGTACTTACTTGTGCTTCATAGTCAGCCATTGAGGTAATTTTACATTCTCATTTTGCATGCTGGGTAAAAAACCTCATCATAATATATTTTGATATATTACTAACAAACACAATTCGGTTGCAAAAATTATTCTACACACATTTTCCAAACACTTTACATATTAATAATCTTTTTTACCACACTTAAAAAATATAATGTTCATAATCCAAAACGCAAAATGCAAAAAATAATAGGTTTACAAATAGAACTGATATGATTTTGGATTTTTAGCTACCACACAATGAGTGAAGAAGCTAGGAATTGAATTTCGAATGTTTCAAAGTTAGGCCCCGTCGCGCTTAATTTTTTGTACCTTTTTTTTGTCTATTCATCTAATTTTTTTCCACATTTGATAGTTTTGCGTCAAACTTTATAGGTTTCGTAATCCATCTTGACGAGAAAAATTGAAAAAGTACAAAATTATGACCAAAGCTCAAATAAAGATAAAATAAAAAAATGTAAAAATTGCAAAAAGTCGTACAAATAAATTAAGCTAAAATTGGCATTAAGCAATTAGAAAACAGAAAACAAAAAACAAGAAGTGACAATGTGAGCATATGGAGGCAATTTTACTTGTGACAATGTGAGCCTACTTTAGCAGGGCCTTCTCTTTGGGGGGATCGCATTAACAGACCTAAAACCGGCTAAAAGTAGGGCCTTCTACTTTGGTAGGCTGGGGTGGCTTTCCAATCACTAGCCGTTTTAGGGATCCGGGTTCTTTTAATGCTCATTTGAATCGTCTATTTCTACACTTGATGGTTTATATTCGCCAAAATATTCTAGCTGGTAAAATTAACAAACAACCATTTAAGATGAACAATTGAGATGAAAGAACCACACGTGCAACGTGGATGACAGCGGTATAGGATACCCAATTTCCCTTTTTAGTTCCAAACAATTTTACTCCATCTAACATGTTCCTTGAAGATTCAAAAGTTGGATCTTTGCTTTCCTTTTTTTTTTTTGGTTGGTGAAAGGATGTTTTCTTTTATTTATTTCTTATATAGATGTTACTATTTTGGACCTCTTAAAAAATTGTCCATATCTTTTGGTCTATAATGATTTTTATATACAATATAGATTTTGTTTGATAGATCTCATTTAATTTTATTAAACACATATTTCAAAATAAAAAAAAACATTATAGATTTTGAAATATATATAATTATTTGAGAAAATAAAAAAGTGAAAGCGGCACGACAATGTGGGAGGAGGGAGTACTAAACAACCTTTTAACACATTTTCCTTTGAGATGCTTTATAAATTAGATACCCAGTCATGTCATGATAAAAAAAAAAATAGTTGCTGGTATTAGGGAAAAAAAAAAAGGAGTAAAATTCACACCCTCGTCTTCTTCGTGTTGTCTATCCATGAATGTAGCAAAATTTCATCTTATGTTTCACACCATGTCGTAACGTTAAAGATAAGAAGTTTCAATTTGGCTCAGTAGTGATCGAGGTCTGCAATTCCTTCCTAATTTTATGTTTAAAATTTTCTAAATACTATCAACTCTTGTGCAACCATTTCATACTAATTAGGTCAAGTACAATTACTAACTATAATCGAAATTGACTCAGTGATTCTTACCGTTTTAGTTTTTTTTTTTTTTTTTTTCCAATTTTCTTGTCTTTCATTTATATATCCCAAAAAATACTAAAAGGATCCCAACACTTGAATAACAATTTTTGCTTTGAAATCTAAAAACACAAAAAAAAAATCCAACCCATGTTCTCACCAACTTTTTCGCATCTTTCCACCTGTCTTATTTGCACTGCTATACAGCCTGTAGTTGTGCAAATATATACTACTCCTAGTAAAATATAAACTTTAAATGTTGGAATATTTTAAGGTTGGCTTCTTTTTACCCGGCAATTGATTGTGCTTGGAATTACGAGAACATGCCCCTCCAGTAAATGTACCAAAAGTTTTACTTTAATGATTTCTTTTTCTGGTAATTGGTGTGGGGAACATTAGCATGATAAGAATCATAGTACGATCACCTTAATCTCCCCACACCTGCCTGTCAACCAAAAAATAAAACCCATACTGTCCAGCGAGAAATTTTTCAGTGTCGAGTGGGTATTGCCCACGTGATATCTGTTCGGCAATCTCGACCGTCCAAAATGCAATCCAACGGTCTAGATGAGGAGAGATAAAAAAAGGAGAGAGAGTAGTTGGGTGAGAGGAGAGAGAGGGAATCAATCTCGGCCGTCCAAAACACTTTTGGACGACCGAGATAGTGCTCAGCATGGCCACGTGGTACCCATTCGGTACCCAAAATTTTTCCGGTCCAACGGTTAGTCCGGCTCTCTACACAATCGATTCTTAAGTTCATGCCGCAAGAAAGTCACTTTTGTGAATCTCTTAGTTTCAGCGTGAATGGTCTCCTTTTGACCGGCCAGACCAAAAAAGAGATTAGTTCAGATGCAAGTAAGTTGGCCAGGATACCACTGACCGTCGAAAGGAAAAAAAAAAAAAAAATCTCACTCACACCTATATTACTATATGACAATGTATAAATATATATTAGAAAAATACTAAGCACGCGCTTCCAAAATGTGTATCCCATGTGCTTGGATTTTGTCTTTTATCACTAATAATCAGCACTATAATTTCATCATACAAGTTCGTGTCATGGGTATAACTTTATTTGGTCTCATTTACTAATTGAAAGCGCCATTTTCCCTCATGCTACAAGTATCACTTTCCTTTGTAATTAATTGTATTCCACCTTGATTTATTTATAGCACTTTGCCATTTCATTTTCACACCACAAATTTAGAAATTCTGTCTTCTGGGGGATTAATTTTGCCTATTCATCATTTTTGTTGAATAATACATTTGAATAGTATTTTATCTAAATCATAAAAACATTTACCAAACTCTAGAGGTATTATTTATATAATTATATATGGATATACCATCCAAATTTTCAAGGAATGAAGACTTTGAAAGCATGACCACCTCCGTCCTATTATCCACTCATAAGCATGTAACAGAAACTGAATTTTTATTTTTATTTTTATTTTTTGCGATAAACCATGCCGATGTCATAGCAATATAAAATGGAACGTAACTAAAATCTCATAATTTTGAAACAATATGCAGAGCATGCATCATAAAACTTTCTCAAAACTTGACAGTTGTTTAAATATTGTTATTGTTGTATTTTTACGCATAATTTATTTCTTCAACGACCATGAGATACGTACTCGTATTTTTTGCTTGTAACGCCCCGCATTTTTGGGATACGTTATGGATTATTATTACAATTTAAAGTCGGTCTTAAACAGTAATAATAATAACCAAAAATACATATAGATGATCTATCCTTCACAGATTACAAAAAGGTAGACTGGGTGGGTTCTACGGCTCCGCAAATCTCTCCGCCTGGTGGATCTCCATCTCGGCAGCTCCTCCGGCTCCGTGTTCTCCGTAGAGGTCCTCCTGTTCATTATGATAATCTAGCATAATAGCCAGAGTTGCGAAGCAACATCGTGGTATTATGCCAGGGCGAACCGTGAGCGAGGACGCTCAATAGATACCTTACCCCAACTTTAAACTAGCAATTCTAGAACAATATTGTAGGTGGCAGGTAAATAGTTGAAAAATCATTTATCAAAACAGTAAGTTCATGCGTGTCAATGCATCAGTATCACATCCAAATCAGAGTGCAGCTTTAATAAAATCAGTATCTCGTTTCTTTTAAGAAAAATCAGAGTATAGTATCAGTATCTCGTTTCTTTTAATAAAAATCAGAGTACAGTATCAGTATCTCGTATCACTTTCTCATAACAGCATTCTTCTTCAAATTTCAACCATGTCAACATCTCACATCTCTCGAAAGTTATTGGCCCGTTCTACAACCCCTTTCTAACGGTCACCAACCTTTCCGTTCGAAGGGTCGGCCACCCATAAACTGACTCCTGCAGTATGAGGTCCGCTAACTCCGCGTCACACACGACATAGTCCCGGCTACCCATATCACTGAATCCCCACCAGTCTGTTTATGAGGTCCGCTTGCTATGTGTTGTACTGAGTAAGTTCTAACCGTCAAATTCACCCGCGGAATTTGAGGAGAAACTTCAAACAGCACTACCGTATAGTTCCATTGAGCTTTGACCACCAGTTCACCCCAGGGAACTGAGGCGGGACTCCAATGGCAGTATTGTTTATAGTATAGTTCCATTGAGCTTTGACCACCAGTTCACACCGAGGAACTGAGGCGGGACTCTAATGGCAGTATTGTTTATAGTATAGTTCCATTGAGCTTTGACCACCAGTTCACACCGGGGAACTGAGGCGGGACTCCAATGGCAGTATTGTTTATAGTATAGTTCCATTGAGCTTTGACCACCAGTTCACACCGGGGAACTGAGGCGGGACTCTAATGGCAGTATTGTTTATAGTATAGTTCCATTGAGCTTTGACCACCAGTTCACACCGGGGAACTGAGGCGGGACTCCAATGGCAGTATTTTAATTACAGCATCATTTTCATTCTCATCTCTATTTCTTCTTGTAAAAACAATCGATCATTTTCTTGAAAAACGTGTCGTGTCGTATCGTCTCGGAAAACATGCACATACCATATTAAAAAAAAAATCTTTCGTTTAGAAATCGTTTCACGATAAACTTTTTGTTAAAAAAATATTTCCCGATAACCGTGTTACTTTAGGTATAAAATCTCGTTGGTGACTTTCCTTAGACAAATGAGATAACCAGGAGAGTCCCAGGCTGGATGGCCGCACGAATGCAGTTACTGGCACCATTCCTTTCTTAGACAGCGCTAGGCATATCTTTTTTGACAGACCCTCAAGGGTGTTAACCTTGGGTTAATCTCAACAGTCCAAGTACAGTCAAAACACTTTGAAGTCGCTTTAAGAAAAGTTTAGTCGGCTATTTTCCAAAAATCAATTGGGCAGCATAACGGCGTAAATTTGAAAAGTCGATTTTCATTCGGGCATTATAACTGGATATTTTAGGTTTCCAAAAGTCCATCGGGCATTATAACGGTGCATTTTGATAAGTCAATTTCAAATCGTGCATAGTAATGACTAAGTGTGTTTTTCAAAGTCTAATTGTTCATAAAATCACTAATCACCAACATAATCACGTTTAATCATAATTAGGCATGTTTAAGCAAAATAATAACCTCCTTAATATGAACTAGTAAATACTAATCTAAAGTTAAGATAAAGTATCTACCTTAATTCCGATGATTAGTCGGAAGCCGAATAGCTAGTTGAATTCCGGCGGCGTAACGACTAGTCGACCTCCGCTCAAACACTTTCTAGCTAATTTATTCTACCTTTCTAAGATCTAGGGGTGGTCGAGAGTGGTGGAGTGTGGTGGTTTAGGATGAGTTTCAAGAAGAACACTCAAGAACTCATTCAAGAACACTAGAAAGCACAAAGTGGAGAAGTTGGGAGATTTTTGGTGTGAGGAAATGAAGTAAGGTGAGTGAGCTATTTATAGAAGATTGTAATTGGGTAAGTAGCCTACCTTGTTAAGTAGTCAAATTTTCTTTCTTCTCATTAATTCAAAAAAATACAAATTAGGTTTAGTAAAGTCAAAATTGGTAGGAAGACAAAATTGAACACATGTCTAATTAGGGTTTTAAATAGGCTAAGGCTAGTCAAAATAGGACAACATAAGAGTTGGAAAAATTAGTAGGCCTTCCGGATGCGATGTAGTGAAATACTCGGTGTGCACGCGTTGATTTTACGGCGCGGAAAAATAAATAAAAGGAAATAAACAAACTAAATCTAGTTTCATTCAAATTATTTAAACTAAATAATAAATTATTTTATTCAGCGACATTAAAAATAACTAATCGAATTAATAAACCGAAATTTTTATTTACGAAATTTCGGGTTATTACATTGCTACTATAAGTTATGTGATCGAGCAAAAATGATTTATTCTTACTTCAACGGAAAATAGGATTTTATTAACAATAAACAGGAGTACATGGAATACCCCAATGGCCTAAAGAAGATCGATCGTTGCTATAGGTGCTCATCCCAATTAGGTTGAAATCAATACCCTAGCAAACTACATGCAAAATCAAACCCAAAATTGCCGTTCAAAAAAAAAAAAAAAAGAAATAGAACAAAACATAAAAATAAAAAGGGGAACCGAAAAGTACGGCTGGCAAGACAGCAAAAAAAAAAAAGCTTAAAAAAAAAAAAGAATTAAACTATTCTTCCTACCAATGATTTAGGTCTGTTTACTGCTTCAACGAGCCAAGTCAAATCAGTCCAATAACTTTCGATCCATTTAGAAGTAACTGAAGTAAGATTTTTGATGTTAGAATATATTATAATCTTACAAGAGCCAACATTATATTCATAATAAATATCTCACGTTTGAGAGGAGCGCTACGTAACCACTGAATCTAACCCCAAGACCAATTGGAGTATAAAATATGTCTAAGTGATATAATTTGATTATATCATATAAATCATTTCAAAGCTAAAAAAATACTGTAATTAGTTTATGTCGCATGTTATGATATGAATTAAGGACCAAAAGGCTGGGAATAAAAAAAGAAGTGAAACGAATTTATGTCTGGGTTACCCGTCACTGACGTGGGCTTTTACTTCTTGGCCAACAAAACTGAAACGAAAATGACGTCGTTGTATCAAGAATAGCGATAGAGGACGACTCTCTTCGGAAGGACAGGGACAGATAAATATATGTGGTCCAACGGACATCGTAAACGAAACCTTCAAAAATGGAACTGACCCTTCGTCTTCGTGTAGACTCGTCCACCCCGATTCGAATTATTCAGTAGTCTCGGAGCACTGTTACGTTATTTTTCCTATCAGACACTTACATGTTCACGTGATGTTTCGATATTCTTTCCTACCATACAATCTTGTGGGGCATGAGCATCTTTACTAAGTTTCGTAGAAATACGTGATTGAGAAGGCTGTTGGAGCACCTCGTGCGAATAGTATGGAAAATTGTAGGATTCCTCATTTTGGTGGGACCATTTAGATTGTGATCCTATTGCTTAATTTGTGAACGTTTTTTTAGCACATTGTGAGGGAAAAATAAATTTATGTCAATCGAATACTAGGACTCGTATAATCGAGACAAGTCCATAAGTATTTTATTCGGGTATTCCAAAGAAAAATGGGTAGTTAGTTTCACAATGATGGGTTCGCGATCGGTAAACCTACAAAGGTGATAAAAGGGTGTTTGGATACTTCTTTTTTGGCTTTTAATTTTTTTATTTTCGCCTTTTGCATGTTTTACAACTCACTTTCATAATGAATTCTCATAAAAATGAGTTTAAATTTTTTACATTAGAGAAGAGAAATTAGAAGTAGGTTGGGATGACAATCACGACTGAATTATTCGTTAACCGAGCTGATTGGTGCAGTTTTAATCCGTTTTTTAACGGCGGTTTTGGTTTTTTATTTAGAAAAATCAACCGATTCAGTTTCGGTTCTGATTTCATATGATTACCTCACCAAAAACCGAACCAACTTGTAACCAGAAACAAACCACAAGATAAACTACCTAAATACACTTTTATTATATTCGCCTATAGTAATAAGGGGGTGTTTGGGAGCTTACTTTTTAGTTTTTCATTTTCGACTTTTTGGCTTTTTTTTTATTATGATCAGAATGTGTCTTGAATTTGTGAAAAGTTTTTGGGAGAAATGTGCATAATACATTTCGCAAGTGGAGAATGTGAGCAGAGAGTGTGAAAAGTAGGTGAGAACCTCTTTTTGAGTTCTCTTCTCTAAAGTGCAAAATGAAAAATGAGTTCTCTCAAAATTCATTTTGGTTCACACCATCCAAAGTCCAAATACCTTTAAAAGTAGAAAAACTAATGAGAATGCAAAAAAGACCCTCTAAGGGGGTGTTTGGGAGTCTACTTTTTAGCTTTTGATTTTTGACTTTTTGGCTTTTTGGTTTTTTGGCTTTTGGTCAGAATGAGTTTTGGATGTGGGAGGAGTGTTTGGAAGAAATGTGCAGAATGTGTTTTGGAAGGGAAAATGAGAAGTAGAAATCAAAAAACACCTCCAAACCTATTTTTGATTTCTGGCTTCTAAATGGAAAAATGGAAAAAACGATTTCTGGAGAAGTAGTTTCTGGGTGTTGCTGCCAAACACCCAGAATGCAAAAAGGAGAAATCAATAAGTTGATAAAGAGGCGGCCAAACGGCCTCTTAAGAGTCCTCAGTTAGGATTTTTGACTACTTGCCCTCTTCCACTTTCACTGAGAATTTGACAGCTAGATATGGTATATTAGTTTGCTGCCATTTTATATGTTATTTTGTTGTTGGATAATGGATATTAAGTGTCTCTGAACTCATGGTGTATTTTTGTTGAATTTTTGTGTGTGAATGTTTTGTTATTATATATTTAGGCCTATTTTTGCCAAAGTTGGAAAACAAACTTTTTGCCTTTTTTTTTTTTCTGGAGAAAAAAAGCCCAATGCAAAAAGTGAACTGATTTGGCTACTTTTTGTGTTTTTTCGCTTTTTTACCTCTCAAATTGTAATTGCTTGTTGTATTTCTTTTTGCTTATTGCAAAGCTGCTTTTTTAAGCCAAATGCTATGACCTTTTTGAACCTCAAAAAAAAAAAAAAAAATTGCATTAGCCAAAAATCTAAAAAGCAAAATGAAAAAAAATAAAAACAAAAATGAGACTTCCAAACCCCTATACTATTGATATGTAATTTCATTGAACTAGTAGTGATGAGATAATTGAATAAAATGACATATTACTCTTTCAGGCAACTATTTTGATGATGTTAAGGATCCAGTTGGGATCATGCTCCTTTTTTGTCAAACAAATTAATTAGACCGCAACGTTAGACTTTTTGAAAAGTCCACAATGGCCTGCGTTTTGATAATCTAGTTAAGCAATTCAGATATGCAAAAATCAAGTTAAGCAGATTTTTTTATTTAACGAATCAAGTCTACATAAAAAACGAATGGTCTGAACGCTAACATATTGCAATGTTGACGAATGAAATCCAATCAAACCGCTGCTAACTTTTATGGTTCAGATCAATAACATTGCATTGCTCATTTTCTTCTCAACAAGCCCTACGACTCTTACGGTTCAGATCAATAACTTTCCAAGCCCACAATTTTATAACTTTTCTTGAAAGTTCTTTCAAACTGGTAGGATTCTGAATTTTGAATAAAAATCAAAGAATAGATGAGTAATGTAAAAATATCCAATGGGCCTGATTTTCTTCGAAATCACCTTAATAATTATTTTAAAATTATTCCACTGTTCGGATCGTTTATGTGAGACCCGAAAGTAAACCCCACAAAATTACATTTTGCAAAGGCGAGTGGCACCAAAACTGTGTCGTTTGCACTCACTACAGAGCCTGTGGTGACCCCGCTTCCCTGATTCACACAAGTAAAAAGAAACAAACAAAAAAGACGTATAATCATACGCAACTAACTGTTCGGGTCTTTGGACCCGAAACAAAATATCGGATGGATATGTGAACACATAATCGGAATGCACCCAACTGCTTGGGTCTTGGGAGGAGGGACCCAAAACAAAATATGCGTAAATCTGGATATGCGTGTATAGACTTATAATAATGTGTGAGTGTGCAAATAATAAGTGCTTCGACATGGCTGTTTTGTCCGGGAGAATAGGGATCAAGTGGAGCCCAAAGCATTAGTCCGATTGTTTGTTTCTCCCAAAGTTGATAAGAAATTGATTATTGGGGTTAAATCGCAAAGAAATATTTTTTTTTGTGAATTCCCTAGCTTTGGCATAGATGGCCAAGATTTGAACAAGTCGGAGAGGGAATTTAGGCTCCATTGTTTGTTCTTTTCGGTTTTTTGTGTTTTTTTTTAGTTTCGTGTTATAGTTTTTGGATTAATCATTCGTCTCGACAGAGGAGTCTAAAAGTAAAAATTTATGAAGAAACAAAAAGAAATCACTAAAGATAGAAAAAAAAAAAAAACAAATAGCTGTTCTTTTTTTTTTTTTCATCTAAAGTGCCGTCTTATATGAATTTTTTTCAATTTCAGCCCACGATTTTATATACTTTTCCAATTCCTCTTATTGATACGAATGATTAAGCGAACAAAATTATGAAAAAAAACTAAACAAAAAATTAAAAGAATGGGTCATTACTTGCAATACGTGCAAGCTAGCTCATACAGCCCTCACAGTCCAAAACAAAAAAGAGAGAGAGAGAGAGAGGGATCACAGTGGGGGAGAAATTTTTCAGTGCCGAGCGGGTATTGCCCACGTGGCACCCGCTCGGCAATCTCAACCGTCCAAAATGCAATCCAACGGGCTGGAATATGAGAGAGAAAAAGAGGAGAGAGAGTGTGCAGGTGAAAGGAGAGGGAAGGAATCGATCTCGGACGTTCAAAACACATTTAGATGGCCGAGATTGTGCTCGGAGCGGCCACGTGATATCCGGTAGGTACCCAAAAATTTTCCCACAGTGGGGTCTCTGATGCTTCAAATGACCCATCAAAAGGGTCGGGGGCTACACAGCAGTATTAAATTAAATTAATAAAACGGCGGGAGGCATCGGGACACATCATTTGTTGTACGGACGCTGGTGTTTTATGTCATTCAAGTTGAATTATTGTTATTGTAGTATTTAATTACCTTAAAGCCCTTGCTTTTTCTTAAAATTGATTAGTTTAGTTCATTAATAATGAATTTAACAAAAGAGGATTCATGAAAACAGCTTTTGTAAAAAGTTAGTTAGGTTTGGGGGGGTGTATGAGTTCTCAACTTGACAGTTGGGGTTAGTGGTGGGGTGGGGGGGAAGGCCTTTCAATTTTTGCACGAGTTCAGGCCTTAGTGCTCTCCTTTTTTCATCATTTCTCAAAACCTACCCCACCTTTTTGTGCACATTTACAGTTGAGTCACCCTTTGAGCCACTCAAATGATTTTTATGATTTTATTATGCTCCCCTTTTTTTCACTGGTCTACTGTAGCTTGGTGGTTGTATAACCCTATATATACAATTTACTAGGTTGGTTGAAATTATTCTGGATCAATCTATACTTAGACGGATCCGGGATCATATAATGCGGCATCTAAGCTGTTGATCTCGGTGATCAAGGGCTCGAATTTCATCTCGGTAATGGACGGCTAGGGTCATGGAAGATAATCTGAATCGTTACATATAGTATATTTATATCTTACATATAGTATATTTATTGATATCTTACATATACTATATTTATTTTACTTGTAAGATGATCTGAATCGTTAAAAAACATTTTTGACAATCTAAATTGTACACTACAAGCAGGGGCGGACGCAAGATTTAACATTAGTGGGGTAAAAAATCTACAGCATATACTCCATTCGTCCCATTTTGACAGTACATTAGAATAAAGAGTAAATTATACGTCTTTCTGTAAGGCACTATCAATGAGACGAAGAGAGGCACTATCAATAAGACGAAGAGAGTACATTACTAAGAGAGTTTTGTTTTAAAACTACCTTGATTTTTGTGTTCACACCTTTTTATGTGATGTATTGTGAGAGGATGATCTGTTTTGGTTTTTGGGAAAAATTAGTTTTTTTCAAAAACTAATTAGTGAAACACCCCTAAAACGAATACGTAAACAAAAGAGATCTATTCAAAATATAATGCAAAAAGTGGTATGTCATGTTACTTGAGAGAGAGAGAGAGAGAGAGAGAGAGAGAACAAAAAAAAAATTACTCCATATAATTTGTAACTTGGGATAAGATCTAGATAATACAGTATACGTTTTGGGGCAAAATTATCAAAATATTCAAAAATATATGTACAGATATGTGAGATTTTTTTTTTTTTGATCGGCGATCCATGAGAAATTTTAATCTGACAGGGTCAGATGACCCCGCATCTATGTAGGTCCGCCCATGAGTCTACAAGCTTATCGATCCACTAAAAAGACGGTTGGATCTCCGAAAGAAACCGGACAGGATCCTCTCCCCTAACGAAAATATCCCACGAGCTTTTGTAACTAGATGGTGCAGAAGTAGTTGAGAAGCACGAGTCTTGTAGTCTACTGTTTTCCCTTCCCATATTTCATTCTCTACCCTCTTAGAAATGGGAAATACTAGAAAGGTATTCCATTCCACACCGAATATTGCTCAATTTCTAATCAAAGAATCAGAAACCCATTAACTTGTTGCATTTGGAGTTAGTTTTTGATTCTTTTGATAACAAATAAAAAATAAAGAAACAAGAACAGAGTTTAGTTTGGTAAAAAGAAAAGAGCAATGCTATAACACAAGTAGGCCCGTTATTTGCTTAATAAAGCTGATTTTTTTGTCATTATTAAAAAAAATTGCATTTTTACTTTAATTTTTTGATAATTATTGGTTCGTTTTGACGAGATAAATCTAAAAACAAAAATTTACGAACCCAACTAATTTTTTTAATAAATAAAAAAGTAAGAAATTACGAATCACAAAAAATTATCGCAAAACTAACAAACATCTAAACGATTGAATGAGGACATAAAAATATTACTGAGGCCAAAACAACCCTTTAAAATGCAATTCCAAGCATAAGATATGGTTTCCCCAAAAGTGCTAAAAGTCCTAAAAGGACAAACGAGGTGTTTGAGAGTTTCATTTTCAATTTTTTCATTTTCAACTTTTTAGTTTTTTGACTTTTTGGATTATAGTTAGAATGTATTTTGATACATATTGCAAAATATAAACAATTTAAAACCACTTAATAAATTTCACAGTTTTGAAAGATAATTTTAGAACTCTAAGACAATAATTTTGTCTTCTTAAAAAGTTGAATTCTCCAAAAAGAGCGAGCAATTTGGGACAAAGGGAGTAATTGAAATGGGGAGATAATGATAAATAAGAGGGTCTGTGGTGGATTGAGGGGGAATATGAGTGGGAGTAAAGACGTAAATAAACAGGGCCTGCCCCTGTTACTAATTAGTGAGGGGGGAGGGGAATAAAATATGAAGGAGGATAACTCATCCATCCCCTCCCAAATCAAGGATGAGGAGTAGGCCCGGAATTAGTCATCCGGGTCTTAAATAGTACCCCTCGTCATCCTTCATTTGAACAAGACCAAAATGGATTATTTTCGCCAAAGCACTAGTTATTGTTTAATGCTATATTTTTTAAGGAAAATGCTAACCTCCACGCAAAAAGTAGATGATAATAAGTAAATACTTAAAAAGATATTCGTGAATTTGCATTGATAGTTGAGTTAGTTTGTCATTATATACTACTCCATCCGTTACAAATTGCTCGTCTCTTTTGAGGAATCAAACTTTTTAAAAAGACAAAATTATTGTCTTAGAGTTCGAAAATTATCCTTCAAAATTGTGAAGTTTATTAAGTGGTTTTAAATTATTTATATTTTGTAATATGGATCAAAAAAAAAAAATGCAGCATGGATTTGATAGATCTCAATTAGTTGTTTTATATAATGTTTTAAAAATCATGAATACATTAGAAACTAAAAGATATAAACGATTTAGAAATGACACAAATTTCAAAAACTGTGAAATAAACCGGGAGGGAAAGAAAGAGTACTTTTAAGAGTAAAGCTGAAAGTTTGACAGATTTTGATAGTTAATTTTAGAAATAAGACTTACATTTTAGGACATCATTCAATAGAAAAAGATACAAGCAATTTGGGACGGAGGTAGTACATATTATCTGCAAAAATATTACATGCATGGAAGTTTATACCGAACCATATGTGGTAGAACGTGCGTGCTTTTTTAAAAGTATATTTGTAAAATACAATTTTACGTTCTCACATTACTCACTTTTTATATGGATTCGGTTATCTTATACTTATTGAGTGGAGATTAGAAAGACGTTTTTTGACAACATGTTTTTGTTATTTTACTCTTCAATCATTACACTTTTTTTTTTTATTTTTAATTTCAAAATATAAGGGTATAAGAGGAAATTCCTTAACAATTACCCAATTAGTTTTGAAATGGGACAATTTTTTTGGGACAATAAAAAGTGTCAACTGGAACTATAAAATTGGGACGGAGGGAGTAGAATAATAGTGGACATATTTTAATGGGCTGTCGTTTACCGATAAGCCCGGTCATCTTGATCGGATGGGGGAAGCCTTAGGGCATTGAACTCCGAGAGCGCTCTCTCTCTCTCTCTCTCTCTCCCCCCAGATTTTGGATATTCCTGAAAAATATCCAGGCAAAGGACACGTACCAATCGTCTCCTCACTCTCTCTCTGGAAAAAAAAAAAAAACCCGATTCTAGAGAGTGTAGGAGAAAAAGCTGATCTCCCAAAGCTCAATTCCTCTCCAAATTGAAGCTCCATCAATGGCGGTTATGTGCCCCCAGGTTTCCGAATGCTTGTATGACTTGCGGGGAGCCAAAGTGTCCGATAGAAAACAGTATATATTCACTTCTCTCTCTCCATCTACCTTTTCCGCGTGTGTGTGTGAGCAATGGGCATTTTGAGGTTTTAGAGAGAGAGGGAGAGGGAGGTTTTGAAACTCGAGGAATTAAAGCAGCAGTAGAGGAAATTCGGGGTAACAGACTCCGAAGTAGTAGCTAGCCGTGTAGGGCTTCTTCTTTTTGTCTCCTCCTCCTCTTCAATCCTCTCTCTCCTCTTCGATCCGTCTTCGTGTCGTCATTTCGCTCGCTCTTTCCTCCTCGATTGGTTGGTCCTTATAGTATTTTCAAAAAAAAAAGAAAAAAGAAAAAAGAGCCGTACTGAATCCACTAGAATTTCGTACCTGACTGCTGAATGTTACTCAGTATAAACTATTATAATTTCAAACCGAAGAGGTGTCTGCAAACTGAGATCGTCTCCTTCATTTTTGAAATCATCAGCAATGGATATTTAATTTAAAATAATGCTCATAAGTTTGGAAATTTTCGTCCGTCTTAGTCGTTATTTTTTTTGAAGCTTTCGACGTTATTAGTTTTTTCAGCGCTTGAATCTGATCTAGCACTGTTTTGCAGGAGCTGAAGCAGCCAGATCTGTGTGTTTCGTTGCGTAATTTGGTCTGAAGAAGAACCTGTAGTTGGTAACAAATCACTTTCTCTCTCTAGAACCAGTGAGTTCTTCTTCTCCTACGTGCTCCAATCTATGATTGTTAAGCATTTTACTAAAATCATCTGTAATTTCTAGGGTCAGCGGGAGCTGCTTTAAATATACCAACGATAAAAGGCGCAGATCGGAGACTTCTGTAGCTTTTTTCATCAACAGCCAGCTTGAATTTGCAGCTGAAAAAGCTACGTACTACTGTTCAGATCTAGATAAGAAGAGAAGGCGCAGAGAGAGAAAGAAAGAAGACAGATAGAGAAGGAGAAGAGAGGTAGACTTGTCATTAGGTTTTCTTTTGGTAAAAGCTTTGTCATGATGCATATACATCCATATATGCATGTATGTAGTACTTAGCTACACAAAGTCAGATCTTTCTGTGTACTAGACTAGATAGACTCCTTCATGAGCAGCTTGCAGATAAAATTATGGTCGCTACTTAGAAGTAAAATGCAGTGTACGTCTCTCAGCATCTGATGCGCTTCTTCTTTTTCATTTTTTGTTTTTTTCTGGTTTTGTTTTCGTTTTAGTTTTCACAGTTCACCGGCTGCGAGATATATAGAGAGAGAGAGGGAGAGAGAGACTGAGCAAGTTTGCTTTTGAATGCTCTGCAAAAAGCTTAAACGGGAGCATCTCTCTCTTCCTCTGACCCGAACGTGATTTGAACGTGATATATCGAAGCGGAAAAGAAGCTGTGCTGCCTTTATTTATGTATCGATGCAAAAGCCCTACAGCTCTGTGTAATATCATCATCAATGCAAAGGACACCCACCCACACCCCTCACCTGCACACAACTTACTCTTTCTCTCTCTCCAAACCCTAATTTAGATTCTACCTAGATCCCACCTCTTTCTCTCTCTACAAACTCTCTCTTTCAACAAATGGGAGGATAATAAGAGAGAGAGAGGACAGACGGAAATGGTATGAAACTGGTTTATATGGAGGTGGACAAGTTTCCGAGGATCGGCAACAACGGCAGAGGCGACGACTGGAGCAACAAAATTGGGCAAAGGGGGGAAGAAGTAGAACAGTACCCAGATGACGAAGACGATGGGGAGGTCAAAATTGGTGGGGGGAACGGCATGGGGAGTGAAATTGGCGGCGTTGGCAGGCTTTCCATGTGGCCGTCGTCGCGAATCGTTAGGGTATCTCGGGCTTCCGGCGGGAAAGACCGACACAGCAAGGTTTTAACTTCGAAGGGGCTACGCGACCGCCGCGTCCGCCTCTCGGTCTCCACGGCCATCCAGTTTTACGATCTTCAGGACAGGTTGAGGGTCGACCAGCCCAGTAAGGCCGTGGAGTGGCTACTGAAGGCTGCGTCGAAGTCTATTGACGAGCTTCCGGCGATAAACACTTCATACCCAGATACCCCTAAGCAGCTGAGTGATGAGAAAAGGCCCAGGTTAATGGACTCTGCTGAGGTGGAATTGGATGGGGATTTCAATACGAACTATCAGCAGCAGCAGCAGCAGCAGCATGTTTCTTTGTCGAAATCGGCTTGCAGTAGCAATTCGGAGACGAGTAAGGGGTCTGGGTTATCGCTAACGCGGTCTGAAAGTCGTGTAAAAGCACGGGAAAGGGCAAGGGAGAGGAGGGCGGAGAAAGAGAAGGAGAAAGAGAGTGAAACTACTCGGGCATCAAATCGGCCTAATGTGAATCACATTTCCCAGAGTTCTTTCACTGAACTTCTTACTGGTGGGATTAACAATGTGAATAATAGCAGCAGCAACAACGGCGGTAGTCCGAATGGATCAGGTCAACAGTACCAGAAGACGCGGCATTGGTCTTCCTCGCCGGGTCCGATGGACTACTTCTCGTCCGGGCTTCTCTCTCCTTCCACGTCACGACAAAATCATTTATCTGGGTTTTCAGCACAAATGGGGAACAATTTGCAACAGCCGATGACGATTTCGCCCTTCAATCACCACCACTCGGAGATGCAGCCGCATTTCTCGTTCGTCCCAGACCAGAGTGACTACAACCTCAACTTCTCGATCTCTTCTTCCGGCCTTGCTCATCATGCTGGTTTGAACAGGGGGACCCTTCAGTCCAATTCACAACCGTCTTCTCTGTTGCCTCACCTCCAGAGGTTATCTCCTAGTACAACTGACGGACCAAATGTACCCTTTTTCGCGGCGGCTCCGAATGCTGCAGCTATGGAGAATCATCACCACCAGTTCCCTGATGGTCTTGACGGCCGCTTGCAACTTTGCTATGGCGACAGCGGCCGTCAATCGGACCACAAGGGTAAAGGAAAGAACTAATTCAATTCCTCTCGTTCCATCTTCGTCTAGGGTAAGAGTTCTTGCCCCTCTATTTTTCCATTTGTATATCACATAAAAGCTTATTATTTGTTTCATTATTGTTCTTATTGATACTTTCTGCACATGGGTTTGATTCCGTTATGCTGCTGTTGGATTGCTCTTTGGATTTACGTGTTATGGTACCATGAATTGCTTAGATTTCTTGGTATTAGATAAAGCAAGCACAACTATTGGGCGCAAAGAAATAAAATAAGGTATATCAATTTGTCTTTTCTGCTAATTGCCTGGATTGCTGGGAATGTCGATATGCTGGTTGTCTGTTATTCTAGTTCCCTTCTTTCTAGCATAATAACTATCGTCAAGCCAGGTGTTAGTCCCTGATTAGAACGAACGCACTTTCAGCAATGGAGAGATTTTAGTGGGTTTAATTTTAAATTCCTAAACTTTCTGCCTCCTTAGCTTGTGTCTGACCCTACCATTTGCATGTCAGTAGAGCCCTATACTTATGGCCGCACCACCTGGCAGTTGAACGGCGGACTGTCGAGCCCTCAGCCCCACCGGCGATTCTGATAGCTGTCACAGGGTTAGGTGGGTCACATGTAAGACTAGCTTTTAGTTGGGTCAAACCCTAGCTCGAGTCTTGATGTGACTTCACAAATGGCTGATAAACGAGGGACAAGAAACCTTTTACTGCCCTTAATGTTTTATACTTTAATTAATTTACAGTTAGACTTGAGTGTGGCCATGGAAATGCCGTAGGATGCTTTCAGCATGATTATAATGGTATCTAGTAAAATTTGCAAAGCAACTTGGTTTTTTATCAAATAGTAATTATACTTGGGTTTTACAATTTACAAGAAATTAGACTTTTGATTATTTACTCGAGTACTTCCTGATTAATGAGGAGGAATATGTGAAGCAAGCAAGAGATTCACACGCATTCAATTCATGATGAAGTCATTATTATTACCTTGCATTTAATAAATATGGAATTGCACTATTACTCCAAATATTGTGGTCGTCCAGTGAACATACAATTTTAATGTTGTTGGATTTCAATTAAATCAGACTAGCTCAGTTGGCCACCTTTACACACTTTCATAGAAGATCATGGAGTCAGTCCTTGTCAAAAGTAAAGATTGATTATTCTTCCCCTAAATAGGGGATTTGTTTACTTGTTTGTTCCCGTAAAGTTCTTTCAGTTTGGCTTAGTATGATTATGTGTTTATGTCGCATTTGATATAATTTAGATGCTTGTATTCTTTTATTAGTCATAATAAAGAATAACGTTGAATTTCACGTGATATCCTAGACTTTAGTTTTCCCGCCTTTCCATCTCCCCATTTGTTCTCATTTGACATTTGTCATTGCAATTACATAACAAAGCACCAATTCATTTGGAAAACTATGCCCACTACCATATATAGCATGTCAAAACTTAATAGCAACCCTAATTGTTTCTCTCTGACTCGTCCCAATTCTCTCCTTCTATAGAAACACCACATCCCTGACTCACCCCTACATTGTAATCTAGACTAAAGCCATACATGGTAATAATGGATGTTGTAATCCAGTAGTACAACGTATTAAGTGGTGTGAAAGGCGGTATTAATGTTGTGATACGAGATACTTTCGTGTTGCTGGAGTGCGTGGAAATGTTGCAATTAGTGTGTGGTAGAGGTTGTTAGGCAAGGTGATTTAGTGGGTGCTAGAGTTTTGAGCAATCAATCAAGGTTCTAAAACTCGCTAGGCGATCCCAGGGCGGCCGGGTACCTTCTAGCTTCCAGGGCCGAGTACTCTGCGTCTAGTCGGGATAATCAGTCTAGTCAGGTTAGTCGGCAAGCTAGGATCTTTCTAGCGCCTAGGCAGTGAGTACTCGGCCTTCTAGACCTTCTTTTAGAACATTGCAATCAGTTAGTGGTCCCGCACTAGGTGGTTCTTGGCCAATGTAGGTGCTATTGGTGGTCCCGGGTGTATGGTTTGGTGCTAGTAATGCATTAGATGGTAGTGTTGTGAGTGTGTGATGGTTGTGCTTTCTACTTTACCTAGTGTGATACTCGGGTCGAATGGAAGGACAAAGAAAGGAGGATACAAAACATATAGTGGTTAACTAATTTTATTAAGACTTAGACTTAGGATGGAGAAGTGAAGGCTAAAAGAATTTCTAAAATGGGTTTTGAATGGGATAAAAAAAGTGGCAATGGAACGAGAACAAGAGAGGTAGAGACTGAGTAAAAATGGTTAACTAATGGTCTTAGAGGTCTTTTCTTTCTAGTGGAGTGGTAAACACTTATTGCAAGAAAGGTGCATGTTCAAGGGGGGAAGAGCTTAATTGGTAGTGTGGTGTGTAGGTGTTTTGTTTTAGTAGAGGTTTATTATGTTGTGGAGGTTATGGTTAAATGAGCTATACAATATGAAAACTCCATTTGTTGTTTGTTTCAGTGTAAAATGGAAGATTGTACGACATTATTTTAATTGACATGGCATAGCTAAAGTTATTTTTTTACTAGTTAGAGCATGTTCAAGATTTTGAGCTATTTTTCTCAAGCTAAAGTCATGTTTTGCGCTTATGAGAGCACTTTGAATGGTTTTCGCTAAGTTTTTCAAGCTAAAGTCCATTTCTACTGAGCAATAGTATTACTTAATATTGTTTTGCTCCTTTTCCAATCTTCTTGAGGGCTGGCTTGGTTTTTTGTGACGAGGACAAAGCCCTTACCTTGTCACCAACCTCAATTCTTGTCCAACTCACTATTCTTATGGCTTTTGAACTCGTTCAAGAACCACTTTCTCACAAAGTCGTTGGTCAATGCGTAAGTACGAAGTTTCTCGCTCGATGGTGGGACTAAACATATTCTTTAGCGCTTGTAGCATGTCATTCGATTTTAAGTTTGATGCCCACATAGGTGCAATAGGAACCTCTACAGATAGGTATGTAATACTTAGAGCAATACTTCCTGGTAGATATTTTGAGTACCCTACATGCAAATCCATTTTTGTACCATAAAATAAGTTGAACTTGTTCAAACGTTTTGTTATCTACCCACGACACTTTTTCAGCTATTCCTCCAATAAACTTGGTTGGTATATTATAACATCCCCCAATGGCCATGGTGTGGCACTCATCTTTGCACAACACTTTGCTCCTACTCATGGATTCAAGAAGTGGCTCGTGCAGATTCTTGAGGTGGCCCCCACCATGTAGACCAGGGCTGTGCTCGAATACCACTTGCAACGACTTGCGCCAACTAACTTGCTAATCCTGAGCTAGTTACGTGGCTCAACCGGTTAACTTTGAGTTATACAATAGCTGCTTGGATTTTCTTATATATCGAATTTAATTTCGACACTTTCCTGACGTGGGATGTTACACAGAGAGACGAATATGGACGGCTGTCTAGCGACGAAGAGAAGGAGAACAAGGGATGGGTTTTGCAGACAATCAACTTAGGGGGGCCATGTTAGTAGTTTAAACTTGAGTGTTAATGAAAGTAGGTTCGGGACACAATTATTTCAATGGGTAAGGGATTGTATAGTTATTGTGGTGATTGGAGGTGCTTTATGAGTGTGTTGCTAGCTATATATTTGGTGATCTTCATGAATAAAACTGTCTTTGAGTGCCATAAACTTAGTCTAATTCTTGACTTTCGCTATATTGAAAACAATGCTAGGAGTCAGGTTAATCAAATTAAGCTCAACCTTGATATATCAATTCATTTCCCTCTGGTTTTTCCTGTGAGAGGCTGATGCAAGTTCTTTTGGTATTTGGTAATTAAGATAATCTTTGTTAGGCATCTTCCAAAATCTCAAATCACTGGTGGTGAACTTGACCTTAACCTTTCCATTTTCTAACCACATCATGACTTAAGACAAACTTAAATCTGGTTCATTGTCAGTTGTTCTGCACGATCAAAGTGATACGAAATGCGAAAGACAGTACACGTATTATCACTAAACACCAAATGTATGTGCCAATGTGAGATGTAGTAACTGCAGATGATTCACTATGATGAAGAGAAGTTTCATCATGCAGGCTGCAGCAAACGTGTGTAATGTGTTAGTGTACAGTGCTATCATGCTCCACTCTCCAATAACCAAAATTATATTATGACTATGTTTTGGTTTTAGTGATGCCTGGGATGGTTGGTATGGGTTGCCATGGTTTGTATGTTGGATCACTTGTGTTATACGATTTGTATTGTGTAAGACACTGATAGTAGCATATGTTGGAAATTTTGTATGTGAGTCTATGTAAAGCTACTCAAGTTCTTGAAGTTTCATACAGAATGAAGTCTTAGAACGTCTCATATGCAAGTCTAGGATGTCTAGCACTAGTTAAAATCCTTGGAAAATCTAAATATGACGTGTGGTCTCTCTCCCTCTCTTCGTGGTGGATTTTTTTTTTCTTTTTCTGAACCTCTCTTGAAAAGTTTATCTCATTCCCTTTTCAATGATAAAGAAAACACATAGCTACTGTGCTTGAGCTTGTATATTGGTAGCTGAAACAGACCCTTTTTAATTACCTTTTTATTGATATGCACAACCTACACCCCTTCCCTATATTTTGCCCCCATAACATGATTTGGATTGGAGTGCTAACTTTGCGATCATTAAAACAAATGAAAAAGAGCTTTAAGATACCAATTATGCTATCCCTGGATTTAATTTCTATTATGAGAAAAAGCTTTATGATATCTAAATTTTAACCCCACTGGCCCACTAACATGATATTGATTACATTGCTAACTTTGTTACCAAAAAAAAAACAATGAACATAGCTTTCGGATACCTATTATACTCATCCCAGGCCATTTAAAACCATGTCATTACAGCAACTCATAATGCTCAAGCAAATGACACTTTGTTCCACTTATAGTTTGATTGTTTTGGTTGTTGTTCCTTCATAAGCTGGTTTAAATCAGAAACATTTTCCCTTGAAAATGAAACTAACTTCAGAGTGGAGAAACCAATGATAACCATGGTTAGGGGAGTTATATCCTACATTCCTTGCTGAAAAGAGTTATGAAAACATCTAGTTCTAGGACTTTTGACATACTAAGTTGGTTTAGTTACTTAACACTTGTTTTCCGTGAATGAAACATTAGTGAGAGAATCCCATCCTAAGTTATAATAAGTAGGAATAAACCCATTAAGTGTGCTAGGAGAAGATGGAAGTGCAAGTGAAAGATGCTCCTTGGTCTAGTCGTTAACTGGTGAATATATGTCAATTACTTTGACACCGACTATTATGTGTTGAATTTGTAGCTGTGTTTGGAAATTGGGGAAGAATCATACCACTACTGATTTAATGGTAATATTACCTTCTTGGGAACAGAAATAGATATGGAGAACTATTTGTTGCGTATTTGTTGTTATGAACTATTTGTACGGTTTTCCTAGAGGTAGGACTTAGGTGCTATGTTAGTATGTTGTATGCTTTGTTTTGGTTTTGATAGCAACTCTAACCTACCCAAGTATATTTTTTTCTTTTTTTTTAAGAGTTTGGTTCTGGTGTAGTAGGTGAGGGCCTAGATTCCTGCACCCATCTTTCGAAACCCCTAGTACTAGGGAAGTATGAGTTGGTATCTCCCTTGTGTGTTAGAATTTTGATTCATAGAGTTTTAGAATGACTTACCATCTATGGAGAAGTCGGTTGGGTGTGTTTGTCATGTGACTCATGTTTATTAGCAAAATTTTCACTGGTCTACACTGATACGGATATCACCACTGCTAATTGACGGACGATAATACTAATTAATAGTAGGTCTATAAGTATGTGAGAAAGTGTGATTATGAATCGGTGTATCCATGTACCTGCTAATTATGTCACAATGCGATTTGACTTTGATGCAATTTCCTTGGTATGGGTATTATTTACAGTATTATTTTCATTTGAGCATTTCATTCTTTCACATCTGCATACCTCCCGCTAATCACCAATAAAGGTGAGGAAGTACTTATTTTGTCCCTTTCACATCGGTTTCAATGGACCACACACGTCCATGTAGGAGCTCTAGGTGCTTCGAAGCTCTAAATTTTACTTCTTATCCAAAGTTGGTTTTCCGGCCCTTGCCTAGTACATAACTCCCTCATGCTTCATTTGGACGTTGAACTGCCTGGGGCCAAGCCTCTCCCAATGGGTGTGCTTGCCAGAAGCTTCAAACCTTTCTCTTCTTTTTTGGGTACTTAAGAAATAAAGCTTCAAACCTTTGAAGTTAAGATTTCTAGTTATTTACCCAAAAAAAGATTTCTAGTCTAAGTGCCACAACCAATCTGTCTTAACAACGGCACCATATCGTGCTGGACACATACTGTTTTTGGACATCTGCACACGAGCAATCAATGTAACATTGGTATCTTTGCTGAGATGTCATATCCTCGAGAAACATTTTTGGAAATCATAATCACCATTTTTAGCTTTGATCAGGATGTTACCTCCTCGTTTCTCTGGAATCAGGTAGTGCCTCTCTCAGTAAAGTTGTTTAGAATTACCATAAGCGATTTTAGCTTGAGACGGTAATGTCTCTCAGAAAAGTTGTATAGAATTACCGTAAGCAATTTTAGCGTGAGATTACCCACCAACAGGATACCCTCCTGGTTTTTTAGGCATGCTATTGTAGTGCAACTGTGCAAATATCTGTGCGGAAAAATAAAGGAGACTTGGACCATCGATATAAAAGACCACTTTAAGGTTCAAATAGGAATTCACGTTCATATGTTTTCGAATGTTTCCTTATGTTAGTCCCGGGATAGAGCTTTCTGACCAGGAAGAAAAGTGACCAAAAACAGGATGCTGATTTTCTTTGTTTACGAGTATGGGAAAATCTACTTAGAACCAGGTGACAAACCTTGGATAGCTAAGTACTATTAGGTAGTCCTAGTTATCTAACGTGTTTCTCACCTTCTATTTTCCCTGATTATATTTGATTTTTCACTGCAATTTCTTGGATCATTTGATTTCTGCAAAAATTAGTACGTCTACAAATACGCTCTCTTACCAATATCTGATGCAGGATACTGAAGATGAAGTAGCAGCAAGCCGAGTCTCCAGAAATGTCGGTTACTGTGGTTCTGAAAATTCGTTTATGAATGCGTTATCCATTTTTAATGAAAGTTGTTTCAGCTCGGATCTACGTATTATATTATGTTCGTATTTGTTTTGTCTATGGATGCAAGGTTTGTACGTGCATCTGGAGTCTTTTGATGGGATTGTCTGTAATTTGCTTCAGTTTGGGTATGTTGCTTCTGATTCTGTGGCGGAATTGCCCATTTTCCATCCTTTCATTATGCAAAATGGCCTTTTCTTTTTTTGTTTTTTTAAGAATGTTACTGTAGTTCGTTTTCAAATGGATTCCTCTTGTTCAGAGTTGTTCTGTGGAAATATTCGTGTTCAGGATTTCGATTTTGTGTTGTGAACCCTTCTCATGAACATTTTCTAACTTTTAGACAGTACTTCATTGGAGATTTGGAGTGTTACCCGAGTGTGTTACCTTATGGATCCGGGGGCATGCTGACCCCATCCAGGCCGTCTGTGTTCGGCAATCAACGGCCCAGATCAGTTTGGTAATGTAGAGTGTTACCCGAGTGTGTTACCTTACGGATCCGGAGGCATGCTAACCCCATCGAGGCCGTTTGTGCTCGTTGATCAACGGCTCAGATCAGTTTGGTAATGTATGGTGCAGATTTGTTTGGGTCCAAGCACGGACGGCTGAGATGGGGTCAGCACGCATTCCGTCCCTTAAAGGGACAACACGCCCCCCGCTTCCGTTACATTTATATTTTGGTGCAGCTTAATATTCACATTTTAAGAATGGAACCATCAAAATGTTGCAAATGTTTCAACGGTGCATGATTTCCTTTTTTGGTGTGGCTTTCTTCTGTGTTGCTTCTCCTGTAAAATCTTTTGTTATCCAACGAATTTCTAGCTCTGCGAAGATTTTTTTTTCTATTCAAATTGCTATTTTTACTTAATATTATGCGTTTCTGTTGATGGACTTTGTACATGATCGACTGCTAAAATTTAATGTAAGAGGTTAATAACCTAATTTAGCACTCAAAATTAAATGTATTAAACCACAAGCTATTTAGTAGGTTTTATTACTGTAGTTTTCATTATTTAAAATATTAAAGGGCTACTTAAAATGTAAGTTGAATTTGTGATAAAAAAAAATTAAATAGCCTAATGAAATGAATAGAGAATAAGTAAAACTTATATATCATAATTTATTGTTCTTTTATTGTACTCCTTTCGGTTCGTTATTTTTTTGTCATTAATTTTCAGTTCTTATGGTGTGTCTGGAACTTATGTAAAGATGTGAAATTTGGGTGTTGAAAATGATGAAGGAAAATTTTAAATACTAATTCAACCTCAATTTCTTATCAACTTTCCCTCCAATTTTTTTCTTAATTATTTTTCCTTCTCTCTTTGGTAAAACGAGGGGTACCGATCCCCCATTTGTGCATTGTGTGCCGATGGCCTGGGGACCCACTTTTGGATTCCTCGCGAATGATCCGAGGTCGTTCATTCATCTTAGATTAATTTTCCGATAGGGCCTCCCGCGAGATCTCCTCAATCGGACGTCTGTAAGTGGTTCATCCAAAATCCTTCCGTTTCATTCATCTTAAATTTGAATGAAACGGGATAATTTCGGATGGACCACTTACGGATGTCCGATTGAGGTGATCTCGCAAGAGGCCCCTCAGAAAATCAATATAAGATGAATGAACGGCTCGGATCGTTCATGAGACCCAAAAGTGGGTCTCCAAGGCTGTCGGTACGCAATGCACAGATGGGGGATCTGTACCCTTAACAACGTTCTTTTCTCTTTTCCTTAAGTTCCAAATAGAACCTTAATTTTTAATTTTATTAAGCAACAGCTGCAACACCTAAATCTTGCCACTTCCTAAAATATTCTTATCAATTGACAAATAAATTAAATGGAAACACTTCCACATGGACCTGTTTGGTTCTTTTACTTCTTTGCAATGAAAAATGGTTTTGTGCGAGCGTGCCAGAGAGAGTTTCTATCTCCTCCCTCAAATTAACTTTGGAAAAACCAAATCTAATCAGGCGATTGTGTTTTATTGGTTCAATTACCTCAATTAAGAGGATTTTTTCAACAAGTGAAGAAATGAAACCAACAAACTTAGGAAATCGAAGAACAAAAAGAAACAAGATACTTCGATCAATAAATCAAAGGTAAACTTACTTCGAAATTGTCTCCAACTTCAGATACAAGAACTTCAAACTGGTGATTGTTACGGGAACAATCGAGATTAATTCTAAACTACTTCCTAACCTACTTTCTAAACTACTTCGAACTGAGTTCGAGATCCTAAAACTACTTCGAACTGCGTTCGAATTCCTAAACTACTTTGTCAATGAACAAACCAAGCATCAGTTTTTTGATAGCTGTTTGTTGAAGATTTGTCCGGGGGCTTTTTCACTCTTCAATTTTTTCTATTTATAGACGCTGCTTGCAATTTGAACTTCCCGCTCAATGAATTTGAACATTGGCTTGCTTCGAATTTCAACTTCCACTTTTCATGTTGGCAGTTGTGTCCTTCTCCACGTCTGAATTTGAATTCTTCTAATTCTTCCTCCAGAAGCTCTGATTTTGAATCTGTGCAGTTTATTTAAACAAACTCGAATGATTTGTACATTAAGGTGAATAACTGCCTCTTGATAAGTACTCCACGTGTTATAACTGCCAATTTGCTTTGTTTCCCAAGTTCACACGTGGAGTTTATATGTTTAGAAGTTAATATCATGGCTTCGAAACCACCCTTCACGTCAGTAATGGCTTGTAACTGCCAATAACTGCTTTTCATCTTTGACCATAATACGACATCGTATTGAACCATTTATATTCCTTTAATCCAGTGTGTCTTTATCAACAGGTAATTGCCAACGTTTGGCATTTTCAATTACGTGTCAATCGATTATTGGATTTGTTAATTTTATATGTAAACAGGACCCCATCCTCTTGACTGAATAATACATAGTCCCACCACGTCAACTTCGGATTTTTTTAAAATATTTTTCTCATTTGTTTTGAACCGGTATACAAATACTATGAAAATCATGACAAAATTGACCAACGATCAATAATAATGCATAAAAAGTCCAACAATACACTCACAGGCCCAACTCAGACCAATATAAAATTGAGAACGAGTGAGATCCGGCCCACGACGGCACGACCCCAACATGCACTAATAATTAAATCTGGAATTCCACGGTACGAATTAAATTTGGAAGATCAACCTACAAATGACAAAATTAGATGAATCGTTTTTTATTTTCTTTTTTGGTTGGAAATGGCAAGAAATTCATTGATATAATGAAATTTATAACACGAACACACCCACCACAATAATCTGAATACGTTTGATAAGTTATTGCCGGTGGTTCCATTGCAACAAACTTCTATCAGACTAAAGACCATCCGAGTACCGAGTGCACTCAGGGCCGGCCCTAGGCACAAGCCCACCAAGCCCCGCTTAGGTTTCTCGTTTTTTGCCCAATAATAAGGCCCCCAAATTTTTGGATATGTTATATATTATGTATGCCAATACTTTCGTAGATAGCTCTATTTTGGTTTAGTGGTAAGGTGGGTGAGTTTTTCTCATTCGGTTTGGTGTTCGATCCCTTCACAGTTATACTGGCTGTGCTTGGTTAGATAGTTTAGTTTAGTTGATAATGTAATCAGGTGTAATGAGTGGAGAGAGATAGAAAGAGAAATGGGGAAACGAACTAGGCCACTGTAACCAAACATAGCCAGTAATTTTTGGTCCATTTAAAATTAAAACTAAAACTAAACTGGGAAACGAACAGGGCCACTGTAATTTTTTTAAGCAATATACATCCAAAATGGACCAAAAATTAACTCCTTCTGCAGGCGGAGCGACTGGATCACGCGACCTCAAAGCCATGATATCTATTTTCAGCAGAGAGCCACAATATATTTGTTAGTGTCAAATAACTTAATATATATACAATTGTTAGGGAGGCCCCATTGTTAAACTATGCTTAGAGTTCCGAAAATCTCATGGCCGGGCCTGAGTACACTAGGTAGATGATGTTAATGTTCCGGCCGCACAACAAAAAACCAACATTTGATGAGAAAAGACGAGAAAATTCTAAAGAACAGAGCATAGATTTGAATTGAATCTACACATGCCTCGGACACCGAGTATTGTGGGTTAACGGCGATAGCGACAGGTCAACAAAAGCCCAAAGAGCAGAGCGAGACAAGGGGAAAGAACGGTTGAGGTAACGGCTGGGGAAAAAAACAAAAACCTCCCACGCCGGCATCGGCCTTGACTAGGACATCAAAAGAAGATCGTCGGCCTACCGAGCCAAAAAAACAGACGATGAAGTATGAACGCATACAATTTTTAGCCTTTATTATCGTTTTTAGTGGGCTGACAACAAGGCAAGTCTTCAGTGTATTTTTTTTTTCATTTTTCTATACACTGATCCGATGCATTTTCTATCACTGGATCCTATGAAAATACGAAAATCCCACTGCAGTACTTCTCATGAGAATATGACAAGAAAATTGAAAGATTAAACGATTTTCACGTTAATGGACTTGCTGAGGTGGAATTAACGTGAAAAAATGGTAAATCCAAACACAGGTATAGACAAATTTAGGTACCGAATTCATTTCTCGATCGTGAATTCAGAAGTGAACAAGTTTCTCGATCGTGAATTAAGAAGTCATATTGCCTCGACAGGCAGAAAGCGACCGATAAATTGACGTGTGTGAGAGAGAAGATTTTGATTGTCGATAATCAGACCACAAAAACAATTAGATCCCGTTTGGAGCCTAATTATAAATTGCATTTTGCATTTTGATTGTGAATTATATACTTTTGAATTACGATCAGAATAGATTATGAATCTATACAATGTTTGGGAAATGAGAGCATAATATATTTTGAAACAGAATAGTGTTGGGGAATAATCACCAAAATAGATTATTATGATGATGGTTTTTTATATACCCATAATGCGAAAGTACTTGCAGCGCTGATTATCAAATTGTGACTAGATTGTGTGGTTTGAAAAATGCATTTTGCAAAAATGAATTCTAGAATGAGACTCCCAAACACCCAGAATCCAAAATGGGAAAATGCACAATGCATAATCCAGAATGTGGTTGACAAACAGACCGGTAATGGGTCACAATTGACCAATGAAAATTGGGTAAATGGTACGCAATAAGGCCATCCGTAGTGGTGGAGTTAAAAGGCAGATTAGTGTAAGAAACTAACAGTTAGCAACAAAATATTTTATTTTTGGTTCATAGTGGTGTAGCTAAGGTGTAGCTAACTTGTGTAAGAGATGAAAATGAATTAGCTCAAAGGTTATAGTTCACTCCAACAGGAGTAACACCCCAAGTGGGTCCCATCTGAGCAAATTGCAAGAAGAGGGAGGAGTGAGGAGAGAGGGACGGAGGAAAGGGTGTGGGCTGCCTGACACGCAAGAGAGTGGGGCAAAAGTAGGGGAGAGGGGGCAAAAGCAGGAGAGAGAAATGGGAGGTTTGTGTACTTTTTTTACATTTTAACAATACTCTAACAATACCATTACAACACTTTTTAACTTCACAACATAATATCATAACAACACATAAATGGGACCCACTTTTTACACTTTTGTGTCATATAACAACACAAATTTAACTCCATCACTACGGATGGCCTAATAGCCACAGGTAGTAGATGTAGCAAATTCATGACATTGATGACATCCAACCCCACCAAAAAAACCAAACACAACTTCACCAGAATCTCCCAGAAACTCTCTCTCTCTCTCTCTCTCTCTCTCTCTCTGTGTTGCATGCCCTTCATAAGAGAACATCCTGGTCAACCGATTATATTACACTTTGGAAGAGGTTTCTGCAATTGCATTCTAGAGGGTTCTACAAATTACAACAAACATGATTTGACAGTCTCACAAGTAAAGACCATGATCAGGATTCCTCCCTAATGAGCATAGAACAGAGATGCATCTTCGGAGTGGAAACGGTAACAGAACTCGACTCTGTAGACCGATTTTTAAGACGTACTTGCGCATGTGTAAGATCCTGGAACATGGTGTATACACAGACGATGAGATGAAAAATTCAAGAACTACGGCCTAACATAACAAATACAAGATTCAGACGTAGGCAATGTCTCCAAAATGTCTTCTTTTCCCCCATCTACATAGATCATACAGAAAAAAACCTGCTAATCGGAACATAACATCTCAAAAACACAAACCAAGAGCTATCTTAACGTGTGATAATCTAAGCAACAAGTTAACAAATGAAACTGGGCATTCCATAAGTCTAAACGGAAAAGGGGCGACGAGATGCAATGGGTATGAATATGATAAGCCATTTTCAACATGCATATAAGAAGCTTTACTACAACAAGAAAACTAGACATTTAAAATACAAAGCTAAAGGAAGAGTGCAATGCTCGCGTAGGCACAAAATACTCAACTACAATATTCACATATATAGAGGTGATTTGACATTCAAAAGGCTACAAACTCAGAGCTTTGAAGCATTAGTCACATCGTGTGCACACTTACAGCTTAACAGCTTATGCCTGAAACTAAAACAAACAGCAAATGCATTTCATCCATCCATCCTTCCATCTGTGTAAGCAGTAGATTCCGCAATGCATGATCGATCCTTCCATCTGTGTAAGCAGTAGATTCCGCAATGCATGATCGATCCTTCCATCTGTGTAAGCAGTAAATGGGATAAATTTCCGCAATGCATGATCGATTAAGGACACCATTTCAGTCGCAAGTGTGAAGAATGATCAGGCTTGACAAATCAAGCACTTGCATTCAGCTACGGGCAAACAAAATTTTGTGTCTCCTCTACCTTCCCAGATATGTGAACCCTCTTTCTCCTTATCGTACACATTTGGCCTGAAAATAAGCAACAATCCATACATTAAGGGCAAATAAACCAAGACAAATCAGCAAGTGATACCATGAATTGCAGATAAGCACCTTTCTTATATATGACACTTCTGCCTTAGATTGCAAGCTTTAAAAAATACAGTTAAACATCAGCAAACAACAAAAATAGCCAATTGACAACGCTTCATGGCACAATAGACAATATACCAAGTTAACTTAAACAATTGATCCAGGAGAAGAGGTTTTTCCCCTTCAAGTAGATACCTTCACTATCAGCTAAATTGAGTTGCATGTGTCAATTCTACATAACATACTAAGCATCCAATATGAATTCAGTTATCATACTCCATAACTATCAGAAACCCAAGAAAGGAAAACTACCTCAACATCATTGCACACTCAGAAGGAGTTCATCTCAAGACAATAAGTTCTCCTCTTCACCAGCATTTTTGCCGCCATCCCATAGGGCTCCTCAAACGCAGCCGAAACCCAAGTCCCATCCGACCCATCCTTCTTCAAACCCGACTGCTCACTCGGCCTAATTGCAACCAATGTGGCCCCCTTAAGCACGGTCCCGTCAGGCAATTCCAAATGCGGCGCATACCACAACCTCATGTTCAAAGCCGGGACGAGCGTCCTCTTTGACGCAGACGAAGCCGATAGAGGCTTCACCCTCAACTCCTCCAACTGTTCCTTATTCATACACAACACCCCTTGCCCATCAGCATCAGTCAAAACCAAGCTGTCCAAAGTCTTGTGCTCCGCGATTATTGGTTGGAGCAAGTAATGCCTTGCAGAGGCAGCAATCAATGAGCTAATCGTCCACACCACTCTCAATTTCAATCCCCCGTTGGTGTAAAACGATTCCGGTATACTCCCATTATCCTCCCCATTCCCATTCCCATTACTAGTGTTATCAAAACAACCGCTATTCGGAATCACAGACGAAGCACCCAAAATAACGCAATTATCAAGGGTGGACCCAAAATCGGCCCTCCATTTCAAACAAACACCATCCTCGGTACCCAACTCACCGCTAGGAAGCTCAATACGTAAAAACCGAATCTCGTTAAAGTTCTTCAATACCTGAGTGGGAGAATGGTGGGTGACCCCACCGTTAGAATCGAATTCATCGTCGTCTTCGAGAGAGGATGAGTTGTTGCTGGGCCGTTTGGGGCCGAAGAGCTGGGAAAGGGCTTGGAAGGGCTTGGCGATGGGGCCGAAGAGGGCGCGGCAGAGGGCGGACAAGGCAGAGCGGGACTTGTCGGAGGCGGATGACGGGGAGGAGGAGGAGGCGGCGGCGGAGTCATCGTCGGAGATGACGCAGTCGACGCGAACGAGGACGTTTTCAACTTGTGGGATGAGGAGGTGGAATCGGCGGGAGACGAGGCAGCATCGGCCGAGGGCCTTGACGTCGTTGATCTTGTTGAAGATGAGGAGGAGGAGGGAGTCTGGGAGGAGGTCGAAGTGGTCAATGGGTTCCGATTCATAGGGTTCGGGGTAGATTCTGGTGGTTAGATCTGGACGGAGAGAAGACATCTGAAGCTTAGCTTAGTACTGTATATGTGTAGCATGTAGAGAGAGAGAGAGAGAGGAAATTGGGGATCGGGGAGGGAGAGAGAGAGAGGAATTTATACGGAGATCGGAATTGGGTTAGTTGGGGTTATAGATCTGGATCTGGGTACCTGATAATTTATCTATATACTAGTTGGATGCAATTGGAGAGAGACAGAGAGATCGATCTAACCCTAACCTGTGAGGATTGGAGAAGAGAGATTGTGAAGATGGAGGCGGGGGAAGAGAGAGAGAGAGAGAGAGGGAGGAGCGTTGTGGATGGGGGGATCGAGCTGGGAAGGAGAATAATGGTGGGATGAGATAGATCCACGGTTTTGTCTTTTTTTACACACACACACACAGAAATAGAGAGAGAGAGAGAGAGAGATGAGAGAGAGAAATTATTAGAGAGACGGGAAATTTTAGTAGGAAAAGAAAGTGAAAGGATTTGTTCAAAAGGTCTTAAATCAAATACTAATAGTAAAAATGAAAGCAACCCCTTTTCTTTTTTTCTTTTTTTTGATAAGGCAAGCAACCTCACCATGCACTCTACGGGAGCAAGAGTTCTACAGGTTGTTGTCCCCAATCAGACCATCACAGTCGTCCTTTCAACAATTTATTTTTTGGATTACTTTGGTCGTCCTTTCAACAATTTATTTTCTGGATTACTTATTACGTAAAGATAATTATGAAAAATGTTACGCGCAAAGAAACTTATACCGAATCATACACAAAATGTGAGTAATGTGAAAACATGAAGTCGTGTTTTGCAAACACGTTTTTTTTAAAAAAAGCACTTACATTCTGTATATGTTTTAGTGTGAGCTTCTTTGCCCATAGTATTTTTCGATTAGTATTTATATGTAAAATAATCCAAACCGTTGATTGCCGAACGGATGGCTGTGATCGAGGGCTACCCTGTAATGTTTTGAGGCACTACAAGGTCCCGGGATTTGCATTCTACAGTCCTCTTAACGTTGTGCCCGTTCAATGTATGAGATAAAAAAATTATATTGGTGTTTTTTTCGATCCTGTGTATCGAACGGCCAGAACGCTGGTCGATAAAAGAAGATAGCTTAATTTTTTACCCAACCCTTTATTGATGCTCGCTAGCGTTATGGTCATTCAATGCACGAGAAGAGATATATCTATTGTTATGAATTAAAATTTTGAATGGTGAATAAAATAAAATAAAATAAAATAAATTTGCAATTGTGAAAAATGTAAATAAACAAAGAAAAATTCTAAAATTAGCTAATTAGGCTGACATTAAGGCTTAAAAAGTGTATTGAAATGTGTAAAAAGTGTATTGAAACGTGTAAAAGTGTATAGCAAAGTGAAAAAAGTACATTGAAATTTGTGTTTTTTTTTTTGTTTTTTTATTGCCTTATTATCAGCTCAATAGGCTAACAATAGAAGAATCCATAAACAAAACCTATAAAGTATAATACTTTTAAAATTTGTTTATCTAAATAGAATTTAACTCTTATCTCATTAAAATATCCCTCACTCCAAATTCACACCCCCACCCAAGTTCTCTCTCTCTCTCTATTATATATATCTAGGCCCCGCATTTCACTCTCTCACAATTTTTATAAATAAAAAATAAAAAATTTAGAAAATTAGGATTGGGGTTTTGGAAAATCAGTAGGACCAAATAATTTTATATATTTGATGATTGATTGAAATTGTAGACAGTTAACTAGAAATATTACGAAGGAAAATATCTACTCTCATTGTCCTTAATTATTTAAGGCTGAGTTTCTTGTTTGATTTTATCTAAGATTTAATAAAATTACCCTTGATTTTATCAAATGAGGAGGAGGGGTAATTAAATCACAGTTTTTTTGATAACACATGTAAATGGCATTTACCTATTGATTCCACCCCTCCTAAGGTATTGTTTAATAAAATTAAGAATTGAAGCTTAAAGCCGAAAATCTAAGTTTTGAAAACTAAATGTTGAATTTTTTAAGTTGAAAAGCTGTGTTTGATAAAAATGTCAGAGGCTGAATTAAACAATCCCCAACACGAAAAATTATTCAGGATTTGGGACCCTGACAAAATGTATAGACCTTACCACGTTACGATTAGAAAAGGATCTTAGGCCACTAGCGGCACCCTAGAGCACGAAATAATAATCACTCATCAATCATTCACTTTTTAGGCAAATTTGTAATTACAGGATTCTATACTCTATACACTTTTCTTTATACTTTTCTAACATAAAAATTGTTTGTTTCTAAAAAACATATATACGAGTTATGTACCAAATCTCTCCCCCTCAATTTCACCAAATCTCTCCCCCCTCAATTTCAATGTATGTTAGTTAGGCATGTGGGATTCTTTATGGTAGTTCAGAAGTGTTGGAAAATATACTTAAAACTGGAAGGTTGGAGCCTGTTGTGCACTAGGTGCATGGCACGGTGTCATGCGCTTCATTCGGCCATTCGTTGCGAAGATGTACGGCTCGGATCAAATCTAAGTAATGACTCTCACATGAAATTAGATTTTATCCGAGCCGTACATGTACGCAATAGACAGCCAGATAGGTGCATGGCACAGTCCCATGCACCAAGTGTACAACAGGCTCGCCAAATCCGGGGATGTGATTGAATTGATGTCAAGGGTAGGGTGGTGTGGATTTTTGTTCTACGTATTTTTAGAAAAAGATTGAGTGCTATGCAAGCTGTAGAGTACATAGATTAATCCATAGATTATAGATAGATCCACCAAAAAATAAATACTCCGTATATAAGACTGTAGTACCATGTCGAACCGCCTGTCAATGTTGACACAGATCGCTAATAAACCCGGCCGGCCGGTGAACGCATAAAAAGAATTCGAAACAAACCTCCGAACGGACTGCATAAACTAGAAAATCATCTGACCATCAGAGATTCGATTATTTGGTATTGAATTGGGAATTTTTTTTTATTTACCAAAAAAAGATACAACCATTTTTTATTAGTTGTTCCATGTTTGTCAAATTTACTCCAGGCAGAGCCACCGAATTTTTCATGCTATAAACAGGACAAGTCTTAACCCTAGGGTCCAAGTTGGAACTGGACACAAACATTAAAAGAATTTGGTTTGAGCAACCACAGCTTCAAAATTTTCTTCAGAGGTTACTCACATTAAGGCTTACAATTTATATAGTTGTAGAACTATTTATACGTTTTTTTTTTTTTTTTGCCCTTTGAGCTGGAAATTTTTTTTTTGCCCATTGAGCTGGAAAATTAAGATCAAAATTGGTGGACTATTTCCAACCGTACTAAAAAGCATGAAATCACATAACATTGTCCAACTTAATTGAAAAGTACACAAGCGGTCTTGTTGGGTCTTTTTCGAGCCCTTCTTGGACTCCCGTCGATGGTCCAACTTACTCATTTTCTAAAACTCATACTCCCTGATACAGGTTTCACAATTTGCCACGTTTTTTATAAGGTTCATGCATTCTGGTTTAATCACGGTACAAACAATTAACGAATTGCTATAGATGATGTGGATAAAGGTTTCCCATTGAACTAGTGGTGGACGCAGGATTCATTATGCAGGGGAGCGAATCACATATATTCATAAATTAACAACAAGATATCATCTTCATATATATACTGATATAACAATTTTGAGAGAATATTCCTTCACAATTTGTACTAACAAAACCTAAAATATAGTACATACCAATAATGAGATACTTAAGAGGTATACGGAAACCCGGTCCCGCATGCACCCTTTGTCCGCCCCTGCGTTGAACAATTAGTGGTTGTCCCTGTTGGTTTTGCCTTCCAAAATTGACTAACATTAACTCTTGGTCATGGTCCACTATGTATTGGAATGTACACTAACTTGTCCCACCAATTATGTAGCCTTTGATGAGAATGATCACATGGGAACTTAGCTTTTTACATCAATGGAGAACATGATCAGCTTGATGTAGTATCACCTATACACACCCACCAATGGCTTTGAATCTCATTGATTGAAACATGAAGGGACCAAAAAGGAAAATTAATTAATTTGGTGGCCATATGAGGTTGTGAGGAATGCACTAGGGCATTGCTGGAAGCAAAACCATCCACGAATTCTTGAATTTATGCAATCTTCTTCTTGGAATGCACAGACCACGTACAGATTAGCCTCGAGAACCCGATTGTGGGTCTTACAACGATCCGAACCGTTCATTCATTTCAGAATAATATTTCGGGGGGCATCTGTAGAAATCAACTTAATCAGACATGCGTAAGTGGTTAATCCAAAACCCCCCGTTTCATTGAAAATCACTTTGAATGAAACGAGGGATTTTGGATGAATCACTTAAGCACATTCGATGGAGCTGATTTCTTGCGAGGCCCCTCGGAAAATTATTCTAAGATGAATGAACGGTTCAAATCGTTCATGTGGGACCCACAAGTGGATTCCCGAGGGGTCTGTATAAGAGGTCGGTACTCCTCGATTTACCGCAACACAATAGGAGTTCCCTTGTGGAAAAATGTGATATCTTGTCTCCGAAAAACTATTGGTCAATGTTTATAATGATAGAGATTAGATCAAAATACACAGACTACTTGATTTTACAGTCACTTTCTGTTAATCTTCTAGGCTTCACCTAAAGTCATAGTCACAAAGATTATGATTTATTTTTCTTTCAAAAGAATTTTTCGACACGCACCGATAACTTAAGTACGCGGACTATAAGTATGGTGATCATTTTAGTATTTTAATCTAAGTTGTTGAAGTACAAATTTGGTCCGATCAAAATCAAGATAACCAAAACAAATTACTACCCATTTCAAAATAATTAAATAAATAATAACTTACTACAAACATCGTCATCTACGATAGAGAGAGCTACAAGTCATCCTCAGCCACTAATTAATTACACAAAACAGCCAATTAATATCCCTAAATTATGCTTAGATTTCGTTTGTTCAACCTTTATTTATTCACTTGTTTTCTTAATTCCATGAATCAATGAATCTTCTGTCCTTGGCTTGCATCACTGGTAGTATAGCTGATGCATGTATAATCCAGTTAGCGTTGCACGAAAAGAAAAAAAATTATAAACATCTACATGGGGACTAACGGGCCCTGCTGTGCCTTCATTTTGAATCGTGCCTCGCAAGCTCGAAACCATGAAATCAATAGCCCCTCATAAAATCAAGTTAATCGGATATCACTAGCTTACTGATCGAAACAAATAAGCTAGCTGTCTATTTTTGAAATTGTATATGTTTTTCATTGACTGGGAAAAAAAAAAAAAAACACGATTGAGTTGCTGATTGACTTGATTTGTAAAATAAATATTTACTTGTCAAATTCTACAAAATGAACGGTTCGGATCATGTTTTCGAGCACACCAGCACAGGACGCGACCCAAAACGAAGGTACAGTAGGCTGCTGAGCCTTGGGCACTAAACTAAATGTTAGTCCAATCTCTTTGAAAAATTATTTGGAGGTTTTGGGACACCGCCACGTGATGTTCCAACACCCTTATCTACCACATATTTTTGTGAGACACAACAATAAGTGTATAGACTCACGGAAATGTGTAGTAGATAAATGCATTGGAGCAGCACGTGATTGTGTCTCAAGACCACTAAAGACCACTAAATAACGTTAAACAATCCCAAGATACCTTTTGGTTTCAAAAGTATCAAAAACCATATCATTGATCTGCTAGAACATTATGCATGAAATTTCTGAACTGAATGACAATTTCCTAATATTCCACGGTACATGACATGTGACTCTTACTAATATGATAGTAATAATGTGTGAATTATTCACCACGTATTGCAAAAAAATATTCAACACGTATTTTTCGTCCAGATATTATCTTCGTCTATTTTTGTATAATCTCAGGATACATGTTTAATTATGTTGACAACTTGCAAAGGTTGTCTACATTTTCCTTTTGCACGCTGAGGTACTTGTCCCAGGTTAACCCTGTGCACATGGGTTGCATCCACTTCAATTGTTTTAATTCAAAATCATGAAATAAATTTAAAAACCGCATGCTGTAGCATCAAAATTAAATAAAAGAGTTTCAATCGTGCAATAACATGCATGGAAACTCACTGCTTGCACCTGGCTCATGTTTTAACAACAGAAAATCGAACATTTGTTCATTTTTCTGGTCTTTTCCCGGTGAAAAAAGCAACGCGCGTCACGCGTGCTTGACAAGAGTAAAACGATCATCAGAGTTAACATCCAGACTACGGTGAACAGAACTCCGCATAAATTTATTCCGAAAGATATTAAGGATTAATGATTTCAGTTCTTTATTACCGTACGTGAGGACATCATAGAAGCATAGAGGAGTGGCAATATGGTCGTGCTCCGAAGTGATGAACTTACAAAGTCCGCCCACAGCGGTCCCATGCATTATTTTTTATTAATGGTAAAAACTTCATTAATCTTGGAAAATGTACAAGACAAATAGGGGAAAGCAAAGGCAACAAGCACAGTTACCAATCCGAGACCCAAATCCAAAGGGAAAAAGCCCACCTAAAGGCCTAAAGCCTAACACCCGTGAGTCAAAACCCAGATACAACAATAAGCACAAGAGACACCCATGGTCGAAACCCAGATAAACCATTAAGCGCAAGAGGCCAGAAGTCTCAAATGCACCAAGCCCAACCAAAACAGCCCAACCCTAATTGCAGCAAACAACCTCCCGCAGCCACCGCCACCTCCCAGAAGATCATGCCTCCACGTGCAATATTGGATGGTGGGGAGACTGTTTCTCGTTTCTCCTTCTGCATCTTTGGTACATCAAGTTTCAAAACATCGTGCATAACCCCTCTTGAAGCTCATTCAGGCTGAAAAGTACTAGATTAGTTACATGGTGTCAAATATAGATGTTGCCTGGGGTCCATCTAGAGCCGACGTCCATCGGTGCGTCCATATGGGATAATAATTAGCACAAGTCCTAAGTGGATTCAACCACTTAAAGTGATAAGTCCTAGGTGGACACAATCACTTAAGTGATAGGGATAAGTTTCCTATAGAGATAAATAAGTGTTATCTCTATCACCTACTTATCTCATCTATAAATATCCATTGCCTTGTATAGAAAAATATATCAGTTATATTTTTTTACACATCAATTACTACATATAATCTCTCCATCTCCTAGTTCTCTCTAGCTAGGGCATCATAAAAAAAACCTAGGGATTTTTAATGTGTGAAGATAAGTGGAGGACTTTAGTAGCCGCTCCATCAGCGTGAAAGGTTTAACATAGTGCAGGACATGCGTGTTGGTAGGGGCTCGTAAAGCAAGCTATTCGATCCTTTATATTTTGTGTAATCCGTAACAAGTATTTCGTATTACCTACAATGTAGATGTAAGCATATAACACGAAGCAATGGTCACTTGTTTCTTATTTCTGCAGCTAATCAATCGTATCTATTACCTCATAAATTTGGCCCTAGTACATGAAAATTCCGTAGTCAGAAAGCAAGGAGTAATGAGAATAACTCTTGCAACCATTGCACAACATTACTGTGATATAGCCTCATCTTAGTCTCACATCGGAAAGATGTGGGAAAAGGATGTGATATATAAGAGCATCTCCACTCTTAGACCAAATATTTCACCAAATTTAAATTTGAGTAAAAATCACCCAAAAACTCACTCCACTCCTTCACCAAATCCTTCACCAAATTTGCTCAACACCAAATCCTTCACCAAATTTGCAACCCCTCTTTTTGTTCAAATCAGTGTACTATTTGCTCCTTTTTCATTGTTTCGGCAGATGAGGAAGGTGAGGAAGATGAGAAATTTGTTCACTGTTTTCATTGGAGGCAAAATGGAAAAAAAAAAAAAAAAAAAAACTGTTTTTACAAAATGGTGGGAAAGTTTTGGAGCCAAAATGAAAAAAAAAAAAAACTGTTTTTGACAAAATTTTAACTAGAATTTGGTAAAAATGGTGGTTTTCCATTGGAAGGGTTGGTATCAAATCAAGTTTTTGACCAAATTTTTCCTCAAATTTGAGTAAAAATTTGGTGTAGAAGTGGAGATGCTCTAATTAAATCCGACTAGTTACTGTGTAACTTGAGATTAACTTTTTGACCCATGTGGTTAGGCTAAGGGTTGGCAAGTCAGCTGGCGCAGGTTGTTACAAATGGTATTATAGCGACCCGTTACACGACCATGTTGGTTATGGCACCAGAGAATAGAACCAGGGAAGGACGTGGTGACTTTAGTCACTAGGGAACAGACCCATGGGAGACTATCATGATTCTAGTGCTCAACCCCTCGCGAGGGCGCGAGGCCATAAAGGTGGTGATCAGATTGTGATACCCCGTCCCATGCACATTGGAAATCCACACGGGTGATCTTGGGCAAATAATAATCTATGTAAGATACTACTAGTACCTTAGAGTTAAGTATTTTGGACCATGTGGTGTGACTTGTTGATCAAAATCAAGATATTAGACTAGTGGTCTACATGACACGACTAATACAGTGATAAAGCCAATATGTAGTAACAATAGTAAAACATGGCAAAACACAGCCATAATAGTAGAACACATTGAGCATTAGAATCTCACTTAAAAAAACATTAGAAAATAGTGGAAACATTAGAATGAAGAAGGGGTAGAATTACTGAATGAATACGAGCTATGGCTAATACCCGAGGCATGAAAGAAGGATTTTCTATAGGATCCCGAAACCACCAGCCACCCCGACCTAATTCATGATGAGCCCACCAACTTCCTGGCAAGATACCTACGGTTAAAAACCACCGACATGTCAAGATCCAAATTCGAATAAGTTCTTGGTCTTGGTCAGAGACCACTGTGTTCGCGCCAGTGGTCCAACAAAGAGGCGAAGTAGTGGTATCTTTCTTTCCATTATGAACGACAAGCTTCGCCTGCTCCCTCCCGCATCCACTAGCACTCTTGTCCAGAGCGAAGAGAAGGCGAAAAAGCGCCACCGAAACAGCATAAGCAGGCTTCTATTGCTACGTAAGAATAGAGCAGGATAGCATTTTGCGTCCACATGTTTGAATTTTAGGGTAAAGAGCTCGTTTGTTGTACGGAATCCAACGCATCCAGCAGAGCAAAACAGTTGTTCCATTCTTTTCGGAGGCATCCTTCCGCATTGGCGGCGAAAGGAACATTGAGATGCACCAGTGGCAAGACTTGAAATGAAGAATAAGAATTCAGTCCCCAGTGAGGGAGGGGAGGTAGTAGCCATTGATATAATGAAGATAAGTTGAGATAGTTGGATCATGTACCATGAAGGCTACTGAATAAAAATTAGGTAATTAGGTTTTAAAGGCTAAGCTCCTGTCCCATTTGAGCAGATCTGCAGAGTAACAAAGTAGATTATAACCCCACACAAACAGCATAAAATGGGAAGACACAGAATGAAATCACCCACGAAATTATCATAGGAATATGCAAAAATAATCATGCTACATTAGACCTAATTTTTTTTGTGGAAGGTTCAGATGGGGAAAAAATTGCAACTCTATTCCCATATTTTGAAAACAATTTTGCTTAGCCACGTAAATTTTGCCTTTAGAGCCCGTTTGGATGAAGAATTACAGGAGTCTAAAAACTTGGACCCGAATTAATTAATCCTAGGCCCACACTTGCCATGGTTTGGAACCCATTTTGGTAGCCCTTTATAATTAAGCCCAGCCAAAAATATGGAGGGTCAGACCCACTTATTTATTCCTGTATATCAATGAAAAATAGTGGCTTTACTGCTATTTTGGGTAAGAGAAGGGAATTTTTGTCCACTTTCACCATTTGTTGCAATCCCTGTAATTTGTTGGATTTTGGACAAGAAAAATTTCCTTTCGTTTCGTTTTCTTCCTTCTCTCCACTAATTCCAGTCCTATTTGCTTTCGTTTTCTTCCTTCTCTCCACTAATTCCAGTCCTATCATAGCAATTTCACTCTTTTTTAGGGTGGTGATTTTCACTCTCATTTTGTAATCACACCTTTTTTTTTTTTTTTTTTTTGTCTTTTTACAAGATTATCATTCATTCGTGTATCTTATACGTTTTGAATAGGGCTCTAAACGAGCCGAATCGAGTCAACTTTTAGAATGTTCAGGTTCGTTCATTAAGTTTTTAAACGAATTCGAGCCGAGCCCAAACTCAATGAAAATTTAATAAGCTGAGCTTGCCGAGGTTTGGATCAAACTCGAACTTGTTCACGAGCCTTAACGAATCAAAATATTAGATATATATGCTCTGACAAGTCTAGAACTTCAAATAATTTTTTTATTTTGTTCACAAATAAGTCTATACATGTATAAAATTATAAACACATGTTAAAATTTAAGTTTATAACACTTCAAATCATAAAATTTTCATTGTGTATATGAAAGTTTATACATGTTCAAGGTTATATATAAAATTCTTATGAGATATTCATATATATTCCAAGTTCACGAGCCTAATTGAGCCGAATATTGTCAAGTTCAGGTTTGGCTCGTTTATTAAACAAGCCTAAAATTGAGGTTCAGGTTCAGTTCATTTAGTATTCGAACCAAACTCAAATAAGTCTTTACCGAGTCGAGTCTCGAATAGTTTACGAACGACTCAGTTCATTTACAGTCCTAATTTTGATGGATAAGTTTGTAAATTCGCATTGGCAAATGGCAATAGGAAAAAAAAAAAAGAAAAGTGAATATCGAATATGAAGTACAGTATTATTTATTTCTTTTTTTTATTCAGGTGAGCGGCGCGCGCTTTTCAACAGTTAGGGTTTTCCACCTGAGTCGCTCTTTACTGAACAGGAAAGATATGGTGAAGATTTAAAAAGCTCTCTCTCTCTCTCTCTCTCTCACGCACACACACACTGATTCTATTTCAGTTGACCACTCCACTTGTTCAAGCTGAAATTGGGAAAAGATAGTGAAAGAAGAATCCAGTCAAACCATTTTGGGTGCGGAACAATTAAGCAAAATTGGAATTATCTTCATACTGGTATTTTTTTTTGGGTATATTATCTCGTTTCCTAGTTCTATTTTTTTTAAATTGTTTATGTGCTCTTCAAAAGTGTTGGTTGTATTGTGATGGATCATGTAGAGTCGTAGACTCGTAGAGTACCTAATCATTTGCATTTCCTAAAGAACAACTAAGAACAGAATTTTTGGTCATTCAAATGCTTGTTTGGTTTCCTTGCAGGAATCAAATTTTCAATTTTGGTCCCTTTTGTGTGTAGGAAGCTCGCGAGTTGTCTTACTAGGATCCAGTATGCAGGCTTGTAGTGGGACTGCGGTTATGGGTTCTATTCAACAGACCGGTTGGATTAAAGGATCAACTTTGTCTCCAAAAGGGTCCTTTTCCAATGGATTACCTCCCAAAATTAGAATCAGTTCGGTGAAACCTTGTAGATCTTCTCACCTTGAAGGAAGCTTGGTAACCGGCAGGTCTCCCTCTTCTGTGTCCGTCTCTGTGCCTGAAATTGGAGGTAACCATGCTTTACCATCCACCTTTTGTTCTGTTTATCGTTTTTTTATATGTAAGTGGACCTAACCTGGGTTCAATTCTTTTTGATGGGTTTAATTGCTTACATCTGTGTACATTAGCGCACGTGCTTGAATTCAAATAAGGAATTCGACAATTCATCCTAGAATATCCCTATGAATTTATCTGTCATGCGGGCGCTGCACAATGGGCTAGAGTTGCAGTTAGAGTACCTTTCAATTCTTCGAATGTACTGTTGTCTGCCCTATGAATCATGGTTCTGGTTTTATTAGATAGTAATAGGAATGAGCAATGCTAGGAACACAACTCTGGACACAACTGTGTCCTTAGGTGTTTGATGCATATAGGACTATGTCCATCGAAAGTCTCTAGACACATTTGTGTCCGGAATTTCTGTTCCTCGACTTTTTTTAATAGGAATTGAAGCTCGTATGTTTCATTTAGTATTTTGTGCAGTCTTTATAGAAGCGAGGAAAATTAAGGAACTATGATGACAGTATTTGCATGACAGAATTGAAAGACGGAAAGAACAAAACTAAGCGAAGAAACAGAAGCCCTTAAAATGGCAGAACTGGTTGGTTAAAATTGTAGAAATTGGACCTGAGTAACTGGTTGGCGTGATCTAATATTAGGTCCTAAAGCCCCAAGTCCTCTCCATGTGCCATGACTTCAAGACCAAATCCAGCCGCCACAGCCTCCTCTTCTAGCTGTCATGTCCGCGAGAGGACATGAACCAAGTTCGAATTGGGGTTGCCCAAAGGTTTATGAACTAGTATGTGATATTTAGAAATGTGGAAGGCTTTTTGTATGAAAATTGGTAAGCAAACAAGAGCAAGGCGAAGCGAGGAAAAACCACAGAAGCTTAAGATTCTTGTAGTGTATGAGTGGATGGGCAAAAGGTATGATTGTGGTATATATAGCTAAATTGTAGGGTACATTTTCTGATGGATCTTTTGTAGGTCTATGCTCGTTTTCATTTCTCCATGATGCAATAATGAATTGCATAAAAACCAAGAAAATGTCTTCATTGGGAAACTTGCCTCTTTGAAGCGCTAAGCAATAAGTTTTGTAAGTTCAATAAAACTTTAGTTTTAACACATTGGAAATATGCGATATAGGTAGTGAGAGCTGCTTTATAGACCATGGGCTCAGTGAGGCTGATCCTCATGTTCGCACAATTATTGACAAAGAAAAGCAAAGGCAATTTAGAAGTTTAGAGCTTATTGCCTCAGAGAACTTCACGTCCCGGGCAGTGATGGAGGCAGTTGGGTCTTGCCTCACAAACAAGTACTCTGAAGGACTACCCGGCAAAAGGTAAGCATTACCCCTTATAGGAAAAAGTAGTTGGTCGACTGTGTAATCTCGGCAAAAAGTAAGCATTTCCCCTTAGGGGAAAAAGAGTTGGTCGAGTGTGTATTACTATATTATCAACATACTTGAAACTATTCAAATATTGTATTCAGGTACTATGGTGGCAATGAATACATTGATGAGCTGGAAACTCTATGTCAAGAAAGGGCTTTGGCTGCATTTCACTTGGATGGAAAGAAGTGGGGTGTGAATGTTCAACCATTATCTGGTTCTCCTGCTAATTTTGAGGTTTACACTGCACTTCTTAACCCACATGACCGTATAATGGTAAGTTATAACTTTCCTTCTTCTTGGCTTTGGTCATTACTTTTTGGAACTAACATTTGAAATTACTTAGGGTTTGGACTTACCTCACGGGGGGCACTTGTCTCATGGTTTCATGACTCCTAAACGCCGGGTATCAGGAACATCGATTTATTTCGAATCTATGCCTTATAGACTCGATGAATCTACAGGTGTAGTGTGCTGTTAATTTGCTTTAGATGGAACAGATATTTTCTAATGTGAATTTGATTCTAAGATTGTATGACAGCTACTACTTTTAGTTATAGTCATTTACTGGCTCTCAGTTTTTAAGCAGGCATTGTTGATTATGACATGCTAGAGAAAACAGCTATTCTTTTTCGGCCAAAACTCATTATTGCTGGTGCTAGTGCTTATCCTCGGGATTTTGACTATCCTAGGATGAGAAAGGTATGATTTTCTCTTGCTGTGTCTATCATGAAATGCATTCTTCCCCATAACTTTTAGAAACCTGTATTGCTAAGGTTGCCACTTGATAGCCATTATTATTTTGGAAGTTTCCATTGCAACAGTAAATTGATCAGACTTCATTTTCTTTTCATAGATTGCAGATGCTGTTGGTGCTTTTCTCATGATGGATATGGCTCACATAAGTGGACTTGTTGCTGCTTCTGTGGTTGCTGATCCTTTTGAGTACTGTGATATCGTGACGACGACAACACACAAGGTATGGATTGAGCTAGTCATGCAGTGATTTCCCTGCTCATTTCAAATGCTTGATTGTACTGTACTTGAACTTTTGGTTTCCGGACACGTCTTAAGATTGTAGCAGTGCAATATGATAATGTTTTGTTGTTATAGTTTGTCTTATGAATGCAATTATGTGAGTATGAGTGTGCTCCCACAGAAGATTGTGTAGTCATAGTTTCATGCCATCAAATGTGTTGATGCGATCTGTCTTTGTTTAAACAAGTATTATTACCGGGGCTTACATATCCGTTGTTTGACGTTCTCTTTTGAGTGATGATTGTTGTGAAAATTTTCTTCAAGTGTATTATCTGTTCTTTTCTCTAGCTCTTTCACATGTAAATGATGTGCCAGCATAGATGAGGTTTTAAATTCACATGCTTCTGATTAGCATAGACGACGGCTTCTGATTGCCTTATGACACTCGGCTTGTTGTGCATGCATGCACGGAAAGACTGGCATGGTTCGTCTTCCTTTTTCCCTCCTTGTGCGCTCTTGGAAATTGTTATGCATCCAGTTCGTCCTTTTCACGAGTTTTCTGTGAATTTTTTTTTGGGGGGAAGGTCAACTTTTATAACCAACCACAAGAAACCATCTATCCCAGGGCCAAACCTCAGGAATTACAACAAAACAAACAGAAGGACTAAACAACCTTACAACCTAACCCCTGGTCCTACTTAGCAGATGGGGAGAAATATTCCAGTTAGGCAGTTATGGCATAAAGCATGATTCTCACTGCTACAGGGACTATTATCCCATGAACAAATTCTATCTCTAACACTAGCAACATGCTTGCAGGTTTGTAGAGTGTGTAATAAGATTTAAGAGTATTTATCAGTTTGCTGTGAAAACTTTTCCTCAACTAGCAGGCGAGATTTATTTATGATTGTATTGTGAAACGGGGACTGTCTAACATGTCTAGAAATTTATCGGTAAATGTGCGTATTTCCACTCTTAAATATGCATTCATATAAGCTGATAAATACTCTCCTCTCCAGTCCTTGAGAGGGCCTAGAGGTGGCATGATCTTCTTCAAAAGAGAGCCTGTTCTGGGTGTTGATTTAGAATCTGCTGTCAACAATGCTGTTTTTCCCGGATTGCAGGTTTGTAGAATATGTCTATTTGCCTGTTATCATGCATGTACCTTAGATATTGATCTTTCAGCTGTCTGTAGCTGCGCCTATTATAGCTTCTTCTTTCCTGTTTGTCCGCATGTTTAGCTTTTTTTAATTACCCAGCAAATAATAAAATATATCAAAGGCAATGCATATCTTTGCAGGGTGGTCCTCATAACCATACAATTGGGGGGCTTGCGGTCTGCCTCAATTATGCTCAATCCCCAGAGTTCAAGGCATATCAGAAGAAGGTATTGATTTCGACAGAGTCAAAAGTCGTCGCAACTGATATCCAACACTTTCACTTGTCATAATATTTTTTATTGCCAACTTAGAAAGGTCGCTTGGTTTTGTAGGTGGTTTCTAATTGTAGAGCTCTTGCAGACCGCTTGATTGAATTGGGATACAAGTTGGTTTCAGGAGGGACTGATAACCACTTGGTTCTTGTTGATCTCAGGCCATTAGTAAGTTTCAGCTATTCTGTCTGGACGGTGATTGGTCCTTCTATTAAGTACGGTTGTACGGGTTATTAAATGATCTTTCTGATGTTGTATGTTGGCTCAAAGCAAGTCATTTGATCTGAACTCGTATCATCTAATGATTTCTATGTTATTGCTGTTGTATTTTATATGGCGCTGTCTGTTGTTTGATGTCTTGGATCATCAGAAGCTTATTTGTTATTTTGAATAAGAGTTTATTGAGATTGTTTCCTTGAACACAGGGTATTGATGGGGCTCGTGCGGAAAAAATTCTCGATATGGCCTCCATCACGCTTAACAAGAATTCTGTGCCCGGTGAGTCTTGTCTTCGTCCCTTTATCCTCCGTTAATTCTTCCATGAATACTTGATCCAAACTCAAGGCTTTATCTGGATAAATCCCTCCAGAAAATCCATTATCCAAACACGTGTTTATGAATGACATAACCTGATGGCTATCCTTTTTTTTTTGTTTCTTACACGTGTCTTTTCTATGTTGATCACCGTAGGTGATAAAAGCGCTCTAGTACCAGGTGGGATACGCATTGGTTCACCTGCAATGACTACCAGAGGCTTCACAGAGAAGGAATTCATAGCAACCGCAGATTTTATTCATGAGGGTGTGAAACTTACTCTTGAAGCAAAGAGGTCTGTCTCGGGTTCAAAGCTCCAAGATTTCATGAAGTTCATTGGGTCTTCAGATTTCACTCTAATGGGTCGAGTGTCTGATCTGAAAAGAAGAGTTGAGGCTTTGACAACACAATTCCCATTGCCTGGGTTATGAGAGATATGTTGGATTACACAAATTTCCCTCGTGAGTGACATGGAAGAAGTGTTAAATGTGTCCTGCTTCTGAAACTAAATTATAAATAAGGTAGATGTGTGACACACAATTTTGGAAAGTTGGGATAACTATACTTAGAGCTCAATTTTGTTGTTTAAGTTTGGAAAGTTGGGATAACTATACTTAGAGCTCAACTTTGTTGTTTGAGTTGTTAAGGAAAAGCAGAGAATTCAGCAACTTGAGGTAGCACAAGGTTGAGGATCTGTTTTTGATACTTTGTGCTCACCACATGGCTGCGTTTTTTTTATACTCAAAAAACAACAATGGATCCATTTTGAAGCATCTATTAGTCTCCTGTATTTTCTTACGTTGTGAACACCACGCCGTTGAAGCATCCATCAGTTATGTTTTTAATATACTTGGCCTATTTGTGTTTGTTCTCAAAAACTCAGCTGGAGAGTACATTGGTTCATATTACGTCTCCTAATTATTCACACCACTGAAGTGGATCAAATGAATGAACCAGCAGTGATCAGAACTTACACTTACAAAAAATACACTAGCACTGTGCTCGTTCAAATGATTTTTTTCATAAAAACACTATGAAAATATAAATAAAAGCAAAAACTTTCCCGTCTTCCCTCTAGAAAAAACTCTCACACTGATAACTCCCCCTCCGCCCTCTCTCGTCCCTCAGACTTACCCTCTTTTTCTCTCAATCTATAAAAAAATTAAAATTAAAATTCTATGAATTTAGGGATGAGAGATTGGAGGTTTTTGAAGGCAAAATATAATGGCATAGCGTATTGATTGATTAATATCATACATATCACATGATTTGTCCAAGTGTATAATCATCTTTCCACCTGACACTCTTGGACAAGTCTCATAAGACCGTTGGGACATGATTGAGATATAACGGGAACCCATATCACATGATCTTTTAGTGGGATACTTTTTAACCGCTCTCAATTGATCATCGTTTTACATTTCCGCTCTCAATCGTTGTTCTCAATTTAGTCGAATAGTTGACTATTCAAGTTTGATAAAAGCCTGAGCCATTAACGAACATTAAAAATGTTCATGCTTGCTATATTTACAAGATATGCCGATCTCGCTTGAGCTTCAATTGAGCCAATCATGAGCCAATTCCAAACAACTTGAATTGTGTAAACATCACAAGTCATTGCCGAGTAGTAGCATGTTCGAACTTTGTTTGAAAGCTTAATGATCCTCAATTAATGTTTAAGCTTGATTCATTTATGTAAAAAAACCTAATCTCAAACAGATTTTTAACGAGCGGACATGAGTTTAAACTCGAATTGTTGTTCTCCCCTGGGCAGATCTGTTACAATGAAAAACCGTAGGGTAGGTTTTGTAGGGTTACGGAAAATCTGGAAATTAAACAAACAAAACAATAATCTAAATCAGAAATTGATAGCAATAAGTAATCGTACCGAACCAATTTCAGTACACTGGAAATTGGTAATAGATTGACTTATTAATTTTCAAAGAAAACTTGTTACGCGTCTAGTTCTACAAAGTGAACGGTTCGGATCATGTTTTCGAGCACAGGACACGACCCAAAACGAAGGTAGAGCAGGCTGCTAAGCCTTGGGCACTAAACTAAATGCTTGACAAGTGTAAAACAATCACCAAAAGTTAACATCCAGACTATGGTGAATAGAACTCCGCATAAATTTATTCCGAAAGATAGAAGCATAGAGGAGTGGAAATAGGGTGATCGTCCGAAGTGATGAACTTACAAAGTCCGCCCACAACGATCACATGCATTATTGGATGGTGGGGAGACTGTTTCTGGTCTCTCCTTCTGCATCTTTGGTACATCAAGTTTCAAAACATCGTGCAGCACCTTTGCGCCCTCTTGAAGCTCATTCAGGCTGAAAAGTACCAGATTAGGTTATACGGTGTCAAATATGTAGATGTAAGCATATAACACGAAGCATGGAGATTTTTCTTTTTCTTTTTTCAGAGGATAAGTGTTATAACGATGAACCAACATAATTAAGATACATGTTACTGAGTTCAGTGCATGTTCGAAGATGCCCAAATTATTGGTATCGCAGGATTGATTGAGGAGAACAGGCTGAATTTGGTGGTGACATCAATAACCCTTCGTGTGAGTTAAATGGAAAACATCATAGGTACAAGGAGTAAACATTAGTTAAACACGTCTTACCTCATACATAAGGGAGGAGTCAATCGAATAATGGTATCATGTGTAGGCTTTGCCAGAACTCCTCTTTCCTTTAACTTTATACAAATGTCGTAAGCCGAGACAGACAACAAAGTCTTGCTGTTCAGCTCCACAGCATTGAATAAACCTTTTCCGCGAACTTCCTTTATTATGTTGGGGAATTGCTGCTGAACGTTTACAAGGTGCTGCCTAAGCTCCTGTCCCATTTGAGCAGATCTGCAGAGTAACAAAGTAGATTATAACCCCACAAAAACAGTAAAAAATAGGGAGACACAGAACAAACGCACAAACAAACTTATCATGGGAAACATGCAAAAATAATCATGCTACATTAGACCTAATTTTTTAGGGGAACTCCGTTCACAAAGGGGAAAAAATGCAACTCTATTCCCATATTTTGAAAACAATTTTGCTTAGCCAAGTAAACTTGACCTTTAGAAAAATTAGAAAGAAATTATAGCACAAAAGGGGACCAAGCCATTCCCCGTTTGCTGTAAATAATTTGACTGATTACAACAATAACATAACCCATTTAGTCCCCAATAATTGGGGGTATGGGCGGGGGAAGGATAGGAGACAGACCTAACCTTTGGCAATAAATGCACAAATAATTTGACTGATTGAGATTAACAAATCAAGTTGCATGAGCCAAAGGCCAAATTTGTACCAATCTTTCCCTTCCAACTAAAGTTTCCAAAGGGAAGACTCTAAAAATAGTTGCAGTAGCTTTGAAAGTAGCAGAAGCAAACTGGTTCAAACAGCAGAAAGAAGTGAAGGTTGTCTGGTTTCTACAAAATTTATGTGTGGGATGTTTAATATAGACTCACTAACCTAACAAGAAGGAATACAATGCATACCTCTCGGCAAGTCCCTCCTCCCTGATCACATCTAACGAGGCAACAGCAACTGCACTGGCCAAAGGATTTCCACCAAAGGTGCTGGGAATTGAACCAAATCAATAGTGTGTTAACTCCAGGAAAATGCAGCTTCGTAGCTATATTACCAATCAAAAAAGGCTGAAAATAGCAATGAAACCTTCTACACAGCTAAATATTACATTTGAAAGGTTTCTCATGGGTCAGAAACAGGTGACACATGTCCACTGCAAATACACAGTTGCATTTTCCTATCATTTTCCTTTTTAAGATTATCAATTTCCTTATGAGCTAATTTAAGGAATGCAATGTTCTACTTAAATAATAACCACCATTTTCTTTCAACTGGAGAACTTAAGAAACAGGTGCTTCATACCAAAAACAATCTCTCTGATTCTCCTGTTCTCATCAATTTGTATGAAGATTAGTTTTTTGAGCAGCAAGTAGATCTGATCAACGACCCACAGTGTCATCTTATGTTCCAGATAGCACAAACACTTTTTTTGGGTAATGTGTTTTTTTCCTTCTATTTTTTGGGTAATGAGATGGAATGAACATTGAAGTAGTCACGAAACCCATGAAAACGTTGTTGACTATACCCAAGCTTCTATTTACTGCTTATCTTTGCTCTCCACACTACATTAACCCGGACTTTTTTTATTTTATTTTTGGTAGAAATAACAAAAGGGGTGCAATAAGATGTCTTCCCTGGGATCACCCACCAAATACTACCCTTGCCCAAGTATACTTAACTGCAAAGTTTTGATGGAACCGCAAAGCCCTACAAGAAGTCAAGAACAACAGCCTTTACCTGCCTATCTATGATGGGATTGTATTCAAGAAAAGTTAAAGTTGGACAGATTGACCCATTGGCAGCCTATTAGTATGTGTGCTCTGTGACTGACTAAAGTTACATGTCTTCGAAACTTCATGTTCTAGCCTGTTAGCAGAATTGTCATTAGAAAAGAGGCAATGCGCTAAAAGATTTTCTCGTAAGAAATAGTGAAGTTATAAGTGCAAACCTTCCATGCTCTCCCGGCCGAATGCAAAGCATGATATCTTTGTCTGCTAGCACTGCACTGACAGGTATCACTCCTCCACCTAATGCTTTTCCTAGAATCTGAAAATGCAACCATATAAAAGTTACCTAAACCATGAAATCCTATTGAGCTCCTAATAAGGCAGTTTGAGTTCCTTCAACATTCCAGATGTCAAAAAACATTTTGTATATTGTCCAGATGTCAAAAAAGAATGAGCAATAATAGGTTATCAAGTTACTAATTGGCAAACCCAAATTGGCATAATTTACCCAAAAAAACTTGGCATAATTTTCCTAGATACATTTCACAACTTGGTTGCATAAAGTTCCTTAATTGCCACGACGAGTTTTTAACCCTCTTGGTGCCCCCAAGAAAAGAAGAATAAGAAAAGACAATTAATTTGAATCATAAAAGAAACCAAGCAAAGAAACGTCTATCCAAGCGACATGAAAATCTCCCTTTCTTCAATTAAGCCCAATTCAATTATTTTACCTCTATATGAAAGCTTTAGAAAGGGTGTGGCATATCGAATAGGGAAGCTTCAAAGGATTCTGTCAGGTCTTTTTTGGGGATTGAACCCAAAATAAATTTGGAAGTTCACCGAACCAGAGTGCTTCATGCAGTCCAATGCAGTTCCTAGATTGCGAACATCACAAACCAAGACACCATGGTGGAGTTTCACCTTAAGTGAAACCCGAAAATCCAACTACAAAGCCTTGATTTGTCACCAAATATTGCATAACCAAGATGCAAGTAGAAAGAAATGGATAGGGAGTATTCTTGGAACCTTGGATAGACACGCACCAATCTTACATGTATGTAACCCCCTCATAATATCATTGGAAACAAAAAACCAAATCCTCTCTGCTCAGATCAAGCCACACATGGACATCTGATTTGAGTCCGACCCTGTCCAATAGAGGAGACAAGGCAATGCGTAAAGGCACTTTACATTTTGAAGGAAGCTGCTCATATATCGTACCTCAACCACTTGAAACCTGTATGACACCCTACATCCTCAGAGAGAGAGAGAGAGAGAGAGAGAGAGAGAGTAGCATGAACTTTCATCTAAAGAGGCTTAGAAAGTGGTAGAATTCATCACCACCCGTAGATGGGTACCATGTCCTCTAGAAGGGAAGGTCCTACCTACAATCTAGATGGGAATGGAAACATTCAACACCTAGATAGAAGAAAGCTACTTAGACCCTATTTTTCATGGAGCAAATGTCTTGCCAATGAAACTCCAAAAATAAATTGCAGATTATCTTTATCGGGAGATACGGCTTTTGGGTGAACTAGGACACACCATTCCAAATTTCATCATAATGTCAAACTGTGCCACATTCATACCAATAATAAGGTATCAAACACAATAAAAGGCCTTACTACAACATCTGGACGAACTTCTTCCCAATCACAAGCTAGCATTCTTCCAGTCCTTGCCAATCCGGTTTGTATCTCATCGGCAATCATTAATATGTTATACTTTGAGCAAAGATCTCTCACAGCTTGTAGATAACCATCTGGAGGAATAATAACCTGACAACAGAATTAACAAAAGTAAGGGAGGGAAGAAAGAATGCTAAAATAGTTGTTCCAGATGGATTAAACCCTCCCTCCCTTGCTGCTCCTAAAAACCAGTTAATGCCTCCCTCTCTCTCTCTCACCTTCCTTTTTAGGAAAACGGAAAATAAGAATGATGCTCCAAAAAATCAGTTAACGTGGACACATACAAAAGGGGATATAGGTCCACATCCTCGGCTTTGACTATCATACTATAAGTAGCAACGAGTCTATCTTAGAAATGCCCGGCTCATTACTGATACTGATCAAAACAGGGTCTCGAATAATGCATTGGTACAACTGGCAGAGGAGCAAGTTAGTATTTTCAGTGTTGTTTCAGCCAAGTGAAAACTAAGGGGCGAAATGCAAAACCAAAAAAGAAAAGCAACAAAATGACTACTCATGATCATACTCTTTGCCGATTACACATACCCCAGCCTCTCCTTGGATAGGTTCAAATAGAAATCCAGCAATCCGATCGCCATGTGCTGCATACAGAAAGAGAGTAATAAGACATTTGTTTTATTCTAATCTGCTCCATCAAAGTTAAGAAGAAATGGATTAAAAACAAGGTGAGGTAATGTAATATTCCACAGGAATCAGGTTTCTTAGTCCCCATGAGTTCTGCAAAATATTAATCACAAGCGACAGCACCAGTAATAGAAATTCCCATTATGACAAACCTTGAAAGATCTTCTCAAGAGCAACTTCATCACCAAAGTCAACTTTAAGGTGACCAGGTAACAAGGGCCCAAAACCACGAGTAGCCTCATTGTCACAGCTCATAGAAATAACAGCCAATGTTCGACCATGAAAGCAGCCACAACATGAAACAATGATAGCCTACACAAGAGAGGATTCGAATTAAGAAATACTGAAAGCACTAGTTGGAAACAAGGAAGTATACAAGTGGCAAGACTACTGTCCAGACAACGGATTACCGTAGCAAATTCACTAAAATCAAAGCTTGAAGTCACTCCACGCAAGCATTGGAATTTTCAAAAAGCACAAAACAAAATTCTTGAACAAGAGGAACACAAACATCTAAGAAGATCACTGAGACAAACACAATTCCCCTTTTACCTCATCTTTGGGAATTTTTTTCTTCTCATAGCCCCATTTTCTTGCCAACTTCAAAGCTGTTTCTACACCTTCGGCGCCAGTATTCATGGGTAGGACCATTTCATATCCAAACATGCTTGTTAGATGGTCCGCAAACAATGGAAATCTGTCATTATAGAAGGCTCTGGAGCTAAGTGTTAACCTTTCTGCTTGTTCTGTTAATGCTTTAAGAATCTTTGGATGGCAATGTCCCTGTTACAAGAAGCTATGAAGTCAGAATTCGATATCCACCTTCTACACGATGCGGAAAAAGTATTTACAACGAGGAATGAGCCAAACAGCTGCTCTATCTGCTAAGGCTGCAAATGGCTACAAGTAGCTCTCTCCATTGCCATTGCGGTTGATTGTTACCACTGGAAGGATGGAAGAAAGGTGGCCAAGGCCATTCATCAAAGCCCAACAACCCCCCACGCTCCCCAAAAAGAAACCAAAATTATATTTAGAACACGCCATATTTCTATGGCAAAGATATCAAAGACAAACATTACAAGAAACTTCCACAGAATTCATAAGGTGTCCCCCTTAAATTTTGCTCAAGAACCGAAAGGTCCCACCAATACTGATAGTATCTTTCTATAAACCTTGTTACACAGTAACACAACACCATGGTACCTTCAGAGGAAATTGGCATGAATAGATAAGCGTGTGAAATGAAAATAAAAATAAAAAATACAACTCATACGATTCGCATACAGAAGATACACGCATTCCATTAGTTCTTCTGGCGACTACTTCTTTGACAAGCTTAAGGGAAAATAGAGAAGTCAAAACTCAAAAGATATTCCTAGGAAAAGATGACTATATGAAATTTCTGCATTACTTTCTTCTTCCTCCCCTCACCCACAGACAAAATGAAACCAAAAATGAGGAACACCATAAATGCCGTGATTAAGTTGGACAGTAAACCCATTTTATCTAGGCTCTCTATAATAGAGGCAAATTGAAGGAACACGAGAGTTCGCCATTATGTACAGAACTTGCAGAGTGTAGTCACTTTTCAGTAGTAGTTGGTTAGCAAAACTTTTCATAACTTGGTAATTATTCAATTACAGAACATTAACATTTGGCAGAATAAACAAACTAGAGTACGAAGTAGGAAAGCAAGTTTAATTTTCCTCTGCCAAGGGCACCTGATTAACTGCAGAGTACGCCGATAGGAAATCAAGGTACTTGTTGCCTTCTGGATCCCAAATAGATGATCCCTTTGCTTTAGAGAATACAATCGGGATTGGGTGGTAGCTGCAATTCAACCAAAAGATTAATTAGGGAAGGAGAAATTTACCAAGACACCCTAAATAACCCACATACATTCAACAAATAATGTGTAGAATATGTTGAAGACCCAAGCTTGCTGTGTCTATGGCAATAAAGCCTTATCATGTAAGTATTTCTCCTTCATTGCAGTGGTTTAGAAATTTTGCTGAATTTTTAAACTTTCACACACAGGAAATTTTCGACCTCTAACCTGAAAGTTAGGGTATTTCAACTGCCTTTTCTTCCCAAACTTCAGATTTAGCTCAGCTGGACTGGTATGCCTACCAATTTGATAGAAGTTTTACAACCAAGTTAATTTTGAGCTTTAAAGTTATACGAGGGAGGGCCTAACACAAAACAATATCTCAACATTGATTGCAACTTTGAGCAATGTTTACAAACTTCAACTTCTTCTACTACTGTATTCAAAAGTTGCTTAAGAGTTCGATCACTGGGTACTTCCAATTGCTGGAAATAATGTTACCAATATAAGTCGAATAACTTATTTTCTTCCAATCTTAAATGATTTCTTATCATTCTCGCTTCGAAAAGTACATTTTGTCAGGAGTAATTCCTCCATAATAGAAATTAAACACAGACGACGATTAGTTTTCAACAACCCTATTTGCATGTTAACTATCTTAGAGAATGTGTTTATAAACACAGCAAAACAAATAAAACCAAATCATGATTAAAAAACACAAAAAATCCAAAGAAAGTGCACAACGAATACATTCAATGAGACCAATCCCACAAAGAAGAGAACAACTTCAGTCAGAAATAGCACATAAACCAAACCAAACCAAATTAAGTTGCCCTTTCAATAGGAGTCAATTCCACTTTGGTCAGGTATACATATCTCCAGTTAAAATTGACAAACTCATATCCATTTTTCATGCAGTTCTACCACCTACTAATTCATGAAATTCGAAACATTTCCACCGGTAGACGGTGAGATGAAGTTTCTAGAGATTAGTCGAGGCGCTGCCCGGACACGTGAGTTACCAAGAAAAAAACTTTAGTCCTCGTGATTTGCACATACACGCTATAAACCTGTGCACGTAGCAAACAAGAGAGAGAGAGACAGAGAGAGTACTTGTGGGCACTGCGTTGATACTCCAAGTCGATGAGGTGCTGAGACGAGGAGGAAGAAGGCATGGTGTTTTCAGAGAAAGCGCCGAAGCTCCTACAACCACCACAATTGGCCCTGCAAATTCTGTTGAAGACAATCTGCAAGGGTCTCTTGGCAGCCATGGATGGATGATTGATTATATTTCTTCAGCAACTGCTATTTCTGTACATTCAATTGATCAACTTTCTTCACCCCTTTTTCGTTAGGAGAGCTCCCAGAGGAAATGAAGAAGATAGATGCGTGTACACTCTCTCTCTCCCTCCCCCTTTTTGTTCAGATTGTTTGTAGCGAAGCCATGGACGGAACAAGAATTTTACCTTTGTGGTGGCGAAAATATGTACTTAAAAAATAAAAAGACTAACTGCATTACGAATATTCATCCACTCTATGAAAAACTATAATAACATAAAAATTTAGTGGTGGCGAGCTTATATAATTTTGGAATAAAAATTTATTTTCTATGTAATAATTACATTTTTTGAAACTCTTGTGGTGACGCCGCCACTAGTTGTCCCCTGGCTCTATCCTTGAATGAAGCGATGAACTGCAATGCAAGGGTGGATATGTACATTTCCCAAAGTAAATTGAAAAAAGTGCGGCGAAAGAACACATCCAAAGGGACCCACTTAAAAAAATAAAAACTTATCCGAATGTTACTTGTAAGTTGTAACGTTTTTCATATTTTTTAAACAATTGGATGGTGGGAGCGGATTACATATGTGAAAAAATGACGGAATGTTATAATTTGATGATGTATATTTTTTTTCTATTTAATAGTTAAATTGTAAGCCACCCTTGGCTCCATGCCGGAGCTTGCATTCACCTCGATTTTAATGTTGAATTTCATGAAAAAATCAATTTTAATAAGTAAGCATTTTAGTTGACGTGTCATTCCACTTAAATCAAATCCGAGGACCTTTGTAACGTTCTTAGAGCATTTATAACAATCCAATATCCACTAAAATTTCAGAATTAAAGATAATGTTGCACTGTAAGCTTCTCCGTTTCAAAATAAGTGTTTTACGCACAAACTTATGTCTTTAAAAGATACATTTTTTTATTAAATGATTTAATTTTTTTTCCCACAACTTAAAAGAATTCATTGATATCTACTGGTTTGTGACAAAAATTTATTCTTTATACGGAAAAAAAAAAAGCATCTCTTTAAAGACCTAGGCTTGCAAACAGAACACTTATTTTGGAATGGAAGTAAATTTTATTTTCCATACAAAATCGAACAACAAATCACTCTGTCTTTACTTTTCATTTTTATTCCTATTTTAAACATCCTCGCACTCTCTCTCTAGCGTTAACTATTTTTCCTAATAAAAATGATAGAATATCACCTTCTATATTTTACAGAAAGTAAATTTGAAACTCTATTTTTCTCATACCCTATATTATTTGCAATGTTGAACTCCTGTCCGTGGGAGAAACAACTTTCTCCAAAATAGAAAAATGAAAGGGAAAAATAAAATAAAAGAGAGAATGTTGATTGAAAGTGCACTCCGATGGAACCTCACTTGTATAATTTGGCAATGTTTTCTTTTATTTTCATTTTATGGATAAAAGGAATGACAATTTCCAGAAACTGAAAAAAAGAGTGAAAGTGAAGCACACAATTTCATTTGCTTGGTAAAAATCCTCATCCTTCCTCCAAAGGCCCCTCCTGTCGTCCTCGGCAATGTAGTAATAAATATATTAATCGATGGTTAATTATGCATGAATCATATTTTAGGTTTGAAAAAAATGGTATGGTTTGAGACATTATTTGTTGGAGATAATCTTTTTTACGGAGGTTCCGTAAAAAAGGGTTTGCGCCGAGCAAATCCTAGCCGTCCATCCCGAGATCCAACGGCTCGGAACATATAATTCCGTATCAGATACTTCTGTTTAGAAAGAATCTTTATAATATAATTCCGTACTGTGCCAAAGAGAGGCTGTGTGGAGTAATAATTTTTGCACTTCAATCCCTTTATAAACGCACTTCAAAATTTGCCCAGCGGTGCGTAAAATTACACAACACGAGCACTAAAAGACAAATTTAAGAAACCATTTATTAGCAAGTGGAGTGCAAAAATAAATTTCTTATCTTCTGCTTTCATGCGTCCATTAGCACTGAGTGCATGTTGGACTGTCTAGCATTAACCACAAAAGTAATTATGACTTCCCACAGAAAATGACACCAAAAATTAATAAACAAAGTGATCATGTTTTTGTTTTTTCCATAAGTAGCAAACGAAGTGATAATGTCAACATCTCTCATATTCTATCTTACTCATTACATTTAAGTATCCCATTAAATATCCTTACATACAATTTTATAAAAATAAATTAAAAATTAAAAAAAAAAATCATCTTTTGTTTCGGTCTGCCTTCGACACAAAAACAAATACACCTTCCAACCTCAATACTTCATTACTCAACATGAAGCCTAAATTTCGCCAGATGAAAACTAGAAATCAAAGATACTCAATGGACTGAAAATGCTCTATGGAACTCTGATACACCATTAGACCAAACCAAACATCACAATTGGCTTTCCAAAAGATGCAGATGCTACTACCTCATCCATAAATCACTATATGGGGTAATACGTTAACCGAAAAGGAAAAGGAAAACCCAAAGAGAGCACCTGCCAACATTCCTTAGAATACCGGAGAGCAACGTTTCCCCAGGCACCCACCTAAAATCATTAACAGTTACAGGAACGGTCACAAAGAAACGAGTGCAAGATGAAGCTGCAGGAAGCATTACAAGGATTTCCAGAGTAGATGAACGCAGAATAAGGTAGTGCAGGCACCATTGAACGGATTATCATTTGATGGGGTACGAGAAATGAACTAGCAAACACAACTAGTTTGCTCTCACCTGCAAACAAAGCCTATATGCCAAACTAGACTAACGTTACCAACTGGGGACGTAATTCCAGAAAGTATGGAGTAAGGAACAACTAATATATCTAATTGTTGTTTGTTATGAAGAGGAATGTGATAAAGAGTTACATTCAAAATGAGTTTTAGACATGCTGTAACGTATTAGGTCATATAGTGGTAAAAAGAATTAGAATACCCTGCACAAGAGAATCATCCAGAATAAGGAGCCTTCAGCTTAAGGCAGCAAGCAGATTACACACACAAAAAAAAAAAAAGGCCCTCCAAAACCTCATATTCGTACGCAAGAGACGATTGAAGGTCCATCGCAGTTCATTAGACTTAAGAGAGGGTCATGGATGAAGCAGCGAAATCACGACAGGTGATTTCATTATCTAAGGATGGACCTACATAATGACAGCAACAAAACAGTTTCCTAAAACGCAGAAATCAGGGCAGATACCAGTCTAGAGTAAAGATAAATCAATAGGTCACCATGACAAGACACATTGGTCGACAGATTTATCAATCCGAAACAGTATATATAGTTTGTGGAACCAATCAATGTACGAAACACCGATCAAAAATTGGACAGGTGGTATTATTGTCTAATGGCGTATGAACATAATTAAGAAACTCAGAGAAGCAGCAGCAACCCTTTGTTTTGGTAACCCGGTATTGCTTCTTATAACAAATGGCTTGAGAACCAACAATATAACTTTATGATAGCAAAAGAATTAAGAATTATGAAACTGAGATATACGAGAGAATGACACGTCTTTCAAAATATGAGGGTGGTGGCTGTTAACAACTACCATTGTTGTTTCTAATTTTTGCAGCTGAAGCTAGAAGGCACCAGCGAGGTAAAGTTAGACAAATTAAACAAGTAGTAACAGATGGCAAGTTCTTGGCGGGAGATGGTTGCAATTAAGTGAATGATTGCCGTGGAAGTGAATGATTGACGTGGAAGTGAAGGTTAGCAGGAATATAGACAGATTCAAAAAGATTGTTCTAATGCCATAGTCTTGTAGGTTTCTAAATGAGAATCACGAATCGAATTTTGAATGAGGTACATGACCAGATCTACAAAAGTAAAAGTTGAGATGGAATCCAAGGCAGGCAAAGTATCAACTGCTATTTGAAGAAACTGTAATTCTCATGACTAGAGTCTTAACTGTCGATTCTTCATGTAAACAGGTGGGAAAAGGGGGGGAAGGTCACTGCCTTTGAATACGTGATTCAGTAACATTAAATACAGAATTAATGGAATTAGAGAAATTGAGGTCCCTTTCTTTAAAAAAATTCAGCCAAGTCACTGGAAGAAAAATAGTTGATAACCGTTCATTATGTTGTCCACCGTAGAGAGAAAATCTGTCGAAGAAGCTGGAACACGAGGATCACATAGAAAAAGTAACTGAAAGTTGAAACATCCATACACCGAGTTCGAAAATTATGGTCATTATTGAAGGTATTCCAGCACGAACATCAACTTTATAGAGCAAACCAATATTTGAGATAAGACGAGAGCCATAGTAACTAACGATAAGAATAAAAAACATACAACGAAAGGAGGGAGTTGATCCTATGTAAGTTCTAAGACTGCCGCAGATCATGAATAGAGTAACAGCTTGGACAGAAGTCACAGAACCTATATCACGGAGAATGAGCCCGCAATGAATCTGCTTTGCAATGGAAGAAACAGATTAACAGACAACCTAGAAATGAAGGTCTTTCCAAGACAAGACCTAAGGGAAGTAGAGAGTAAACATTCTTAGGGTAATGCTCCAAGATAAGACCAAAATTTGCGATTGAGTACCAAGAAGCATCCTCACAGGTTAGGTGGCCATTATAAATGCCTGAATCAAGTTTTCAGCAGCACGCTTCTGCTCAGGTGTGCCAGATATTACAGCCACGCGATCACCCCGGGAAGATTTGGATTCAGAGATCTCTACAACTGCTCCAGATATCTGGAAGAGAAAAAAAGTTCAAGTGAGAATGTCATTTGATCAAAGTCTGAGTTCAAGGTGAGGCATGGAGGCTCAAGCTCAAAAGTCACAGCCTTCACCAATTATCTCAGATCGTCTGGTCTAATAGAGAGTTGAAGAGGACAAAAGAATTGGCATCGAACAAGAAAAGGGCTGAGGCTTTTGTAGGATCTGATGCACAACTTTATGGCCTAAAGCAACCACAATACTTAGTTTTTTGTCAAGTAAACCTCTCTCCTTATCAATATCAGTGCAAGAACCATCAGATAGGGGACACCCGGTCCAAGAGACAAATTCAAATCTCCAAAATTAAGCTATCGAAATAAGAAAAGAGGGCCCACCTTACGAATGTTTCCTATGTTTGCCCCACCTTTGCCCATCACCTTACCCACTGCATGCCCAGGAACCACCATCTCAAGGGTTGATGGAGGCGGCAATCTGTGCACATGACACAAATGATAAGGACATGGATCTCATTAGTGTAAAATATATAAAAACTGGGCTCAAAATACTGACCCTCCATACAGCTTGGATGAGTATGAAGGCAAAGAACCATAGCCATCATCCGCCACCTATTCCAAAAAAAAAAAAAAACCTCAGATAAGTCCCAGAATTGGCATGATAGAAATTTAAAACAAGAATCCAGTGAATAAAAATTGTGGAAAGAAAAGGATAACACAAATACAGAAACAGGACACAGCAGATAAAAAATGGTTGAAAGAATACAGGGTAGAACCCCGAAGAAGTTGATGAAATAACTTCCTATATGTTTCATCCAAACTAAGTTAGTAGTTAAGAAACACTTAAAACTGTACGACTAAGTTGTCCATCAAACAGAGTAAATGAGAGCCTTGTTCCAAAGAATCAACAAAGAGAGGATAAGGAAAATTAATCTTGCAGATGCTTAGACGCAGTACACCATCTAATAACTTGGTTATTGTTATAAGCGATGACCAGTTGAAGAGTTACAGACAACAGTACAAGACCCTTGATAACGAACATGCAAGTTGTAGCTCCAAAAACGTAAATCTCATGCCTTAACTCGAGGAAAAAACAAAATATGCCCCCACGAATCCAGTACTAGTGAAAGCATAATATCATAGCTGTCCTCAAGTATTCTGAGCCTAATTCAATAGTTGCATTAGTATAGTCATACATGTCAAGACACTGAGCGCTTAATGAACTCCAAGAACTCTCGTTTTAACATAGACAACACCCCTTAGATGCTGTACCCTGCTCACTCTAAGTGTACTTATCTTAAAATCCCTATGGTTATAGAAATACCAAAACTTCAGGGGTCCAACCATATTGTTAGACGTAATTCAAACTCGCCACAAAATAAATGTTAAAGGATATGTGTCTTTCAGACAATCACGAATCTTGACCAGACAAGCAGGGAGAAATCAAATTCCATTTTATACAAGCTCAATCAAAGACATATGCTTATGTACAGGATTCCAGACTTGCATGGCATCTACACAGAGTTTTACACCCAGGACTACACGGCAGTAAAAAGCATGCCAAGTGCTCCCCTTTTTTACTGACAAGTTGTCTGAGCTCCTCTTCGTTATGTTACGAATTCATCACATCTAGATTAAACCATGCTATTATAGCTGTGTATTGATCGCCTAATGGTTAACATAGGACAAAGTAACAAGGTCCAGATGATCATAAAAGTACACCAATAAATTCTGAAACTTTCAGAATTTAGGAAAATTTTGGAACAGGAAAATTCAGAACTATAACAAATTCACCGTTCAGGTAACTTGACAGATAATAGTCATCACGACTGAACATCCACCAAAAGGTTCAAAGAAATTCCTCCCAGTCACTGCAGCTATATTATCCACACAACAAGGGAAGAAGAAAAAATAAAAAATCAAAATTACCTCCTTAAGAACAAAAAAAGTATCCTTTGTGTAGCAAAAAAAAGTGTGCTCATAGACTTTAATGGGAAAATGAAACATTGTTACAAGAAATAAAGATCCATAAATGACATTAGAAAAAACACGACACCCACAACAATAAAAACGAAAAAGCAACAAAAAACCAGATGCCCATAACAACAAAAGGCAAAACACTGGCATACCGATAGAGACCCGTATCCATAGAGACTGCTTGAAGAACGCATGCCCAAGCCACTCCCAGCTTCATCTCTCTGCTCATAACCCACTGGAGCAACAGGGGGGACACTAGGCAAAACTGAGTGCGCTGAAAGGCCAGTGCCACCAGAATAGTAAGAATCAGCACCAGCAGACTGGTTATGACCACGGTCCCTATCTTTTAAGACATCATCGCGAAGCCTCAGAACAATCTGTACAAGTGCATCCCTCACACTTCCTACTTTCCCAACAACCTGAATTTGAACAGTAAAACACACTAACAGATTTTAAAGAAATGATAATCAAGACCAAAAAAAAAAACCCACAGAGATAGCTTGAAACCGACCTCAACAAGTTCATCGTTGGCATCAGCACACTTGGGCTTCTCACCTTTGGAGATATGGATATCAGCCTTAGTTCTCTTCCTAATCTCATTTATGATTGAACCACTTTTTCCAATAATACAGCCAATTACTTTTGATGGAACAAGGAGCCGGATAGAGACAGTGTCATCATCATCATCATCATTTATCTTACCTTGCAGCAACAGAACAGCCTCAACTGCTACGGATTTCAAATCATCCGTCGACTGCCACCAAAAAAAAAAAAAAATCAAGACACGTGGATAAAGGAAACAAAGAATACCCAAAATAGCATGTATACTGACGGAACTTAACATGATATGGCATCAAAAAACCGGATGCAAATCAGAAATGGCATAGGTGCCATTCCTTACAGTCATCACAATAAACATCAAAGTGGTGACAAAAAATGTATAGAAAATGGGAAAATGTTGTTTTGCATAAGACAACCAATAGTTTCGAGAAACACATTCATTTGTCACAAAGGTAAAGAAGTCGTTAAAAGTTGACAACCTCCATTGAAACACTTCTTCTTTGCCACAAGGTAAAGAAGTCATGAAAAGTTGACAACCTCCATCAAAGTGTCCAACACCATTAGAAGCACACTGGCTTTGACAGGAACATGTAAACTAATGAAAACCCAGAATACCACATCAATACGATCACAAAATGCACAAACATGAATGTTCTGCTTTTCCTTTCATACTTTGCTTTACCCTATTGACTCATTCCTTCACGTTCATTTCTACTTTAACAGAGGATTGCGCGTCTTGGATTCAGTGTCCAGTTGACCTTTTAAGTACAAATATAAGAAAACAAAATCGACTGAAAAAAAAAATGAAGGACAAAGAAAGACGCGCACCTCTGTTGAGGTGACAGTGATGATACATTCGCCACGATTAGCCTTTGTATCGTCAACATCAACACAAGCACCGCTGGCCTGCCTCACATTTTTAATGGAACTCCCTCCCTTGCCAATAACTCGGCCAATTGTGTTAGAGGGACATAGGATTCTTACAACTAACTCCCCCGACCTAGATGTCCCACCGTAACCAGAAACTACAGGAAGGGCAGATGAATAAACAGGCCAAGCACTCCCTGTATCGGAGTAGCCTGGAAGTTCCGGTATACCTGCTGCACCGAGCATAGAAGGAACAGATCGGGGATCCAAACCTGGATAGAGTCCACCGGGTGGAAAAATAGGAACGTCTGAAGGGATAATAATGTTTGGAAGCGCTTCAGGCACGTTAGTGTCAAGAGGAATCTCTTCCTTTGGAGCGAACTTATACATGATTGCTGAAATTGCGAACAAAGCTTTCTTCACTGCTTCTGGATCACCAGTTATCTATTTTCAAAGCAAAAGAAAGTCTCTTAAGCCACATTAATATTACCAAAAGTACAGAGAGTACAAATGTGACATGAAAGGACACGCAAATGTTGAAAACAAGAGCAGCTTAACAGGAATGTAAGATGCATACTAAGAAAATTTTAAGTAAAATACTCATAACTAAGGCAACCTCATTCATCTGAGGCTTCTGACCTACTGTGTTTTGTTTGAAAAAGTAATCGCCCACAGCCATGCAGGCATCCGTGCTGCCAAGTCTCTCGAATTTTGTAGTCCATTTTACATTTTCGGCTAAAACTTTTTTATCAGCAGTCTTGGACTTCAGTCTAGAAACAAGGAGGTTATGCTTCAGCTTCAGGTTTTGAACCATAGGGGCGGTTGGGTTCCTGGGCCAACCCGAAGGTAGGGTTATTTTTAAAGATCTACTAGAAAATGACCAACTTTTACCTAAGTTTTCCCATAAAGGTCCAACATCTTCATGTTCTTGAGGTGATGTACCACTTTTATCAATACTTATTCATTCGTATTGACATACATTTCACACTAAATGCAGAATTCAATGAACAACAAAATGTCCAGAGAAAGAAAGAGAAAGGAGAAGCAGTTTTTGATTCTTATGATAAAAACAGCTGGTTACATTAAGCTAGAACCACCTGTAACGATCCATACTTAAAATGCATAAAATAAACGTCCAATTTTGGCAGTCTACCTTTCAAGCCCATAATATTAACATCCAAAGCACAAATATGACCACATAATTTTAAATTCAACAAATAACTAAGTAACTAACCACAAGAAAGTTGTCAAACTCCATTGCACATGAATGAGTGGGGTCAGTGGCATCCTTTGGGTTAACCTTAATAGTTGCCCTTGTCCTACTCCTTAGTCTCTTTATGGTAGACCCAGACTTCCCAATAATATTTGCAGACTGGCTAGAAGGAACAAGAATTTTGCACTCTTCCTTGTCTTTCCACTTCTTGTCAGAATCTCCAAATGAATCAATTGCTTCCGCAATTGCATTGTGCACTTTGATAAGCGCGTCTTGGGCCGGGCAAAGCGGCTCCCCATCATCAAATTCCTCGTCGATTTCCACGTCTTCTTTATCCTTGACATAGCAATAGATTGTTATAACTCTATCCTTTGCTCCCGGGAACGGATCCACAACCTTAACCCTGGCCTTTGTCTCCTGCCGTATTGAGTTTATCACTTTTCCACTCTTTCCAATCACACTCCCAATGAACCCATCAGGGCACAATATCCTATAAACAATTAATTCATCATCACCCCCTTTCTCGTCTCTGTCCCTGTCCCTGTCCCTGTCCCTGTCTCTGTCTGTCCGCCTCTTCTGATTTTTGCTATCTCCATCATAGTCCCTCCTGTGACGTGATCGCTTCCCATTCTCACCCATTCTTCTATATCACTTTTGGCCTAAAGGAACAAACAGAAGATTCAACCCGCACCATTAAAACCAATTTAAACTCACCTTCAGTATTAATGTGAAGTGGAAGGGGAAAAGCAAAAGAAAAGAAACACCAATCCTTGCTTCTCTTGTTTACCATGGTCTCAATTATCTTCTCAAAACGAATAGAAATGCAACTCACCTTACATCGAACTTCGTAAATGCAAAATTCTTTACTTTATTTTACTTCAATATCTTAGGAATAGAACACGAAAAGAACATCTATTGCATCATAACATCATAAACAGAGAACCCAATTCATAAAAAGCCTGAATGAAGTCGGAAAACAAAGACTTCACACAAACTAACACTCAAATGCAGGCAACTGTTAAAAAGCCCGCGAATCTTTAACTGTACAAGACAAGTTAAGAATAACAAAATAAGAAAAGAAAAAGAAACGTAATACCCACAACCCTAGTCGATGGTTGACCAGAAAATAAACCCAAAATTCGTACTTCAACGAAGCAAGAGATGAACGTAGATTGGAACCTGATATAGAACAATAGGCAGTTGGAACCCTGGTAACAAGCGTACCTGATAATGAAAAGAGCGGATTGAGTGAAAACCCTAGCAGATTTTACAGAGATCGGAAGAGAGAAGTGATTCCTGCTTTCATAGTAATCTACTAGTAACCTAGCGCGAGAGGGTGATAGATATACTTGCGATTTTCCCAATCCGGGTTTCGGGTGGGTAAATTACATTGAACTACGCCGAGTTTTCTACAATTACAGATGCCTCCCCGATGTCTCCTAACCATTTTTTTTTTCTGTGTTTGCTCTCACGCCTATCATATACTCTCTGTCCGTGTTTGTTGGTTCACAAACATACTTTTTTTCTCCTCCCTTAAAATTTGTCCATGTTTTAGAGTCAATGAGTAAATTGTGTTAATTTTTAAAAATGGGATAAATAGTTTTAAATAGATATCTCTAAGTCCATTACATATATTAAATTGGATCAAAAGCTCAACTTGATTCAACAACGATGTATATATCGACCTTAAAACATTTCAAAAGTGGATTGGATTTGACTAGGAGCTGATGGGTAGTCCACCCTGAAGCATTTTGATAATACGAGGCATGGGGGATGAATTGGGACATATTTTGTCTTATCATAACCCTGACCTTAAAAAACCATACTATCTCACTCTGCTCGGAACCCCCGGGTAATGCGTGGCTCTCCCTTCCCACTCGGTCGAGGCATGAGTTTACTTGCCGCCTTCGAGATAAATGGTGGTAGTTTTATGCAATAGCAAAATAAGGGAAAATTATTATATAAAATGTGTTATTTAGTAATAACTGATGCAAGAGAGGTTCTTCATATAAGTCAATATTTAAAAAAAAAAATGTATGAAAGGTAAGAATAATCAACTATAGAGATAAAGGAATTAAGTGATCGAAGGGAACGGTGAAGAAAAAAAACAGGTGTGCACAGAAAAGACTAAAACAGTGGAGCTTTTAGGCTAATTCATAGGGGACCCAAGTGATCCAGAGAGATTCGAGAGAATAGGGTGATATCACTAGAAATAATGTTCTTATCTCCAAATCAGTGACCCATGCGGACTTGCCACGTGTTGCACTACCCAGTTGGACACCTGTCACTTTATGAGTGACTGGTCAACTTGACTTTGGTCATCTTTTCTCTAAACGTTAATTTTCCATACAACTGACAAGGGCGAAATATAACTTTATACCTATAAATATCGGGTATGGTTGACAGGGTTGGGAAGGTAAATACCATCCCAACCTTGCCATGGAGGTTTTCTAATTTTCCCTTAAATTCAAATTGGTTTTTGAAGATTTGGCAGTAACAAGACATATGGCCCCAGTTAGACCGGTTGCGGAGCAGCCTATGCACTTTAGTGGGATTGGAGTGTTGGACTCACTTTCTAAAGCAATAGTTATGTCTCAAAACTAGACATTCACAGGGAATGCGAACTTATGTGAACTTCTAATGGTTATTATGCCCAAGGAATTGATACGCTGGTCACCCTTTCCATTTGATGATGGAGTGAAAAAAAGAAGGGTTTTTCAGCAAAATAACTAACCCACGCACAAAAAGGGGTCTCAACAGGCAGCTCGGTAGTTTAGGCTATGTTTGGAAGTTGAGGAAAGAAATGGAAAAGAAGAGAAAATTTAAAAAATTTCCTCTCATTTGTTTGGTTTCCATGTAGAAGGAGAAATGAAAAGGAAGAGAAAAGAGAAAAAAGGGAAAATTAACTATTTTTTTTTCCCTCTTCTTCCCTCTTCCGTGAGTGCAAATTTTCCCTTCTCTCTCACAAACCAAACAAAAGAGGAAAAAAATTTGTTCACCCTCATCAAAAGAGGGTGAACAAAACCCTCATATGATTGATCGAAATAGTGTGGGGTCCATTGAAAATGGCGTGAATTTCATCACAAAGTGATATTATGCTTACCAAAAAGTGTATTGATTCAGTGGACCCCACACCATTTCAACCAATCTGGTGAGGGTTTTATTCAGCCTCTTTTGATGAGGGTGAACAAATTTTTTTCCAACAAAAAGAAAAAAAAAGAGGTTTCTTTCCCATATCTTTCCTATTTCTCCTTTTATTTTCTCTTCTCTCTCTGTATTCCACAACTTCCAAACACAGCCTTGGGCCAATGGAACATGTTCTATTTAACAAGATGATGAAGACGGCGACTCCTCATTGGGCAAAGATAAGTCGTGCCACTGCCAAAGCTGATTGTATGTCGACTTACCAAATACAAAAGAAGAAGTTGAAGACGTCGTTGAAGAGTGTTGGAAGAATTAGCATTACAACAGACATGTGGAAGTCCAACTCGCAAAAGATCTCATATATGGTTGTCACTGGTCATTTTGTTGATGATGCTTGGAAGTTACAAAAGCGTGTCCTCAACTTTTGCAATGTGCCACCTCCACATTCAGGGGTAATTGTTGCTGATGCTCTTCACAAGTGTTTTGTTGAGTGGGACATTGAAAGTAAGGTGGCTAGCATCACGGTGGACAATGCTAAATACAACGATGTTGCTTTGAGGAACTTGAAGTCGACCTTTAAGTTGTTAAAGAAGAAGTTACCTTTGGATGGTAAACTTTTCCATGTGCGGTGTTGTGCACACATACTTAATCTCTTGGTGCAAGATGGGCTTGGTGAAATTAAAGAAATCACGGATTGTATTCGGGATGGTGTGAAGTATTTACTACACTCTGAAGCGCGCCTAAGTCAGTTCAGTCAGATTGCTAAGCAGCTGAAATTGACTTCAAGGACTCTAATCTTAGATTGTCCTACACGATGGAATTCAACTTATAAAATGTTGTCTGCTGCCTTGGAGTTCAAAGATGTTTTCCCTAGGTACAGTGAAAGGGACGTGGGATTTGTATATGTGCCTAGTTCTGAAGAGTGGGAGAAAGTTGATCATGTGTGTCAATTTTTGGTTATTTTCAATGACGTGACAAATATAATCTCTGGATGTGAATACCCAACTTCCAATTTGTTTCTCACCGAGGTTTGGAGAATTAAAGAAATCTTGGATAAAAAGTCAATGGATACATTGGATTACCTGAGATCAATGGCTTTAAAGATGAAGCTAAAATTTGACAAGTATTGGGGTGAGTGTAATCTAGTGATGGCTATCGGTGCAGCATTGGATCCAAGATACAAATTAATGCTCATTGGGTTTTGTTTTCCGGATATATATGGTGAAGATGCTCCTGCCAACATTAATATGGTGCGTGAATCTCTCTATGAGCTTTACAATGAGTATGTTGCTATGCATTCCCAATCATATGTTGAGCAAAATTTGCAGCAAAATAGTGTAGAAGTTTGTTCTCTTAGTAGTGTGTCACAAGGGAAAAAAGTTGTCACCGGTAGATCAAAATTTGAGTCCTTTGTGAGACAAACCGATAACATTCAGCCTACAAAATCAGATTTGGACATTTATCTTGAAGAAGGTGTTTATAGATGTGTTTCACATGGTGAAGAAATTGTGGATCCTCATTTTGATGCATTGGAGTGGTGGAAAGCAAATACTCTCAAGTACCGAATATTGTCCAAGATGGCATGTGATATATTATCGATTCCTATTACCTCGGTGGCCTCGGAGTCCACTTTTAGTGCGGGAGGTAGAGTAATTGATCCATATCGTGCATCATTGGTAACGGAAACGGTTGAAGTGTTACTTTGTGGAGCTGATTGGGTACGCGTACTACATGGACTTAAGAAGGGATCCAATGTAAGTACAATTTATTATTGTTCTATAATGCATTTGTTTGAATAACATATACTGAGATAGTGAGATTAAATGGTTGTCGCTTCTTTTGATAGGCCAAAGAGCCAACTCACAAGGAGATCATTCTACCTTAATGGAGTAAGAGTAGATGTTTTGGAAAGTCACAACTCACAAGGAGATCAAGACAGTTGATAGATTATGATAGTAAGTTTTTTTTTTCCCTTTTATAGTATTTTAGTATTGATTCTTGTATTGTTGTGATTGTGACTAGTTACGTATTGGTCGCGAGCGTACTGTTTTTATACTTCATTCTATGTGTTTTTACAGCAGTTGCTATTTTATGTAGTTCTTGCCTTAATCCTCTTGGTTAATCATTTTACTTTCTTGAATCTGGAGTCCTTCAAGTAAGTAATAGTCATGCACAATTACTTTTTAAGGTCATGATCCTCTTGGTTCTTTTTGTGCCTTGTAGCCTTGTAGGGATAACTTTCTTGAATCTGGACTCGTTATGGTATTCTCTGTATCTATTATGGTCTTCTCTTATTCGATTAAAAGGGATACTAATTGTTGTGTCACTTGTTTAATGCCTCAGGTCCAAGTTTGTGTTTTGCAAGTAACGAAGAAATGGAGAATCAATTTTGGTGCATTATCTGCTCAACATATCCGGCGTTTGGCCCTTTTGTTCAATAGTTCTATATTATGATTTGTGATGTTTAAATTATTGAACGTTAGGAAGTTAAACTTGATTGGCTATTATTTTGGTTGGAATCTGTTCTTATGGTTGTATATTGTTAGTTTGTGGAATGATGCAATTATGCAAACAATAGAATGATGAAACTGGATTATGTATTAAGTTTTTTCTTAGTGGAATTAGCTTACTAGCTGCTCATATTGCATTTTTAGATGAAATTACCATTTGAATTGAAGGAATTTTTTTATCACAGCAATCAGGTTTTCACAAGAGAAGCTTTTAACGAGTTCGAGTTCGAGCCGAGCCGAGCCGGCTCGTTCATTAATAACCGAGTTCTAACGAGCCGAGCTCGAGCTTTTTAAATATTTCTCGAGCCGAGCTCGAGCCATGTTTTCTGAGCTCGATTCGAGCTCGAGCCGAGCTCGAGCCATGCCATTATGTACCGAGCCGAGCTCGAACACGCCAATACTCGGCTCGACTCGGCTCGATTACACCCCGAGCCTTGGCCAATATAGCCTAAGACAGCGATTTGTTGAAAAAGAACAAAAATTGCACCGCGAAGTTGTGTGTGAAGGCAATTCAACGCATTGTTCTACAAGCAAGCTTGGAACAATGGCCTCGTCCAAGAGAAGTAGCAGTAATCACAAAGAGAAGATAGTTCGCCGCAAGTACGTTCTTTCTCTTTATCCAGTCCTCTGTTGGTTTCACTGTTTGCTTTATCCCGCTAGTTTTCTATTCCAATGGTGATAATCGCGGGTACAATTCCTTTTTGGAATTTCTCAGCATCGTTTACATCTAATTAGCTATGAAATTTGATTCTTCAAATTATGTTTTCGTCCGAATATGTTCTGAGGATCTGGAATTCTATCACCCAGGTTGGTTCTGGAAGTAGTTTACATCTTTTATTCGTTTCGCGAGTGAAAATGGCCAACAATTGGACTGAAAAAGGTAAATTTTTGTGCAGGGAGGAACAACCAGTAGAACCGGAGCTACCAAAATATCGAGACAGAGCTAAAGAACGTAGAGAAGATCAGAATCCAGATTATGAAGCTTCTGAATTGGGCTCCTTTCATGCTGTGGCTCCTCCTGGGACGGTGGATCTTCTGTCAGATACCAACTTCCAATTCTCTTATGTTTTTTCCCAGTTCAAAGTTACTCTAGCGATCACTTATTTTTTAGGAGCTATAAATTCTTATCATTATTGTTCTAATAACCTGTAGTGCTGCTGATGCCCACAAGCTATCAATCGAGAAGAGCAAGTATCTTGGAGGTAAATGCCGGGAGTCTTTTGATTACCACTAAATTTCTTGTGTTTATGGAATAATACCTACTGCTTACTGTGCGCATGGATTTTGTATGTTAAGTCAAAGTGTCCTCTTTAAAGACCCGGACACGAACTTTACTTTATTAGGGATACAAAATCTTCATTCTTTAAATTCAGTAGTCCTGAATTTTTATCGACTGTTAGTCCTCTATTACTTTAGCCTGTCTCTTATATAGTTCCTTGATTCCTCGAGAAGAGGTCAAATATGAAAACCAAACCTTTAGTTCTCAGACAGTTAAACAAGGAAAAGAGGATGTTGCATGTAAATATAAGCCTGCAAGGCTGCAACTACTTAACCAAACAGAGCAATCTGTCTGCACCTAAAGCACCTAGACGTGAACATTGGGCGGTATTCATGTTATGTCCAGTTTGGTCATGTCCTCTAGGACTCAGGTCAGCATCCGGTTGAACAATCAAAGTCCATTTATTCAAAACTTAGTGGTTCTACTGCACTTTTTCTATTTGTACCTTTTAATGTGCTGATAAGTAATCAAAACCTGTTTTCCGCTGCTCTTCCTCCATTGAATCTTTTGTTTTGGCGCGGTCAATGTACTTCAGGTGACGTGGAACACACCCATTTGGTTAAAGGCTTGGATTATGCTTTGCTTAACAAAGTGAGAAGTGAGATTGATAAGAAACCAGATGCTGGAGATGATGATGATGGCAAGTCTAGGTATGTGAGTTCAGGTCAACAGCTTTAAGCTTGAAAAATGCTGTGTTTGTTTGGTTTTGCAATTTTTTTCCCCTTTCTTTAGTATTTTGTTATTTTTGTTTAGAGCCAAACACAAAAATCTAAAACTGGAATGCAAATGATATACCTAGATTACATATTTAAATTGATAGTTTATCAATAATATTCTAACAGACTTCCTTTCAAATGTTTGTTGCTTTTTTTTCCGTTGCACATATGCAGTAGACCTTTTTAAAGAATTTTGAGGTACTAGATGATTGATGTTAAAGAGTTATTCAATTTAAATGTACTGGAAACTCAAATTATCTCACCGTGGTTCACTTGTATTGCTTTTAGTTTTAGGTTTTTAGCTGAACAAACGTATCAGAACAATAGCATAAATAATATTGATGCTCTCTCTCTTTCTCTCCCTCTCTACATGACAGAGCACCCAAGGAAGACCAGCCAGTGTCATTTCGTACTGCAACTGCGAAGGTAGTTTACTTGTAAGGAATTTTAGGGTGATCAGCTACTTTGGGGAAACATACACACATGTGTTTAATTATTTTATGAAGAAAAGACACATCATGTTGGATCTTATTTTGCTGTTGCAGTCAGTCTATCAATGGATAGTGAAGCCTCAGACAGTGGTCAAGTCAAATGAGATGTTCCTCCCAGGCCGGATGGCTTTTATTTTCAACATGGTTGGTTCTATACTCTTTGTCTGCTCATATAAACAATAGCTCTCTCCTGCATATTTCAATCAATGGCTGATCGTTACTGACCTAGATTCCCTTTAGAAAAGAGAAATCAGTTGAGCTGTATGTAAAACCAGGATATTCCATTTCAGTGACTTTGACACAGATACTGGTTTTGGTCCAGACAAATGCATGATTATTTAGGGAGGCAGGAGGCTTTCAAGTGCCTGGGGTTGGAAAATCATGTGTTTGCTCGTCATTCGCCAAGTCCAATTTTTTCTGGGTCTGTCCACCTCCCCCACTCCTTCATGTGCCTGGATTAGTTATGGTGTCTGGGCATAGTTTGTACTTGTTCTCATGCAGGGCTGTAGCAATCACGGTTAGGGACAGTGAGCACACAGTCATAATAAACTACGATGCTTGTCCCAATCAATTGGAGTCCGCTGCATGAATCCCTTTTGTCATTCCACTTGTCAACGGGCTATATGTTCAGCTAAATTTTACGAATCCATACTATCATAAAATTGTTTGAGTGATCTAATAGTTCATTTTGATTACAATCACCCTTTCTATCTTTATGCCGTCATACCTTCTTGGATTTTATGATATGGTGGTTTAATTTGGGACGACTTCAGTATGGTTCAACACAGAAGTGCATCTTGCATTTGTTTTGCATATGATAGGTTGTGATCCTTAGATAATTTAGACGGATTCACCTTCGTTATGCGTAGTTCAATTCAGTAAAGGTAGAACCGCTGTAATGGCAGTATCACTCATTTAGTACGATAGTATTAGCTAGTCTTTGTTTTGCTTGAAATAGGTCCAACCCAATTACCCAAATATGTTGGTCAAAGTTCATGTTACAGCAAATCTGGCTGAATCTATCTTAACCATTTCTGAATTGCCCGATTCAAGTTTTAGAGTATGATTCATGTGATATGGTATTTTAATAACCTTATAAGCTCTTTTTATAATTATATCTTTATTGATTTGCGGAAGACTTCCTTTAGCCTTTAAGCTTCAAATATTGAAGTAGTTCCACATCCTCTATGTTGTAGGACATCTATAGTGCTCTCACGTATGAGAAGGAAAACTGGATTTTATAATTTATTTACCCCCCTTGAATTTTTATTTCGTATACTATGACTTTTTCCCTAGAACATTGCTTCCCTTCAGGTGAGCCATTGCATGCAGGCTTACATTAATACCAGATCACCTCTTGACTTGGAGGGAAGCACCCGACCTATTTGACCACCTATCACCAATCACAAGTTTGCACTATTATGTATCCCGCGATTCGAACTTACCGAAAAGATTATGCATGACTGAATGTATGTTTTTGTTGGATAGGTTCATTTATATTGTTGGGCCTATTTGCTAACATTTGAAGTTTAAAGAGAATTGGTAACTTAACATTGTATCAGAGCTCTGGCTCTGGTTGGGAGAGGTCTTGGGTTCAAGTTTCCCTGGTTGCATTTGTTACCCATTTGCATTTTGCTTCTCCCCTTCGTATTTTGTTTCACTCTATCTATGAAATATTTGCATTTCCAGATGTAAGACGGGGTTGCAGGTGAGGGTGTTATGTAGCTTGATATACATTGTTAGGTCCATTTCCTAATAACTTAAGCTTTTAGGACTACTAGTGACTTAACAATTTCTACCTTAGTGCTTTTGGATCTTACGATTCACTATTCAAAAGAAACTTTACGATTCGCAATTTGCATTGGGAGTAAACTATGTTGCTAGGTAGTACTGTGTATTCTTTGTTCCATTACGACTGCCATTATGAGTTTTTTCCCACCTATTGTAATTGTTTATAGTCGGGTTTATGCTGCTAAGTGCCAATCTCATGGTTGAGCCTTGGCATACAATATGATTGTTTTCTGGAGGACTGAAATTAATGTCGATCAACATGCAAATTGTCTATGTAGTACATGTATTGGTCATTGGAATGGGAATGATCATTGTGGGTCATGGACTGCATTTCTAATTATCAACCATTGCTGGGCTCAGGCTGATCGAGTGGTATATTTCAACCCATGGGGTTGAAAATGGGCTGGTAACACAGTAATGTTAAAACAAAGATGTTATGATAGACATGGTTGTCATTCTCTCAACACTGTCAAGTTAGTTGCTATGATTTTTAATTGATATTGGGGAAGAATTGTGGGCTTTGAACAGTAAGATATGTCTTGATAGAAAGAAAACAGCTGTTATTTTCTAATATAAATGTTCATTTATGTATATTAGGAGGGTGGGTTCTCCCACGACATTCCGACCACTCTGCATAGAAGTAAAGCCGACTGCCCGGTCCCGGAGGTTTGTATTTTTTTGGTTTCCTCTTAATGCAAATTTATGTAGATGTTATGCCCTTTAGTTAGATTTGGTCATTTCATTTATTGCAGGAAATGGTTACTGTCAGCGTTGATGGTTCTGTGCTAGATCGAATTGCTAAAATTATGTCATATCTCCGTCTTGGATCATTTGGGAAGGTTCTCAAGAAAAAGAAGAAAGAAAAAGAAGTGAAAGGTACACTTTTTTCTTTAGCAAAACACTTGTTAGCAGTTTTGCGTAATTCACCAAGCAACTAATTGAATCCAAATTCGCGAGGCTTTTGAGGAAAATTTCAGCCCATGCTGTAAATCATCATGGAGTCGTTAAACTCTGGTGTTAAGGTCTTTGTGAGAATGTAGCTAATCTGATTAGCATGAATATAACTTCACTTGGCTACTATGTTACATGGATTCTTCATTTTGGCTAAAGTCCCCGTGTCAATGTGTCAGCCCGTATCCATTTCGGACGCTCGGATACTCTAGTCGTTATGATATTTATCCAAAAATAATATCAAATTAGCTAGAACAGTGATATATCTAGACTTTCACATAGACAGGAAACAGCAAAACCATATTTTTCTCAACCCCACTTGTTTAAATACATATATAAATATAATTAACGATACATGATCTGAGAAAAATTATGCAATATATACTTCAAAAAAGTGTTTAGGACGTGCCCCTGTATTCATACTCAATTTGGGGACACATTCCAATATCTTAAGATTTAAGTTTAGGCAGGTCCGTCACTTGGACTTGCACCCCACCCCATACTCGCACCCAAGTCCATGCAACATAGCTTGGATGTAAAACATGACGGAATCGTTGAAACTCTGGTGTTAAGGTTTTTGTCAGAATGTAGCTACGCTGATAGCATGAATATAAAATTGTATTTGGCAATTTCGTATGTGTAACAACCAGGATTCTCAAGTACCACGGAAAACAATAAAATAAGAATAACAATGCTTTAGACTTTGTCGTTTATTCCGGGAAAAAAAAAAAAGTTTGACAATTATCCCCAAAAGTCACTAAAACTACTAGGTCTAAGCTCCAAATGCTAATCCCGCATGCCTTTGCTCTGAAGCCATCCTAAAAATTAAATTAAGTCCGGAAATATAATACAAGAAGAATAGAAATGCTAAAAAAATAAAGGAGACAAACCAACGATGGTCACTGAGTCAAATAACATTGTCCTTATAATAGGACCTCGTCCACAGCCCTCTTCAGTATATGATCAGTGGCCGGCCTGACCAAGCCATAATATAGTTAACACACCACAAAACCATAAAAAAGTTCATCAAGTCCAACGAATACTACTGTGTAATCAAATGGAATACAAAACGGGAATAACAGAGAAATACTCTGGAGATTTGTAGCACATGATATACTTCCAAGTTTACCTCCAGTCGCAATGGAAACTGGTAAATCCGTAGATTGTTTCAATTGGTTATTCTCAACTCTGCGCTCGCTTACTAATCTCTCCCTTATCTTTGTTCTCTTCAAAATTGTATCTGAGTGAAAATAAATAAAGCAATCTGATCATAGATTAATAGATATTAGATACCATCAATCCCTACAAAACTGTTAGAAAATGGTTTTGACCTAATCATCCCATCTCTCTCTCTCTCTCTCTCTCTCTCTCTCTCTCATATATTATGGGAGATCGAGTGGATTCTTCCACGTGTGCTATTACGTTTTCTGTATCCGTGCATTTCCCTGGGGTTGCTATTTGATTTTGGTTTCATAATGAGGGTAGTGTATGTTTTCCCTGACCTCTGTAGTTTTGTTCCATGTCAAAATCATACAGGAAAGATAGCAGCTATTGGCAGTGAATATGATGAGGATGTGAGAATGCCAAAGCCTGATGGTGAACTTTCTAGGTATAAAATTGATAGAGAAAAGCTCCCTCCTCCACCTCCGCTGCCTCTGAAAAAGGGACTCCCAGATTCAAAAGAGAAGCAAGGCCCTGCTGTTCCCAGAGCCGAAGAAGATGACATATTTGTGGGGGATGGCATTGATTATTCTATTCCCAGTAAAGATATGAGCCAAAGCCCTGTTTCAGAAGACATGGAAGAATCTCCTCGAAATAAGGAAGGGATTTCCTATTTTAATGAACCTGCTTATGGTCCAGTCCCCCCCTCTGAGCCTTCCCATGATTGGCAACAAATGGTAAGTTGATTTTGAGCATGCTATCGGGTGCAATCTTGCTTTAAAGGTAGAAACTATTTTTCTGGTTGCAATATAAGCAAAACTGTGAGGAGAAACAACAGAAGCTACTAAGTGCTTGGTGAGCTACCCCCACCTACTGATTTCTCAAAGTTCTCTTTTCACTTCTCTATTTTTTTACCTCTTTGTTTAGGGTGGATATGATCCTATGCAAGGACAGGCCTTAAATGGTGGCTACCAGGGAGAGTGGCATGATTATCAATATGCTGAGCAGCTGGCTTATCCTGAGCAATACCTCCAGCAGAACATTGAGAATTGTGATGTGCAAACTGGTTTAAACATCCAACAGGACCCACGCCTCATGACTCAAGAAGAGAAGGATCGGGGTTTGGGGTCAGTGTTCAAGCGTGATGATCAGAGGCTTCAGCAACTGAGAGAGAGGGATTCGCGGGAGAAGGATCCCAACTTCATATCTGACAGTTATTCTGAATGCTATCCTGGGTATCAAGAGTACAATCGTGAGGTTGTGGACAGCGATGATGAAGCTGATTTGTCAAAAATGGATATGGGTGGACGGGTAGGTGATCTTTTGTATTCTTTAATTGTTTATCTAGCCATTGATGCTTTTGTCAAAATGAGTTTCACTTTTATGGTTTCACATGAAAAAACATATGGCTCGCTAGCCTTGTCATCCTCTTTTCAATTTAAGATGAATGCATTTGCTTAGAATAATAAGAAGCTAGTGTCCAAACCTTTTTTCTGTAATTATCCACCCAATTAAAAAACCTTTCTGTAGTGGTCTCTATAACCTTATTGAGGTCATTTAATTGGTGGTTGCATAGAGGTGATTGGTAAGGTCTAAGTGAAATGTTTGGTGCAGGCAAAGGGTCGACTTCATCGATGGGATTTTGAGACTGAAGAGGAATGGGCAAAATACAATGAGCAGAAGGAAGCAATGCCCAAGGCTGCATACCAGTTTGGCGTGAAGATGCAAGATGGCCGAAAGACGCGAAAACAAAATAAAGACCAGAAGCTTACGAATGAGCTGCACAAGATTAATAAGATACTCACGAGAAAGAAGATGGAGAAGGAACCGGGTGAGATAGATGATGGGGGTGTCTACGATGATGAATCACATCCTGGAAAGAAGATTCGAATTTAGGAGTTTAGTGATTATATTACATTGTGCCAGACTACTTCCCTTTATGTAATAGAACAAAAAATCACATTGATGTTTTTTTCAGTCTCGTGCATTGAACGGGTAAAAATAGGAGTGGGAGGAAAATACGGTATAATTTCTCTGAAACCTGTTGGTGATGGCCTAATGGGAACGTTTCGGATTTTTCGGCAAACTACTCTCTTTTACAGAACATATTGGCAAAGTACTCCTGTATTCAAACATTTTGTAAAAATACTCTTTAACGCAATCAGACATCGCGCTAACTATTATTAAACGCGATCCACAACCGCGTTTTATAGCGGTGTCCACCTGGCAGGCACTTCTGTGCCACGTTGCCGTCTAAACGCAATACAATATCGCGTTAATTTGAAAAAAAAAAAATGCAAATCAGGATTGCGTTAGGGCTTGTAATTGAAACACGTTTGAAGCTTTCATGAGTCTTTATGAATTTGGAACCAAGGATGAAAGGGTACCGTTCCTGAACATCATCGATCCTAGCCAGCAGTTCGTCCTCTCCCTTGTGGCTCTGATTGGCGGCGTTCGTGGTGGTTTGATCGGTGGAGTTTGCAAGTTCTGGAAGTGGGTTTCATGGGTGGAGTTGGACGAGCAATCAGAGAGAGAGAGAGAGAGAGAGAGAGAGAGAGAGAGAGTAAATCAATTTGATCTGGAAGTGGGTTTGTGGAAGTTGGCTTGTGTGGACGAGCAAATTAACGCGATATTGTATTGCGTTTAGACGGCGACGTGGCACAGGTGTGGCTGCCAGGTGGACATAGCTATAAACGCGGTTGTGGATCGCGTTTAATAATAGTTAGCGCGATGTCTGATTGCGTTAAAGAGTATTTTTACAAAATGTTTGAATACAGGAGTACTTTGCCAATATGTTCTGTAAAAGAGAGTAGTTTGCCGAAAAATCCGAACGTTGGATTAATTTGGAAAAGCAAAAAAGAATAAAAATAGGAGAGTGGTTGAGTGGGAAAGAGGAGAGTCACGGAAGGAGGGATTAGAACTAATAGTTTGGAGGCTTTTGTAGGCAAAATGTATTTGTACATGGTATTGCTTGATTGGTAAAATATGTACTTACCCCTTAAACTATTCGATTTTTATTTACTTCATCCTTAAACTTTCAATTGAACGCACTTCCCCCTCTAACTATAAAACCGTTACATACTCCACCCAATCCTTTACTTCCGTCCATGTGATGGACGGACAAATTGAAAGGGTTCAACCCCAAGAAACCCTAAGGCCTAAAAAGACCATCATTATCACCAAACAATCCTAATCCTTCTTCTCACGCCTTTATCAGAGAGAGAGTAAAGAGGAGGAGGAAAACTGGGTTTGATTTCACAAACTCATTTCTTGAAATGGCAGTTCCCCACAAACCCTTCTTTAAATCAATGACCTAAACCTGACCAAGTTCTTGTAATCAATTATAACCCAAACCTTTGTTGGATAATTACCCCCCAAGGTACATCTCTCAGTGACCATGGTCGGAGTTGGTTATGAGAACCCATAGCCGGAGTCGGCATTCTGATCCAAGTACCAGTAATCGAAGCCACTAAACACTCCTAGTTCTCAGTTTTGGATCTGCTTGTGGAGTGGGATCTGTTTTAAATTACTAAACACTCCTAGTGGGATCCATTCTCCGTCGTGGGAAACGTCCCCAGCCACATCATCGACTTCTTGTTTGGCTCCCTCACCTCGCACACCCACTTGCTGGAGCTTTTATCGGATTCAGTTTCTCCATGGAGAATTATGAACTTTTGTCGAATCCGATTGCACTTCCCGTCTTCTACTAAGCTTTTTGCTAAAGAAGATATTTGAGGAATAATTAGATTCGAATCTTGTTTTTTTTTTAATTTTTTTTATTTGAGATGAAGCCTCTGGAGCAAACATCTTAATTCCCTGCACAATTTGAATATTACCATTTCTGGATAAGGAAAGATTTAAGAAGCTAATTTTATTTTTATGGAGCTATTCTGCTCTGTATGTTTTCTGTCAATTGAAGAGTTTTTGTATTGTTCCTAAAATTTGGGGTAACCCACCTGAAAGTAAGTCAGAAAATTGAAAGTCCAGTGGGTTGTTCCCCCCCCCCCCCCCCCCCCCCCCCAATAGTTGACCCCCATTTTAGGGTTCAAGAAACAAATTAGGGTTCAAAAAACACATTAGGGTTCAACTTCTTACTTTTTCCGTCCATAACATGGATGGGGAGTTATAAATTGGATTGAGTATGTAATAGTTTGATAGTTGAAGCGGGATGTGTGTTCAATTGATAGTTTAAGGACGAAGTAAAAAAAAAATCGAATAGTTTAAGGGGCAAGTGTATATTTTACCCATTGCTTGGGGTAAAATATGTACTTACCCCTTAAACTATTCGATATTTATTTACTTCATCCTTAAACTTTCAATTGAACGCACTTCCCCCTCTAACTATAAAACTGCTACATACTCCACCCAATCCTTTACTTCTGTCCATGTGATGGACGGACAAATTGAAAGGGTTCAACCCCAAGCAACCCTAAGGCCTAAAAAGACCATCATTATCACCAAGCAATCCTAATCCTTTTCTCACGCCTTTATCAGAAAGAGAGTAAAGAGGAGGAAAACTGGGTTTGATTTCACAAACCCATTTCTTGAAATGGCAGCTCCCCATAAACCCTTCTTGAAATCAATGACCTAAACCTGACCAAGTTCTTGTAATCAATTATAACCCAAACCTTTGTTCGATAATTACCCGCCAAGGTAGATCTCTCAGTGACCATGGTCGGAGTTGGTTATGAGAACCCATAGCTGGAGTCGGCATTCTGATCCAAGTACCAGCAATCGAAGCTACTAAACACTCTTAGTTCTTAGTTTTGGATCTGCTTGTGGAGTGGGATCTGTTTTGAATGTTTTTTTGGATTACTAAACACTCCTAGTGGGATCTGTTCTCCGTCGTGGGAAACGTCCCCAGCCACATCATCGACTTCTTGTTCGACTCCCTCACCTCGCACACCCACTTGCCGGAGCTTTTTTCGAATTCAGTTTCTCCATGGAGAATTATGAACTTTTGTCGAATCCGATTGCAATTCCCGTCTTCTACTAAGCTTTTTGCTAAAGAAGATATTTGAGGAATATTTAGATTCGAATCTTGTTTTTTTTTTTTTTTTTTTGAGATGAAGCCCCTGGAGCAAACATCTCAATTTCCAGCACAATTTGAATATTACCATTTCTGGATAAGGAAAGATTTAAGAAGCTAATTTTATTTTTATGGAGCTATTCTGCTCTGTATGTTTTCGGTCAATTGAAGAGTTTTTGTATTGTTCCCAAAATTTGGGGTAACCCACACCAAAGTAAGTCAGAAAATTGAAAGTTGAAAGTCCAGTGGGTTCCCCCCCCCCCGCTTCATAGTTGACCCCTATTTTAGGGTTCAAGAAACAAATTAGGGTTCAAAAAACACATTAGGGTTCAACTTCTTACTTTTTCCGTCCATAACATGGATGGGGAGTTATAAATTGGATTAAGTATGTAATAGTTTGATAGTTGACGGGGGGATGTGTGTTCAATTGATAGTTTAAGGACGAAGTAAAAAAAAATCGAATAGTTTAAGGTACAAGTGTATATTTTACCCATTGCTTGGGGTAAAATATGTACTTACCCCTTAAACTATTCGATATTTATTTACTTCATCCTTAAACTTTCAATTGAACGCACTTCCTGTCACACCCACATTTTTAATAATCAAAATTCATATAAAATCCATGTAGGATTGATCAAAGTCATACATATATCCGATAAAAAGTCAAAATCAAATATCCAGTTACAGATCAAGTTCCATGTGTCTCTAGCCAACGGATACCCATTCCCAAGTACGTAAGTACCAAAAAGGGTTTATTTATTACATATCTTGATATTGACAAAAGATTTAAGAAAAATTGAAGTTTAAAGAGTCGTCTTCCAAAATACATTGAGTATCAAAATGATAAAAATAACTCCATGACTCATGTATGCTTCAAACCATGCATTCACACTCCAAGCATCCATGTCATGCTCCGTGATGGGTACCTGAAAATTGATAGGTTGAGCTACACTAACCCAGTAGGAAACCATTCTACAAACGCTAAGTGTATAAGGTATGATACGCGCACATGATGTTGGATACCAAAAATAATTTAAGCAAGATATAGCAGGGATGACTAAAACAAGTGATAAATGATCATAAAGTACCCATGTGTCCAATAAAATACATTAATGTCTAAAAATTTCCAAGTGTCCAACTAGATCATTTGTCAACCCGTATATCACCACAAACTTATTATGTATCCACGATTAACTATTTCCACCGTCAACACTATAAATCTCATTAACCCATCATGGTTAAGCTTGAGGATGTTGAAATCCCCTTCCGAGTCTTTTGGGCCTCGTGGAACCCATGTCCGAGTCTTATGGGCCTCGTGGAACCCTTCCTAGCGACTCACCGAGTGGTGGTCCTAGTGCATCAACTTACATTTCGCTCAAAACACCAAGTATTTCACATGTGTCCGAATAATAAATATCGCTCATTTCCCTTTCATGTAAAATAAACATCGCTCATTTCCCTTTCATGTAAAATAAACATCGCTCATTTCGCTTTCATGTAATGTACGTCACCAATTTCTACAAAGTCTACATGTATCAAACGTAAGTTGAAAAATCGAGGAAAAATAACCAATCATACAAAGATAGGCTAGGAAGGGGTATTTCGGTCATTAACAAAGTGTACGATGTGGATATGTCAAGTATGGAACCACTCAAGTCAATCGAAAACCAAAGGAGAATTTTCTAAAATTTTGAGAATGGTATGGATACCTCCCAAGAGTGGTATGGATACCAATGCATAACCAGCGAACAGAATGCTTGGTATCCATACCTCACGAAGTTGGTATGGATACCAAAGGCTACAAACAGTTTTTAAGAAAGGTATGGATACCCTCGAAATTGGTATGGATACAAATGCACATCCCGCAAACAGACAGATTGGTATCTATACCTCACGAAATTGGTATGGATACCAAAGGCTCCGAAAATGAAATTTTGACAACTTTTGCACAAATGAATGGGGTTTCAACCCAAACCAATTTGGGGTTTTCAAACATCAACCAAGCATAGAATAAGCATATATCATCCACCAATTCAAAGGTTTAACCCCCAGTTAAGTGAGAACCAAACTCAATCAAACCAAACCCATTTCTATGGAGATTTTCAAGTCTTAACTAGAAATTTATAGGTAATCCAAAGACAATTAGAGAGAGTAGAAATTTGTGAAGAAGATGAAAAACCCAACTCTTATTCTTGAATCCCAACCGAAATACACCTCCTCCAAGCAAAACCAAACGTACCCGAACTCTAAATCACGCGTAGATGATGAATATGAGGTTGAATCTTGAGTTTGAGAGGTGTGGGAGGTGGATTTGTAGTGAAAAAAGAAGGGGTTTTGAGAGGAGAAGGAAAGAGAGAGAGAACCGTGAGTTTTGGAGGAGAGAGGGGTTTGTATTTTTGTCAAAAAAAAAATCTGATCCTAACATGATATATATACACCCACACACTTGCACTTAAGCCCCTCAAGTTTCTAATGTGTTTTAACCCAATGCATATACTCACTTCACATTGACCCCATATTGCATTTTAAAACATTTCCCACACTTCCCCAATATTATTTTCTAAAGATTATTTAAAAACACAGGTCTTTACACTTCCCCCTCTAACTATAAAACCGTTACATACTCCACCCAATCCTTTACTTCCGTCCATGTGATGGATGGACAAATTGAAAGGGTTCAACCCCCAAGCAACCCTAAGGCCTAAAAAGACCATCATTATCACCAAGCAATCCTAATCCTTTTCTCACGCCTTTATCAGAAAGAGAGTAAAGAGGAGGAAAACTGGGTTTGATTTCACAAACCCATTTCTTGAAATGGCAGCTCCCCATAAACCCTTCTTGAAATCAATGACCTAAACCTGACCAAGTTCTTGTAATCAATTATAACCCAAACCTTTGTTCGATAATTACCCGCCAAGGTAGATCTCTCAGTGACCATGGTCGGAGTTGGTTATGAGAACCCATAGCTGGAGTCGGCATTCTGATCCAAGTACCAGTAATCGAAGCCACTAAACACTCCTAGTTCTCAGTTTTGGATCTGCTTGTGGAGTGGGATCTGTTTTGAATGTTTTTTTGGATTACTAAACACTCCTAGTGGGATCCGTTCTCTGTCGTGGGAAACGTCCCCAGCCACATCATCGACTTGTTGTTCGGCTCCCTCACCTCGCACATCCACTTGCGGGAGCCTTTTTGGGATTCAGTTTCTCCATGGAGATTTATGAACTTTTGTCGAATCCGATTGCAATTCCCGTCTTCTACTAAGCTTTTTGCCAAAGAAGATATTTGAGGAATATTTAGATTCGAATCTTGTTGTTTTTTTTTTTTTTAGATGAAGTCCCTGGAGCAAACATCTCAATTTCCAGCACAATTTGAATATTACCATTTCTGGATAAGGAAAGATTTAAAAAGCTAATTTTATTTTTATGGAGTTATTCTGCTCTGTATGTTTTCGGCCAATTGAAGAGTTTTTGTATTGTTCCTAAAATTTGGGGTGTAAAGACCCGTAAATTCAATTCTATATTTCCTTTTTTCTTTTCTAAGTAACATTTCGTTGAATTATTTGTATAGTCGAGTGTGTGTTTTGTACCGGGGGTTTGGTGGAGGATGGAGATACGTGTCATAACGTGGTAACATGACTTGAGGGTGTTTAGGATGTGTTAGAAATGATTGGGGGTCAAATTGTTGGTAGTAGAATGAAATTTCATAATTTTTCCAGGGATACCGATAGCCCATTTTTCTCACTACCGGTATCTCCCGAACAGAAGCTTTTTTTTCAGGGATACCGGTATCCCATTTTTCTCGCTACTGGTATCTAGTGTATTTTTCTGAAAATTTTTGTGCGCGATCAGCACACTATAAAAAGGGGTCCTTTGGTTCTTTTTCATTCTAAACCCGATTTCTAACCCTAAAATCACCTCTCTACCTTCTCTCTACCTCCTCTCTCCATCTCTACCTCAAACCTTGTGATCTTAACCTCAATCCACATCAAAACTTCAAGATCTACACATTGGATTTGCGATTTTTCCTTGGATTTCAGGATTTGAAGACTTCTCCACCTAGGGTTTCATCTTTCCACCATTTTCAAGCAAAACCTTGAGGTAGGGGACAAATTTCTACTCTCTCTAGTTGTCTATTGTTGATTTGTTACACATATTCTTGTCTTGCTCACCAATTTCTTGTAAATCATGTTTTCCACCATGAAAATGGGTTTGGTTCAAGTTTGAGCTTTGATCTATGTTTAGGTTTGTTGAATCCCTCAATTGGACGTTAATTTGCTCTCCCTACATGCTTATTTGTTGATTAGAACCTCAATTTTTAGCTCAAAACCTCATATATGCACTTGGGTTGAAATTCCACACCTTAGAGGTGAAAATCTGCATTATTTACTGTTCATGTGTTGTTGTCCCACATTTTCCAGCTGTTGCCCTTGTTATTTAGGCGGTACTCGGCCACCCTTTTATTTCAATTTGGTCCCCGATCGCTCACATCTTCTTATAATCGACCTTTGGCACTACGATAACACTCAAATTCACTTTGAAACCTTCAAACTAAGATTTTGACTTGTGATTTTATTGAACACTTCGTTATGCTTATTGGACATGCACTATTTTTGAGTCGGTTAACATTTTTGGCGAAAATAGTGGCGTTTTGAAAGAAATGTGATACATGTAAAGGTTTTGAGAATGATGACTATGAATACTAGGGCCACCTTTCGGTGCGTCCCTGGCCATGGGTGTTCGGAGCCCATGAAATCCGGCAGGGGTGTTCGGAGCCCACGAAATCCGGCAGAGGGATCTATTCCCTATTAAAGACGAATGGATAATTTTATGAAATGTTGGAAATGAGTTGTTTTATTACTACCTTGGTGTTTTGGCGAAACTTGAACATTTTGATACATTTTTGGACACTTTGATACGTTTTTGGACACGTTGGGATACTTTTGGATACCTAGGGATATTCTTGGATACTTGGGAACGTTGAGGTCATTTAACACATGTTTTAGCTTACTAAATCATACATTTCTCATCTCACTCAAGTCATTTCCATATTCCGGTGTTCTTATCATCATTATACACCTAGTGTTAGTAGAATGGTTTTCCTACTGGGCTAGTGAGCTCAACCTATCATTTTCAGGTACCCGGCACGCCACATGAGATGGATGCTTGAAGTGTGGATGCATATCATGAGGATTAATTGATCATGAAGTTATTTCCTCATCTTCATACTTAGTATATTTTGGGAGATGATTTTGTAACTTTAAATTCCTCAATCTTTTGACTAGTTCAACTTATGTAATAACTTTAAAACTTTTGATATTCATGAATGTGGGTACGGGTACCCTTAGCTAGAATCTCATTTAAACTTTGACTCTGGGATTGTATAATTGACTTTGACTTTTCAATGGAGGCGTGAATGACTTTTGACTTATCCTACGTGGATATTAATTGTATTTTGGTTATTAAAATTGAGGGCGTAACAACTTGGTATCAGAGCATAGGTTCGAATACTTAGGAACCGTGGGAAGACTTCGAGTCTTGGGGCTTAAACCATTGCATAAGTTTTCTCATGAAAATCATATTTTCTCGTTCATTGTGTGCTTGTGTGACGTTCATGATCATCACATTGGCATATCGAGGTGCATATGAGTTAAAGAGCATAGTGTTGAGTTGTTACCCGTGTTGGGTTGATGTAGAGGCTTTGACCTCATTTGGAATAATGTTGGGCTTAATGATGCTTCTTTCTTATATTCTTATTAGAACTATGCCGCCAAGGAGAGGTACTAGACGTGGTGCAACCGTTAGAGGGGGTCGAAATGCTAGGCGTGGTAGAAACGAACGGGTTGATGATGAGGTTAGTCAACATGGGGAACGCTCGAGGGGTCGAGACGAGAGGCGTGAGGAAGAGGTGCAACAACTGGGAGAGCAAAACCCACCGAATCCATTCATGATCGACTTTGTGGCAGCGCTCATAATCTCTTGGCTCAAACACCTAGGGCCAATACTACTACTCGCTCTATGGAAGTGGCTAAGGAGTTTCGTCGCATGGACCCACCTAAATTTGATGGACTTAACGTTGATCCTTTGGTTGCCAACCATTGGCTATCGGAGGTGCAGAAACTATTCGATGTGCTTGATATTACCGAGGATAGATTGAGGGTCCGTTTGATAGCATGTCAACTTACTAGGGAGGCTAATGTGTGGTGGCAATCGGTTCTTGCGGAACGTAGGGATGCAAGGAAAGCGGCTAGGACGACACAAAATGTTGATGAACCGGACGATGAGAACTTAACTTGGGCCGAGTTTGAGGTGAAGTTCGAGGACCAATACTTTCCGAATTCATATAAAGAGAAACTTAAGGAGCAATTTGTGAGGCTTGAGCAAGACACGATGACCGTCTCAGAGTATGCCATGAAATTCCAATCCTTATCCCGTTTCGCGCCGGAACTAGTGAATATGGAGGAGAGGAAGTGCAAGAGATTTGTGAGGGGCTTGGATCCAACGATTAGGAAATTTGTGATGAGTAGCAAGCTTGAGAAGTTTTCCGAGATAGTGGAGCTGGCGAGGAGTTTGGAGAACGAGGAAGGGGAACAAAAGAATGCTAAGGCATTGGAATCTAGGCCACCGACTACGACCGGGAGTGCATCGACGGGGAGCTATGTGAGCCAAAATAGGAAGAGGATGAGGGATTCTTTCCAATCTACGCCGAACCGTTCGACTTTCAAAGCACCTACTTCTTCCGGGTTTGGGGAAAATTCATCGAGGCCGCCGAACACTTGCTATCAATGTGGCCAACCGGGTCATATTCGCTCTCAGTGTAGTCAACCAAAAGCTCTTCCACCACCGCGCGTTCAGACTTTGGGTGCTTGTTTCGGTTCTGGCGGATTTGGCCATGTAGCGAGGTTTTGTCCGCAGAGGGGAGGTAACCTTAGTGAGTATGTAATAGTTTGATAGTGTTCAAGAAACAAATTAGGGCTCAAAAAACACATCAGGGTTCAACTTCTTACTTTTTCCGTCCATAACATGGATGGGGAGTTATAAATTGGATTGAGTATGTAATAGTTTGATAGTTGAAGGGGGATGTGTGTTCAATTGATAGTTTAAGGACGAAGTAAAAAAAAAATTGAATAGTTTAAGGGGCAAGTGTATATTTTACCCCTTGCTTGGGGTAAAATATGTACTTACCCCTTAAACTATTCGATATTTATTTACTTCAACCTTAAACTTTCAATTGAACGCACTTCCCCCTCTAACTATAAAACTGTTACATACTCCACCCAATCCTTTACTTCCGTCCATGTGATGGACAGACAAATTGAAAGGGTTCAACCCCAAGCAACCCTAAGGCCTAAAAAGACCATCATTATCACCAAGCAATCCTAATCCTTCTTCTCTCGCCTTTATCAGAGAGAGAGTAAAGAGGAGGAGGAAAACTGGGTTTGATTTCACATACCCATTTCTTGAAATCGCAGTTCCCCAAAAACCCTTCTTGAAATCAATGACCTAAACCTGACCAAGTTCTTGTAATCAATTATAACCCAAACCTTTGTTCGATAATTACCCGCCAAGGTAGATCTCTCAGTGACCATGGTCGGAGTTGGTTATGAGAACCCATAGTTGGATTCGGCATTCTGATCCAAGTACTAGTAATCGAAGCCACTAAACACTCCTAGTTCTCAGTTTTGGATCTGCTTGTGGAGTGGGATCTGTTTTGAATGTTTTTTTGGAATACTAAACACTCCTAGTGGGATCCGTTCTCCGTCGTGGGAAACGTCCCCAGCCACATCATCGACTTGTTATTCGGCTCCCTCACCTCGCACACCCACTTGCCGGAGCTTTTTTCGGATTCAGTTTCTCCATGGAGATTTATGAACTTTTGTCGAATCCGATTGCAATTCCCGTCTTCTACTAAGCTTTTTGCCAAAGAAGATATTTGAGGAATATTTAGATTCGAATCTTTTTTTTTTTTTTATATGAGATGAAGCCTCTAGAGCAAACATCTCAATTTCCAGCAAAATTAGAATATTACCATTTCTGGATAAGGAAAGATTTAATAAGCTAATTTTATTTTCATGGAGCTATTCTGCTCTGTATGTTTTCGGTCAATTGAAGAGTTTTTGTATTGTTCCTAAAATTTGGGGTAACCCACACGAAAGTAAGTTAGAAAATTGAAAGTCCAGTGGGTTGTTGCGCCCCCCCCCCCCCCCTTTTAATAGTTGACCCCCATTTGAGGGTTCAACAAAACAAATTAGGGTTCAACTTCTTACTTTTTCCGTCCATAACATGGATGGGGAGTTATAAATTGGATTGAGTATGTAATAATTTGATAGTTGAAGGGGGATGTGTGTTCAATTGATAGTTTAAGGACGAAGTAAAAAAAAATCGAATAGTTTAAGGGACAAGTGTATATTTTACCCATTGCTTGGGGTAAAATATGTACTTACCCCTTAAACTATTCAATATTTATTTACTTCATTCTTAAACTTTCAATTGAACGCACTTCCCCCTCTAACTATAAAACCGTTACATACTCCACCCAATCCTTTACTTCCGTCCATGTGCTGGACGGCAAGCAACCCTAAGGCCTAAAAAGACCATCATTATCACCAAGCAATCCTAATCTTTCTTCTCTTGCCTTTATCAGAGAGAGTAAAGAGGAGGAGGAAAACTGGGTTTGATTTCACAAACCCATTTCTTGAAATGGCAGTTCCCCACAAACCCTTCTTTAAATCAATGACCTAAACCTGACCAAGTTCTTGTAATCAATTATAACCCAAACCTTTGTTCGATAATTACCCGCCAAGGTACATCTCTCAGTGACCATGGTCGGAGTTGGTTATGAGAACCCATAGCCGGCGTCGGCATTTTGATCTAAGTACCAGTAATCGAAGCCACTAAACACTCCTAGTTCTCAGTTTTGGATCTGCTTGTGGAGTGGGATCTGTTTTGAATGTTTTTTTGGATTACTAAACACTCCTAGTGGGATCCGTTCTCCGTCGTGGGAAACGTCCCCAGCCACATCATCGACTTGTTATTCGGCTCCCTCACCTCGCACACCCACTTGCCGGAGCTTTTTTCGGATTCAGTTTCTCCATGGAGAATTATGAACTTTTGTCGAATCCGATTGCACTTCCCGTCTTCTACTAAGCTTTTTGCTAAAGAAGATATTTGAGGAATAATTAGATTCGAATCTTGTTTATTTTATTTTATTTTATTTGAGATGAAGCCTCTGGAGCAAACATCTCAATTTCTAGCACAATTTGAATATTACCATTTCTGGATAAGGAAAGATTTAAGAAGCTAATTTTATTTTTATGGAGCTATTCTGCTCTGTATGTTTTCTGTCAATTGAAGAGTTTTTGTATTGTTCCTAAAATTTGGGGTAACCCACACGAAAGTAAGTCAGAAAATTGAAAGTCCAGTGGGTTGTTGCCCCCCCCCCCCCCCCCCCCCCCCCTCCTCCCCTCTTTTAATAGTTGACCCCCATTTTAGGGTTCAAAAAACACATTAGGGTTCAACTTCTCACTTTGTCCGTCGATAACATGGATGGGGAGTTATAAATTGGATTGAATATGTAATAGTTTGATAGTTGAAGGGGGATGTGTGTTCAATTGATAGTTAAGGACAAAGTAAAAAGAAATCGAATAGTTTAAGGGGCAAGTGTATATTTTACCCATTGCTTGAGGTAAAATATGTACTTACCCCTTAAACTATTCGATATTTATTTACTTCATCCTTAAACTTTCAATTGAACGCACTTCCTCCTCTAACTATAAAACTGTTACATACTCCACCCAATCCTTTACTTCCGTCCATGTGATGGACGGACAAATTGAAAGGGTTCAACCCCAAGCAACCCTAAGGCCTAAAAAGACCATCATTATCACCATGCAATCCTAATCCTTCTTCTCACGCCTTTATCAGAGAGAGAGTAAATAGGAGGAGGAAAACTGAGTTTTATTTCACAAACTCATTTCTTGAAATGGCAGTTCCCCACAAACCCTTCTTTAAATCAATGACCTAAACCTGACCAAGTTCTTGTAATAAATTATAACCCAAACCTTTGTTCGATAATTACCCGCCAAGGTGGATCTCTCAGTGACCATGGTCGGAGTTGGTTATGAGAACCCATAGCCAGAGTCGGCATTCTGATCCAAGTACCAGTAATCGAAGCCACTAAACACTCCTAGTTCTTAGTTTTGGATTTGCTTGTGGAGTGGGATCTGTTTTGAATGTTTTTTTGGATTACTAAACACTCCTAGTGGGATCCGTTCTCCATCGTGGGAAACGTCCCCAGCCACATCATCGACTTCTTGTTCGGCTCCCTCACCTCGCACACCCACTTGCCGGAGCTTTCTTCGGATTCAGTTTCTCCATGGAGAATTATGAACTTTTGTCGAATCCGATTGCACTTCCCGTCTTCTACTAAGCTTTTTGCTAAAGAAGATATTTGAGGAATATTTAGATTCGAATCTTTTTTTTTTTGAGATGAAGCCCTTGGAGCAAACATCTCAATTTCCTGCACAATTTGAATATTACCATTTCTGGATAAGGAAAGATTTAAGAAGCTAATTTTATTTTTACGGAGCTATTCTGCTCTGTATGTTTTCTGTCAATTGACGAGTTTTTGTATTGTTCCTAAAATTTGGGGTAACCCACACGAAAGTAAGTCAGAAAATTGAAAGTTGAAAGCCCAGTGGGCTGTTCCCCCCCCCCCCCCCCGGTTTCATAGTTGACCCCCATTTTAGGGTTCAAGAAACAAATTAGGGTTCAAAAAACACATTAGGGTTCAACTTCTTACTTTTTTCGTCCGTAACATGGATGGGGAGTTATAAATTGGATTGAGTATGTAATAGTTTGATAGTTGAAGGGGGATGTGTGTTCAATTGATAGTTTAAGGACGAAGTAAAACAAAATCGAATAGTTTAAGGGGCAAGTGTATATTTTATCCATTGCTTGATTATCCATAAAAAGGAAGATATTTGATCGTCTTCATCTACTGTAACTGTCCGTGTCGGCACGAAACACAAGAAGAAGGTCAATAGTCGAAAGTTTAGCATAAATAAACAAGGTGGATTATCGCGATTTAATCAACATGCCAGTAACTCTTTTCTCCGATTCCTTGCTTCGATTGATTTTAGTTCTATGATTGTTGTTATTTCTGTTCGATTGGGGAGAACTTTTTGAAGGAAAATAATTAACTGCGCATAAACCCTAATTCCAAGTTCATAGCTTTTATTAATGAGGTGTTCATGCACAAAATTGTTAGGCATATAATTTTACGTCAATATTGAAAACATAACTGGGTCTAAACAGTGTCAACCCGAGCACAAATTAGTATCAAGATATTTGACATGTTCATGTTAGTAGGTGTTTTGACATGAATCCGAAAAAACCGAAATCACACGACACCAATATGACGCCCACCCCTATGGTCAAACACCGTTAAACACCTCAGTGTATCGCTATCACACCTTTATCAAGAAAACTTGCATCGCTGCATCCTCAGATTGAAGTAGTTTTAGCTGTATTGTCAGTTTGTAAGTCTCGAGTATCGATTACCTCTCATTTTCTTGTTTCGTCTTGTCCTTTTTCTCCCTCTTTTAGTACTTTCAGATCGCTACTTCGTCCATCATAACCCCTTGAAATTGAAAGAGGCCAAGAGTTTTTACGTGAATGCATGCACTGCTTCAACGAATTTGTTGACATGGTAATTCAAAAATAAAATTCACTCAATTATTTACAATCTATAGTTGAATCAGCTTTGTACCAATCTAGCTTTAAACCAGAAGCACCAATTTACACCTTTTATCCGAATGTCCTCAAAAAATCTCTGGCGACTGTCAACTAGCCTCAGGATGCTAATTATTTGTCGCAGACTCAAACTCTATATTCTCTATGATGAATGTCATCAAGTATATGAATTTGTTTTAACAACCAACGGCTCGAGAGGCATCCTATAGGAGGCTGTCAAGTTGCATTTGCAGATCCTGTATAGAAGTCATATTGATAACGCCTTGTATCTCTTCAGGTGAATACTCGGATTTTAGGAGCGATAGTACTTGAGTATGGGCTTCAACAATGTTGCCCCTACATAAGAACACAATGCAAGAAATCATAAAAATACGTAATTTCAATTGACAACCTACCAAATCTTGAATATACTGCATGCCCCTAAATAACACAAGTTTCAATAAAGCATCCTTTTCAGGATATATTTTTAAAAGAGAAGCCGAATTGTTAAACATGAAAGAATCAAATGGCCCAAAAGCATGAAACAAGCAGAAAACACATCTCAACACATTGATTCAAACACACACACACACACATAAATAAAAGTCATAGAATGGAAGTTTTGACCACTTCTCCAGAAAAACGTAGCAAACTGATAAACATCCATTCAGAAGGACTGAAACAATGCATTCAAAGCTATGCCTATGAAAGGCTCAAAACACAAATAAAAAACAAGCGTTTGTGCATGCACACACTAGGTACATAAGTCTAGTGGCTAGCCCCGCCAACAGGCATGATCACATGGCTGTTAGGTCAACCCTCCACTAAAGGGACCCACCATGTGGCACGTCCATGGTTGCTTTGTCACATTGGAAAGGCTCCACTTGCCAGCATTGTGAGAGCCATCAGCCTGATGCACAATCTCCCTTCCTTGGGAGCTTCGGCATTTGTCAGCCAAGACCCAGCCAAACCATGGACCTCGGTGGCATGGCCCTTGGCCATTCATCTATTCATCTCCAGTGAGGAATCTAAAAGAAGCATTCAATGGGTACCCTCGTTCTCGTGCTGCTCTCTGCTCAGTGGTATAACTTCACCTGTCTCACTGAGCAACAAGCCAATCCTTCAAAACTTCATCACTGACCGGAGGTTTGATTTCAAGGGTTCATATAAGGATCCTCAAATACCCTTCCTCGAGGGAATGGTCTTAGAACATTCTCGGAGACAGGGAAACATTGACCAAAGGACAGCACATTGGAGATGAAATCATATGTAATCTCTAAGAATACCTACTCGGACATATTGATATGGCCTCAGGATCCTATTATAGAGTTCTCAAGCTCACTACTGCCACTCTTTTCCCTTAAGACTGCTAACCAACCCCTTCCCTCAATCACTGACGCGTTTTATTTGCAAGGGTGTTATAGAGAGATGTACTAGTAAATTTTACAATCAAAGTATTGAAGTTAAAATATCTGCCTTGAATGCAGTGAATATTAACCTAATCACACAACGTGCAATCAGATGCTTACTTTATAGGTTTGAAAAGTATTGTTCTTGTTGATTGATTCTGCAAATACAGCTTCATTTTGGCCATCACTCTTGGCAACTCTTGCTGAATTGTAACACTGACCTGTTTCAGAGATGCATACCATTAGATAAACTGAATTTAAGCTTTAGCCCTTTGTATTGCGGAAAACAAATATGGTTATCTAACAAATCTGTCTTAAGAACTACATATATACACACACATGTGCACATAGCACTCTTTACGTGCACAACTGCAGTCAGGAAGCAGCGGTACATAAGACAGTCTTGTCTTATGTACTATAGAGCTTTGGAATATTAGCTTGACTGCTTTTCTGCCTTTGCACAAGTCTCTGTCATGCCATCAGAATGTCAATCACAGAAGGAACATCACTCGTCAAAGTTGTCCAAAGTATATTACTTTCTTTATGCCACAGCAGACACGGTATTCTCCACACAATCCAGAAAAAGAGCCATTCAGTTTCATAAAATACCTTTTGAACAAGTTCAGCAACCTTATCTGGCGTAGCAAAAGCTTGATCCTTAAGGGGTTTTGCCATAACCGACTCTATCTTTTGACTTGGACTGCCTGAGGACAATGCAACTTTCACCGCTGTAACCTACAAAACCAAAAATTGTGAAAATTCCTAGTTTAAAACACTATTGTGATTCTAAAAACCAAATAGACTGTCCACACAGGAAGATTAATGATGAATCTTTCGCAAGTTGAGAAGGACTAATAGTATCAAACATACTTATTATGAATTCATGATAATCCTTGCCACTTTGTTTATCACTGTTAACCAGAGGTGGGACACTTAACAAATAAATCTGGTTGCGATGAATAATGTGAGAATGATACTATACTATTTCTGACATGGGCAAAGTGCCAAGTGGTGTAATACTCGAATGGTCGCCGACTTTTTGACTTCATGGCTATATCCAGCAGGCTTGGTTCCTCAAGTTGCTAAACAGAAAAATTGCACAATATGGATAAAACAACAAACCTTTGTAACAAAGGAAAGCATGGGGTCCACAACAAGTTTTGTGACTGACATAATGAACTCTTCACATGTGACTTTGAGACTTTTCTCCAGCTCCTGCAATAAACATATAGTCACTACATGAGGCAACATTAACAAGAAGGAAATGCGGAAACTAGATAACCCTTGAACTGCATTGACTCTTTAATTTGGTCATCACTATCACTGAAGAGGAAAGCAATATTCATCCTAGACTACTAACAAGGTTATTATGAGATCTTAAGCTTAGTTGCATGTATTTGACTATCATACCTGTCAAAGCAACTAGCAATAAGTGGAGAGGCCGCCCAGGTTCATATACTAGTTTTTGGAGGTTATAATAAACCAATGTGGGACAAATTCCAACAAAATAGCAGAAAACAAGCATCCATTATGCGTCTCATGCGCCTCAAATGTGCTTCAATAACTGTGCCTCACCTCAAGGTATTTGAGGAGGCACTATGCCGCGCGCGCCTCACCTCAGAGCCTAAGCCCACGAGGTGCATGCCTTTTAATACACTGCTTCTATGGCTTATTTACCTTATGGAGTGTGGGTAACCATCATGCTTCACAATAAATATAATCCTTAGACGTGTTTCTGAAAGATGACTAAAACCTTGTAAGAAATGTAAGCACGTGAATAAGCATTCTTGTAGGAGTAGCGAAGGTAATATGAAAGCTCGGTTGTATCTAACACCATAGTGGTATATATAGTTGCTGAACCTAGATGATAATAAACCATGTAAGATGCCATCCTGATAACTCTAATTCGTCATCCCCAAGTATAGTGAAATCTGGCGTGAGTCGTGAAATCTGTTGTAACTCTATTTCGTCCACGTAACTCGATCTCATGCTTTCTTCTTGTGATTACTTGATCTTCTGTGTGCCTGGGTGAGTGTGTGTGAGTTTTGGTTTGTGGCTGAAGACATGAAGCCGTTGTTGTTAGGCTTTAGATGGAACGCAATCTTTAGTGATCCACTAAACAATAGAAGACCACTATACAATAGAAGATGATTTAGGTATACATTATTAATCTAAGCCAGGAAATGAATCCAAAGATGCTGGTAATTTCCTTTAACTTTTCTGAACAAAGGCATGCAAATGATATGTTAAACAAGGAAAGATTCAAGTCAAATCAACGAGTACAATATTAGTGATTGAAGGGAAGACATATACCTTCTTGGCATCTATTTGACTTTCCAAAACTCGAGGAGATAGTGTCCTCGCCAAGGAAGTAGATCTTGACCAATCAAACAGCGAGGCCTGGCCTCTAAGAATTCGTCTCAGATGATCCTGGCAACAGAATGTCAATATAAAGAAACTTCCGTTATTCTCGTCTAAATCAAACCAATTTACTCATCTTGACGAGCATTGCAATACGTAGACCTCGCAACATCTTCAAGAAAGTTTTTATGCAAAGAATCTCATAAAATAATAGCTTTTAGCAACTAATACATCTCTTACATATTTGTATCCAGCACGAGTAGCATAAAGAACCATTTACTCTTAAACTTTGGTTTTCTTCTTTGTAAGCGTATCCGACGTCGTCTATGTACAGACCACGTATATTTTGGAAACTGACCTAAGTCCCAATCAGTCCATTTCTGAAGTCCTTCAAAGAATCAACATAAGGCAGCCTAATGATAGCCCATACAGGTTTAATTACTTTTTCAACACCTAATGATTTATCTCAGAACACGTAGTCTTTCTCAATTTTCCCTTTTTCATGTTAAACATCAAGAACAATGCCATTCCCCAAAAGTCAAAAGAACTAGGGTAATGCTGGCCACAACTTTTTGATATTAAAGTTTACCAGACCTAACAAGAACAGGGAATTTAAAGTTAGACAGGCAATAAGAAAAATGAATCACACAGAAAAAGCTCTAGACATAATTCAACAAATTAAAAAGCCAATATTATGCATAAGATGCTTGCAATTCTAATCTTTCAAATTACATGTCAGAGAAAGATGCATGCAGAGAAGTTTCACCACTGGTAGAAGGGAAACATCCCATGTGAATCCAGGGTAACTTCAGCTTTAGAGCATGGAATCAAACCCATTAACAAAAACAGTGAAACACGATGATGCATCATATTTAGAATTTCAGGTTTGGTGTTACTGACCAGCAAATGCGAGAAATCAAGTTCCTTATGCGTGACTGAAAATTCTATATCAAATGGTGCAATCTGGAAGGACAAGTTTCTGAGTTAGGAGTTATACACTGAAATTGCTTTGCAGGAGGTACATAGACTAAAGCGAGATGCCGAGACATAACCTGCTCCCTTAAGATGAGGAGATGTTTAATAAGGAAAAGTTGTCCATCCATTGGCGATGATCTTTTTGCAATCAGTTTGCTTGCTTTCTGCACAGATAAGGCAAAATGCCAACCAAACACAGGGCATCACATAACAAAGCTTAGTCACTCACAAGGACACTAGTAAAATTCAAGGTTAGGCATGAGAGAATATACTAGAAAGCAACGAGTCATTTAGTAATTACAACAATTTGAACCTGGCATGCTATTTTCAAAAACCTCCCAACATTTACCCATTCACCTTATCTTAATCTCTCCCCTTCCTAGTCACACTAGGTATGCTTATGTGAAGACGCATACTCTCTACTGTTTACAAGAGAAAACGATGCACCACAAAACTGCCCATAACTAAGTTCGCCTAATGAATTAACTGTCAGCTCACTTACTTGGATGGACATCGAGCAAACTTCTACAGCTTCCTGTTAGAGACCGAATCAGAGAATTGAATGAGATAACAGGCGCATATGTGAGACTCGTAAGAGAAGTTTAGTGGAAAAGATACCAAAACCTGTGCCAAACCAGTGAAAACTGCAGGTTCTAAACAGCGATACAACTTTGACAAACATGACAGAGTTTTCTCCAAGGGGGGGTACCAAGTTTTGAAAACATCTGGGTTTTCAGCAGCCTGCATTTAATAAGAGCATCACAGAGCTAAGAAAGGTTGAATGATAAATTATTTTACGAAAGAAAGTAAAAAATCATACAGCAAAACATTGTTAGAGAGCAACAACCACAAAAATTGGATTAGAAATCTGTTCCTATGACTGCAGGAAGGAATCTGGGGGTCCAATGGAATTTGTGCACATCCTTGAAACAAAACAAGATATTCAAATATATTCCCTTGTATGCGACAAAAGCTAATATTTGCTATAACCAAATCATGTATATATTTGCTATAACCAAATCATGTAAAACACTCACATAGCCATGCAACTTGTGTGGAAACCCATGATTCAAACCAGGCCTAGGAAGTCGAAACAACTATGCTTCCATTACCTCAGTTAACTTTTGTAAAAGTCGCCTAAACTAGTTTTTAGTCAAGTAGCATAAGCATCATATTAACACACAATCATAGAAAAGGAAATGAAGAGTTGGACTTACGGAAGTAGCTTCTGATTTCATCTCAGGTGCTTGCTCCAGCTTAGCAGGGTAGTCCAAATCTTCATCGAAAGGAATATAATTTGAGATCTAGGAAAAAACAAGAGAGGGATTCAGAAAGAGCAATTTTTTGAAGGGATAGCGAAGCACATAAACTAATGGGCATCAAAGGACGCACACGCTAATACATGATAACAAATACAAAATGAGAAGAGCATAAATTTCTCCCTAGATATATTTTACATGGATGCTTCTCTCCATGTTAGAATACAGACATTCCAGTGTTCACAAGTTGTTTCAACAGAGAAGCAGGAAGCACAGGAATGATACTTTCTTCAATCTCAAAATGGTAGATCGGAGCAAGAAAAAGAGAACCAAAATGGAGTGTCTTATGTAATTCTAGGATTGGTTTAATGTAATAGGACAAGTATAAGAACCCATGGCTGTCAACAAAGTGAAAATAATGAAGAACAAAGAAAACAAAAACTTCTCGACTGCGATACCTACTTCATCACGGATATGGCTTCGAGCACGGAAAGTCAATCGCTCCTGAACATCTTCTAAAATTCTGTCTAATGTTGGACGTAGTCCAGCAAGTGATTCACTTCGTCTACTAATTTTTTCTCCAAGGACTTCAACTTTAAGGATATCCACAAGTTCACACAGAGTATCAAGATTTGCTTCGTGGATAAGTTTAGGCCGTAAAGTATCATACAAGTACATACACCTGCAAGTAGTTTAACAGCAGAGAAGAATAAATAAGAGCTAAATATGAAGCAATGTAACATACCAAAAACTCCATGTGAGGCAAACTTTTACAAAAGAAAACCGAAATACGAAATTTTTTCATGTCACTAATAAACTGTCAACATAAGAGGTTTCAATCCAAAGCCTGCTTTAAGGTGAGGAAAACAACATATTTGGTGGGTAGAGAGAGAACATCTAGTGAAGTGGAGTTTAGAACCGAGAATTACAGGACAGAAAGCAATGGTCCGAAGATAAGAAAGTTTCATATTTCCGAAGCACCAAGAAATATCTGGGACCTAAATTAGCTAACCGTCAAGTCCATACTACGAAGAGTGGGCATGGTGCAACGGTAAAGTTGCCCCATCGTGCCCTGAAGGTCATGGAATTCGAATCGCGGAAAAGCCTCTCTGCTTACAGGAGGGGAAAGGCTGCGTACATCAACCCTTCCCCAGAAATATGCGCAAGCTTCATGCATTTGATACGCCCTTTTGTCAAGTGCATACTATAAAAAAGTATCTGGTCCAGCAACGATGATGTCGAAATTGCTTGGTTTGGAAAGGAATACCCTCTTGGAAACACATTTACCATTTTGGGCTCCAGAATCAAAAAATCATTTTGATGCCATGAACATAAGGTATCTGCAATAGAATCAGATTGTAGAAATTCATCTGATAATAAAACTTCTAGTAATTTATGGATGAATGTCAAATGGGGAACAGAAAAGAGGATCAAAAGCAAGAGCCAAGAGACAAACAATAACCAACTTTCATCTAACCTAGGCAATTTGTTGTGACAGAAACAAAATCCCTAGTCCATGAGCCGATCAACTCTCTCATACAACTTCAGAGGCAAGACATTATCACTATACAAATTGCCGCTTATACATTACTGTTTCAGATGCCAATACTTTCTATTTCTCCCCATTAATGCTTATGTATTACTATGACTAAGCTGCAAATGTACAGGGACATAAATCGGGATGTTGCAAAGTAGCCAAACCTAAGCACCTATCAAGGAGCCTGGCATCTATAAATCAAAGATCCTTTCAAGTGTCGCCCCGAATATCACAACTTTTAGAAGCCTATATCATTTCAAAGCATGTCCGAACTAGGTTCATAATCACCTCTTAAACTAGTAGGTTAGCCTAAGGAGCCTCTCCACTCACTGCCATTATTTTGAGATAGGATGCTTTAACATGGGTATCAGACTTGGACTTTGGGAGGTTTCGGCAAGATTCTTTTCTCATTGATACCTTCTATTTGAGTTGAAACATGCCCAGTTTAATCGTGATCTCCATTAATGCATACATCGTTAACTCGGAAAGTGGGAGTTGGGGGTTGGGCGACACCTGTGGTAAAGTGTTACCGGTTGAAATTCCAATCCATGTATTTTTAATTATGTACATCTCCATTACTAATCAAATCCGAAATTAGTATATGAGCCTGAGAAGCCTCTTCAGCCTATTTCCAATTGATTTTCAGTTGGATGCTTAGACAAACCATTTCCAATACTGTAAAACCTACTGAAAAGAAAATACATCCACCAAATCGAGATTAGCAGGGGACGTCCATTGAAATGTAAAATTTGCCCTTCTAGCTCATACAAAGTCTCCTTAATTCATATGAACGTGTATGGTCTCTTACTGTCATAATACAAGTGGCTCATAAATTCGAAGAGAGCCTAATTCCCACTATCAGCTATTCTATTCAACTGCTGATGACTTACCTTTCCTTTCTACTCCATACTTCGCCTCTAAAATGCAAACCATAAAGGTTCAAGTAGCATGGACACTTATGGAGGAGCAATGTTTAGGTTGCATAATGACACTTCCTGGACAATGACACACAGCGCTGTATAATGTAGGGCACTTCAATGATGCTTCCTGGTCACTTCTTAATACAATCCAAGTGGTGATTTTCTTAACACGTAACGTTGGTAACGGCATTCACACACCACAATTGTCTCTCAAAACATTACTATGAAGAAATACAATAGAAATGACCACAAAATAATAATAGTAGAAGTAAAAGAACGTATGAAGAAAGAAAGTATATGGAAACAGAATAACAAGTACGTGGTACGTGTGGAGCTTCATCTTATTAATGTAAACTACTTAACATCACAAATTACACTGCATAAGTCTCTTATATGCATGAACATAAATAAATGTACTTGCTTATACCGGTGTCCATTGGTATATCCCATTTTTGTGTATACCATGTCAGAGTCTTTTCATCGTGTCCTGGTCATACCCTGAGTACGTCTCTATGCTAACTTTATGAAGGGGACAAAGATCAGGAGAGTACCAGCTTAGTTAGGGACCTTCTACGAGCAATGATGCCTATTGCTTTTTCGGTAGTTCAATCAAGATAGCTGGCTAAAGGTGACCATTTAGTCTAGAACAAATAGTAGTCTGACTGAAACCAATCAACGATTGAAGGATCAGCCCATATCACCTCTGAATCAGTAAGGGTCCAACTACGCAGCAATCATTAATCAGATAAAATTTCTACGCTGTAGTAGATATAAAGCCCTAATGGGTCATTGATGGCTTGATAGTGATCATTAAGTTACAGCATGTTGTTATTGAACACCATAGATCAATCGTGAGTAGGAAAAAGGAGAAAAAAGAAGAAAAAGGAAAAAAAGAGAGAAAGCAAAGATAAATAATCTTGAACTCACAGAGGATCTATCAAAGGAGCCAAACTTGAAATATCTTCTGCAGATGATGGGAAGAAATGATCAAAGAGTTGATGCTCAAGCTGACATACCTGCAATTGAAACAAAAATGAATCTAAATCTATTTCCCTCCCGTGTTTTACTTCCCGAAAAATGTGTTCTTTTTGACGCACATCCATAGTATTTTAAGAGGTCGTAAAGAAATTATAGGCACATTAAATGTTGTCAATAGAAATGGAATTAAAAAGAGAACAGCTAACAGTACAAATTGCAGCTTGATCGTAAATATGGCTACTACTTTGGGGGGGTCAGGAAAAGTAAAACTAGGATTTCCCCCTTCGTCGACAAGTTGATACACAAACTTTGGGTTACCATTCACCCCACTCTAGTAATCTACCCCTACAAGGAAAAATAAGAATGTGGTAATTTTGCGAGACAGCTATGTAACTATATTGTTCCCAAACATGTTATCTATTGGTAGAGAGATTGCTCATCATGGGGACAGAAGCAACCATAAAAGTTGTTCCTTATCATTCTGAAATATTCTTTGAAAGGTTGAGCATGTAGTGACAAAATTTAGATAGTCGCTTTCTTATCTTACAAGTGGATGATCCGTTAATCCAAACTTGACCATATCTTATTCTTTCCAGAGCCTCAAAAGGGTCTTGAGGACTTTCTGAAGAATACCTGCACTGCCGCAAACTTACGGAATATGGATCCTACCCCATGGTAAAGTTAAATAAAAAAAAAGAAGTGAAATTAAGAATAGAATGTTACCGGAGCTTAAACATAGTAACAGAATCTTAATGATACGAGAACCACTTTCCATTCGAAATTTAGCAGGTCAATCAATAAGTCTATCAAATTGAGCAGAATAAATTGCCTACTTTGACACTCATTTGTTAATAAAATTGGAACTCTACTAACTAGGAAGTTCGCACAACAGAAAACTTTCAAGAAAAAGAAAACAACTGGAAGCAGCAACCTAGGAAATTCATGTCTCAAAGTTTAAACAGCAGACTTCAAGTTTCCTATCATTACCCAAAACTGAGAACAATCTTGGTCTGGTAAACTTTTAATAGGTAAATTTCAAAAACCTGCATTAAGTATGCAAATCCAGATCTAGTCAATGACGGCAACTTATCCTTCTTGGCAAATTCAGATATCCGTCGATGCACTATGCCTTTGACCTACATAAAGTAAAACAAAAAGATCAGTTTGTAACTGTTAAGGGAGAGTATAATCATATTAGAAGGAAATTTTTTGCCAGCATACCAGGGAAAGCCGCTGTTCACAGTACAGTTTGTGGCATTCTGCAAGAATTTGCACATATTCTTTCCTGGATGATCTTCTTTCAATTTCCTCCAACACTGGCTTAAGCTGCAAATACGTAGAAATATTAGTTTCATCCTTTTATAACTATATAAATAAATTGTGCAAAAGCATGCCCACAACAAATATTGTTCCAGGCCTAATCCTCCTTATTCCTCCCAAAATCCAAATAGTAGCTTGAGATACAACCAAAGAGATTAGAAAAGAACACCATACATCACTTGCTGCTGCTTTAAAGCGGACATATATGACAGATGCCTCTACACCCTCTGAAACAGCCATTTTGCTGTCACTACTGCTCCGAATTGCTGCCTGGACCTGATGAATGAAACAAAAGCATGACAAGGCTTTACATCTTTAAACATAAGTTAAAAAATATATATATGTTTTCAGTTCTGAAAGGGGACTTTACCTGAGAAGAAGTACTTTTGAGAACAGAGAGAACATGAGAACGAATCATACCCAACGCTCGAGACTGCCAAAAAGCAAACAAGCACATGGTTTTTAGAACTTTAAAATCCAAACCAAACATTTAAGGCAACAGAAGAACCATCCAACATAGGAAAGAGATAAAAAGCCTATCTGCAACAAACTATTTTGCACACAATGAAATAATATAATCTCGCCGGTACCTGGAGTTGCCTAAATTTGACCAAGTAAACACTGGATTCTGCATACTGAGGATTGCTTTCAACATACCTATACACAATATAACAGTAGCTCACATAAAAATATCACAAGAATAACAATTGCAATATAGTAATCGTTTTTAAAGCGCGTGCGCACAAGAAACAAGCACTTTTCAATATTGGGCAACACAAAATGATACGTTTATGGCATAAAAATTCAAACCCTTCTAATCAACAGTTTCAGCAACATATCAGCATGGTCTAAACTGATTAAGCCAGATCCAGAGAGTTACAAGAAAAGACTGTACTTTAAAATATAGACTTACGATATGCACTCGTCTAATCTTTTGAGCAGTGTGAGAAAGTTCCCACTTGCAACATTCGCAGAATAGAAATTGGTAGCAACCTGCAAACATATGCACAATAAAAGATCCTTAAGACTTACATATCCACGTGCAGCTGGCTAATCCTAAAAAATTCAGATGGAGCCAGGCCATGTAACTAGTAGTTGTTCAAAAAAGTTGAGCATTTGTTCAAAAAAGTTGAGTATAATGCTATACTAAGCGAGCCCAACATCTAGTACTTGTTTAAGCTGGAGTTGTTATATTGGAGGCTGAGTTCAAGCTTTGCTTGAGCTCCTACATTTAAGTGCATGCACATGCCTAAACCATAGAATGTAGAACAGAGCAAGGCATGTATCTAATAGTTTTCCACACAAATCCATTATACTGCTGACACTTGCCAAGGCCAAGTATCTAGTACTTGTTCAAGCTTGGCTTCAAGACTGAAGAGTATATGTCATGCTTTGCTTGAACTCCTTAAGAATCAGTGTGAGCTTGCCTGGCCACTACTCACCAAGCTCATATGCCTACTAAAGCTTTCAATTGAGCTCCTAAAAGTTATTGCGAGAGCACGGCCAACCTGAGCCACTACCCACTTTCATAACCTTACACTCTATAGAAAAGTGAAAACTCATAATGTCGAATGGATACTTGTCAAGCCACCCTTGTTTAGGACAGAAACAAGGGTGGACAGAAAACTATAAATTTCTAACTTATACTTGCTGCTTCCACAAAAACTGGATTGACATGAAAATGAATCTAATAGGCAACATAACAACTGAAACGTACATTCTCCAATTCATCGAAGTAGTTGAGCTTAGTACGAATTGCTTCTGCAAACTCTATCAGTTTTTGCTTCTCTATTAGCTGCAACAGAAACAAGCAACTAAAACAAGTCAAACCGGCACATGCAACAAACCATAACTAAATTCTGACAAACCAATAAAACAAACCAACCAAATTCGTAGGAAAATGCAACACAAATAGCATTGGACCCCAAAAGTTGCTACATGCCCCAATCATAGACAGAAGCGGAGCCTATTTCATTACTTATCATCTAAACATGTTTTAGACCTTACGGCCACAAAGAATGGTAATGATCTAATGGCCAAGTGCACAGAGGTCTAAGTTTGTGCTCTACAGTAAATTTTCGAGTGAGTCTTCCAAGAGTTGGAAAATCTCAAGTTGCAACTTTTGGTATGAGATTTACAATGCTGGAACTCTTAAAAGGTGAAGCATCAATGTCCAAGAGAAAGGCTATAATCGAATAGCTCTATCATCATAGTTCCACCGAAACCGAGCCATAAGGCCATTGAGTTGCTTGCATAAAGATTTGGGCAGAAAGAGATACACACCACTCGATCACATGCATCATGAAGAGTTTTCGTCTTTGTTGCCACTTCTTGATGCTGCAGCTGTAATTCATTAAATAAATCCAGGGTTTCATCCATCTGCAGAAAAGTTAGGTCAATTAATTAAATCGTATCTCCACTCCTATCCCCTTGGGGAAGTATGACTTGACCTAGGAGGCAGGAATTAAAGCCATCCCAACTTCACTATATATAAAAATTATAGTACCTTATTAAGCATAATATATTAAAGTGTTTACGCAGATACTTTACCTGATGAAGTATACCATCACATGTCTGTATGCGTTCTGTTAGGTTGGTTAAGTAGTGCTGATACTTCTCTTCGGTCTGTGAAAAGAAGAACACCAGGTGTTGTAATGGTGGTATTCGATATCGCAATTGCTAAGTGACAAATATCTCACAATAAGAAACAACTACTAACCTCTGATTTCATAGCAGCTTCAAGATCTGTAAACCATTTGTAAAACTGCACCGCAAGAATGCACAAAATAGAACCAAGAGACATTTTGTTTTGTGGTTAAATACCTAAATCTGAACTATAATAGAGCATTCACAAAAGTTACCATATATAAAAAACCAAAGGGACTATATATTGCTAAAAAATCCTCTCATACTCCACTAATGGCTATTCATAATGCTTCTACAAGGTGGGAAAAACAGATAAACAAGATAAGTTCAGGGAAAATTGAGTAATCAATCACAAGGGGCATAGAAAGTGCAAAGTGAATGGGCACTCCAAACATCATTGTTAGCGGGTTGGATGGGAAAGGAAGAGAAAGTGAAGAAAGTTTATTTTCTCTCGTTGGAATTGAGGAAGAGAATAAAAAGACAAACAGAGGATAAAATCACTACAAACTTTCTTCAAGGGCTCATGTCCAATAAGTTAGGAGCAATAGAATATCCAACCAATACTAAAATTTTTGCTCTTTAATTTTTCTATGATTCCTCTCCTCAACCAAACGCTTTGTTTCCAGAGAAACAAACAGAAAAATTAGTTAGGGAATGTGCTTTCTGCTATAGATTATTCGGTGGAGATTCCTGCTGGCATCAGTTTTAAGATAAGAGCCAAGTTTTGTTGCTCCTGAATATGTCCCATGGAAATGAATTGAGTAAAACGAGAAGTCAAGTGAAATACCTGATTTGTATTGACCAAAACTGCTTCAATAGCCCCTGTTTCTTCCATGGGGCTGTGCTTAGTGGAAATAGACAAACCGTTATCTTGTCCACGTACATGCTCCTGGGACTACAAATGCAAACCCCGCAAATTTCAATGAGATTATTGCACAGAAGTAAAGCATCAACAAAAGCAGTATAATGCATTATGCACAGGGGATAGTCTTACCAATTTGACAGGAAATGGTCGCTCAGCAAATGCATGGGAAAGTGCTACTATTGCTGCTTGTTGCTGCTCTGTGAGCGGAGCATTCTGCACAAACAACATGAGCTTGAAGGTGAGGACCCAACTATAAACTCTACGAAATGTTGGTGAACGAATGTCAAAACCTATTCACATTCAAACATTTTAACAAATCAAAAAGAAAAGATTAAAAAAACGGTTAGGATGGTGTATGCTAGCATGAAGAATGATGAAAGTAGAAAAATAAACTCCCAATTTTGATAATAAGAGCCAAATATGCTAGATTGCTAGATTAAGAAGATAGCACTATGATTGGAGGGCCAAAAACTTGCAAATAAAGAAAAATAACAGTCTGAGCTTTCTAAATAAGCTAAGAGCGACCTTTAATTGCATGCATCTACCCACATTGTTATATAAGAATATAACTGAGAGGCAAATAAAAGAAGATCCAAAATTCACCCTCTCTGAGTATGAATCAATTCATATTTGGTAACCGTAACCCAATACGCTAGATCTATCTGTGCGTGTGTGTTTATGTCCGCGCTTGCGAGACCAATCCGTTTTGCATTCTGCATTTTTTTAGATCTCTGACTTTTACAATTACCCACATATTTTTTGCTTGTGTCTACGTTCATGTATGTAACTGGTTAATTCAGAGTTCTCTATCACCATGATTCGAATCGACAATTGTCAATGATCCCTTTTTCTGCTGTGTTTTGGATCAAAATTGAGAAACATGGAGCAAGAGAAGGATAAAAATGAACAAGGAACAAGAAGAGTATGAAACCTGTTCCCAAGTGGAAGCAAAGTTGTATCCTTTTGAAATGGCTCCTGTCTTCGGAAGACTTGCGGAGCCAGCGCCAGTTGATGCAGCTACTGCTTTGGTTGTTGCCATTCTCGATTTCTTGAGTGAGTGAGAAGAATACGATGAGGCTCAATTAGGAGAAATTGGTGATTTGGGTTTCCGTTTTGTACTTGGATGTTGATCGCAGAAATTGAAAACTGGGTTTGTTTCTAGAGAGAGAGAGAGAGGAGTGTTGTAAAACGAAGATACGAGGCACAGAGTCATAAACGATGCAGTATGCACGCTCTCTGAACTCCTGCGTAGAGGCAAGTTTCCTAAGCACGCTCTGATAACTGGTTAACTGGTTGTTTGCCTCTCAGCAGTGACAAATCAATAATTAAAAAAAAATCGCTAACCTAAAAAATGAAAATTTCTTTTAATTAAAAAAATGAACCATTGGCCAAAAGACCCCTGTAAGTAACAACACGAGCGTGTTTCACGAACACGTTTTTTAAAAAGCGTGTTCGTGAACGAAGTTAAACAAAAAAAAAGCATTTTATTTAATAAATTAATTAAAAAACCGTAAATCGGTTAATTAGCGGGGATCTGGGCTTGATAGTTGATAGTACTTGTTCATTTGACTAGAGTAGCACATAGTAGTTTCTCAAAATAAGTCACTTGATTTTTTTAGTTGTTTTTATTCTTTTTATTTTTTTGGGTATTTTTTTGGTTTTGTGTCCAACTTTGTGTGGATTATTCGGAAAAGTAAAAAAATTGTGACTTTTACCTCTCTTTTTTTTTTAAAAAAAAAAAATCCAACTTTTAGCTCTTTTAAAAAATAGTAAAAGTTGGATATTTAAAAATAAAAAAAAAGGGTGAAAGTTGTTTGCATCTCAAACAAGTTAAAAGGTCGACTCAACAGAGGAGGCTTTCTATTTGATTGGTTTAAGCTTGGTTGTGGCGTTTAAGGAGTCCACTGTCCACCCCCAACCAAAAAGAGGAGAAAAGCCAAAATGAATCAATGGAAAAAACAGTACTTTTGATCTCTCCGTTACTTCTGATCCACTGATGGAAGATGAATAGTTGTGGCAGAATAACATGAATCAATGGATTACAGAAGCAAAACAAATAAAATGGCCTTATAGCAAAGCAAATTTGTATCGGCAAAAAAAGAGAGAAATTAAATGCAAGGGATTCAGAATTTGAACATACGAGTGTACATATACACACGTGTATGTTATATATCACAGCATCAAACACCACAAAAGAACCAAGTGCCTCAATGAAGAAAGAATTAAACTCCAAAAATGTGCGCGCAACTACCCTCTGCGGGATTACAAGAATGTTTACAAGAAGGAAAACTAAAGAGAGAGACATTTCATCAGTCATCACTTACAACCATTGAACCAAATCAAGAAATATGCACTGATGCACAACTGCCCGCGGAAGCTTGGATTTGCCAAGGAAGAAAGCAAGCACGCGGTTGCTACTAATTTCCAAGACCTAGACAAGATCACATGTTGATGGCCAAATATACATCAACACAACGTTGAGGAAATTTTGTGGTGGTAACTGACAAGAATTAGTCCTTGACATCAGTAACACCTTCCACAGAAATCTGAAAGCGCGCTTCAGCTTCTGCGAGACACGGAGAACTGATTACTTTACAAATGCGTTCCTCCCCTCTTCCCTTTCTGAGAGCAAGCCTGCAAAGAGATGGCAATGGATAGCAAACTTTAAAGAAAGTAATGGCATAGAAAGAAACCCACAAGTGACACAAGCATACCTTGTTGTAGAGGCATGAGCCATGATGTTGCCGCCAATGGGTTTGATTTGAGGCCCAGCAAACATGGCAGAACCATCCACTTGGGCAACAACTTGGTTTGTTATAACAACGGCTACACCAAACTACAATTACAAGCAGTACAAGAGAAAATTATGAACTGCAAGACTATGTCCTTTCATAAATAGCATCTAAATCTACACCAAAATGAAGAGATACTAAATTGTACGAAAGCCAAAGCAATATTCCACTCCAATTAGAAATCTCAGCCTGGTGATCCTAACCGCAATATGATCTCTCTTATGATGAGCATATCATCCTTGTGTACTCAATATTGTCGACGATGGAGAGAGAAACTAACCTCATCTGCTAGTTTCTGAAGACTTCTCAAGAACTTGGCGAGATGCATTTGCCTGGCAGATAGCTCTCCTCTTCCAGAAAAATCTGTTCTATAAAGAGCAGTAGCACTGTCCACTATCATGAGAGCAAACCTATTTGAGCAAAATTCAGGAAAAGATCATACAGGTTAAATCAACTCAGATTAACTACCAGAGATGACGAAAACTAGAAATCAGAAAACCTTTTAAATGGCTAGTCAGTGTTTTGCTGCTTTTGCATCAAATTACCGAAAAAAGTTTGGGCCAAGTGCACATGGCTCATCGTTTACAAGAGGTAATAGGTAGGCTGCTTTATCCAAATTTAAGTGGTGAGGCTGATCTCCTGACTTAAACCCACACCACAAAGTTGTAAACAATAGAATTTAATTTCATGTCATGGACTCATGGTATTCTTTTTCATTTGATTGAAGAATAATCCATTTTCTTTTGCTGTACAAGTTATTAGTGAACTCTATGATATCTGGACGTGGATACTTTACAAACTTCAGGTGATGCTTATAATATATTAATATTTCTTTGGTTTTGTAATCTCCATTATATTCACCCTCTAAAGTAGGTTACCACTCCTTACATGCAACCGCTAGCCAGATTAGTTACAGCATAAAAGGTTAAGTTTCGCATGGGCAAATAATCTGAACCAAGCTCAACTAAGCATTGACATGGCAAGATAGTAAAAATGGATTCTCGTATCCAAAATTGAATTGACTAACGTGAGAAGAAAATAATCACTGGCTCAATAAGAGTTACATGCTTGACACAAGGCACAAAAAGGGTCTATGAGCCTTGAATAAACATCAATTTCAAAGTCCAAAACAAAATCTCCAGAATTCGTTTCAGGTCAAACATAAAACAATAGAAACAAGAAGCTACATCTGGTTGCCATCATATTTTTTTACTAAAGGTGACCATGTCCAATGGAGAATCTTGTCTTGAAATAACACCACCAAAAGAAAGGAAAGAAGAGAGCTGGACTTCTCAAAAGGAAACAGAGGCCTTCTTAATTTAATCTGACCAATATAATATCAAGCAAAATAACCGACAAGCCGCTGGAAACAAACAATACCTCGTTTCCACCATCATCGAAGCAGCTTCAAGCAAAAGCCTTGATTGATGATCAGTGTTGTATGCTCTCGCATAGGCTACGTTTTCCAAAACATCAGGACCATTCAATCCAAACCTGCATCATTCACGGAATTAACAACAACAAACTCGAAAGTGAGGAGATTATGTTTATGTAAACGTAGCAGCACAGCACCTTTCTGCTATTTGTAGAAGTCTCTGCGGCCTGAATGTGCCCTCAGCATCTATGTACATTGCTTTTCCCTCACCACCCCCTTGATCTAAAGGAAGCTGATGTATTAAAAATGTGTATTAGTACATATAAATGGGTACGTTGACAAGGAAACAAAGGGATGTTGCTGATAGGGCAACCGAATCATAGATTTTTCCAGGCCAATGGGTTGAATTCTAATGACAAAACGGTTGACTTGACAAGGAATCAAAAGGATGTTGCTAATAGGGCAACCGAATCATATATTTTTCCAGGCCAATGAGTTGAATTCTGATGACAAAAGGATGAAAGGGCAACGAAACAAAAGTCATTATGCCCCATGTGGATGTCCTGATTTTTATACAATGTGGCAAAAATTCTATTGTTACTGTTAACAGAAGAATTTCCTGATGAGAGTTCGGGGAAATTTATTAATGGCTGTAGATATTATGATGGAGAAATAGGCATGTCTTACTTGGCAAGTGACACATAGCGTGTGACAAAGCTGAGTCTTTCCAGCTCGAAACTCGCCATATAGTTCAGTAATAGATCCAGGTTTCAATTCCTCCTGTCAAACAAGGCTACATGAGCTAGAAGACCAGATGTTAACATTTCAAGACAAGTACTTCCACGACAGAGCATTTAGGTATTAGTATGACCCAAGGCATCCTTCATTGCACATAACATCAACGAAACTTACCCTCTAAGACCTTGTCAAGTTCCCTTGACCCAGATGTTATCTGAATTATTTCCAGCCTTTGTGCGTGGAGTTGGCTAGCACTTGTAAAACCCAGAGGAACCAATTTGGAAGCTGTTAACAAACACAAAAAGATGGAACTTTAATTGTTCTATCATCGCATCACTCTATGTAAATGCATGGATGAAATTGAAGGGGGGCCAAAAGTAAAAGAAACAGTAAAACGCACCTGCCTCGACAATCTTGTCGACTTTTGCATCGCTGATTCCCTTGATGTGCAGAAGATCTTTCCTTGGGGAGTATGCAACAGATTCAACTGTACAAAGACCAGCGTCTTTAAGCTTCTTTATGTCCATGGCAGCAATTCCAGATGCCTGCAGTATAAATCGTGCAAATAAATGGCGAATTAAAATAACATTCCCAAGTGTCTCCATAAAAAATAAAGAGAAACCCATCTGAAACCAACCAAACGTCATCATCAGCAACGAAGAAACCAACCAATTCGCTTACCCAAAAAGAGGAAAGATACCAACCAATTTGACAAGAGATAAAAATACTAGGGTTTTCCAACAACATAGGGTCTTCATATAATTGCAGACTTAGAAATGTGCTGCACAGCAACGAGAAGGTAATTTTGGGCTGGCTAAAACCCTAGCCCTAGGAATGTAATAAGTTCTCAAAACTGGAAGAAGAAGAAGAAGAAGTAACCCTTGAAAAACCAATGCGAAAACCCATTTAAGGATCTTGATAAAAAAAAGAACTGGCAGGATAAAATTGGCTGCATTCCTTCTGAAAAACAAGGTCAGGAAAAAAAAAAAAACCAATTTTGCTTCTCCAATTGGAAATCGAGCGATAACCCATTGCATAGAACGAAACAATATGAGGGTAAAATAATACCCATATAATCTCGAGGCCGCTTCAGAGAGGGTTGGCTGGGAAGAAGAGTTACCTGAAGTTGTTCAACAGGTAAAGGACCATGCTGTTGCATCTCTTCCACTTCGTCGTGTTCTTGAGCCGTCCTCTGGTTCCTTAGCTGCTCCATTGTCAATTTCTGGGTTGAGAGAGATTGATTTGAACGAGCGAGAGAGAGGCGCCAAAAACTTGCACGCAGACAAGCAGGTGAAGCAGCTTACGGGGGAAGCTTTGAAAGGAGCATACGGGCCTTAAAACATTGACCCGTTCGGATCTGGGTTTTTTTTTTTTTTTTTTTTTCCGGCTATCCAGGCTAGTTTTCCATTTGATAAAACGAAAATCTCATAGAATCATTCGAAAAATGAGAAAACCATTTTTTAAAATAAACCCATTTTTAAAATGGGTTTGTTTTAGCTAATAATTTCCTCAACCCATTAATTTTATGAGATTTCCATTTTATCAACTGAAAAACTAGGCCGTAGTAGATAGAAAATGAAGGAAAAGAAAAAAAAAATGTAGTATTGTAGGGCCCGTTTAGATGCCAGATTTGATTTTGGGTAGATATAGAAAGAGGGTGGATTTGAGGGTAAATTTATAATGCTGACGGATTTGTAATCCGATGTTTGGATGGCATTTTGAGAATGAGAATTTGGAAGGTGGACATGATTCGACTAGTTTAGAGCCTCCGATCCCATCCACGACCCAATTTACAGTAACTGGATTTCAAGAAATTCACATCTGGTACTCTCTCCCTCTCTCTCTCTCTCTCTCTCTCTTTCACACACATACATAAAACCCATGTTTGAGTTTAGTGGAGAGGAAATGGGAGGTAGATTTGGAGAGTACTTTGGACCAAGACCCTTCGAATTTGCTAATGATAGGGGTGAACCACCACTCACAAATCCTCCAGGTGGATTTGTAATCCGAACAGTAAATTAGTCCGGGGAGTAAAAAACCATCCAAATACGTGATTTGGAGTGGGACCAGTAGATCAAAATCTGGGCGCATTACAAATTCAACCTCATCTCTAGCATCCAAACAGGCTGTCAGGGTCCAACGTCGTTTACCATCAACAAGTTCGAGATACCGGAAAAGGAGTGTTGTTCGCGAAATAAATGCTCGCTCCATCCCCATTTTTTGTTTCAAAATGACACATATTGTATTCCAAAAGAGATTGTCCCAATCGAAAAGTAATTGTCAAAAAGTGTAAACGGGGGATGGGTACGGTATGAGTACTGGGTACGCGATACAGTAAAACCTAAAAAAGTAGGGTACGGTTACGTCTTAATGTAATTTATTTTATTTTTTCCTATTTTACTATGTTCCATTGCATAAACTAATTAATAAACCCATTTTGCCAACAAAAAACAGCATAAATAAAAGTTAAGAGACTAATAGTTCATACATAAAGCTCAACATGTCTAGAATCCTAGATCAAATCAATGCAATGTCATTTTAGAGTTTGCGTATATATCAACAACATTTAGGCTCCGTTTGTTTCGGGTGGAAAACATTTACTGGAAAAATATTTTCTGTGAAAAATATTTTCCGTTCTTTGGATGCAACAAAAAAAGTAAAGTCAATGAAAAATATTTTTCAAAGTTAAAAAGTCAAAAGAAAAAATGACCCAGAACTCTTGAAAATGTTTTCCGTTTTTATGACCCTGAAAACATTTTCCCCACGCCGGCTCCGAACTTCCCACCCCCGACGATGAGCGTCCTCGCTCCGCTGACGATCCAGGTAACGATTCATCTCTCTCTCTCTCTCTATCCGAATTCAGAACTGGAAGTTCTCCCCTCTTTCGCACCTGTACGATATGCATGCCTGACATATTCACGGATTTATTTAGATCTGAATGAGGATATTTTGCGTCAAATTGATTGATGGTTAATAACTTGTTTCCCCTTCCTCTCTCTGTTGGAATAGTTCAACTTAACCAGTCAAATATACTTCTGTTTCTCCTCTCTTTGTGTATTTTCCCTATGCCTCTAGTTTCCATTATGTATATTTGTTGAAGATTGGCTTGAATTTGAATTGACAATAGTCACATTCTTGTATTCACCGTAGTATCTTTAGGGTTTTGGGTTTTAGCTGCTTTCTATTGAAGATGAATTTGAATTGACAATATTGGGGTATTACGTGTTCGATGAAATGCCTGAGACATTTTGTGCAAGCTTTTTTTGATTGCCTATTCCATAACAGTTGCTTCTTCTGTTATAAACATAAACCTGCCTTCTATGTTATATTAAGCTGCTTCGTAGTACCCCACAGAGATTAGTTATGTTGATCTACAACCAACAACTGCTAGGGACGCTGCCGCTGTACCAAGCTTATTCAGTAGGATTTCTTATCACTTATTAAGAGATTAGCCACTCAACTCTATAAGGTTCAGCATTCTGGTTAATTCGACAGGAAGGACTACGAAGGATGTTCTGATGCTAGGTTTGGAAATGTTATAGTAGTTGTTTGCGCCTGTTTACAATTTGATGAAAAGAAGGGTTAGCTTTTTGTTAGGCCTAAACAATAAGTTTTGGTTATTCAGGAAGTAGTCTGTGACTCTGTTGATTGGTGTTTTTCCAATTTGGTATTGTTGCTCAAATTTTCGTATTATAGAACCCAGATTTTCATTGGATTACTATAGCCATTGCAATAATGCTTGTGCCTGCCACGGATTATGATGATCTTTTCGTGACTATGATTGTCGGGAGGAATATTGTTGGTTAACTATGCTTACTATGAGTGATAGCAGTTGGAAGTGCTACGACTTTCTTTATCAAGTGCTTGAATCAGAGTGTCGGTTTTTGAGACATACAAGTCTGGTTTATGATCCTATCCCTTGTTTGGCAGGCTTTAATAATTGTTGTTTTGGTGGCCTTTCTTGTATACTTCGTTTTTTTTTTTTTTTTTTTTTTTTTTTTTTCATTAGTGCAACGCCAATGCTCTGGATGCTGAATGAAAGAAGCATGGTAATGTGCACATAAATCAAAATGATTCTTTTGTCTGCCCTCTCTGATGCCTTTTGGCTTTGATTTGAGGGCATGATTCCGCAGCAAATGCGACGGTATAGGGGGATCACTGTTTCAGTGGTATTCTGTGAGCAGCCACTTTGTGCATTTATTGCCAAAGGTTAGGTCTGTCTCCAATCCATCTGTTTCAGTGGTATTCTGGGAGCAGCCACTTTGTGCATTTATTGCCAAAGGTTAGGTCTGTCTCCTATCCTTCCCCCGCCCATACCCCCAATTATTGGGGACTAAATGGGTTATGTTATTGTTGTTGTGGTTTTTTGTTTTTCTGTACGCAGCTCTATCCCATGATCATTTTCGGGATAAGCCAAGAGATTTGGTTCACATGGGACATGGCATCTGAAATATTACTCGAGTAATGTGTAGTATTCTATTCCTTGTTTCGGCTCCGTTTAAAATATTTTCTGGAAAACCTTTTCCATGGAAAACTTTTTCTAGAAAAGAAAATGTTTTCCAGTGTTTGGTTGTGATATGAAAACATTTTCTAGAAAACATTTTCCATTGTTGAACTTCATCAACTTCATCTCTAAATAACACAACTTTCATCTCTGGCTCATCAAGTGATCAACGATTTCAAGAATACCAGCATCCCCCATTGAATCAAATGTATCTTCGGCCATGTCCCACAACCTAGTCTCTCATTGGGTGTAATGTGGTGTCCTACTTGAGTCGTGGTCTTTTGTTTATGACTTTATCGTATTGAGTACTGTATATTAAGGCGAGTTATTTGAGTGATTTCCATTGTCGTACCCAAATATTTACAATAGGCCCAAAAGCACCCTGAAAAGTACCATTGTTGTACCCAAATATTTACGTGAAACCCCTGAAGTTTTTAAATCTTTACAATAGGCCCAAAAGCACCTTGAAAAGTACCATTGTCGTACCCAAATATTCAAAAGTACCTGATAAATTTTCATAGTATCTGGTATGTATTTAGAAGCACCCATGAAATAGTAGTACCCAATACAGTATAGGTACGAGTACGTTGGGGTTTTAGAAGTACCCATTTTTTCATAGCTAATAAGTTAGAATTAGGGTTGCCCAGCGGATCGTCTAATCCGCCCAATATGCCCAAATCGGACCGTCCGTGAACCCACCTGAGGTATGTTATGGATGGATGCGGATCCTAAGATTTTTATTTTGATAGATGCAGTTCGGTTCGGTTCGGGTTCGATCCGCTCAATTTGCCTTTAATCCTTCTTTGATCATCAAATCCGCCCCGATCCGTTCTATTCGCAACCAAACCGACCTATCCATATATCACTCACGAATGGGTTGCAGATGCACAAAATGACAATTCACCACGAGTGGATTAGATTGAGAACTGAACCGATCTGCTCGGAACCTATCCGTGGACAGCCCTAATTAGAATTGTGGACTAATAAATTGGGACGGAAGGGGTAATAATTTAGAATGAGAGAGTACAAGATACTACAATCGTCGCCCAACAAGACTGGGAAAGAAGATTGAGATAGGGCAGTGGGACGGAGAATCTCAAGCCTTTTCTTCTCGTCACAAACAAGGGAAGGAAGGAAAAATTCCTTAAATTTCACTTGCCTTCTCTTCTTCGAGTTTAAACGCTGAAGAGCTGATCTGCCATAATACGAAAAGTGGGTTTGGGGAGTGTATTGTGGTTCTTCTATTGTTGCCCCCAAGGTCTAAATAGTCAAGATGTTTTATCCGATCAGAATCAGAGCTGCGAAGCAGAACCAGACCCAAAACCTTAAATTGAACAGGTGCAAACCCTATGCGCGACTGCGCGCGCGTGTTTGCTGTTTGTAATGGGTAATTTAGATCCCTAAACATAATTACATGGTTGGGTATGTAAGTAAAAACACTCCTCCTGAAGTATACTTGAGTATTGGGGTGTCCGATTCACTCACGAGGAGTGAGTGAATCAATTTAACGCACATGCAAATGCAGGAGCACCATACATTCGCGGGGCCTTTCTTGAATCAGAGGCTTTCTAGGCTTCTGCACAGGGCCGGCCCTGGTTTTCTGCTGTGAAGAATCACTTGGATTCCTCTTTCTTGCAGCTCAGATTATTTGGTTGTCGAAGTATAACTAGATTGGTTTTGCACGTAGCTAGTGCCGAATGAAATAAGAAGAAGGTAGAAGAAAATAAGGAAAATATGTATCTATAGTTCTACACTGCTAGTCTGCTACTTTAACTTCTAGGGGTAGTGTTATGTGCAGAAATATAGTAGCTTTCCATAATTTTGTTCAGTTGTTTAGGAAACCACCCTTTTAGCCTTTCCAATGAAATAGCAGTGAACATGTGAAGTGTGTTCCGTGGCTCTTTTGGGCATGTTAGTTCTGTTTGTAGTGCATACCCTCCAATTTGATCGAATGGATTATACATCGAATTGGATGACAAAACCAATATTTGCTCTCACAGGATGTTGGTATGCTATTCGTTAGTTGGCCAACTATGTAGGCATTAGAACTCTTTAGGAATACCTATGGGTTTGTTAGATATTTGGTCTCATGGACATGCCTGGACGCGTGTTCTTCAATTTACGCACAATGCCCATGACTCAATTGACTAATGTCCGACTTGAGGCAGACACCTTTTTTCTCACTCAAGAACCCAAATTGATTTACTTGTCTTGAAACAGTTTCTGCAATTTTGGCTTTCCGTGATTTGGTTTTCTCATCAATGCTTGATTGCCTTGCACTTTCTTTCTTTTTTTTCTTTTCCCTATTCTCAGTTAGTCTCCTGTTCTTGTGGGGTACCAAAGACTTATATACATGTTAAATTTGTGAAAGAGATTTGTTTTGTCTAGATATTGCTTGTGATTGGCGGCCTCTTAGAAGTTTGAAGTTAGCAGCCTGAGTTGGCCGTATTCCTACTGGGGTAATGAGTTTAGCTGACAGTCAGAAATTTTTTCTGCTTATGGTTGTGTCTTGGTTGCTTATTGTAATTTGAAGTACAGGGGCTTGGTGGCATTTGCCTTGCAATTGTCCGAATCATGCTCCTTGAGCTATATTTTATTCTGTCTGTTTGACTGGTTCACCTGTCTCAGAATAACTTCCTTCCCGCCAGGAAAAAATGCTTATTTCTCGCTTAATCTTCATTCCCATAGACCAGATCGATGTTGGATTTATCTTCATGTGACCTCTTTTTTGTCCAATTTAGTTTACCAGGCATTGTTTTCAATTCACCACAAAATTGGTAGGAAGGTTTTAGAAAGATTTTGATATTGGCGCCTAGCAAAGGGTAGAAAATGGTAAATTTGATCTCAATGACTAGTAGTATGAGCCTCCTTCTCATATCCTGTTTTAACAAGTAAAGCTAAGTTCATAGTAGATGCCCGGAAAGCTTTATTGTGCTCATCGGTGTGTCCTTCCTTTCTCTGATGTTGTCCTGGACTGATACTGGAGTAGTTATGATTTGTAGGATCAACTGAACAAATAAGCTCGGCTGATTTGGTTTCTGCAAGTACTTGTGAGTTTTAACAAATTACTCAGTAAGATGGAAACTGAACAACACACACAGACATCTTCCAATCAAGCAGGAACTTCGGAAGCAAATGGCTCCAGTCGAGTTAGTACAGTTAAGAAGCTGCTGTTTCGGCAAATGCTGGTGGGGGTAAGTGACGGGCGCTTTTTCTTGGGCACATTCTACTGCATTGATAAGCAAGGAAACATTATTCTCCAAGATGCAGTGGAGTATCGCAACACCAGACATTCTTCTCCTTCCCCAATGGAACAACGGTGCCTCGGCCTCATTCTCATCCCCTTCTCTTGCCGAAAATCTTGTCATGTAGATTGCTCCATTGAAGAACAATTAGCGCTACTTTCACTCAAGGAATGAAGGAAACTGCTTCAGCTCCCTTCCGTTTTCACTGTATCGTTCAATTTTAACGGACGTCCCCTAAGGGACACCATCCATTTTCTCTGTGTTAAGGTTGTTTTTGGATTTTTCCTAGTCCTTTTACTTTCGTTATGTATCGAGTTTGTTTTCTTCTAACTTATGACGCCAATAATTTCTTGGTTACATTCATACACTATTCAGCAGGCTTTGCATTCTTTTTGTGCTTGAACTTGGACCTTGGAATAATAAACTTTACGGCACTTTTTGGGTTCTTTTTGTTTCAAAGTGCTCATCTTGCCAATTTCATTTTTTTCCCAGTAAGATTTTGTTGCCAAGTGCTGCTCATACTCATTCCCTCCCCATCCTGATGTAAAACCAAAGAAAATAACAACAGGTTAAAAATCTTAACAAGTGATGACTATAGGTAAAACGAGGCACTGGCGCGCTGCATTAAAAAAGAGAAGAGAGTTGAAGTGAAGCTTCCTTAAGCCTACAAGATTCTTTGTTCTGCTTCAAAATGATCGTAAGAACTTAGAGAAGCCTTTAAGTGTTGAAATTTCTGTCTACACGGAGTAAAACTGACATTGTGGTGGTTAATTTCTGGGAGACCTCACTGCTTTTCAATCAATCCAGGTGGTACTGGAAATGAATCCAGGTCGCAGATCAGTGGCAGTTTGTTCCTTGAAGGACGATCCGATTGTGTACCTATTAATATACTTGAGAAAGTGTGTCCAATGTTCTTCCAGGAGTCTTTGAAGATTTATGAATTGCACAAGAGATTCTATGGGACTCAGAAAATAGGAGTAGCTTCAAGATGAGGTTCAAATTGTTTCCTTTGCCATTTTTCAATCTTCATCAGGCAACGAACCTCAGGAATTTTTCTACAGTGGGGCCAAATGTCAAGTGTCTTGTTTGGAAATTACAAAGAGGTTCTTACCCAACAAATTTTGATGATCCGAAAGTTTAATGTGTTTAAAACGTGTTTTTAAAGGTTTTCGCGAGGAATTAAAAAAAAAATGGGAAGGGTTTGATCCGATCAGTTTTCAATAAAAACTTTATGCAGTATGTATAGTTTTATCGAAAACTGATCGGATCAAGTCCTTCCTGGTCATTTTTTTTATGATTCCTGCCATGGACCCTTAAAAACACGTTTTAAAAACATGAACGGTTCAGATCATTAAAAAACAATTGAAAAATAGGAGTCTCGTATGGAACGAAAATCCAAAATCCCTGATGGGATCCATCGTGTATATGTATAGGGGTCAGTTCCGAAAACATAAAAAAACACATACAAAGACACTTTATCCCAACCCTTGAAACCAAGGGCTAAGATTAAAATTTTAAAGTTGTACCCTCTCTTCCCTCCTCCCCATCTCACCTAATCTCTCTCCCCCGTTGCCAACACAGCAGACCCTAGGGTTGTACAAGAAAATCGAAAAAACCGTGAAATCGGACCGACCAGACCAAACCAGTCTATTTGGATTGGTTCTATGGTTCAACGAATTGGTTTTGGTTTTAAAAAACGAGAACCGGATATTTTGGTTTGGTCCCCGGTTTCATAATTAGGAACCGTGGTTTGAACCGAACCAGTCCGTTATATAATATATTATATACTCCTATATACCCACACACACTTGATAATTTTGTTAGTTTTAAGTTTTAATGTTGCATCTGCCACCCATATCAATAATGATATTTTAATAGTTATTTTAGTTATTGATGGACTTCTTAGGCTGAGTTTTCCATTTTATTTAAGCAACGCAGTTGATTTTAGCAAATGAATTCATGGTTAAAATCAACCATGATTTAATCAGATGGTTAACTCATTTGCTAAAATCAACTGGGTTGCTAAAATAAAACAGAAAACTCAGCCTTTAATTTATTTGTGGGTTGGTATAATGGTAGTAGTTTTACGAAGGAGTTGCAACAATTTTGTGGACAATTTTTTTTGACAATTTTTGAATGCTAACATGGTTTAGAACCGGAAACCGAACCAAACCGGACCGGTCTAATGGTTTGGTGTGGTTTGGTTCTATATGTGTAATGGTCTGGTTATGGTTCTCAATTCTGTGGAACCGTTAGATATGGTTCGGTTCTTGGATTTCTACAAAACTGGTCCAAACCGGACCATGTACACCCCTAGCAGACCCATGGTGGAATTCATCTCCAGTAAGCCAACTCCAGGGATCCCGACTCCGGTCAGCCCTATCTCCAGTGAATCTCGACTCCGGCGAACGTACTCTAAATTAGTGAAAAATAATACTGCTTCACAACTAATTGTGGTAAATTTATCAAACCATCTCATTATGATTGAAGTAGGGTTATACGAGTGCTCATAGTAAATTTATCATGATTACATTCAACATACCGGTTGAGTTTAATATTTTTACCATGATCACTAGAAAATGTCCGGCAGAGTTGACAAGCCCGTATTGTTCGGCCTTCATCCACAAAGGACTGAAATAGGGGAACCGGGGTCGAGTTTAATATTTTTACCATGATAATTGGGAGATGTTATGGGCACATTTTTCTCAAAAATCAACATATATTATTTCGTTGCCCTTAAATAATCTTTGCAAGGAGAATACACTGGGGGCACATCGGTCCCTACACCTGGATAAGCTAACAATGGGTTGAGGGATGGGATCATGGGATAAGCAATCCGGATGTTAAGGACGAACCAATCACCGAATAAGACCAACCTTTCTTAGTTTGTCGGGGCCCATTCTTGTCTCACCCTCTCCCCCCTCCAACAAACAGCCCCAAAGGTTAAAAATGTTGACACAAGTGATGACGATAGGCTGCATCTAGATATATAGAAAAAGTCTTAAGCCATGACGTGAGCCTCTACGTTGAAAAAGAGAGGAGAGTTGAAATGAAGCTTCCTTAAGCCTATAAAATCCTTTGTTCGCCTCTCAAAAAGAACAGAATTCAGACCAGCTTTTTAAGTGTTAAATCCTTTGGTCTACACAGAGGAAAAATGACAATAGAGAGTGATGTTGTGGTGGTTAATTTCTGGGGAAATGGATTTGGTATGAGAGTGAGGATAGCTTTAGAAGAGAAAGGGGTTACGTATGAGTACAAAGAAGAAGATCTCACTGCTATTCAAAGAAGCCAGCTGGTTCTTGAAATGAATCCGGTTCGAAGATCCGTGCCCATATTGATCCATCAAGGGAGACCCGTTTGCGAATCAATCAACATACTTGAGTATATTGATGAAGTGTGGAAGGGAAATGGTGCTCCTCACTTGCTTCCTCATGATCCTAGTGATCGAGCCATTGCTCGGTTCTGGGTTCATTTCATTGACAACAAGGTGAGTTTTCCGTTTATTAATACCCATGCCTAACTTTTTTTTGTGGTAAAAAGTGCCCTTCAGAAGAAAATCTAACTTCGGTCCATTGACTTGAACCCGTCTTTCCTATGCAAATGTTTGTGACGCCATTACGCAACCGTACGATTTTCATGTTCAATCTTTCTCTTTCTACCGACACATCAAATGCATGCTTTTTGGGGGGTAATTGTTCAAATACATGCTTGATCCTGATTATGAAAGAAAGTCTGAATAACATATGATACAAGAGGACGTGGTGAGACTATGGATGACCAAAATATTCTTGTATGTAACAAAATAAAAACATTTAGCTGAATTAGTGGTAAGAAATTTAACGCGTTCGGCTGTGCAGCTTTTTAGCTCCCAAACAAAGTTCTTGAAGAGCAAGGGAGAAGCCAAAGAAGAATGCAAGAAAGAGTTAATAGCAGAGTTCAAGCAACTCGAAGACGTACTGGGAGACAAATCGTACTTTGGAGGAGACAACTTTGGATTTCTGGACATAGCCTTCATTCCCATCTCTAGCATGTTTTATGGGTATGAGACTCATGGAAACTTCAAATTTGAGGAAGAGTGCCCAAAACTATCAGCTTGGGTGAGAGGATGTGCAACAAGAGAGAGTGTTGCCAATGTTCTTCCTGACCCTTTGGAGATGTATGAAGTGCACAAGATTTTCTATGGGATTCAGTAAATTGTAGCAGACTAAAAGCTATACTCAAGATATGGTTCAGATCGTTTTCTTTTCTAATTTTGAGACTTCCATTAGAGGCGGGGTCAAAAATTTTGGACGGTAGAGTCCAATATGTAGAGTCTCGTTTGACAATTATGGGAGAGATGAAATAAAAAGACACAGAAATGAACAAATAAGACGGAAACTGAAAATGTTACGATTCCATTTTCATTCCACCAGAAATAACTATGCGCCCGACAGAAATATCTGTCGACTTGCTAAACTGATACAAGTCGATAACGGGAGTCATCAAATGCACACTTGCACATTAACTCTAATAATAAGACCTGACTATAGCATACACATATTCTTCTGAGATCACACAACAGTAATCCAAAAAACTATTCCCGAATTTTCGTGTCAGTTAGCAGTTCTTCAATCTAACTGAGCAAAATGATCAATATCTGTCTTTGTAAGGTGTTCCATATACTATCAGGGAAGGTACAGTCCGTACAACTGTGTCAATAGGGATCGCAAAGTTGACTCCGGAGGAAACTCCTGACCCTGAATTTACAGAGAAAATAGTTATTTCTTTTTCTGAACCTCCCAATGACTTGGGTTATTGATTTCGAGAATGATAGTGGTCACAAGATTGAGAAATGTAGAAAGTAGACAGTAGCCACGGTTTTTTCCTTTGAACAGGACTTCTTTTAAGGAAATCATGCCAGTTATGGTATGACCTTAAGGCAGTCGCAAAGATGACAATTACGATACTGTCAGCAATATAAAAATTTCCAGTGGCTATGCTTAGAATCTACTTCGAAGCAAATAATTAGGAAACAACGCCTTTCATGAACAAAAATTGTGGACCTCTGATCAAGAATATAAAGATGAAAAGTTTTGCAAATTAAGCCCCCTTCAAATGACTTTTACCACGATGATTTTTGGCACCAAAGAGGCCATATTTCCATGAATAACGATACTGGGAACACAGAACATGGATGAATAAAGTGTTGAGTGAAGGTAATGCAGGATGACACAAAGCTCCATTTTTGTTGAGCTCTATTTCATTCTCAACAGACATTCAAACTGTTGCAAAAAGGTCATCTTTCCAGAACCACTGAATACATCAGCAAGCCAAGGCAGACCTACTAAGCAAAAATAATCTGGCTGCGTGTATTTCTACTATACTGCTGCAAAATTAAAATCAGCAGGGGGAATAGAAATCTTACCTTTGCGGGTAAATGTAGCGGTATTGACTCCAATAACGTGACCATATGAATCAATTAATGGTCCACCTGAATTTCCTGCGCAGTTTCTTGTGCTTCAAAACCAAATAAAATGACAGCTTCCCGATCATAATTGTGAATGATGATTAAGGAACTACACTAACAACTCGAACAACATAGTCCATTGACTCCATTTGGCAAGACAATGAAGGATCATTACAAGGAAGACCTCAAAGTCACTACTAAAGTTAGTAAGCACTGAAGCCCAACTTGCATCTCATAGATTTGATAATTTGATATTTTCCAAAATCACCTGAATACAACAAAGAGTGACCTTTTTTGCCGTTTTTCCTCTGACCAAAGACTATTGAGCCTGCAAAAGAAACAAGACAGTGATGCCTGATTTACCTGAATTAATAGCAGCATCAGTTTGTATAGCCCCTCGGATGGCTTGTCCATTTGGTGATGGTATCTCCCTTCCCAACCCACTAACTACCTGCAGTAACTACATATCAGTACACAATGACAACGTACGAATCAGTAAACCTAGAGTCATAATGAAGCAGTTATTCTGTCCATGCCATACAAGGAATAAGTGGACCAAATATACATGAGTCAAGCTACAGCTGATCCAGTTCTTGTGCAAAGTGAAAGAAAGAAAAAGTATTCTTCATTAAGTAACCAAAATACCCCCACATAAATATCTACTACGATATAATACTTCATTGTCAAAAGTAACAACTTCTCTGTTGTTACCATAAAGTTTCGTAACGTCCACCAATTGTTGCCAATATAGAACAATGCAGTTCATCTGTAGGAGAGTAAATGCAGAAAGTAAATTTTATATCCCGAGAAGTTACCCCTGTCGTTAAAGTGTCCTCGTATCCATACGGACTTCCAATGGCAAAGCAGCTCTGACCCACATGTAAATCTCGAGACGTACCAAGAATGACTGGTTTCAGTTCACTCCTGTCGACATCCACCTGCAAAGAGTATTACATTAGAGCAAAGAAAGATGGTGCCAATCGATCAACATCAATAATAGGAAAGAATAAATGCATTTATAAGAATCTAATGGTGGACACAGAAATTCAAATCGTCATTCCAGCAATAAAGACTTGTACTGGTGCCAAGACATTGCCTTTTATTTTAAATGGTATAAAGGTTTTTGAAGTATATTAAGGTTGCCTTTGACAATATTTATTAACTATTCGCCAAGGGATTAACTTGGTGCAAATATGATACAAAACCTATGTATAAGGACGTAATATTGTTAACTGTATGATGAGAGCAACAGTGGAGTATGCGGTACCCTAAATGAATAAAAGACAGAAGATGAAACTTAAACGGAGTTCGAATCACAGACCTTCAGAACAGCAAGATCATAAGCTGGATCAAAGCCAACAATCTTGGCTTCTCGCGAGAAGCTATTGCCTTTTGCATCAACTAAATACACCTGTAGAAGAATCACGAGCATGCCATTTCCAATGTACCAAGAAAAGAGGTGCTAAAGTGGATCAATAATGGTATGCATCCTATTTCATTGATCAGAGAAACCATAGTGAAAAAGTAAATTAAATAACAATCACGAACAAAACCTTACAGCGTTGTAGTCCACTTCTGTCTGTTGCCAACTTCTCCACAACATGATAATTAGTTACCTGGCATACACAGAAGGCTAATCTTTTAATAGTGAAGTGACTCCTCAATAATGGAATGAAAACAACATTATTTTCTGTAGAGTTCATGAAGTAAAAACAAGGTTTGTATGAAGCTATCCTCGAATCTTCAACGAAACTAAACAAAAGCGTAGAACTACTCTTTTCCATGAGCATGAAGTAGTCACTATCAAATTTCCCTGATTTTCAGAAGTCACCGAGGTCAGTTGAGTAGGCATCAAGAGTATTTAGGACGCGCTGAACAAACAAAATAAAAAACACTAGATGGATAGCTAATCACCCGACAAAAAGAAGAACGCCAATGGTTACAAGTTACTTGGAGAGAATGCTAATGGTTATAAGTAAACACCAAGGAAGACTCAGATAAGGAGAAAGTAAAAAGTTCTCACAGTATTGCTTTGTGCATGCCCAAAACATTCGATAAAATTGGGATAAAAAATAAATTTCAGAGACGAGAATTGGGAAAGAAAACATGATACCGTCAATACCAATATCTATTCTAATATAGAAAGGGAGAGCAAAGCTTTGGTGAGGATTGATTTTTGAGGCTGGTTCACAATTTTGGATTCCCAAACTGCCCTTTTAACTGTCACACAATTACCCCTTGCCCTTTTAACCGTCACCAACATTTTTTGTTAACATTTTGACTTAGTCACAAAGAATGGCACATTAGGAAGACAAAGCTGGTAATTACTAATTACATTGAATGACAAATTTAGAAACTCGTAAACAAAAAAGCAAAGAGGGAATGCCTACAATGTGTCCAAATTTGTCCCAAATGAAGCCAGAACCAGTCCCTTCCACTTTCACATTTTCATCTTCGATTAGCGTGACCTCCTCTGAGCCCTTGGGTACTTTCACTAATTCAATGTCCTTGATGAAGACGACTGACGGTGAAGTATCCTACAACCATAACCAAACAGCTATGTTAAGTTGGTATATATCTACAAGGATATACATTTATAACTAAGGAATGATATACCAAATTAAGGAGCTGTCCCAGTTGCATAAGAAAAAAATAAAATAGTGTGTTTCATTAGAAAGGATATCTCAGCTTTTAGATATAGCAGAGATGGAGGCTGAAAACAGCAATAAAGCGAAAATGTTTACCGGCATTGTCTACTAATTCTGCTCATCAAACTATATAGTCCACTACTCTATTGTAAAGGTATTTCACAAAGAACTTCAAATTCCCCCGCTCCATTAAAAAAAAAAAATGGCTTTCCAATGAAATACACTACTAACGCGCACACACATACATATAGATATATCTAGAGAGAGAGAGAGAGAGAGACCTGGAAGAGGTGGACAACGCGATCTTCATCTGGGTCGAGCTCATCTTGTTGCTGGGCAATGGCAGAATGAGAAGAAGAAGAAGAGGGTTTTGTGTTTTGATGGAGTAATTGGAGATAAGGAGCCAATACAGATGCAGCAGTGAAGAGAATTGTGGTGCGTCTTGTGAGGAGGCTCTTACTGGAAGAAGAAGACGAAGAAGAAGAAGAGTTTTGAGGTGGGATTGGTTTGGGGATGAATTGCAGAGAATTCACAACCACCACCATAACGACTCCTCTATTGTTGCCTCAAAAATCTGATTAACAAAAGATATGAAAATCTCTTTTTGTTTTTTCTTTTTTCTTGTGGATAAATCTGGTCCACTCCTTTGCTTCTAGAACAAAAATGTAAAAGTATAGCAGAAAAGTTTTCTTGAAAACATTTGGGGAAACATAAATGAACAATTTAAATTCGCAATGATGTAAATTTGAACAGTACATTTATCTTTCTAAATATTTTTGGGAAAACTTTTTGTTTGCCCCATCATCTCTCTTCTTTTAAATGCTATGTTTGGAGTTCATAGAAAGAAGAATAAACTTTGAAGAAAAAAATAGTGACAATGCCAAAATAGTACAAACATTTTATACACTGGAATTTTGGCGTAATAAAAAACAGTTTGGGGTTAACATTTGCAAAAATATCGGAGTACTATATATGATTGACCACTTCAAAAATAAGAACATTATTCAAATGTGTTTTGTACTATTCATTTTATATAAAAAAAGATGTCTCTCTTTTAAATTTTTGATCCAATTTTTATAAATTGGAAGTGTTGTTGGCTCTCTCTTTTTCTCTATTGACACTCCCGTTTTTGTTTTTATTAGGTAAACTTACTCTTGCACTTTATATATAAAGACTACAATATATATAAAATAAGATCAATATTGAAGTTATCTTGTGAATGTTAGAAATTTGAGATTTCAAAATTTGAAGGGAAAACGAGGAATGCATGATTGAGTTTTGTGCTATTTGAAAATGGAAATACATATATATCGAAAATGTGGTTGGAGTACGAGAGTGAATAACAACATTTTTCAAATTCACTTTTTGAATAAATAATGATATTTTAATCCTTCAAAACGAAGAATTGCATTGTAGATGCTCTTAAAATTCTAATTGAGAGGATCACAAAAAGTTTACATCAAAAAAAGAAAGAGAATAACGAGATTTTACTATTCATCCTCACTCCAAGTCTCCAACCATATGTTTTGCCAATCAAAAAAATGTCTCCAACCATATATTTGTGTTATTATTCTCTATAATTTTATTCCCCTTTTTACTATTTCTCCCAATTCAATTATTTTCTCTTTTATATTCAAAAGGGTAGATTCGAAGGATTCCCCATTTTCTTTTTCCATACTCCATATCCGGAGTATCAAAATATTGCTTTCCTCCAAAACAAAGTTATAGAGTAGAAAATAGAGAAAAAAAAGTATGGATTGAACTCATTGGAGATGCTCTAAACAGAAAATGAACTTGGTGTCATGGTGTGTCTTCCTTCTCTCCCATTTCCTCCCACCAATTAGAGGTGTTATGGAGGTCCCATTTTCATTTCTTGGTATATTTTTGTATTTTCTCCTTATACTGAGAACCAAATAGTTAAGAGATATTTCTTTTTTCTTCAAATTTTCTTGCCTTTTTCACTTCTTTCCTTAAGTTCCAATAAGAGTGACATGCAAACAATTCAAAATTTTATTTATTTATTTATTATTTTATCCTAGAGAATATCCTCTTCAGTCTTATTTTGAGATTTGACGTTGTTATGGCAGCCCATTCTAAGTTCTCTTCCAGTGATAAGAATTGTCCATTTTTTGAAGCTCGCTGAAAAAGAATCAGCCAAAAATGTTGTTGATATTCGATCAATATGATTTCGAAAACACATTTGTCATAGAAAAAAATATTACCACAAATTAATGAAACTCATTTATCTCGAGATAAATGTGTTCCAATTAGGTATTCATTAACTTCCGATTAATATTTTTGACATAACCAATATTCTCTATGAACTCTACGAAGAATGACCGTCCAGCCACAAAGTGGAATCTGGGAGGATGTGAATCCTAAAATAAAAGCATAGGCCCAGTTTTTCAAAAGATTTTAGCACCCAGGTGCTAAAATCATGATATTTCAAATAAAAAAATGAAGTGGTTCCGTGTATCGTTTTTCGATTTTTTTCGCACCAAATTAAAGTTAAAACTGGGCTTAGAGGATATCCTAGGGACAATTTTGTACAATTTTGTACAACTCTATACACAATCTGGAATCTTGTAAAAGAACGGCGATACATACACTCTCTGGGAGCCACTCCCAGCCACACCCTTTCACATGGGGTGTGGGGCCCAGATCATTTTTGCTTGTAAAAAGACGTACTACTAACTTCACAAAACTTGCGGAAACAAAGAAAAAGACGTTCTACTTGTTACATAATTACTTAATGAATTTTAGGTTCCCCTTCCCACCGCCCATCACGTACATGAAAGTCACACACCTGTCATCAGTTGCTTTCCCGTCATTATCTCTCCTCAAGGGATCCGCTCATTTTGTGGTGGTGTTATTATATCAACCTCTAAAAACAAATAATATTTATTTGACCACATAAAAAAAATAATTATTGGTAGACTTGAAACAAGTTTCTATTTAGGAAGAAACAAAGACCATAGTTGTTTATAGAGTAAAAAACACCAGCACATTTTAAAGATGTGCTCATAATTAAATTAGTCGTGGTCATGAAAATGCGAAAATATCTTTCGACTGTGCTTGTGCTTGAGTATCATATATATATATATATATATATATATATATTTTTTTTTGGTAATTTGGAAATATAGAAAAACTCGAGGATAGTAACAGTATGCATCAGAGGTGCATTAAGTTGATTACACATGAAAACTAGCAAGGGAACAGCCATAGAACACTAGTCAAGAAGCTACCAAATATTGTTGTTATCCCTCAGCATGAATTCCCTAATGGACAGCGGTGGAGTAGGAGTAACGATCAGATCTTCCTCTTGTTCTGCTCCGAGACGTGCGAGGTGATCAACGCATTGATTGGCGTAGCGATAGATATGAGTGAGAGTATCATATTTTCACCATAATAAGTAAAACCCTTAAATTTTTTAGGTGTGTGAATATTTGAGTTACGTTGTTAGTTATTCCCTTGCTATCTTAATATTTCACACACATTTTTTTTGTAACTTCTAAAAAAATGGAAAAGGCAGAGACGGAAATTACCATTTACCAAGGAATAGAAAATCTTCTATACAAAAATATCCCTGGCATATTCATCAACTCAGTATAGATAGAAGGGAACAAACGAAAACAAGTAGTTGTAATTAACAAAAACATAGGAAATGGAAATTTCTGGAAAATTTCCTCTCTCTATTTTCATTTTCGACTGAAGTTTAGTAGACCAAATTTCCTCTCTGCACTTGCTGGATTTTGTTTTGAGCCGCTTCAAGCCGAATTTGCCTGCTAAATTTTTGAATAAACTCCTCAGCTCTCCTGTTCAATTCCTCGTTCGACATTTTCGAAAACTCATCATCTTCTTCTTCTTCTTCTTCTTCTTCTTCTTCTTCTTGTCCTCCTTCTCCTCCTCCTCCTCCTCCTCCTCCTCCTTGTTGTTTTCCTCCTTCTTCTTGTTGTTTTTCATTTGGCTCATTTACAATGCTTTTTTCCCTCTCCTTTTCCTCCTCATGAGCTTCCTCATGATCAACATTTGGAGGAAATTCCACCATCTTTTCTTCGGGTTCTTCAATAGACTCTTTTACATCATCTTTTACAACAACTTGTTCTTTATTTTCCTCAGATTCGCTCTCACGAACTTCATCAACAACGACAACCACTTCTTTTACTTTTTCTTGAGTTTCTTCTAAATTGTTTACCATTGGTGGTGGAATATTGTTTGTCTTGACAGTTTCCTTTTCAGGGTATCGAGATTCAAACGTTGGAAAGCTAATATTTCCAATGGTTTTTTCCACGTACTCATCGTAGATTTCGGCTTGTTTTTTCGATGCACCAAAATCAGCAGCAATGATGAGAATGAGAGTGTTGGAAAGGAAGAACCAGAATTTGGTTGTGTTGAGGAGGGAGGAAGGGGAGAGTTCGAAGATGTAAAAGATGGAAATGAAAATGCAAATGGGCAAAAGGTAAGCCCAAAAGGATATCCCATTTGCCTTTCCCTTGGAACCTTGGAATTTGAGGGGTTTCATTTGATTTTCATGGGCTAGCTTCACTTGGTTTATGGCCATTTTTCAGAGGTGGAGAGTGGGGATTGTGTGGGAAATGGTTTGAAAATTTTTTGGAAGGGACTTTTGGCTTTCTAACTTGAGTTGGTAGAAGTTCCAAAGGGAGAGGGGGAATTTATAGGTGTTTCCTATAGAATTGAAAAGGACTGGACTGGCTTGAATCCATATCCAAGGGGTGCCGAATAATTGAGCCCATGAAGTTACAAATAGCCCCAAGTCATTTTTTGCCAGTTGTCATTATTTATATTGGTTTTGACTAGCTTTATTTAAATGTCTCCATTTTTTTTCTTCTGTGAAATGTTATAAAATGGTTAATAATTAAGATTTCATGCTAATAATTCAAAGAAAGAAAAAAATTAAGTACTTAACATTCGAGATTTATTTATCGATTTATCTACGTATATAGTTCTATCGATCAGAGACTACTTAATTCAGTGAATTTTTATACAATTAGAATGCTTGAAGGTCTACAATGAGAATTCCAGTACAGCTTGGTTTATGTAGATCAACTTTGGGTAATTTTTTTTGGACGAATCTTCGTGGTGGACTTTAAAAACACATTTTAAACACATCTAACGATTTGGATCGTCAAAATTTGGTCGGAAAGCATGAGATCCTCACTTTGGTCCTCATATAAGGGTTCTTATTAGAAGTTGATCATATATATATATGATGATTTGATGTTCTCTATTTCAATTATTTCTAAAAAAAAAAATCAGATTATCGTAACCATGTGATTTTATTTACAAACGTCTTCAAAAGAGTAGTTGCATATTCAAAAAAATCAGACTTTGCAATATTCATGCATTTTCTTGAAGACAAAAGCATTTAAATGACATTGTAACAACTTTTAAATTCACCCTTTCCCTGCTGAATGATCTACTTGTTCCAATTCCTGACTCATGAATTGGTTTAAGTCAGTTTTTAAGTCGATGTATTATGAGAGAATGACCTGGCTCGTAAAGCACAATGAGTCGGTTTTAATTTTTTAAGCCAAGAATTGGGACAAGGCTAGATTCTATAAAATTACAGGATTGAATCGATGTAATAATTCTTCATTAGTACCAAGTTTTCCCAACTTTGTCGGTGCCACATCATACTCTCAAGTCTTCACCAAATCATTTCGTTGTGGATTTGAGAAGTCTTGTGTGCCAGCAAACTTGACCAACGTTGGAGGCAAACTCCAAAACGAAAGCCACATCATCAAAACACGAGACTGTAAAATCCAAGTGGCAATTTTCAAACCCTTACTTACACAAGTGTACAATGAACTTCTCTAATGTCTATCAAGTTTCCCATAACTCATACATTGTGCGCCTAATTCCTATTTTACCAACACCTCACCACCTGTCTCTCTTGTTTGTTGGCTGCGATTCAGTCGGCAATTTACCTTTTTTTTTTTTTTTTTGGAAAGGCAACGAGAAATTTTATTAATTAATTTCATTCGGCAATTTACGACACGAAAGACTTGCATACACTACTACAATAAACTTAAAAGATTACGGGTAAAAACCGAGATCTTTATAATTTAATCAATGTTTTAAAACCGTGGTTGATGGAGCCGTTATTAAAAGTCTTCAAGATTCAACCACGGTTTATGTATGTGGTTAAATGTAAGTCCAAACGGATATAGAAACACATAAGGCGTGATGATAAACAAGATAAGACCACGGTTTGGACAACAAACCGTGGTTAAAGATCGTAAAAGATCACGATTTGAACAAAAAGCGTGTTTAAAAATATTATACAATTACGGTTTACATGGCAAACCGTAGTTAAATCAACAATATTATCACGGTTTGAAGATAAAACTGTGATGAAATTAGTTTTAAGATCACAGTTTGGACAAATAACGTGATTAAAAACCCTATACAATCACGGTTTGCTAAAAAAAACCGTGATTAAATTATAATTATACAATCACGATTTGGACAAAAAACCGTGATTGAATTCACTATACCATCACGCTTTGGACATACATGTCTCGTGGCATCATCTCCACAACCTCCCAACTCTTATCCCAAGAACTTCTCTAACTTCTCTAAATTCGTTTCATTACTTACACAAGTGTACAATGAACTTCTCTAATGTCTATCAAGTTCCCCATAACTCATACATTGTGCGCCTAATTCCTATTTTAGCAACACCTCACCACCTGTCTCTCTTTTTTGTTGGCTGCGATTCATTCGGCAATTTACCTTTTTTTTTTTTTAAAGGCAACTAGAAATTTTATTAATTAATTCATTCGGCAATTTACGACACAAAAGACTTGCACACTCACATGTCGGGTGCCTCCCACCACACTGTGTGGAGTCCACCGAACATGTAAGTGTGTGGAGTCAATCCAATGAGTTTGTAAGTGTTTGTGTATGGTCATATTAATGTACTTATAGCATTACAAAAACTGTGACATTTAAGAAAAATTCTAAACCAAGTGTTGTGTATGTTTATGTGACAGTAGCATTGCTCGACATTTAATGCTAAAGTATAATAGAACCTCATTTGAGTAGATAAATTTTACAAATTGTGATTGTTCGTATAACAAAATAGGGTTATAATTTGAACAAACACCTTCCTTGGAAATCGCTTTTCGAGCTACAACCTTTTTTGTGGGTGTTTGCTAATTTTTCACTTAATTTTTATTCAAAACATGGCATTAATTAGTTTTCCTTTGTGAATTCTATTTCCTAGTTGAACTCCAAATATATATATTCATCTTGATTTCTCAACTCTCTCAGTGTCTCTATTGTGCCTTTCCTCACCTATCTTTAATTTCAACTGATTATTTTCCCTCCGATATGAAAAGAAGTTGAACAATTTTAACTATAACAAATAGAGTCCGAAATGAACGCATTTTCCGGATGATTAAGAGACTCGCACTCCACTTTTTATTGCATATTTAAGGTTACTTCAGTATGGCTAAATGACGGAACGCATACACTAATTGATTTCTTGTGGACGATAAAAAGAATGATTTTATTTTATTTTTTTGGGTAGTTTGGGAGATTATTACAATGCCGTCTAGCTGTACTTGTTGATAAGCACAATTGTCCCTTTCATCACAAATACCCACAACCCCAATTCAAAATTTAAGGTTATTCCGTTCTAAAGTCTGCACAACAAATCTTGATCTTCTGAATAGTAATTAATAATTATGTCGTGGACCAAAATTATTCAATGTTTCCTCTAATTTATATACACATGTATCTGTAATTTAATAATTGGGACCCACGACAATCCTGATCTTATGAAGATTAATTATAATTATGTCGTGGACCAAAATTATTCAACGTTTCCTCTAATTTAAATACACATGTACCATGTAATTAATAATTGGGACCCACAAAAGCCACAAAATTACCTGGTTTGTGACCGCAGTTGTGCCACTTGTCTACTTCTCTATTCATCCTTTCCTACCATTGTGCCACTAGATGCTACTAGAGGACAAAAAATTGCTTAAAACAAATTTACGAGAATTTAGAGCATGAGAACAAAAGATAAATAAAATTAAAGCACCGTCGGTACCTTTGCACATTAGTTACGATTACAAAATTTGTTCGATATTTGATTTTATACATTTTAATTAAAGATCCGTCGGTACCTTTGCATATTAGTTACTACTATAAAATTGTTAGATATTTGTTGTTATGCATTTTTTTTTAAATTTTATAATATGGTTGTTTTTGTTGTCACGCTCTAAATTCTCGTACTAATTTGTTTATCACTTCATTTGTTTTTATTAGGTTTCTAACAGTAAATGTAGTTTGTACATTTTAACTTTGTTTAAATTTTGATAGGACTAATTTTCAGGGTAAGAATATTCAAGTCTTACCAGAATTTGAGTATTGTACAATAAGAAGGAAGAAATTTCAAAATCACACAAAAAAAAAAAAATTCATCACCTCCTTGGTGATAATAAAAATCCATCTTAGACTAGATGTATGCATCGGCTGTCAACTAAACTAATTAAGATGAGCATAAATTAGCCGGGACACCTGATTTATATAAAAAAAAAATGTCGTCAACTGAATTAACCTCGAGCAAGATAGAACGTAGTTGGTATTTCTAGTTGCAAAGCCGAGAATCAACCTCGAGCAAGATAGAACTATGCGTGAGAGAGAAATTCTCGTATACAGTAATTCAATTTTTTTTAGAACCCTGTAACAAAAATCTATTTCAAGATGTTGTTAATATTAATACATAATACTACGTATAATCATTCAACTGTGCTATTCACCAAATTTGATGTGGTCAAAATAAAAATTGTTCGTACATTTGAATTATCATTGAAGTTTTATGTTTTGTTAACATGCAGCAAATACACTAATATATAAAGGATTCGAGGGTCCTATAGCGGCTAGTCCCAAATCGTCACCATCCAAAAGTATTTTCAATGAACTAAAAAAGGAGCAACTGTAAATTCAAACTATTGATTGCTAAGTTGAACGATTACGCTGAGAGTTACAACCTTGGGGCGCTACAGCCCCCGGTCCCAAGTAAATTAGGTATTTTTCAGATGAAACGACAGCTTGGTCTGTCGATCGACTCGCCAGCAGTAACTCATGCGATGGCAGAATTATTTACAATTTAAGAGTGGGGTGTGATTTTAAAGTTGCTTACGTGTCCTCTCTTACGTGACCCAAACAATTTAAGAGCAGTGTGTAAATCACGCTTAATGCAAGGCATGATTTGTCCACAACTTGCCATGGAAGTCTCCAGAAACATCGGGCAAATTCTTGTTTTATTAGGCCAATGATTGGACTGCTGAGACAATGGTGCAAAGCATTGTGCACCCGGTTTGGATCTCGGTCCGACTGTTCATATTGGATTTTACATGAAACCCTAGATCCAAGAATCCGTGTCAAACCATTGAAAAAAATATTACCGGTAATGCACATATTGCCATGGGTGATGAAACCTCTTGGTGGTTTTTTGTCTTCTAGAGTTTGGAGTGGGGACTTAACCGCATATTTATAGGCCTTAGTTATATTATAGCCCTTATAATAGATGGAACCTAATGGGGTCACTCCACTTAATAATAAGTACGCACCACTTAACGCATGTGATATGACCCAAATACGCGTTAACAGAGATTTATTAGTTATCCGAACCATCCAGTCATATTTATTAGACGATCACGACTTAAAAGGTAATACTAGCACCATTGAAATCTTATTCGACAATATACAATATCTAATTTATGATCTATGTATGCCTACTTAGAGAAAATCGCTAACAGTTCAATTTGATTGTTTAGGACTCTTTCTAGGACTAGTCCTCAGTTTTCATCCAACCAATTCGGTGTCATTTTGGAAGTTGGAGACTCACTAATTTCAGAGCTGTTCATCTTGAAGAGTTTGTAGAGAAGATAATTAATGTCAAATGAGACCTTGAGCCGATGCTAATAGAGAGATTAATTTCTGCAACGTTTATACAAAAAATAATTAATGGATCAGTGCCCTTAATGATTTGGAGGAAGCTCTGGTCTTGGAGGAAGATGATGGCCTCGAGGATAGTGCTTCTCTTTTTCTAATTTTTTAATTCGAGGCATGGTGGTTTATGGTTTGCTTTTTTTGTTTTTGGTGTTGTTTCACTCGGTTTGCTCTTGTGTTTTTTTGGCATTTTGACTTTTTACTTGATGTATAGGAAGAGAATAACCTATCTAGTAAAACTTAAAAAACCAAAGAATTCAAGAATTCACTCAGTGGAACGGGAGCTAAGTGTCATTCGTTAGGGTCTAGGGGCTTGTGCCTCTAATGCATACCAGGGTTACTCTACGAACTAAATGAGCCTCGTTTTGAGTCCCAAAACATTCTCCGGACCATTTAGTTCGTAGAGCTCGACACGTAGAGTAACTCTACAAAATTAGGTTGATCAAGCATCAATTTTTTTTAAGAAAACATAAACATATATTCATAGCCATAAATATTACAAAAGACACAATGGTGCCGAAAATACAATAAACAAAAAAAAATACAAAACAAAACCCGCTCCGATGTTGGAATCCACCAATCCGGTCGTAGAGGTAGGAGGATAAATCATGATTTACATCAAGCTGTAGCTCACTCCCGCCGCAGTCGCTGGCACAAAATGCCTTAATAGGTGCCGAAGGATACTCATATCTAGTTCCCTAAAAATGAGCCCCCACAGACCAAAAATGATGGGGAAGTAAGAGATCTTCTCTCCGTAGGGAAAGAGTCTCAACTATCTCACGACCATGCATGGATATAGCAGAGGAGGAGAGGAGAAGAAATGGAAGGGGGAGGAGATGGAGAAATAGCCAGGGAAGGGGAAGCAAGGGGGGTAGCTGTTTCTAGGATGGGGGAAAAAGTTCTTATTTTATTTTTGGTATTCAAGGGGAAAAGTTCTCTCTCTCTAAACTAGAGAGAGACACTCTCAACTCACTCCCCTCTCCTTTTTCCCGGTTCCGATCAATTATCTTGGAATTGTATTTTTGAAATTATTTTCTAAGACAAACGTAGGTTGCTCACTGGATCACTGAAATCCAATCAACTTAATGTTTGATAAGGCTATTCTACTCATTCTCGAATTTGGGACAAGACCTATTTATAGGTTACAATGCTTTGTTGTTCCCTAGCTCTGATTCATCGATATCCTTATCCCTGTAAGACCTAAACAAGATTGAAAATTTCGATCATCATACAGGCACTACTCAAGCGAAGCGGACCGAATTGACTGGATGGAAGCTGGAGGAGCCTCTAATGCATACCAGGGTTACTCTGCGAACTAAATGGGCCTCATTTTGAGTCCCAAAACATTCTCCGGACCATTTAGTTTGTAGAGCTCGACTCGTGGAGTAACTCTACAAAATTAGGTTGATCAAGCATCAATTTTTTTTAAGAAAACATAAACATATATTCATAGCCATAAATATTACAAAAGACACATTGGTGCCGAAAATACAATAAACAAAAAAAAAATACAAAACAAAACCCGCTCCGATGTTGGAATCCACCAATCCAGTCGTAGAGGTAGGAGGATAAATCATGATTTGCATCAAGCTGTAGCTCATTCCCGTCGCAGTCGCTGGCGCAAGACGCCTTAATCGGTGCCGAAGGATACTCATATCTAGTTCCCTAAAAATGAGCCCCCACAGACCAAAAATGATGGGGAAGTAGGAGATCTTCTCTCCGTAGGGAAAGAGTCTCAACTACCTCACGGCCATGCATGGATATAGCAGAGGAGGAGAGGAGAAGAAAGGGAAGGGGGAGGAGATGGAGAAACAGCCTAGGGAAGGGGAAGAAGGGGGGTAGCTGTTTCTAGGATGGGGAAAAAGTTCTTATTTTATTTTTGGTATTCCCTGTAAGACCTAAACAAGATTGAAAATTTCGACCATCATACCGACACTACTCAAAAAAAGCCTACTTAACTTTTTGTTTTGTCTTTGTTTGATTTTTTTTTTTTTGCGTTTGTTAGTTTTACATCAATTTTTTTAGTATTATTGGTTCGTCTCGGCGAGAGGAATCCAAATATGTAAAAGATTATGACTAGAACTCTCAATTTTTTGAATAAGATCGAAAAAAGTGTAAAAAGCTATCTTTTTTACTTATTTTTGTCTTTATTAAAAAAATTTATGATTTGATCACAATTTTTTACTTTTTTGATTCCTCTCGTCGAGACGAACCAATAATACACAAAAAGTTGATGAAAAACTAAAAAACAAAAAAAAAAATCAAATAAAGACGAAAAAATAAGCCAACCAACTTTTTAGGCCAAAACACACTTGACCGAATTGACTGGATGGAAGCTGGAGGAGCCGGACCCAACAATTATTAGTCCGCCATGTCATTTTCTAGTTAATGGGCCAGTGGACACGAGAATCTATTGCTGCATGACATTTGGTAGCGGGCATTTTCAATGGCTAGTCAGGTATTAATTGCATGAAAATGGCACGCATTTGAGAAAAAAAAAATTTACAAATTGAGAATTTACATAATTTTTTTGATTTGAAATGGACTACATAGGAAAATTATTCCTGTCTAATCTGCTCAACTTTAAATTTATATTAGAGTGCTTCATGAGTAGATTGCTAGACTAGAATCTAACTCGCAATGCGAAAGAAGGTATCTGCCATGTTTTAGCTCATACGTGGCTAGATTTCGAGATTGCATCTGGTTTTGGTAGTACATTGTTGCTTCATCTTCGGAATCATTATCTTCATCTTTCTTGTAGATCTGCATCATCAAAGAAAGGTAAACGTTCTCAATTTGACAAGAATTTGTAAGAGTGCTTGGTTGATTAGTGCATTATAGATTTTGTAGAACGATTTTGTGAGTGAAAATATGATTCGAATCCAAAAAACGACTCCATATATAGATGATTTTGGGATTCTGCATTTTCTAGTTTATTATTCAAAATACATTTTGACAGAACGTATTCTAATATTGACTCTCACACGGAAAATACCAAAACAACACAATGCGAAAAATTGAGCGGTCAAACATCCCCTCAATATTTTAGCGAGTGCACACCTCACGGAATAAGCATTACTACTGGAGTATTTAATATTCCTTGTTCTAGATTTCCAGCTCCTAGATTCTTACCTTTGATTTATTTAATATTGTTCTAGATTTCGAGCTTTTTATGTAGAGAATTCTCCTTGGAACGATCAGAATTCTTCTAGACTACTAGTCCACTCTTTGGAGAAGATGGTCCCAGCGGCATTAGGCCTGCATTGTAATCTAACGGCTAACCATTCAGGCTATTTACGGCAAAAACAAGAACAAAAACAAAACAAAGAATTGACTTACAAAATCAAACGTTTAATTCACTTCTTCTCATGACCAAGTAAATGTTATCCATGATGTTACCTTTCTCTTTATTTATTTTCCTTTCTGTTTTTGGATTGTTATTTCTTTGTGTCCATTGTTCATTTTGCGGAAAACAAATGGAACAGAGGTGTCTCAAACAACCACAAGGGGTTGCCAGAGTGGTCTTGTCTTGGGATTTAGGGGTTTGCTCTCACTTAAGGTTTCAAGTTCCATACTCCACGCTAGCAAACCCTTGGAGTAACTAGAGGTTATGCCCGGTTGTTACTTCCAGGGACCCGAAATTAGTCGAGGTGCGCGCAAGTTGGCCTGGACATCCGATTATCAAAATAAAAAATAAAAAATAGAGGTGTCTTGAATATTTAATTTCAAATACAACCATCTAGTCCAACCAAGCAGACGAAAAAATAGTCCAACCAAGCCTCCTCACTCGACATTTATATAGAGTCCAAAACAAAGTGTCCAGGTTCAAAATAAATGTGTTGAGTCTACCATTAAGTGCATTTGTATTACATGAATATACGGCGAGAAGAAGGCCTAGGGCTCAAACAAGGTTTTGTTTCTATTATTCAATATATTCCGATCTCCGTTCAAGATTTTTATGTTTAGGGGGTGTTCCACTAAGATAGTTTTGTTTTAAAACTGCCTTGGTTTTTGTGTTATGTGATGTATTGTGAGAGGATGACTTGTCTTGGTTTTTGAGAAAAACTAGTTTTTGGAAAAAACTAGTTAGTGGAACACCCCCTTATCCTTATATTCCGGCTTGTGTTATCTATTAGTAAATTCCTTTCTTTTAGTGCTCCTTTTTATTGCAAAAAAAAAAAAAAAAGAAACAGAGAGGAATTCTGTGGCATGGAAGTCGGTTGGACCGAAGCCCATAAACCTATGGGACGTCTCCTTGGCATTGTCAGCATCAATTTTGCTAGAGAGCTAATGAGGTTAGAGCTGCGTCCCGTCACACTGCAGCAAGACTTTAATCCTTGTTTGAATCACCCATTTTTTTTTTTTTTTGACTCTTCTGACAAATGTTTGCTCCATTACAATGTTGTTAGACATGAAAACACTAGATTATTGCACCGGAATAAGACCTGAAAACATAAAAAATGCTCCATTACAAGTTATCGGTTACTATATAGATTGCTCTTAATCAATATAGACCATTGGATCTTGGGATTGTGGTGACATGAAAACACTAGATTATTTTCCCGAACTTTGTACTCTCATCAACATTTCTGTTATCTGTCTTCCTTCGCAAAATTAGATTTGAACCAGAGGACCCAGAAGAACACTTGGCTTTGTTTGGTTGAGAATTTGAGAAGAATATTTTAAAAAATATTTTTGAGATAATGTTTGGACAGGTTTTTGGAAAAAGTAATAATTAGAGAAATGTATAATAATTGGAGAGAGAGAGAGAGAGAAAAAAATGAAAATAATGATTGGAGAGAGAGGTATGAGTAGAGAGAGAAATGTGATTAATGATTGGAAAGATGAGAGATGAAGAAAGAATCTTTTGGAAATTTTTTTGAAAATGTGAAGTGAACAAAATGTGTCTCTCCTCTCACCATCAATCTGTTACCCACAAAATTCGTTTTCTGTGTCTCTGATCTTCAAATCCAAGTTCAAAGGAAAAATACCCATGTAGAAATACTCGATTTTGACTGATGATGGGGTTCCAAAGAAGAAGACCCAGTACCAACCAAAAAATACCCAGTACCAATAGAAACTCGCCGGAGCTCGTGAGGTATTGCGGGAGAGGACGTTGTGGTGGGGTTCCAAAGGAGAAGACGACGTGGAGGAGAAAAGGGAGGGCATCAATGTCTTTCTATCATCAATCCCTTGGGATGGGATTATCAATATCAATAACGACCACCCCCCCCCGGTATGACTAATCCGCTTATTTTGGGGTATTGGCAATCCCTTGGGATTGCTAGTCCAGGCCATAGAAACAACACCAAACATGAACTTTGGAAGGTACCCCACCTTCACAATCCTATCCCATCTCTGAACCCGATTATCAAACACGCCCAGGGGTTTGCTCTCACTTAGGCCCGTTTGATACGAGGTTTCGTTTTGGGGAGCTTGGTAATGAGATGGGATTAGGATTGAGATTGGTTATAAGGTGAGATTATTAATGAGGAGACAAATCATTTCCCATGTTTGTTTTTACACAGGATTAGATCATGGGATTAATTAATAACATGTTTGTTTTGTCTAGGATATGATTAGATCATGGGGTTTGGTGGTTTGCACAGCTGAGAGGGGTTTGCACAGGAGAGGAATCCTTCCAATCCTATGGAATAGGATTGCCAATACCCAACCCCCTTTGGGATGGGTAATCCCATGCTTTTGTGGGATTCACAATCCCATGGTATTAGCAATCCTCCCATTTTTTACAACACCAAACAAAGTATTAGAGGTCCCACAAGATTCCCAATCCAATCCCATCCTTCAACTCTGGTATCAAACAGGGCCTTAAGGTTTCAAGTTCCATTCTCCACGCTAGCAAACTCTTGGAGTCACTAGGAGTTATGCCCGGTTGTTATCTTCAGGGACCCGAAATTAGTCGAGGTGCGCGCAAGTTGACCCGGACATCTGATTATCAAAATAAAAAATAAAAAATAGAGGTGTCTCAAATATTTAATTTCAAATACAACCATCTAGTCCAACCAAGCAGACAAAAAAATAGTCCAACCAGGCCTCCTCACTCGACATTTATATAGAGTCCAAAACAAAGTGTCCAAGTTCTAAATAAATGCGTTGTGTCTAACATTAAGTGCATTTGTATTACATGAATATACGGCAAGAAGAAGGCCTAGGGCTCAAACAAGGTTTTGTTTCTATTATTCAATATATTCCGTTCGAGATTTTTATTTTTATCCTTATATTCCGTCTTGTGTTATCTATTAAATTTCTTTCTTTTAGTGCTCCTTTTTCTTGCAAAAAAAAAAAAAAAGAAACAGAGAGGAATCCTGTGGCATGGAAGTCGGTTGGACCGAAGCCCATAAACCTATGGGACGTCTCCTTGGTATTGTCAGCATCAATTTTGCTAGAGAGCTAATGAGGTTAGAGCTGCGTCCCGTCACACTGCAGCAAGACTTTAATCTTTGTTTGAATCACCCTTTTTTTTTTTTTGTGACTCTTCTGACAAATGTTTGCTTTAAATGGCAATTCTTTCTCTTTCCCTCAGCTCACTCCCTTCGCATGCCAACTGATAGCTTGCCACTCTCCTCTTACTCACACTCATCACAATGCAGTGCTGACCATGTACAAAGGTACAGGCATAAACATAGATGTATGCCCCTTGTTTCCTTGCACCGGGGTGCAAACGAACCAAGCCAAATTTTGTAGTGTTTGAGCTCGGCTCGTTAAGTAAACGAGCCGAAAAATCGAGCTCGAGCTCGGCTTGGTCATAAACGAGCTGAGCCTTTAATGAGCCGAGCCAGAGTAATTTACTTAACGAGCCCACTTAAACAAGCCGAGTTTTTGTGAACCGAGCCGAGCTTTAGTGAACTCATTAACTAAATGAGCTTGAAAATTGAGCTTGAGCTCGGCTCGATTACTTAACAAGTCGAGCCACGAACTGCTCTCGAGCAGCTCAATTTGTTTGCAGCCCTACCAGAGAGAGTGTTGTCCCGGAAGATTACCTCAATCGTTCATCTTAGGGGGAGTTCTTGAATGGATTATTTGATTTTATCATCATCTTTTACGAATAGATTTTATCAACCATTTTTGAAACTCATATTGGTCCACAACTATTTTATCACTTAGATTTTATCTATTGGGAAAACAAAATGATTTTATCACCCATCTATAAAACACCAACTAAAATCAACTTTCCCATTTTATCTCATAAAATCCATTCAAAAACTCCCCCTTATGCAATTAATGTGAAATAATTAGACCAATCAAAGTGTTTAAGACTCAAAAAATAACAATCAAATTGATTTGATAATCGAAACATAGTAGTAATTTGGACATAATCGTTTCAAAGTATTGATGGCTCTTCAAAATCTTATAAATTAATTTCTCTGGTAAATGGTAATTATCGCAGAGCAATTCAGTTTTTTATTTTATTTATTTTTTTATTTTATCAATAACCTATTCCTAAAAAGATAAAACATGAACAGATTAACTCAAGATTTATGGTGGAGCCCACAAACCTGAATTGCTTTATGTATTCAATGGTTTTGGGGCACATTCACATGACAACCCACTAACACGCAACCATGTGTGATTCATATTTTTAGGCTTCGACTTTACACAAATGTATGATTGTAAGAGAAATTCAAGTTTTACATAGCGGTGCCACTAGCATCCAAATATTTTTTCTCTATTGGAGATAAGCTTGTTCACCCCAGCACCACGAGTTTTCGCTCTATATTATGTGGCCGGTTCATATTACCGCAATGAAATGCGCAGTTAGGCTCACAATGGGTGGCAGAAATGTTTTCACCAGTGGCATAGCCACAAAGTTAAACTGTTGTGGGTACAATCCGACACACATGACTTTATTGTGGGGGAAAAAAGTAACCATCGCGTTTTAAGAATTCAACCTATCTTGATTTTATTGTGTACTATTTCTTCAAGATCCCTAATAGAAATAATGTTCAACTATCATATTATCTTTAATTAGCTAAGTCGCTCATAAAAAAAGTTCTGAAATAGTTTATGTTTTGGAGAAGTTTACAATTCTCACAAGTAAAATAATTCCCTTTTTTTTTATTCTAAACGAATTATCTCCAATACAAAAATAGAGGCATTATTGATAGATCTAAGAAGATAAAGAGATGAATAAGGGAGAAGGTGAAAGGTGTTTGGCTTGACTTGTATTTTGTGATGGAATAATAATTATAATAATTCCTTAAACATGTGGTATTTTAAAAGGAAAAGTTTAGTGAAGGGTGGTTTTCTTGTGAGTAATAAATAATACATGATGCCTGACACTCATCTCTATCAAATATTTAGGTGAGACTAGTATATTTAGCCTTGAGTTTCACATTAACATATGGCGGGGAATGATATTGAGACACCATGTGGTGGAAGAGGGGATGGTGCGCCACACCTAATGTGCTGCACCGTGCAATGCATATTACAACTGTCCATCTTAGAAATCAATGGTCTAGATTCGCTGAAATTTTCTTACCAAGAGGCTTGCTACTTGCACCTTGTTGGCTACTATACCTAGCCAAACCAAAAAATCATGTTCCAATAGATTTGCTACTTGGCTATCTACTCTAGCTTTGTCCATTTTGGCTTGCTACTAGTAGTAAGGCATTTGCCTCTCTACTCTACTTTTCTCTCCTTTTTCTCCTTTACCATCCTTTATTTCCCTCGGCCATGTTTAAAATGGTTTTAGAGAACGGTTTCCAACAGGTGGGGCCCTATTCGGAAATGACATTTGTGTGGCAGAGGTTACTTTCTTCTCTCTTCTTAATTTTCAAGAACTCTACTCTAGTTTATACCTTGTGCGAAAAGGGTCCGCGGGGTCCACTTCAAATACCCACACAAATGATCAAGCCGTCCGTTAGTTCTAAAATAAATTTTGGAATTAATGGACGGCTTGGATCATTTGTGTGAGTATTTGAAGTGGACCCCACAGACCCATCTCACACAAGGTATAAACTAGAGTAGAGTTCTTAAAAATTGAGAGGAGTAAGGAAAGTAACCTCTGGCCTCTGCCACACAAATGTCATTTCCGAACAGGGCCCCACCTGTTGGAAACCAGTTCTCTAAAACCATTTCGAACATTGTGCTCAATTTTTGCCCTAAAAGTAGAGAGTGAAGAACAAAAATAGAAGGTGGTGTTGGAACCCATAAGTGAAAAAGTGCCTAGGCAAAGTAGAAGTGTACTTTATTTTGTACTTTTAGCTAGTTAAAGTGCCTAGTAATGTTGAAGATACTCTAAAAGTATACTTTGACCGGTGAAAAAATCGTCTACAAAATCGGACCATTAAAATAACTTTTGGACAGCTGAGTTGCTGCGTTATATAGTGCAGTAGGTCCCTAGGTCCCTGTGTGGCAGTGCTCCAAAAACACTCAGGGGGTGTTCCACTAAGGTAGTTTTGTTTTAAAACTGCCTTGATTTTTGTGTTATGTGATGTATTGTGAGAGGATGACTTGTCTTAATTTTTGAGAAAGACTAGTTTTTGGAAAAAACTAGTTAGTGGAATACCCCTGAACTGTTACTTTTCCCACACAATGACAAAGTAACGACAAAAAAGACAAAAATCGGATGTGGGCACGCTGGTCCTATGCTACATCGGCTACTGGTTTTCACCTCATCCGGACAGAAAGTGGTCTGGTCTATACCTTCTACGCCGATAGGCATTTATACATATATGTAGACATCCATCTTGGTTTCTGTCACAAGTCCACACTTTCACCAAGAGGATTCCCTTTCTCTTTTTCATTCAACCCCTTTCATGGCTTCTCTCTCTCCCCTCTCTGTACTTCTCCTGGTCTTGTTAGTGGCTCATGAGGTGATTTGCCAACAAGAAACAGAGATGGACCAAGAGGAGCTCTCTGGTCTCTTTGAGTTCATCGGTTCACTTCTTGAGGACCCCACTTGGGACCAAACCTACCCACAACCATGCAGTGACACTCCATGGCCTGGCGTTGAATGTGAGAGCACTGGACAAGAAAACCCTCCACTCTTTCATGTCACAAAGGTCCACATTGGCCCTGATATTCTCAACCCACCTTGCAAAACCACAGCAACACTCTCACATTCCCTACTCAAACTCCCTTACCTCAAAACCCTCTCTCTCTTCAACTGTTTCACATCATCCCCAGTCTATCTCTCCTCAACTCTCTTTGGCACAACACTCTCTTCCTTAGAGCATCTAGCCCTTGAGTCCAACCCAAGCCTAACAGGGGAAATTCCACCAAGTTTAGCAGAGGTTGGTACCTTAAGAGTCCTATGCCTTTCACAAAACAATCTACAAGGAGAAATCCCAAAAACATTTGGTGGGTTAATGAGTTTGGAGCAACTTGACCTCAGTTCCAATAACCTAAGTGGTTCAATCCCTCAAGAAATTGGAGATTTAAAGAGCTTAACCATTTTGGACCTCAGTTGGAATGGGCTGGAAAATGAAGTGCCTTCGTCATTGGGTCAGCTTCAATTTCTTCAAAAGATTGATTTGCGCTCAAACAAGCTTCAAGGGATGGTGCCCCAAAGTTTAGGGCAGTTAAGCAGGTTGGTCTTACTAGACTTTAGTCATAACTTCCTTATTGGGCCAATCCCAGAAACCCTCTCAGGTTTGCAGCAATTAGAGTACTTCATGATTGAAGACAACCCTTTGAATTCAGGGATACCCTTGTTTTTAGGTAGCCTAAAGAAGGTCATGGTGCTGAGTTTTTCAGGTTGTGGGCTTAAAGGAAGTTTATCAAACACCTTATCTTCATTGCAAAATCTCTCTGCCTTATCTCTAGACAACAACAGCCTCAATGGGACAGTGCCTCCAAATTTAGGGGCACTTCCAAATTTGGATCACCTAAATTTGAGCATGAATCAGTTTAGTGGGGAGCTAATATTCTCACAAGAGTTCATCATTAGGCTTGGGAAGAGGTTAGATGTTAGGGGCAATTCTGGGTTATGCTTAAATCAAGAGCTGCTCAAGAACAGCAACATTTCTGCCTATCTAGAAACCCCACCATGTTTGGGCACAAGTGCAAATATCAATAGTAGCAGGACTGGGGCAGAAGATCATAATCCTGGTGATGGCAGCACATTGAAGCCATTTTGGGACCACGAGAGGAAAAGTTCAAGCTCTCTCCGGCTGGATCATAAACTTGTTTTTCTTTGTTTTTGTTGTTTAGTTCTTCATTTTGTAATTGTCACTTGATAGCTTCCATACTCCTTTCTGGTATAAATTGCCCCATTGATTCATGTAGTTTTAGCCAAATTTAACTTTGAAGGTTGTGATTTTTCATCCGTAAAAGATGATAGTTCTATTTCGATCTTGTCACCTTTTCTTGGTATTTCAAGTGATAAAACTAGTCACCTGATCAGGATGGAGCTGGGTACCGGTAGGGGCGGTCGTCCCTACAAGACAAAAAAACCTGTAATATTACATAAAAAAAAAATTCTATGAATTATATAGACTTACCTTACATGTTAACAAGCTGGGCACCGGAAGGGGCGGTCGTCCTGCAAGACAAAAAAACTTTTAATATTACATAATAAAAAAATTCTATGAATTATATAGACTTGCCTTACACACTAAAACAGGTTAGCAACACTACATACACAAAAAAAAAATACCCAAAAGTGTGTGAGTGTGTTTGGGTAAGTTTTTGGGTATTTTTTTGTGTGTATGTAGTGTTTTCCAAAACAGGTGATCAATTGTTGATATTATTAGGGTCCCACTTTGATCCTTCGGAAATCTGCTCCTTTTGTGTATGCCTTTCCATTTGAAAATAGAAACACACCTGACCTGAGTGGTTAAAAGGGGAATGGTAACTGACTAACTGTGATGTTCAAATTGATAAAATTAGAAACGCAAGGATCGAAGTGAAGTGGTAGTGAAACTATGGGGACCAATGGTGTAAGCTATGACTTTTCTTTTTCTCTTGGAAAATGGCGAAAACTTTATTGGAAAGAGGTACACAATCTCCTACAATCAGGATTCGAAGGGTCAGTTTCTTGTTCAGAAGATGCAATGAAGATGATTTGGATAGCAAGTTTGTTTTTGTACGACACCAGTGGAAGTGAAAACAGTGGGAGAAAAACTTTTACTTTTGGTTAGTTTGGTGTTTCCTTTCCCATTCTTCAACACAATAGGCTGCACCTTTTGTCCCATCACTAATGTGTGTTTGTTTTGTGGTCTGGTTTTTGGCCTTTCAGAGAGTGAAAAGCAGCAGAAGTGTCCGAATCGCATAAAAAAAGAATAGAGGTACAATAAAAGTCTTTAACATGGTTCCAATATATTCACATGGTATGGCGAACTCACACACACCATGTGAGTGTGTTGGAGACTTTTGTTGTACATATATTATTATTGGGATCCCATATTAATGGTGAGTTTCTGCTGCGATATTTTTAGTATTTTTGCACTATTAGTTGTCAAATTAATTAATATATGTGAAGAGAATGACTATCTGATTTGACAATTAATGGTCCTAAAATATAAAAAATAACATAGCGGAAACTTGCCCTAAATTCAAAGGAGAGAGTTTCCTCTTTGACAAGAGAAAAGATTCGAACCGAGAGAGATGGGTTTTTGCGGACAAGGGATCCTTGCTGTGCACTAAGTGCAACACACCGTACCATGCACCTCATTCGGCCGACTGTTGCGAAAATATACGGCTCAAATCAAATCCAAGCAATGGCTCTCACATGGGGGTTGGATTTGATCCTAGCCGTGCATTTTTGTAACGGATGGCTGAATGGGTGCATGACACCGTTCCGTGCACGTAGCACACGGCAGGATCCCCATCCGGTTATGGCAGGGAGTGGGGGAGGGGTAAAACTTAAGTTTCACTTGGGTGGAATATACTCGTTTTTGTAAAAGAGACAAAAATTGAAGGGGTCCAATAATACAGTAGAAGAGAAACAGATCTTCGTCTGTTTTTATCTTGCGATGATGATTCCATTGTCTTACTCTCACTTGGCGTAAAAATGTGATTCACCACGGTTTCATCCAATAATCTTGATGGTTGATCTTGTAGTTTTACGTGCATAGATCTTCCATGCAAAAATTATGGTTTAGGTGACATCTACAAAGGCTTCTTTCGAATTATATTTATTTTTTAACAATGGACGATCAGATTCTGAACATGCATTGCTTTTAAGATAGATATTGTTTGCTTAAATAGATACCGCTATTCGATAGAGCTAATTTGAGTGAAGGGTCTTGTGGTGTTGATGGTTGGTGTGAGTTCATTAATATCCTAAGATTATTGAGCAAGGAGAAGTGCAAAATAGCCTTGATTTGGAGGAATTCGTCAATATGCTAATTAACAAGAATTAGTGGGAAAAGATTTTTGATGGGTTCAAAAATCTATATGTAACACCCGTTCCAGATATTTAGCATTTAATTCGCAATTTAAAGTGGTGGTGTGGTGACACCTAATAATTTTTCATGAGTGGGTGCATAATTAATTTTACTTTTCGAGAAATGTTATTGGATAAACCGAGACCGCGGTTAGTCTCAAAATAATTTATTTGGGCCATGGTTAAAATTTTAGAATTTTCTGTGGTGGAATCTAGACTGCGCGGTCGGAACGGGGCTTGTTCTCACCCACACCCAATCATTTTTTCCTCAATAATTGGGTTGAGGGGATATTTTTCCCATCAGATTACGTAGAGAGAGAGGGAGGAGGAGAGACCAAAAGAAAGGGAAAGAAGAAAAGAGAGAAAGGAAGAGAAAGAAGAGAAGAGAGGAGGAGAAAGAGAGAGGGAGGCCGGCTGCCGCCAAGTTCGGCCACCTCCGCCACCATGGCCGATCATTATCACCTTCTCCCAAGTTTCATCTCAACAAGTATGCCTCTTTTCTCCGGTTTTCCTGTTAATTTTGTGGTACAAATTCGTGTTTTTGGTACCGGTATGAACAGTAGCTCGTTATAGCTGGCAGGGTCACGGTTTTTGGCTAATATCTCGTTCATAAACTGTTAATTAAGTTTTGGTTCCTTCATATGATTTAGAGATAATTCAGAGGGCTTTCTTTTGCCACTGGAATCACTGAAATCCATTGAGAATTCGATTTATTATGAATTTTTGAAATTAGGTCTGTAAATCTGGAAATCTGCTATGAGACAGATTCATGTAGCCTCTGTATTTGGTTGTTTTCTCGCCTTTGGAGCATGAATCAGACTTTGGTCTCTTCTGGAACTTTGAACTTCGTTTCAATACGAAGCTTTTGACACAAGAATCTCTCAAAAACATTAAGAGCACGATTTATGGTGATTTTTCAAAGTCGGGTTGTCCGGTTTCATTCGTTTTCCTACAGATCTCTGTTTTGACTGTATTTCTAGGTATAGTTCCAGAGCTTTTAAATGTATGAGAATTTAACTGGAGGTACCCATATGAGTTATAAACCTTGTGTTAAATTTTAGTGATTTTATGAGAAGTACAGAAAATATGAAAAATGTGTGAGCGGACTGTGGTACTGGAATTTGCAGTGCTGACAGCACTACCGTGTCTTACGGGAACGGCTATAACTTGGCCTAGGAAGTTTGGAATTTCAATCCGCTTGTTGCGTTAGAAAGTAGACTCGTAAGGCTTTCAAAATTGATAGGCCTTGTAGCTTGAGTATTTCCCAGTGATAGCAGTTTTTAATCTGAAGTTGGAGGAAAATCTGTTTTGGGAAATTTTCAGCAGGTTCTGGGCTAGTATGACGATTGATTAAAAATAGTTGCAGAGCTAAGAAAATTCTGTATTTTTAGTATGTTGTCCATGCTTGGGTTGACGGTCTATGGTGAGAATATTGGGACATTTGGACAGGTGGATTAATTCTATAAATTCATGGTCGGCAAGGGTGTCGAGTTGTCTTAAGTGTATTTAAGCACTTTGTTGTGTTATGCGTGAATTCATTGAGCTACTTTTGGCCTTAATTAGTGTTTTATCATTGATTGTGAATGGCTTTGAGCTAATTGAGAATAAATGGTACAGAGAAGGTACGGACACAATCGAGATGCCGAATACGATAGTCGAACCTACCTTTATCTTTGGAGATCGAGGTGAGTGTTGATTCATAGATGGAATTACTTGGAGATATATATGTGATATTAAATTGTGGAATTTGTGTTAATTATGTGATATTAAATCACAGATGTTTCTTGATATTGAACTGTGGCTTCGTGCCGTATAGACTTCGTGTCGAACTGTGGCTTCGTGCCGTTGGCTTCGTGCCGTATAGACTTCGTGTCGAACTGTGGCTTCGTGCCGTTGGCTTCGTGCCCTATAGACTTCGTGTCGAACTGTGGCTTTGTGCCGTTGGCTTCGTGCCGTATAGACTTCGTGTCGAACTGTGGCTTTGTGCCGTATTGGGCTTCGTGCCGTGGCTTTGTGCCGTATTGGGCTTCGTGCCGTGTGGGCTTCGTGCCGTATAGACTTCGTGTCGAACTGTGGCTTTGTGCCGTATTGGGCTTCGTGCCGTACAGGCTTCGTGCCGAATTGTTTAAACATTTCTATTGATCTTGTTATATATTGATGTTGTGGCTGCGTGCCGAGTTTGGATGTCGTTTAGGCTTCATGCCGAATTGATTATACATTTCTGTTTAACCTTGTTACAGATTGTTGTTGTGGTTGTGTGCTGTGGCTGCGTGCCGAGTTGGGCTGTGTGCCGGGACTGGCTATGTGCCGGGTTTGGTTGAGTGATGAGGTGGTATGTCGGGATTGGTTGTGTGATGGGTTTGACTGTGTGTCGGGGTTGGTTGTGTGCCAAGGTTGGCCGTGTGTCGGGGATAGACTGTGTGTTGTGATTGTGTGTCAGGATTGGCTGAGAGTTGAGGCAGACTGTGTGTCGCGGTTGTGTATTAGAGTGGCACAGCGGAAGCGTGGTAGTCGGTGGGTTGTAATTGTGTGTTGTGGTTGTGTGACGGGTTGGGTTGTGTGTTGTGTCATGAACGCTTATTTCTTATGAGAATTGAACATTAAGTTGATTGATTTATATCTATGTCTCACACACTCTCCTGGGACCCGTTCGGGTTCCAGTTTTGCAGGTTGTTTTTAGGTGTTGTCCACTGCTAGTCCCATGGTGCGGTCGCGTTCAGTGCAGGGTCCTTTGTCAGGTCGGGTTTGGACCCGCCAAAGTGCTGATCCGGGGCGGGTCGTTACAGTTGGTATCAGAGCATGGTAGTAGGTCTTACATGGGATCGGATGGGTGTTTGGGCTAGAGATATTCTAGGACATGAGGAGTTGTGTGAGGGTGGTCTAGCAGTGGACCCAGGGTATCAGCTTGTATTTGTCAAGTGGTTAGGTGTGAGGTTTTTCTAACGTTCTTGGGAATGGTAATATATTGTTGTTGTTTTGTGGATGTCCAGATGTTGTAGCTGCGGAAAGATGGAAGTTGTTGCAAAACGGTGTATCAGTGATTCCATTGGTCGGGGTGGTGGAGAGAGTGGCTCTGTTTGTTAAAATATAACAAAATAATCGGACGGCCACCAAGGAGTTTATATTAATATGAGTCTTTATGGATATGAATGTGAATGTAGATAACAAAATGGATACGGTCTTGACAGCGACGTGAGTTCAATCCAAGAGTGATGGTGGGTACGCAGATTTTGCGGGTGATGAAATTTGTGAGGTCCGAAAAATATATATATATATATATATATATATAAAATATGAGTTTATATGGTAAAAAAAAAAATGTGTGGACATTCAAAAGAATAGAGTGTGGAAGAAAGGTCTTCAGTTGAGTCCTTTTTAGTTGAAGGGTTTGGACATTTTTTTGAATTTTGTTAAATTGAGTTGTTATGATTTTGGTGGAAGGTTGTGGGTGTTGTACAGTGTAATCGACTTAGTGAGTGTTTAATGATTTTTGCGAGCATCATTTCAGGTGAGATAGGGTGAGAGTCTTTTCCATAAGTGAATTGTTGAGAATGAGGATATTGTTGATTCTGTGTAGATAAAGTGTGCGCAACAACTGACTGATTACTGCCTGAGATTTTTTTTTAAAATTTGGGGATTCGGTAGTATATCATATGTGCTGGATTTCAGCTTTAAAAGACTAAGTTTTTGTTGAGTAAGGGTGCAAGAGTGTATTGCTTTTGTCTTTGACACAGATAACAACGTGTTGGATCTGGAAGAGTTAGCCGTAGTATATTAATTTTGGATATGATGATCAATTTTATGCGGATGCATTTATAGTATTAGTGTGATTGGTAAATTTGTAGTTTATGGTGTATTCAACAATTTCATACTAAATGATTAAGTGTTGATTGATGGAAGGTGTTTACAAGTGACATATGTAGAAGATGTTTATAAAATTATGAGAATCGATCTCCGAATATTCAATATGAAGTGGCGACTGGCCATCGCAATTTCAGGATTGAATATCCAGAATGGAAGCTCTTCTACAAGATAAAAAAAAAGAGATTTATTTGTTGTTTGGCTCTGATAAAGATAGATCACGTGATGCCATGATTGAAGGTTGTGTTAACTTGTTGGTTTCAATTATGTGATGGTAGATGTGAGTAGTGTTGGTTATGGAGTTTAACTTACTATGATGTGGTTAGTTTTTATTGTGCGCCTAATGTATTTGGCGATTCGTATGAAGTGGGTTGTGTTGAAGTAATAAAGATGTGTTAGTCTTGTTGAGGTTTAAATTGTCGGTGGTTGGGTTTTGATGGCTGGAAGTAATATATATTATGTGAGTTGATTTTGAACTTGGAGGTTTATCACCTAAGAGGTTATAGGTGTTGTTGTGAGCGTGATGACTGTATTGGTTCCGTGAGAACTAGTTTATATGTTGTTTGTCTATGGAGAGATAGATGTGGATGATTATATAATATATTTTTATTGGTTATATGAAGGAGTTCAGAAGGTTTAGAGAGTTAGTTGTTGGATGTGGGATTTAATGGTGAAGATGTTTCGCTTAAAAGTCTGGTTTGTAAATTTGGGAGAGTTGGGAATCGCACTTTATGCGATAAAATTTATTGGAGGATGTAATCAGGTGCTAGTGATGACAATGCGTGTAGAGTTTGCAAAGGTTGAGCAATGATTTGAGTTCGTTATGTGAGTATGGTTTGAGAGATACAAGTTTGGGAAGTACATGTTTAGACGTGATGGAATGGTGTTGAGAGGTTGGGTAAATAGTTGTGAGTGGCAGGTGTGAAAAGAGTTGTTTAAGGGATTATGACAGGTGTAAACTTTTACTTGTGGTGTAGCTGATAAAAAGGTTATGTTTTATGATTACATTGAAAAAGGGTGATAGAAGTTTGTGTAGTGTTAACAAAAAGATTTATGAGGTTAAAAAAAATTGAGTTGGCGATTGGCGAATTTGTAGTTACAAGGATACATCGGACCGGGTGAGATTGTTGAGAAAATGGGAGTAACGATTTGTCGTTGGATTTCATGTTGTTGAGATTCTCGGTTGGAAAGTGCGAGTTTATGCTCTAAATCATTAGCTTACATGGAAGCATTGCGGCAAAAGCTTATGTTGAAGATTTATGTGGGAAGATGAGAGGTTGATAAACTTGGGTATCGCATTTTTTTTGTCGAGGGATAGATCGAATTTCGAGGACGAAATTTCCTAAGTGGGGGAGAGTTGTAACACCCGTTCCAGATATTTAGCATTTAATTCGCAATTTAAAGTGGTGGTGTGGTGACACCTAATAATTTTTCATGAGTGGGTGCATAATTAATTTTACTTTTCGAGAAATGTTATTGGATAAACCGAGACCGCGGTTAGTCTCAAAATAATTTATTTGGGCCATGGTTAAAATTTTAGAATTTTCTGTGGTGGAATCTAGACTGCGCGGTCGGAACGGGGCTTGTTCTCACCCACACCCAATCATTTTTTCCTCAATAATTGGGTTGAGGGGATATTTTTCCCATCAGATTACGTAGAGAGAGAGGGAGGAGGAGAGACCAAAAGAAAGGGAAAGAAGAAAAGAGAGAAAGGAAGAGAAAGAAGAGAAGAGAGGAGGAGAAAGAGAGAGGGAGGCCGGCTGCCGCCAAGTTCGGCCACCTCCGCCACCATGGCCGATCATTATCACCTTCTCCCAAGTTTCATCTCAACAAGTATGCCTCTTTTCTCCGGTTTTCCTGTTAATTTTGTGGTACAAATTCGTGTTTTTGGTACCGGTATGAACAGTAGCTCGTTATAGCTGGCAGGGTCACGGTTTTTGGCTAATATCTCGTTCATAAACTGTTAATTAAGTTTTGGTTCCTTCATATGATTTAGAGATAATTCAGAGGGCTTTCTTTTGCCACTGGAATCACTGAAATCCATTGAGAATTCGATTTATTATGAATTTTTGAAATTAGGTCTGTAAATCTGGAAATCTGCTATGAGACAGATTCATGTAGCCTCTGTATTTGGTTGTTTTCTCGCCTTTGGAGCATGAATCAGACTTTGGTCTCTTCTGGAACTTTGAACTTCGTTTCAATACGAAGCTTTTGACACAAGAATCTCTCAAAAACATTAAGAGCACGATTTATGGTGATTTTTCAAAGTCGGGTTGTCCGGTTTCATTCGTTTTCCTACAGATCTCTGTTTTGACTGTATTTCTAGGTATAGTTCCAGAGCTTTTAAATGTATGAGAATTTAACTGGAGGTACCCATATGAGTTATAAACCTTGTGTTAAATTTTAGTGATTTTATGAGAAGTACAGAAAATATGAAAAATGTGTGAGCGGACTGTGGTACTGGAATTTGCAGTGCTGACAGCACTACCGTGTCTTACGGGAACGGCTATAACTTGGCCTAGGAAGTTTGGAATTTCAATCCGCTTGTTGCGTTAGAAAGTAGACTCGTAAGGCTTTCAAAATTGATAGGCCTTGTAGCTTGAGTATTTCCCAGTGATAGCAGTTTTTAATCTGAAGTTGGAGGAAAATCTGTTTTGGGAAATTTTCAGCAGGTTCTGGGCTAGTATGACGATTGATTAAAAATAGTTGCAGAGCTAAGAAAATTCTGTATTTTTAGTATGTTGTCCATGCTTGGGTTGACGGTCTATGGTGAGAATATTGGGACATTTGGACAGGTGGATTAATTCTATAAATTCATGGTCGGCAAGGGTGTCGAGTTGTCTTAAGTGTATTTAAGCACTTTGTTGTGTTATGCGTGAATTCATTGAGCTACTTTTGGCCTTAATTAGTGTTTTATCATTGATTGTGAATGGCTTTGAGCTAATTGAGAATAAATGGTACAGAGAAGGTACGGACACAATCGAGATGCCGAATACGATAGTCGAACCTACCTTTATCTTTGGAGATCGAGGTGAGTGTTGATTCATAGATGGAATTACTTGGAGATATATATGTGATATTAAATTGTGGAATTTGTGTTAATTATGTGATATTAAATCACAGATGTTTCTTGATATTGAACTGTGGCTTCGTGCCGTATAGACTTCGTGTCGAACTGTGGCTTCGTGCCGTTGGCTTCGTGCCGTATAGACTTCGTGTCGAACTGTGGCTTCGTGCCGTTGGCTTCGTGCCCTATAGACTTCGTGTCGAACTGTGGCTTTGTGCCGTTGGCTTCGTGCCGTATAGACTTCGTGTCGAACTGTGGCTTTGTGCCGTATTGGGCTTCGTGCCGTGGCTTTGTGCCGTATTGGGCTTCGTGCCGTGTGGGCTTCGTGCCGTATAGACTTCGTGTCGAACTGTGGCTTTGTGCCGTATTGGGCTTCGTGCCGTACAGGCTTCGTGCCGAATTGTTTAAACATTTCTATTGATCTTGTTATATATTGATGTTGTGGCTGCGTGCCGAGTTTGGATGTCGTTTAGGCTTCATGCCGAATTGATTATACATTTCTGTTTAACCTTGTTACAGATTGTTGTTGTGGTTGTGTGCTGTGGCTGCGTGCCGAGTTGGGCTGTGTGCCGGGACTGGCTATGTGCCGGGTTTGGTTGAGTGATGAGGTGGTATGTCGGGATTGGTTGTGTGATGGGTTTGACTGTGTGTCGGGGTTGGTTGTGTGCCAAGGTTGGCCGTGTGTCGGGGATAGACTGTGTGTTGTGATTGTGTGTCAGGATTGGCTGAGAGTTGAGGCAGACTGTGTGTCGCGGTTGTGTATTAGAGTGGCGCAGCGGAAGCGTGGTAGTCGGTGGGTTGTAATTGTGTGTTGTGGTTGTGTGACGGGTTGGGTTGTGTGTTGTGTCATGAACGCTTATTTCTTATGAGAATTGAACATTAAGTTGATTGATTTATATCTATGTCTCACACACTCTCCTGGGACCCGTTCGGGTTCCAGTTTTGCAGGTTGTTTTTAGGTGTTGTCCACTGCTAGTCCCATGGTGCGGTCGCGTTCAGTGCAGGGTCCTTTGTCAGGTCGGGTTTGGACCCGCCAAAGTGCTGATCCGGGGCGGGTCGTTACACTATATACATTTGGCAGTATTAGCCCCTACTTTTACTTGAGTTTTTAGGCCGAGTTTATTTTTGGTAATTTATACTTTCACTCATTTTCATGCATTTCAATGTAAATCATTCTCCTTACATATAACACAAAAATACTATATATTGTATTCATATTCATAGTGGAAACAACAGCCACTTTTGACTACAATTTAATACCGAAAGTACCATAATAGAAACTCACCTTATATGTCGAAGCAAAGTGCTAGAGGTTTAAAGTTAGTTCAAAGCCAAAACATGGAGGCACTAGAAGTGGAGTCGGTCAATAGTTCTTATAACTGGAGATGCCCTGCACATTCTTCACACAATTGCTCTTACAACTGGAGATGCCCTTGCACATTCTCCATACACGATCCTCATCCAAGAGTGGAAGGCTGTCATGGCCACCACCGGTTGCTCGTTGAATCACACATACCGTGAAGGAAGTGAAGAAATTAAACGTAGTTGCAGACAAGCTAGCAAACATTGTTGTGGAACAAGAGCACGAGTAGGGTTCCCACATCACACCATCAGTGGACATCATTCCCCTCTCGTAACATCCACTGCTAAATGATTACACGTTTTTATGGTGTATTCTAGATGGAGCATGTAAGAATTCCCCATGTATGTTTTATGCAAGTCTTTTTACTACTAATCTTTCAACTCCTTCCAAATTGGGAGACCGGTGTTATTTGCATTGGCTGCTGATGGCGAGGCCGGTGTACGAAAAGTGCTTCAAATGCTACGCGATGAGTTTGAGCTAACTATGATGTTAAGTGGTTGCCGTTCGCTCAAGGAGATCACTCGTGATCACACAGTGACCCCGTGGGATGTTTGATTTCAGGTTTGCTTCGGTCCCGAAAGGAAAAGATGTTTGATTTCTCCCTTTTTTGGTTAAAAATCTATTCATTTTGTAGCATTGGCCAAACCTTTAGTTTGTCTATTTAGGTATTCATTGTGGACTCCGACTGACTCGGGAAGCCCACTTATTTGGTTATCATACGTTGAAGCAAAGTGCTAGCAGGCTTGGGTTGAGGCACTGGAGAACTTAACCAGTAATGGGCTGGATTTATTTTTACAACAGGCTGGGCTATGGCCCAGAAGACCTCGCCTCGCCAATCCTGCTAGCTGCTGCTCTCATCCTCCAGGTGGACCCGAATACCAACCAAATTATGCTCTCACTGAATGAAAAAGACAACTATGGATTTTGTCTTTTTGTTTTGGTTTATGCTCTCACTGAAATTGAAAAAGACAACTATGGATTTTTGTTTTTTCTTTTGGTAATGCATGGTATCTCGGGCCAGAATATGCATTAATGCATATCTCGAAATCCTTAGTCACATAGTTCCTCAATATGGCATTCACTCCCGCTCTCAATCATCGCTCTGATCTTGTGCTTTCAATCCTCGCACTCACGAGTTTTAGTTGTTTGAGAGGTTTTTGGAAGATGCTTTCACGGTCCGCCTCCGCCCGCTCATTATAGAATTAGCCTCGGATTAATCCCAACAGCCTCTTTCACAACCCTTTCTATGCTTCATCACATGAGGTGACCCCCAAAATTAAGGATGAGAAGAATTGAGCCTAAGGCCTTAATAAAGAGCAAGCCCTGAAGTCCCTGGCCGAGATCAGGAGGCCAGCCCATTTTTGTTAAACTAAACCTCATTTACTACTATTTCAATCAGAACAAGTCTTTCGTTTTTTTATTCAATCCCAAGAGGTTGTCGTATTGATTAATTGACTTGTCTCAACGAGACTTATCATCCCAAGGTCGCAAGGTTAATTCTGTTCAACAACGATATTTCTTCAGGCCCACCTAAAGAAATTAGTCTGGTTCACCGAACACTCTATATTCCCAAAAGGGAAGTCTTTTTCAATCAATCAGTGGAACTTATTAATCACTCAGTGGAACATACTTTACAATATACTAGTATGTGAGAGTGATACAAAACTAAACAATTGCAATTGTATGAATGTACAAAGAACCTGGTTTTTTTAAAAAAAATAAAATAAAAAGAGTTTTTCAAAACTGTTGGTTCTTCCTTGGGGTTTTCCTTCCTATGGGTTTTATGTGTGTTTCAAAACTGTGTTTCAAAAAAAACTGTGGGTTCTTCTTATGGGTTCTCCAGTTTTCGTTATCTGTGTGTTTCAGTTTTTATGTTTTTTTTTTGTGTTTCCTAGGCCATATGGATGCATGTGTTTTTGTTTGTCTTACAGGTTCTGAGCATAGGACGGGAGTAAGGTAAAAATTGTGTTAGTTTCGAGCAGCGGACGGGAGTAAGGCAAGTGTCGTGCTTGTGGAAGTTTTGTCTCAAGCTTATGGTGGCAGAGATTCACGTGGCTGCAACGGTGGAAGTCTCCGGAGGAGAGATTTTATGTTTAGTTTTGTTATTTATGTTGAATGTTTATGAATGTTGAATGTTTCTAAATGTATCTGTGTCTCTGCTGTGTAGGTTGAAGCTTTGTAGTGATAGCTTAACTTCGAAAAGGTCTCCGCCTTTCGCCGGCGACAGTTTGTACTTGGCAACTTCACAGATAAGAAATTTTTCTCCCTTCACCAAAAAAAAAAAAGATCAAACAAAAGGAAAAAGTTGGAATGCAATAATTGATGACAGCGGCGATTAATAATTTATTATGGGCCACTTTTTCTGATTATTTGGATCATATTATTCTTTGCACAATTCATATTATTCTTTGCTTCTGGTACCCTTGAAGGAGTTTCTCGTCGCACATCTAAATTTTTTTATTTAATGTATACCATTTTGGAGAAAATTCAGCGAACTAATTGATAAACACAAAACTAGGATTGAGTTTTTTTTAATTGAAGAAGAGTACATTGATTTTAAAAATAAACATTTATATGCATCCAATCTTGTTCACGAGTTTAATTTGATCTTGTCTAACCTATAGATGAAAAATATTATCGCACAAAATTTCTAGAATCGCCACTCGATTGACCTTTGATCTCGCAAGTGTTTTTTGACCCGAAATAAGGGTGGGAGGGGGTGACCAACATTGCAAGCTCCTTTGGGCGTGACCATACGGGCTCTCGGCCCGCCTGTGAAATGTCTAGTTCGAGTCACAGCTAGTGTCCGAGAGAACAGACCGTTACCACAGACACTACTTTGGTACAAGATGGCAAAAGAGTCCTCCACGCGAAGCGAGCTTTAATATCTGCACCACCTACCACCAAAAAAAGTAGACGAGGAGCGCAGGATTCAAACTCCATTCCGCGAAGTTTGGCTTAAGTCATGACCTTCATCGCATAAGCAACATCATGTGCTCCCGTTTTCAATTCTCGTACTACCTCAAGTTCTCAATTCTCACTCTCACAAATTTTATTGGAGTAGTTTGAGATGTGATTCTAAAACGTCTTCACACTCGTGTTCTCACACCAGCTCATGCAAGCGCATGCGAGCCAATTGTCTTCGGTCTGTTTTTTGCCCACGGATCATTTGAAAATGGCTTGACAGCGTTCCTTGCAAATACAACAAAAAAAAAAAAATTATGTCAATACAATAAGGCTTATATTGATGATGCGAAATCTGTAGTCACTAATAAATGTGACTAACAAACCTACTACTTTGGCCGTCTCTCTATGTTGTCATCTTCGAAGCAAGACAATATTCCTTCTATTTAATTATCTGTCGTCAAATTAAACACTAGTTTACAAAATATTGTTTTCACTTTTCCCCATCAACGTAGCATATCACCCGTCAAGATTCGAGGCAAAAGCGAGTTTCCCAAGGATCCTATGAATTGTGACTTAGGATATTGTGCGGAATGTTCCAACCATATCTAAGTAGGACTATAAATGAATAGAATCGTTCATTTGAGACTGAACTCGGTAAAGGCTAGTTTCAAGTTCGATTCAGGTACTAAACGAACTGAACTTGAATCTCTATTCTTTTGGCTCGTTTAATAAATGTGCTGAACCTGAGCTTGACTGTATTCGACTCAATTAGACTCGTAAACTTAGAGTATATATATATATATATATATATATGCATATTTCATAAGAATTCCATATGTAACATTAAATATGTATAAACTTTCACATGTAAAAAACGCTTGACAAGGGCTTTGATAAAGACACAAGACATTAGTCTGTTTTTTTGGACACTTTTCGTTAAAAAAAAAAAAAAAAAAACTATTTCTCGATCTCTCCTCTCTCTCTGGATAATTCACCTCTATTTTTCTTTGACGTAGTATAAGAAGAGGAGCAATTTTTGGGTGCTAGACTGGCACCACGTGTCTGTGGACCGTGCCTGAGCACCCATCTCAGCCGTCCAAAACACTTTTGGACGGTCCAAATTTAAAAGAGAGCAACAAATATGGGCCGTTCAAAACACTTTTGGTCGGTCGGATTGGCTTATCAGGCACAGACATGTAGGTGGTGCCCGCCCGGCACCCAAAATTTTTTCAACGGAGAGGATAATTCAAGAAAAAGGGAACAAAATCTACACCCACGTTCCAGGAAAAGGGGTCATGCCATACTTGATTCTTGAAGGAAATATCAACTCACCCACCGTCAAACACGTGATTCTTTCTTATGTTAAACCCTGAATTCCAACTAAGGCTGATCACTAACAAACGACTAATTGATTACTTGTGACTCCAAGGTAAGTCTCTATTCATTATTGATGACCGAATCGAAGTCCCTCTTTTGTTAGATACAAGAAATTAACGTGTGAAACTGGGAAGCCGTCGCAGGCAGGGTAAGGAAGAATGTTAATCAATACATGATTAATACTATCAAAAAATGTTTGAAGAAAGTTGAGTTGTCGAAATGACAATATGACACGTTGTATTTGTTTCTACCCGCGGTGAAAATAATTTAAACTCTTGTGTGATCATACATCTTACGCATGCAAAGAGAAGTTGAGTCATGAAAACAATATTCATCACGTTATAAGTTCGTTCAACTTTTATTTTATTCACTAGGCATTTCTATGAGGACTGACAATGTGAAGTGCCAAAAAATGAAATGTACATATAATTACTCATCTTATATTTTATTTTTTTTGAATTCCCTCGTTTGCTAAAATTCACGCAATGATTTGATCAATCCTCCTTAATAATCATATCACACACTCAAGTGATTTTATCAAATGAAAACACAAAGTGATTTTATCAACCCTCCTTAAAACTCAACTTTTGTATGATTTCACATTTAGCAAATGGGAAACAAAACCTTAATGATATGGCATTACATGGTAAATATGAATCAATTACTATGAGAGATATTAAATATCAACGTTATCTTATTTTAAACTAATGTTGTTACCCTCTATATGCAAAGAAATGTTTTGACATTTGAAACCCATGCTATGCCTGATCCTAATAATCGAAGGTAGCTGGTACTCTAGTTAAGCCCCATCCAACTTCATGTTGCTATGATCCCTGTATTGGGCCTATATAAAACCCCCGTGTCGAGAAATTTTGAGTTGTTGGATTGTGATTTTTTTAATGTTTTAATTAATATTTCTAGGTGATTCAACGACTAGAAATCTCTGCGGCACAAAGGCATAGAGATTTTTTGGCATACAAGATATGGGCTCCTATATCTACCCCTTATCTTCAAATTCCGAAATCAAATGTTTGTTAGCGTATGATTAAACTATGGCACTATTTTGACACCCCTTTTACAGGAGGATCGAGTTTTGGGTGTTTTATAATTTTGTATAGTTGACAGCAAAAATGTTTTTTTTTTGTTTTTTTGTCATTCTATTAACAGCTCACTGGGTTCACAATAAGTAATAAAAAAATAAATAAAAAATATATTTCAGTGGTACTTTTTAAACTTTTTATTACAATTTCATACACTTCTATACATTTTTCACACATTTCAATACAATTTTTAAATCTTAAAGGCAGTCCACTAGGCTGATTTTAGCAATTTTTAAAATGATGATGAATTTTATTTATCTGGTAGGCAACAACCGATACATCAGACCAAGGGTGGCGCTGGCAAAGGCAAAAATGTCAAAGTAAGAATTTTTTTAATAACCGAATGTCTGGGTCAATTTGTACACAATTGAAGTACTTAAGAAGATTGTAAAGAACAAATGTGGTCGGAACCAAAATAAATTTATACTATGTATTATGTTTTTTAATAATTTTTTCACACCGTATTGTACATTACACCGTTCGCCAATGAGAAAAAAGTATAAATGATGTGTAATTTTTATTTTGTTTATATTTTCACACTTTTTAAATTTCCCTTATTGAATAAATGATGTGACGTAAAAATTTAATCCAAATCTATTAAGACGTAAGAGAAAACTACCAAAAAATTAGACTGGAACCAGGGAACCTATAGTGCAGGGGTGCACTACAGGGTTATAAGGCACATCCAGACCGTCCAAGGTATTTTGGATGCTTCGGATTAAAAAAAACTCTTCCATTTTTTTTAATGTGGACCATCAATTCCGGAGATAAACGATCTAACCATGCCCTACAACCCTATAGTGCACACTAGTACTACGGGGTCCCCGGATCCACGTGGACTAATGGAGTCGTTCGTTTCTAGTAGGAGTACAAAGCGAAAAAATTATGGCAAAAAATTAATTGACACACCCAAGAAATATTTCAGTGCCAAGTGGCAAGGCTACATAGTGTTCGTGGGTTCATCTGGGCCGTCCATTTGTGTTTTGGACGGCTCAGATCTACCGGGGTATATTTACTCTCAAAATTTATAAAAATGCCACTGAATTACTCAACAAATCTAGCCGTTCAAAACACAGATGAACAACCTAATGAACCGACGCATCACATGACTTTTTATCACCCTGTGCCAACCCGGCACTGAAATAATTTTCCTTCAATTTTGAAGCAACTATTCTCTCCTCTAGTACATGAAAGACGTACGTGGATTGAACTCTGATCATGTGACGCAACCACAAAACTCCGGCAGCCATTTTTTGCTGAGCAATCAGTACGACTTGAAAAAAAAGCTAATCTTTTTGGCTTTCTAATAATCTTTTGTCCAAATTGAAAAATGCTCTACTATCTGATTCTCTCTCTCTCTTCTTGTTAATCGCACTGTTTTTGTTTGTTCTGTATCACCTTGAAACTTCTTCGCTCTTTCCTAATCTCTCTGTCCATGTATATATATAGATATAGACATCGATAGTTCGCTACATCTTTGGAAGGTACTCCATATTTCAAGGGATTCTTAAGTTCAGCAAAGGATCCGGCCAAGGTCTGTTCTTCTACACCATTCTAATTTCTAATCTCAATCTGGTTGATTGCGTTCATTGCTGCATCTATGGAAGTGTATTCAAATATACTTTTTTTTTTTTTTTTTTCCTGTTTTCAATTTCTATTTGCTTTCCTGAGTTGCCATGAGCTCTGGTTTAACAACTGTATTCATCAGTATATGAGATTGAATGTCTGTGTGATGCCATTTGAATTTTACCCTCTGTCATTTTTAGTGAAAATCAGAGGTAGGGATGAGAGCATTCCATTCTTGGGTTATTTCAGGGAACTAAACACCGGCTCGCCGTTTTCCTTTATTGGGTTTTGGTGAAATTTTATTACTTTCTTACATTTGTTTTTGGTATGTTCTGATACTTTGTCAGAGGTGATGTGATTTGTAATTTCATCAAGACATGAACTTTAGCCTGGATCATTCTACACTTTAATTCTGGTTTTCGTTTTATTGAGTCTTAATCTGAGATCTCTTACAGCTCCTATGTGGCATGGACTGTGATCAGGGGCGGTACCAAGGGGGAACCCGGCCTTGCACAACTCCAAGTATCCTCACGTATTATACTAGTTTTTAAGCTAATAAAGAAAAATTCTATGGGATGGGCACCTGCAAGTTTCTTGGGTGAAAAAATTCTTAAAATTTCTATTTGTGTAGGGTAAAAACTCCTAAAATTTCAAGTTATCAATCATTTTTTAGGTTGCTTTTATAAAATTTAATGTTGGCTACACACATGCACACAATATCGTCTCTTATTCGGACCTTTGCAAGTAGCGATAAATGCTTACAAAATATATATTTTTTATGAATATAAAAATACATGTGATTAGGCCCCTGCTTGACTCCAATCCTGCGTCCGCCAGCGACTGTGATACGAGTACTGGGATGCATGTTCAAGCGTGATATCTTGGAAAACTTTGGCTCAAATGTTAGGATACATGTCCAAAAATTGGGTCGAGATGGTTACCGATCCTGAACACTTGTTTGTAGAGTATATTGATCAATATTCTAGGTAATATGTTTGTAAAATGTTCAGATATTGACTTATAAATTATAATTGGATGGAACTAACAAAAGACTTAGATAGAAAATTGGGTAAAGGAAAATACGGAATTCATATTGTTTATCTGTGTGAAATGTCAAAAGTTTTTGTTATATAGCTAATGTGAGCTTTTTTTTCCAACTTCAAATGTCCTAAATAGTTAAGCGATTCGAGTGTCTAAATAGGGTACCGGTGTCAGAGGCATATCCCTCACCGTTACGGTTGTTACCATAGTTATATACTTCGAAAAGGGGTATTGTGGGTAAAATAGAAGAGTCCATATTCATTGTACAACTGACCACGAATTGGGAATGAAAGTTAGATTTAGTAGTAATAGCAATGAAGGAAGGAGCTCCAATTGTTAGATTGGTTGGTATGTTTATCCCTGTTTTGGTATCTCTCAATGAAAGCTTCAGGAAATTTAGTACAGTTTAGCTGCATGTTTCCGCTAGTTGTGTTTCACAGGTAATTGTCTCTTTGAATTTGGATATGTTGTCTGATGGGGGAAACAAAGAATCTGGAAGTAATTCACATGGATTTAGGAAAAAATAAGATGAACAGCTAAACTTAGGAGATTGAGAAAACTCAAAAAGTTCAGAATATTGTTTTAGCCAAATGCTGGGAAACAAGATTTAGAGTTGTGTAGGTGCTAGTCTTTTTCAGCAATTTTTGTTTTCAAGGAAGGAAGTTCAACTCGTATTAGTCTGTTATTTGATTTGGTAATATTCAGCGGAAAACTAAAGAGGCATAGATTCTTTTTGGCTTCCATAAGTTGGCAAAGATAACAAAAGGTTTAATTGACTTCTGAATGGAATGGAGATACCTGGCAAAGGACATTCTCAAAGGTGAGCACCACAGATGAATCCGGGTTATATCTCTAGGAATTTCATTTGAAGAAAAGCTTTTTCAAAAGTGAGCACCACTTACGTACATGATACTTGGGGTAAAACTTTAGGAGTAAAATAACTTTGGCTGATAATATCAGCCACAATGGCATTCTGAATTCAAAATCAAGTTACTGATTGAGCCAAAATGGCTGGGGCTTGGGCGTCTTATAGGGTGCGTTTTGGAACCATCTTCAGTGTCTACTCTTGCATCATTTTTACTGTTTCATTCTTGACCTTCTTTGTCCCTTCTAGCTCCAGGCTTTCCTCTTCAAATAGTACTCTTACTTGGGGAATATTTTGATCTGAAAAGTACTTTGCTTTCGTGTGCTGCATCTTTACGTTTGAATTATATATTCTTAACAACGATGAATGTCAAAATCGTTTGAAATTAACTCAGTCTAATCCTTACTGATATTCAGGAAATTGTTCTGTAGCATAAATTGCACATAGGAAAGATGGATCAGATAACCAATGTTATGGAGTATCAAGCCATTGCAAAAGAGAAATTGCCAAAGATGATTTATGACTATTATGCATCTGGTGCGGAGGACCAATGGACTCTTCAAGAGAACCGCAATGCATTCGCAAGAATTTTGTAAGTCTTAGCTTGATAATTGTGAACTCCTCTCTCTCTTCTGGTTTCCTTCTCTAGTGATTCATGGCATTGGTATTTACTTTGGTGAAAAACTGAGGAATAAGTCATGTCGAGCAAAATTTGTTCCAAATTCCTTATAATAAGCCATGTGCTTCTTTTTAAAGCATTATTTTCTTGTTCAAAAATTAGGTTTCGACCTCGTATTCTTGTTGATGTTAGCAAGATCGACATGACCACAACTTTTTTGGGCTTCAAAATTTCTATGCCTATCATGATTGCTCCAACAGCAATGCAGAAAATGGCCCACCCTGAAGGTATATGCCCATTTCTGTAAGCTTGTGCTTCTTTTCTTGAGGAATTGATTGAGTTTAGTACTTTGTTCCATAAGCTTGCATATCAATGTGCACGGTTCGTCATAGATGTATAGAGTCATGCATAAATGGGCCTATGTTCTAATAACCGCAACAAATTCACCTTCCAAGGGCATTATTTAAGGTTGCATTTGGAATGAAATTTGAGAAATATTGATGGGGGTGCTTGTAATTTTGTTGCAGGAGAGTATGCCACTGCAAGAGCAGCATCTGCTGCTGACACAATTATGGTTCTGTTTCTCTCGCACTTCGATCGGTTTCACTTTGTTCCTTAATACTGGCTTAATCGTGGACCAGTTGTACCTTTGCTTAGCAAATTTAATTACATTAAACCTAAATTTTGCCTCTTATTTACTTGTGAGTGGTTGCTTTTCCAGACTTTGTCCTCATGGGCTACTTCTAGTGTTGAAGAGGTTGCCTCAACCGGACCTGGCATTCGCTTTTTCCAGCTCTACGTGAGTTTGAGAGTTCATCTTGACTTTTTTCTGATGTTGTTTCTTTTATTGTTTTATATTTATTTAAACAAACAAAAAATTATAACTCTAAAATTATAGGTATTTCTAATGTAGCCTCAACTCTGCGCTCTGAATAATTTGTGAATTTACGCATTCTTCCACGTATTCTAAAATGACATGTACATTGCTACCCAATCTGCAGTTTCCTAATATGCTCATTCTGAACGCTTGAATCTTAGCTAGCGTCTTAATTTTGTTGTTTTCACATCGCTTTATTAACTCTCCGCTCCTATCCTATAGGTGCTCAAAGATAGGAATGTGGTTGCACAATTGGTTAGAAGAGCTGAAGGGGCAGGTTTCAAGGCCATTGCCCTCACTGTGGATACTCCGAGGCTTGGCCGTAGAGAAGCTGATATTAAGAATAGGTGAATTGCAATAATCACCTCTAATTATGATTTTAAAATTGACGTGGTTGAATCTTTCTTCTATCCACTTATTGCTTAACTGATTGAACTACATGAGGTTACCTATGTCCTAATTTTTTGGTTGGTTCTTCTAAAGATTTACTTTGCCACCACATTTAACATTGAAGAATTATGAGGGATTGGATCTCGGGAAGATAGACAAGGTGAATGAGATGAATGATTTACTTGCATATATTTTATCGGATTTACTTCCATATTAACTAATGGTTTTCATTTATCTCCATGTTTACTCATCATAATTTTTTGGGTGACAAGCAGACAGATGATTCCGGATTAGCTTCATATGTTTCCGAACAAATTGACAGGTCTCTTAACTGGAAGGTGAGGTGGCTTTTCACAGAATGTTATTTTGCGAACTTTACCTGGAAATCATCATTCAAATAACTCCTTTTCGTTTTGGACAGGATGTGAAGTGGCTTCAGACAATCACCCATTTACCTATCCTAGTGAAGGGTGTCTTGACTGCAGAGGATGGTAAGAAAGAAAATGTCAAAAATGGGAGTTTTTCCTTCACCCACATTAAGTTCTTGTCAATTCTGTAATGTTCTTGTCATGTAATGCGTTTCTTTGGAAAATCATGCAGCGAGGCTAGCAGTGCAAGCTGGAGTAGCAGGAATCATTGTTTCAAATCATGGAGCTCGCCAACTTGATTACGTCCCTGCAACAATTATGGCTTTGGGGGAGGTAAATCTGTTTGCTTTGACATGTTGATGTTCCACAAATTCCACTGAGTTTTGAGTTACGCATGGTGTTGTACTGTTGTTTGTAGAACCAAGTACTCTAGTTCTGTGAGAATCAAGAGACCCCTTTCTCTTTCCTAATTATTTTCTTTGAAAGATAATCTATACATGAAAATCTTCGTTCTTTCGCTCTTCATGTGCTCACATGCATTCCTATCTCTGTTCATACTTGCATTTTAAGTTCTCAGTAGGGTTCTAATTACTTTCTTGTTGATCTAACTAAGCGTATCACCTCAATTTTTTTTTAATGGTTTTCCAATTTCAAACTTCTTTCTGCTCTGAAAATGTGTAATTGGTACTCAACTTGTTAACGCCATTTTTGTGATTTTGATACATTCTGGTTCTTGGGGGTTAATTTACAGGTTGTCAAAGCTGCACAAGGCCGAGTTCCCGTTTTCCTTGATGGTGGGGTTCGGCGCGGTACAGATGTCTTCAAAGCATTGGCTCTTGGAGCGTCTGGAGTATTTGTAAGTGGAATAACTTGTCTTACAACTTCGTAGCAAATTCAATTCTAATGGCCTCTGATCAGCAAATTCAATACTAATGATCTCTATCAGAGGCCATTAAATGACTCTTTTTGTTGTGTTTGTCTCGAACATGTAAGAATTGCCCATGTATGTTTTATGCAAGTCTTCTTACCACTAATCTTACGACTACTTCCAGATTGGGAGACCTGTGCTGTTTGCATTGGCAGCTGATGGCGAGGCTGGTGTACGAAAAGTGCTTCAAATGCTTCGCGATGAGTTTGAGCTAACTATGGCGTTAAGTGGTTGCCGCTCGCTCAAGGAGGTCACTCGTGATCACATAGTGACCCCGTGGGATGCTCCTCGTGTTGTGCCGAAGTTGTAAGATAAGTGGCACTGATCTGAAGCAAGTTTTGCGAAATGTTCCAAGAAATGAATGACACGCATGAATGGTTTATGCTGCCATTGATATATGTACTCTTTCTGAACCATAAACTGTTGTTGGGTAATAAATTCCGATTTGGAACTTTTTCGCGTAAGGCAATAAATGCGGAAATCCAAAGTGCATTATTCCATAGATCGTCGAAAGTATTAAGCATGCCCTAATCCACTGGTCTCCTGTGCTCTACACCGCAAACTTCTCATTTAGTCAAGTATTGGTTTAAGAATCCGTAGGGATATCGATCAGTCCTCCCATTCTCAATGGTTCTGTCAACAGAGGTACCGGGCGAAACAAGGATTTTGTCATCCTTTCTTTCTTTTTTGGTCGTCAGACTGGGTATTATCTGCATCCAAACTAGAATTTTGACTCCGAACAGACGATAAAGAACAGTACTCAGGAAAGGTAGAAGAAACTGCTGGTCCTGGCAAAGAAGTCGCGAGAGCAACGACTTCCGATTCAATATGAGAAGGCCTTCTGGCCCTTCCAACTCTTTCATAATCTTTCCAGGGCCAAATTGGAATAGCTATTTGAAATAACTATCCACAATGTTAAAAGCTCCAAATAGACCGACGGTAGGCCGAAGCCAATACTTCCGGCTCTAGTTCCCGGTTAGAAATGAATTTGTTAACTAGAACTGGTGGAATGGCGATTCGTAAGCTAACGAAAAGTAGTTGGATTTTGAATCTAAAATTGCGTTCAAGAAGTTAATTGGGCCTCTACTAGTGAACGGTGAACTTGGTCCAAAAGTAGTCGATGTGCTCATACCTTGGCTCATACACCTGAGTTATTGAAACAAGTACTCAATTGGCTTAGTTTTCCGTTTGATTTTAGCAACTGTTGTTAAAATCAACCATGATTTTAGCAAATGAGTTTAACAGGTGCTAAAATCATGATTTTGGAATCAAAAAATGAAGTGGTTCCGTGTATCGTTTTTCGATTTTTTTCGCACCAAATTAAAGTACTCATCATGTACTTTAATTTAGTGTTGCACAAAAAAACCGGTGAACCGTGAATCCGGTCCGGACCGAACCGATCCGCGCGTTTTGGATTTTAACCGTGGATTAATGGTTTGGACACGAATTGAAAAATTAGTAAACCGTGACTCGCGGTCCGGACACGGATTTTGATTTCGAAACCGTGGATTAACCGATCCGGACCGTGAGATTTTTATTATATATAAAATTTTAAAATATACACACACACACACACACACACACATAATTTTACACAAACTTCTACTACACAGACTAGGGGGTAAACTGTGATCTCTTTCAAAACTAAGTTGATAACCGTGTTTGGATGTGTATTTTTATTGATGACCCATGGAAGTAGTCTAATATTGTCTATCTAGAGTAAATAAACTAAGGATTTGTGACAACATATAGTAGATTCAATTAGTAGTTGTGTATTTGTGTTTACACCATTAGTGTGAGATTCCAACGAAAGCCTCTTCTCTAATTAATTGTGTTTACACCATTATGTAAAATTTCAATTATATAACTTTGCTACTTGTTTATATATAACACGTAATCCATGGATAAAACCGGGACCGATCTGTGACTCACGGATCGGATTGGAACCGAACCGTGAGACTTTTGGACCGGACACGGATTGTATTTTCTAAAAACCGTGACTCGCGGATTAGGATTGAATTCATGCCAATCCGATCTGATTCGGACCGTGTACACCCCTATTTTAATTCGGTGTGAAAAAAAAATCGAAAAACGATAAACGGAACCACTTAATTTTGTGATTTGAAATAGCTATGATTTTAGCACCTGAACTCATTTGCTAAAATCATGGTTGATTTTAGCAACTGAGTTGCTAAAATCAAACGGAAAACTAAAATAGTATGGAAGGTGTACATGGTATTATTAACCACATCACTATTAGTATAATTGTATCACGAAATTAAGGGGCCACGATCTTTAAGTTACTTTAATGCTCGTAGTGGAACAAACTTTTACCCAACATATCTTCTTTGTTTTCCAATAAATACATCATACTTATTTACAAAAAAAAGAAAAAAGAAGAAAAATGTTAACTTCAGCCCAGAGGGTGGAGGATAATAAGTAGAAACTGCATATTTATCCGTGAAAGTATATTAATATCCATGAAATGTGCATTGATATCCAATCTAACTTGTTATTATATTAGCAAGACTCAACAAAGAGAGAAGTGGGCGGTGGCCCCTCCCTAGGCTTCGCCCCTGGTGGCTGATCTACACCCCCTCCCCCTCCGCACCCCTTCCTCCCGCCTACCCGACCTTCTTTCCGACTCGCCAATCTTCTCTATGGCTGCACTTTTTTGGGGTTTGGAGACTCCCTGTGGCGGACGATCCTCTTCATTCCAGTATGGGTGACCATGCCTGATTTTTGGATCAAGGGGGAGCCGGATTTGGGATTTCCATATCCGGACTCTTGACGACGTTGCTAGCGGCGACGGTGGGTGACAGCTCCGGCGACTTGCTACGGCGTTCTTTATTTTCCTGCATTTTTTTTTTGTATTTTTCTTTGTTTTTTTTTTTTTGCTACTTTTGTAGGTGGTTTTGGCCGGCCGTTAATTTTGAAGGCAGTTTTGTGGCCGTTAGTTTTGTAGGTTTTGGCCGGCGGTTTCGCAACCGTGGTTTTGTTTGTCGGTTTGGCCGGTGATTTTGTTTAATACAATTCTTCTCTCTCTTTACCCAAAAAAAATAAAAAAGAACACGAGATTGGCAGTAAATGTTACCAAACATGCCCTCATTAATGTCTAGCATCTTTTCAATTTTTTGGGGGGAATTTGTCCTAGTGGTAATTGTTGCATCTAATGCCAGACCATACAAAATTTACTTATGTGTTCATACTAAGCCACCCTGACAGCAAAGCAATTAAAAAACATTTTGTCTTAATATACGCAACAAAACCCTTGCAAATAAAAAAATTTACAGCAATTTAACAATAGTCGACCTGATATCGGATGCCATCTTGTGAAATGTTATTTTTGTACTGATTTCACATTTTGGTTCTTTTACGAATACTAATGACAATTTCCTTTCCCGATGAAAAAATAAATTAGACTCGTGCCCGGCCCATAAGCCATTGATTTTGGTTTAATTCCTAAATGAAGGATCCCGAACGACAATTAATCTCTACAAACGCTTTTGATCCCTTGGCCTGACAAATTACTGAATCAAACACTCCAAACTTCAACACGGATCAAGACGAGCTATATGATCGATCATCAATACGGAGATGTTGATTGAATTCGGCTTCTTCTCTTTTGGAGGAATCGTTGCAACGATCTCTTCATGGAAAGGCCAGCGGTAGGGCTGTTACACGCAGGAGATTGAAGAAATGGTGATGGGGGCTGATCTGAACCAAGCAAGGTCTTCACTCTTTCTTCCATTTCTTGACTTGCAAGCATCATGATCGCTCTGGCCTGCAAACATGAATTATTAGTGATCAAACTGATAAGTTTAGGCAGCCAATTAATCTACTACCAAACGCGGTGTAAGAGTCACAAGGTTCGTGATTGTGAGAGTTATAAAAGTTGCAGTTGAGAGTACTACATCGGATCCATTTGAAAGAGGAGTGCGATTCAGATGGATCCATCAGAAAGAGGAACAGTGTGTGCCCTTCAGATGGATCCTATCTTAGACCTGTATATGAGTGTGATTTGAATCCTTCGTTTTATTCGGCTTGTCAAGTTCGTTGTCCATGACAATAACGAAATTCATTAAATTCGACATCCATACGAACGAAACATATTCTTCTTCAATTGTCTTTAAAATCATAGCCGTCAGTATATTTTCGATAAAAATGTACTCCCTCCGTCCTAAAAAGATGGTCTTACTTCACTTTTTAAACCACTTAAATAATTATCTATATCTCACGACGTATTACGTATTTCTATGATTTTGAAATAATGTGTTTAGTAAAATTAATTAAGATCTATCAAACAAAATCCATATCGGATATATAAATCATGATAAATAAGAAGACACGTATCATGTTTTTTTTTCTATGATTTTGAAATACATGTTTAATGAAATTAATTGAGATCTATCAAACAAGATCTATATTGAATATATAAATCATTACTCCCTCCGTCCCTTTTTAAGTGATCCACTTGGGAAACGTGTATTTTTGCGGATGTTTAAAAATGTACTTTCGTATAATGTTTTTAAATTTTTTTACAGCAAATTAAAGTACTCAATGAGCACTTTAATTTGGTATAAAACAAATTAAAAAGTTATATAGAGAAATATGTTTTTTAGGGGTTTGAAATTGCACGTACTCCCATATGGATCATAAATAAGAAGATATGAACAATTTTTTGAGAGATGTGAATAGTGAAATAGGACTATCTTTTTGGAATGGAGAGAGTACCTTTGTTCATGATAATTGATCTGATATCCACACAATATTTTTTTTTCTTTTGATAAAGAGATCTGATCTTAAATATGGACAACAAACTCGATGAGCCGAACAAAAATGAACTATTCGAATCAAACTCCAATACAAGACTCAACAAATTATGTGCGGGATCTATTTTGAGGTTCCACATAAATGATCCAAGTAGTTCATTTTGCTTAAAATAGTACTTTAGCGTGCTCGTAAAAAATTAGCTTAATTAGATATTGGTAAAGACTAGATTCAGTAGATTTTTGGTCCATAACTTCGTAGGGATCAAAAATTGAAGGAATTGACCAAAGCCCTTATAGAGATCCGATTGAGCTCATTTTTTACGAGGACCCTTAAAAAAATAATGGAAATAGAATGAATTGCTTGGATCATTTACGTGAGACTCCTAGATGGACTCCATATTACATCTGTATTCTATCGGCAAAATAAGGATAGATACAAAATGAGTTTAGAGAGAATTAGAGAAGTTTTGAATTATCTCATCTCACAATTCACAAGGGTTTAGATAAAGCCCTTTGATCCAATTAAAAGTGTTTTGACTGTTGTTTGTTCTTTAATTCTTCTCTCACAAGTGTTGTTTATTCTTTAAATCCATTGTAGGTATTTATTGCTTATTCACGGTGAGACTCCCAATTTAATCTAATTCTACATGATTTTTGAGATTTGAGAGAACATCGTCCCCTATGTCCGATCTACACAAGCATCATACAAGAATCCCCGTACGTCCGATCTACACAAAGCACTCAACAATATTTCAGAATATTTGGACATGCTCAATTACAATCGATGTTTGCTTAAAAAAAAAAAAAAATAAAGAACCAAAAAACTCTTTTTTGTAAAAACTCAAATTGCTAATTTTTCCATCGCCTTCCTAACTTTATGTTGTATTTGGCTTTTCTGTTTTTTGATAAATAAGCAAACCTTATGGATTCGTTAATAGTTTTAGCAACTCAAATAGTCAGATATGAGAGAGAGAGAGAGAGAGAGAGAGAGAGAGAGATCGAACATACCTGAACATCTGTAACGTCACAAACGCAGACCCTTCCGTTATAAAAGATAGTCAGCGGCTGGTGTTCCTCTCTCTCCTCCTCCTCCCGGTGGCGGTGGTTGTCGTCGGATTCCGGGAAACGGAGAGCCACACAAGGCGGTACAAGACGGAGTTCCAAGTTACAATTCCTCTTCATTCTCTAAAACCCAAGATATAAAACGATACAGTACTACCAAAGCCGAAGTTTTGAAAACCCACCACAGCTATGGAATATATGTATATACATATAGAGAGAGAGAAAGATGTATATGCCTTTATATATAGTGATACAGGGAGGGTGGTTTGTTGGGGGTGATATGGGTCCCAGAGAAAAAACAACGTTTTTATTTTCAAAATACGCAACGACGCACACAGAAGGGGTGCGTGGAAGAGACACCGAGGAGGGAAAATCGGCGGGCGAGGAAAAATTGAATGCAACGTGGAGAAGAAACTTAAAAGCACGTGGAAAACGATTTCCCCACCACCCAACAAAAACCGCCCCCTTTTTTACTGCGTCCACTTTGCATTCATTTCATTTCCCTGTTTTATTAGAATGGATTTTATATATACTTTAGGTATGGCCTTTCTGGAAGCCACGTTTTAAAGATTATATTATACACTTCCTTTTTTTTTTGTTTGACGATTAAGGGTGTTCAGACCATCTTACTGGCACATCGACTAGTTCTCTCCCTAGTCAAGTCAAAGAGCGGCCTCCCATGCTGATATTTTGGGATTTACAAGAATTTTCTTTCTTGCAGTTGAGATTAGTGTATGCTATTCTTTAAACGAATTTTGCATCTGTGAGTCCTTGTACACTTATTGGAGTGGAATTGTCGTATACTATAGTCTAGAACCGCACCTAAAATACACACCCAAATACAAAAAAGCACACATAAATGTGTTGGGGTTCACATGCTAATATTTTGGGATTTACAAGAATTTTCTTTCTTGCAGCTGAGATTAGTGTACGCTATTTTTTAAACGTCTTGACGCAGTGGAATTCACGAGAGACTAGTTAGCGTACTAGTTCAAACGAAAATAGGTCTCGAATCCACGAGATTCTTGAATCCACAAGAAGAAAGAGAATAACTCTGATTTATAATTGATTAAAAGTTGCATAATAATAGAGGTTACATGCCCTTTTATAGGGAAAACTAGCAAACCCTAGCAAAAACTTACCAAAAAATAAAGAATCCCGAAAATTGGGGAAACTTCCAAAATTGAAAACTAGAAAGAAAAATAAGAAATTCCCAACTGGAAACAACGAAAACGGAATTACATGCTAAGAGTAATTCGTAATCTAATTATTACCTAAAATAGCAAAATTACTAAATTGAAGGCCTAAACGAATGAATTTGGCCGAAATCCACCATTAGTCACGATTAGGATGGTGAGTATTGATCGCAGCGCGATTCTTCTTCAGCCCACCAAGTTTAGGCCTACTCCGGGCTCGTCGATAAATTGCCGAAATTGGCAATCGTCAATAAGAAGTTATTTGGGCCTCTTAGGCTTTGACCGGTCCAATTGATCATAAAATTAGGCCGCTACTTGTTCTGCATCAAATTTTGCATCTGTGAGTCCTTGTATGCTTATTGGAGTGGAATTGTCGTATACTAAAGTCTAGAACCGCACCTAAAATACACACCTAAATACAAACAAGCACACATAAATGTGTTGGGGCTAACACACACTATACAATCAGTATGTGTGGTTCCTTATATTTATGTGAGTGTTTATGTATTTGGGTGTGGTTGTAGATTAATGAGTTGGTTAATAGGTTGTTTTTTTCCAAGTAACGAGGGGACTTTACATACGGAATATCTAATGAATGTTATACAAAATATCCTTCGTTGTGCGCTGACGAAGGATTGAAATAGTTTCTCTCATTTGATAAAATGGTATTTTTATAAAATTAAGTGGGTCGCAAATGAGGAAATCATTTGCTAAAATCAACCTATTTCTTAACAAATGATTTTCTCATTTGCTATTTGTTAAAATCAACCCACTTGATTTTATGAGATTCCCATAAAAATCAAATGGAAAATAAGGCCTAATATGATAAATGGTTGCTGTATACATCCCCAAAAACGTAGAGTATGCACAATATTCTGTATCCTATTACACATTCTCTTAATTGAACACCAAAAACTTTGTATCTTGAATCAGAAAAATTCGTTACCACGAAAATTCATAACTTTTGTGCCGTGAAACCACAAAATTCATAGATTGGACCTAAAAAATTCATATGTTGGGCTACAAAGTGTTTGGGTTGATTTTTTGCCTTTCTTTGGGGTTGGTTCACAAGTAGCGTATACTGGTGTACTCGTGATTCTTTTAAGCTTTATATTCTTTTCAAAGGTTAGAGAAATTTTTTTTTGCCGATGAAAAAAAATATTGTAGAATTAACTACAAAAGTTCATACGAAGTTATGTATCGACAAAAAATCCGTAACACAAGTCACAAATATTCAGATGTTAAACCACAAAAATTGAAACGACCACCAAATTTATACATCGGGCAACAACAATTCATAAATAAGCCACAAAATTTATAAGGACATATGAGAGACCCCAAATAAAGGGGTGTGTATTGAAGTATTTTACCAACACGAGTCCATAGATAAGATTTTATCTTTATAAAAAAATATACATAATGATTTTTTGTTGTAAGACTAATTAAGGCTCTGTTTGTTTTGTTGCAAAATGAGTTCGTCTAGAATACTTCTCCCATTTTAGTTTCCAATGTTTAGTTGAACAACATATATTTGTTAAACAATTTTCCAGGGAAACTAATTTTTGTGGATGGCAAAAAATTAAGTACGTCTGAAACTTTGGTAAATAAATTTTTGTGGAGAGCCCATCCTATGTGCACCAAAATATATATACACACACTGAAATGAGTGTGATGTGGGTCCACGCAAGTTGGGTATAAAACATATTTTTTGTCCAGAATTCCTTAACATGTACGTATAGAAATATTTATAGTCCCGGTTTAATAATGGTCGTTATGTCAACGCTGGCGTTGAGATTTATGGAACCCTCCACAAATCTTTGACTACGAGAAACATCTGCAAATTTAAAATAACAAAATACTCCTTCTGTCCCTTTTTAAGTGATTCATACGAGAATACGTGCAATCTCAAACCCCTAAAAAATATATTTCTCTATATAACTTTTTAATTTGTTTTATACCAAATTAAAGTGCTCATTGAGTACTTTAATTTGGAGAAAAAAAATTTAAAAACGATATGCGAAAGTACATTTTTAAACGTCCGTAAAAATACACGTTTCCCAAGTGGATCATTTAAAAAGGAACGGAAGGAGTAGAACTTAAGAGTTATTATAAAAAGTTAGATGATGTAAACAAACATACTCCGTATCATCAAGCTAATTGAAAATTTGATTCGAAAATAGAAGAAATTAATGAACGTGCCATTAGATCAAGGTGTGTATTAAATCATGTGCCCACTAAAAATGAGCACTAAAAACACATAAAATTCGCGCATTAATTCGAATCGTTGGATCTTGAAATGCACGACCCGAATTTGTTCGGCGCAAACTCTTTATTTACAGAGGCGCTGTAAATAAGTATTTCTCAATGCATTTTCAAACAACCAATTAAACTATAAATTCTGATGTTCAGTTTCAACGTGGTAGAAACACAATTAATTTATTTCGTGCAATAGTCGATAAAACTAAGGATCTAGGAATATATTATACGAGGCGGCATGATCTTGTTATTTTATTTGAGAAGATTTCACTTTTGATTAGTTAAACGTAAATTTTAAGAGGGATTTCGCTTTACGGGATTCTTTTCACAATTATTGGTCAATTTCCGGGATATTTTTAAATCAATGTATTTTTGTTAAATTTTGAAGTATTTTTCTTTGTCCAAAACAAAAGGTACAGCCCAAAGGCTGCGGGGATCAGAGACAATGACGTATTTCTGCAGTTAATGTATTCTTCTTCTTAGCTTTTGATCAAATCCATTATTCGTCTGGACGATAAAAATACAATTAAAAAACAGTAACAAAATATAATGAAGCAGAAGAAAATAAAAACAATAAATACGAAAAATAAGACTAAAAACACTAGTACGTAAAAATAATTTTTGTATTTAATGAAATTTTACTTAACCTCTGACTAGTAACTTTTAGCAAGACAAATGTTTAATCAAAAGGTTTTCACGAAAACAGAAAAAGTAATACCAGTGGGTGTTACAGGTCAAGGGTGTTTTTAGAATAAACTGATTTTTTTACAGTTTTTTATATGATATATTATGAGAGAATGATCTGTCTTAGTTTTTGAAAAAAACTATTTTTTGTTAGTTGAACAACGGTGATGCATTTCGTTCATGGAAAACACCTTTTTTTTTGATTTATTTCGTACTAATTTTAAGTTCAACCACTTGATGTGGACATATCATATACAGATCGTTACGAGCCAGTTCACCGGTCTCTTTTATTTTCATGGCCCATGGGACGGGACAGTGACGGCTACAAAGCATCGCTTGGCATGTGGATGGTAGCAAAGTACAAATGAAATTTATTTTATAAGTTTTCTCATGCATGATTGAAACGTTTCTTAAACTTTTTTTTTTTTTTTCGAGGATTAAAAACGAGATGACATTCAAAATAGCTGTTAAAGTATGGAGTAAAAATTACCGACAATCTATTTTAAGTTTTGAGAGATGTTTTTTCGGGTAATGAGTGTGGAGGAATAGATAGGGAAACAAAAGTACTCTCTCTGTCTGTGTTTGCAGTCCATTTTTTAATATTTGCGTCATATTTTAAATTGTCTTTATCTATAATTTATTATGGGATTCATGATTTTAAAAATTTCGTATAATAAAATTAATTGAGACATGTGAAATAAAATTCATAGTATTACATATTTTTAAAGATTCGTATAGAAAGATATGCAAGAGTACAAATTTTCAAGGGGTATGAAATAGTGAAATGGACAAATAAATACGGACAACAGAAGTAAATTAATACTCCCTCCGTCCGGATATCTTATTCTATTTTGGGAGTTCGTGCCACTTTTTAAATGATTATATCTTATAATTTATAATGTTTTATGTAATTTTAAAAATATTAGTTTATATAACTAATCGAGATCTATCAAACAAGATCTATGCTGGATATATAATTACTTACCAATTTAAAGACATTACTATTTTTTTTTATCCAATTGCAATAGAACGAGAGACAAACAAATCCAAATGGAGAGAGTAATAAAGAAAAACTTATTACGAACCGTGCTAAAAAAGAAGAGCTTGGGTTGGGTGGTTCTTTAAAATCAAAACCAACAAAGTCTTTGGTAAGTAATCGTGATGTTTCAAAAATCTACATAGCAGAAATGCTAAGTGTCTAGAAATAATATTGAAAAATTACCCAAAAGTCACTCTTTTCAATTTTCTGGTACTTTCTAAGTAATGTTTCTGTGTATGAAGCGCTGCTAATCTGCATGGAGACGCTCTCGGGGTTTGTAAACTTGTGTTCCTTGCCATGGCAGTCAATTGTCCATAAAGCACTTTTCAAAATAGGATTTGTTATCCTGAAAATGAATGTGAGCACATGAATAAGTGATCCACTATGGTCCCCATCATAATTCCTAGTAATAGTTCAATTCATTTCCCACCTGTTTTTCGTTGTCCCAAAAATATCCCACCTCACACATGGAAATATCCCACCTTACTTTTTTATTACTTTGTTGACTAAAACACTCATTTCTCATCCGTCAATGACTCAAATTGGCCTCAGCCCGGCTTGAGATTTCTCGAGGATTCGATCAAATCATTAATTTAGAATCTTAAACGTGTTAAAAAAAATTTGTTTTACTCCCTCCGTTATGAATTTCTTATCTATTTATGGCTATGTATGTCATTTTTCAATTACTTATATCTTTCAATTTATAATATTTTTTACAATTTCAAAATTTTTGTTTAATAGTACTCATTGAGAACTATTAAACGAGATTGATATTGAATATATATAACATTATATATTAGAAAATATAACCAATTTCTTAAGGCATGCAACAAGGCAATCTTGGAGGCCTCCGAGTTTTTGAGGGCTGTCATAGTCTCCAATGAGATTAAAGGAGGAACATAAGGTGATCATGTTCCGGAGCAGACAAAGTGGGAAAAACCTTTGCGTGGTTGGGTGTGAGTAAATTTTGACGGAGGGTTAGACAAAATAAACAAGACAAGCGGATTGGGCATTGTAATTCGTAATGTTGATGGGTCCTTTAGGGCGGCAAGAGCTGTTCATGTTGGCAACTTGATGAACTCAACGGTCCTGGAGGGGATGGTAGCTAGGGAAAGTCTAGTCTTTGCTAAGGAATTGGGATTGCAAAAGGTCCATTTGGAAGGAGACTCGCAATGTGTGATCCAGTTGATTCAGAAGGAGGAGGAAATTAATACCGAAGTAGGCACGCTATTCGAAGATATTCATCAATTGTGGAAGGATTTCGAAGGGATCAAAGCAAGTTTTGTTAGACTGATTGTCAATTCAGTGGCACACTTGGTGGCCAAAGATGCAGTGAGAGGGAGCGGTACTTGTACGTGGGAATTCTATCTCCCCCTATCCCCCCCCCCCCCCCCCCCCCCCCCCCCCCCTGGCTCTTATCTTCTCTTGATGAGGAGATGAGGCCCGTTTGATGTATTTGGTTTTTCTCTTTAGCACTCTTTTATGAAATTATTCCTAAACTTTGGCAAAAAAAAAAAAAAAGTAAAAATGGACAACAAATATGGGACGGAGGGAGTAGTACACACACACAGGTAGTCAATTTTTTCCTAAATAGAATTTCAAAATTTGATTTTTTTCCTTTTATCATTTACTTTTATTATCATTTTTTTTTTGTCATTCGTCATTCATAACCTATTAGATCTGTTAAGGGACTCGATCCCGGAATACAACGTGGGACATCCAAGAGTTTTACCACATGTGCTAGCCAACATTTACTTATCGTTGAAAACGCTCAAAATTGGGTTTTCAAATTACAATTGAGCTCAACTTTTTAAAACTCAATAGGACCCTAACTACTAATACCTGGTATTTTATACCCACTCCATTTAAGGGGGAAGGGTATTTCAGTCCAACATTGGCCTTAAATTCATTTTCCCATCCATTTTATTAACAGAATCATCCATTTTATTAACAGAAGGGGTGAATGTGATGGATTTTCATACATGAGGGGTGAAAGTGTTGGATTTTATAGATGAGGGGGTGAAAAAGACAAACGGTGATAGATTAGGGAGTGTACAGTAAATTAAGCCAATACCTGGTGGCCTCAAAATTGGGCATTCTGAGTAGGCTCCACACTGCTTTTTGTTGGGCGTTGCCCCAGGACTACCACTGAATGGGCGCTTCTGCTACTAATTAAAACATTAAGAGGTCAATTTTTGTCTAATAACATAATTGATTATTACTTCTCATGTGTAGTTGATAACTTACTTCTTTACATTGATTAAGCTTTCATTTAGTTATTCAGGGCCCTTGGAATGTTTGGCTTTGGAGTGCAAAAATTATTTTCCTTTTAATGTTTTTGGCAAGGAAAGAAGAGGCCTAGTGCATTAAGGGAACTAAATGATAAATACGATTAGCCAGGGGTTAAGGCCTAGTTTTTCAAAAGATTTATCAAGATTTGTTAAAATCACCCTTTGATTCTATCAAATAAAGAGGAAGGTTGATAAAATCTTAACTTTTTTGAATGTCAAATGGAAAACTCAGCCTCAAGACTACTAGCTAGTCCTAAGGGGACTCAACCGCCATGAATGCATATATAATTACTAGCATCATCAAAAGAAAGGTACGTTGTTCTGGTATTCCAATTACTTGAGCAATACTCTACTTCACACGACAAATCGACTTACTTAGGCATCAGAGGCTGGTTGACTAACACCACACCGGTGTCCCTAGTCTTTCTTTGTTTTGCAGGCCATTCATCGAGGATCGCCGAAAATTACTTCATCAATCACATTGGAGCATCATAAAAAAAATTGAGATTCGTGCGCAGGGCAGCCTAGACCTACGAACATAGGCAAACTGACAAATAATAATCGTATTGTATATGATATTGGTCAAATAATAACCTTCCAGTTCAAAAAAAAATAATAATAACCTTCATGTTTTGCTTTTAAACGTAACATTAACTCACACTGGATATATGAAAACCTAAGAGTTCAAATTAACTGTTGTCTGAAAAATAAGTCTCAGTTTCTAAATTTTTCAGGTGCTATCAACTTTTTTAAGTTGCTAGAGATTTGTATTTTAAAGTCTGAGATTAGTCGAGATGCACGCAAGCTGGCTTAGAGTACACCTGATTCTTAAAAAATGCATTAATTGTATCAAAATTGATTGAGAGAGAGAGAGAGAGAGAGAGAGAGAGAGAGAACTGAAATAATTAAACGCAGAATTAATTTGTTGCGTCCATTCACATTTTGCACGAGGAACCACGTTTGCACATCAAGTAGTAACAAGTATGGATGATGATCATCAATAACCTAGAAAAAGTGCTACCTCATGCCTACCCTTTTTTTTGTAACCGGCACATGCTGCTAGTACTGGTGGCTCTAGAATTAAAGAAATTTCTAATAAAACTCCAAGTGATCCAACCAAGAAAAAAAAAGGACAAGTGGAATAGTGGATCACGTAGTGCGTAAACACGGTGTAGTGCACTACATCTGGCCGTCCTATCTCGGATCTAATCTGAGTAAGTCAATATACGGTGTAGTGCACTACATCTGACCGTCCATTTCGACAATACACGGGTCGGATTTAATCCAAGCAATATATGCATTGTGGAAATGGACGGTCGGATGATGCACTACACGGTGCAGTGCGTTTTACGCACTCCACCATCCCCCAACCCAGAAGGAAAAAAAAAAAAAGTTGAGTAAATTTCATGTGACCCAATTAAGCAAATCACATGGTAAGTACTGGAAGAGGTTGAGAAATGTACTTAAAAAGAAATACTATTTGGTTTGGCAGTTCAGATATGATCATTTCCCCTAACTTTCATTTATTTTTTTGTGTGCATGTGGGACAATGTTCTTTTTTGACAAAGGATAAAGAAATTATATATGGCGTGAAACATGTGTCGAAATGTATTGCAAATTATAAGAAACCTTAGACGCAATTTTCCTACCATTTGAGGGTTGATCAAGCTGACTTGGGATTGGATGGATGTTACCATCAGACATCCGATTTTGATTTGATAAGGAGATTCTCATGTTGTCAATTCGTAGGAGAGAGACGTAGGAATCAAATCGACGAGAGTACCGGAATGGTCTTCATATATTCGTGCGTACCATATTTAGTTTTGTCTCAAGCGATATCAAAACTGTTAACTTTGCATAGTCTAAATATAAAATTTTCGAGGTCCATCAGGTGACATGATAGTTATGACAATCCATAACATGGCAGATACTTGAACGGGGTCACATGTGATTTAAAAACAACATCATTGTTGAGGACGTGCAAAAATCCTACTAATTACCTAAACCAAATGAATCGACCTAATTCGCAATTTGAGAAGATGCATGGGTTGAGTTGAGCGGGAGATGGGAATTTTTTTTCGACGAATATTATAGTTGGCTGCAAGCTAGATAATTTCTTGCTACATGTGTGACTTGTAATAACCCGAAATTTCGTAGATAAAAATTTCGATTTATTAATTCGATTAGTTATTTTTAATATCGCTAAATAAAATATTTTATTAGTTAGTTAAATAATTTGAATGAAACTAGATCTAGTTTGTTTATTTTCTTTTATTTATTTTTCCGCGCCGTAAAATCAACGCGTGCACACCGAGTATTTCACTACATCGCATCCGGAAGGCCTACTAATTTTCCCAACTCCTATGTTGTCCTATTTTGACTAGCCTTAGCCTATTTAAAACCCTAATTAGACATGTGTTCAATTTTGTCTTCCTACCAATTTTGACTTTACTAAACCTAATTTGTATTTTTTTGAATTAATGAGAAGAAAGAAAATTTGACTACTTAACAAGGTAGGCTACTTACCCAATTACAATCTTCTATAAATAGCTCACTCACCTTGCTTCATTTCTCACACCAAAATCTCCCAACTTCTCCACTTTGTGATTTCTAGTGTTCTTGAATGAGTTCTTGAGTGTTCTTGTTGAAACTCATCCTAAACCACCACACTCCACCACTCTCGACCACCCCTAGATCTTAGAAAGGTAGAATAAGTTAGCAAGAAAGTGTTCGAGCAAAGGTCGACTAGTCGTTACGCCGCTGGAATTCAACTAGCTAATCGGCTTCCGACTAATCATCGGAATTAAGGTAGATACTTTATCTTAACTTTAGATTAGTATTTACTAGTTCATATTAAGGAGGTTATTATTTTGCTTAAACATGCCTAATTATGATTAAACGTGATTATGTTGGTGATTAGTGATTTTATGAACAATTAGACTTTGAAAATCACACTTAGTCGTTACTATGCACGATTTAAAATTTATTTATCAAAATGCACCGTTATAATGCCTGATGGACTTTTGGAAACCTAAAATATCCAGTTATAATGCCCGAATGAAAATCGACTTTTCAAATTTACGCCGTTATGCTGCCCAATTGATTTTTGGAAAATAGCCGACTAAATTTTTCTTAAAGCAACTTCAAAATGTTTTGACTGTACTTGGACTGTTGAGATTAACCCAAGGCTAACACCCTTGAGGGTCTGTCAAAAAAGATATGCCTAGCGCTGTCTAAGAAAGGAATGGTGCTAGTAACTGCATTCGTGCGGCCATCCAGCCTGGGACTCTCCTGGTTATCTCATTTGTCTAAAGAAAGTCACCAATAAGATTTTATACCTAAAGTAACACGGTTATCGGGAAATATTTTTTTAACGAAAAGTTTATCGTGAAACGATTTCTAAACAAAAGATTTTTATGTAATATGGCATGTGCATGTTTTCCGAGACGGTACGACACGACACGTTTTTCAAGAAAATGATCAATTGTTTTTACAAGAAGAAATAGAGATGAGAATGAAAATACTGTTGTAAATAAAATACTGCCATTGGAGTCCCGCCTCAGTTCCCCGGTGTGAACTGGTGGTCAAAGCTCAATGGAACTATACTATAAACAATACTGCCATTGGAGTCCCGCCTCAGTTCCCCGGTGTGAACTGGTGGTCAAAGCTCAATGGAACTATACTATAAACAATACTGCCATTAGAGTCCCGCCTCAGTTCCCCGGTGTGAACTGGTGGTCAAAGCTCAATGGAACTATACGGTAGTGCTGTTTGAAGTTTCTCCTCAAATTCCGCGGGTGAATTTGACGGTCAGAACTTACTCAGTACAACACATAGTAAACGGATCTTATAAACAGGCTGTTAAGTTCGGTGATATAAGAAAACCGGGACTATGTCGTGTGTGACGCGGAGTTAGCGGACCTCATACTGCAGGAGTCAGTTTATGGGTAGCCGACCCTTCGAACGGAAAGGTTGGTGACCGTTAGAAAGGGGTTGTAGAACGGGCCAATAACTTTCGAGAGATGTGAGATGTTGACATGGTTGAAATTTGAAGAAGAATGCTGTTATACGAGATACTGATACTGTACTCTGATTTTTATTAAAAGAAACGAGATACTGATACTATACTCTGATTTTTCTTAAAAGAAACGAGATACTGATTTTATTAAAGCTGCACTCTGATTTGGATGTGATACTGATGCATTGACACGCATGAACTTACTGTTTTGATAAATGATTTTTCAACTATTTACCTGCCACCTACAATATTGTTCTAGAATTGCTAGTTTAAGATTAAGGTAGGGTATCTATTGAGCGTCCTCGCTCACGGTTCGCCCTGGCATAATACCACGATGTTGCTTCGCAACTCTGGCTATTATGCTAGATTATCATAATGAACAGGAGGACCTCTACGGAGAACACGGAGCCGGAGGAGCTGCCGAGATGGAGATCCACCAGGCGGAGAGATTTGCGGAGCCGTAGAACCCACCCAGTCTACCTTTTTGTAATCTGTGAAGGATAGATCATCTATATGTATTTTTGGTTATTATTATTACTGTTTAAGACCGACTTTAAATTGTAATAATAATCCATAACGTATCCCAAAAATGCGGGGCGTTACAAGTGGTATCAGAGCCCTAGGTTCAAACACTCGGCCTTGGGTAGAATGGGTAGATCACTTTCCGAGAGCGTAACTTGAATAGATGTCCGTACTTTGTACTTTTGCTACTCTACAAATATCCTATTTGCTAATGGTGTTGTTATAGGCATATATGAGCCATTACGAAGCGTAGGGAAGCGAAACATGAGAACACTTAGGATTTGACTGTTTGTGACATGTGTCCTGCTCACATGTCAGTTTCAGTATAAATATGTGCTCAAAGATAACGTTTAGCAGCAGTAAATCCTTTCCGAATTTAGATTTTAGCCGTAGTGTTGTGCTATTATTTTCAAAAAGGGTATTCTAGACTGAATCTCCCTACGAATTTCCAACTCTAGAATGGCGATTACACGTAACAATGGTGAGGACTCGTCCAACAGAACCAACGGTAACCCTGACCTCGCACAACTCATGCAAGCCTTCATTGCTGCGCTCAACGCAAACCGACCCCCACCTAACAACCCACCTGGACCCATGACCCGTACTCAAGCGATGAACGAGTTCTGCAAGAGACGACCACCTGTCTTTCACGGTGAACCTAACCCTACCCTAGCCGAGGCTTGGCTGAAGGAGATCAAGGTGATTCTCAGCACTCTAGGAATCAACCAGGATAACCACCGCGTAGCTCTCACTGCCTACCAACTCCAAGGAGAAGCCCGACACTGGTGGGAGATGATTGAGGTCACTTATAACATTGAGACCATGACTTTCGAGGAGTTTGAGAATATCTTCTTGGACAAGTACTTTCCTGCTCCAGTAAAGCAGGCAAAGATCCAGGAATTTCAGAACCTACAGCAAGGTTCAATGACGGTGACGCAGTACGTCGCTAAATTTGAGGAGCTGTACCGCTATGGTCGTGCTACTATCCCTACTGAGGAGGACAAGGTCCGGAAGTTTGAATGGGGACTTGGCTCGACTCGCAAGATAGTGATGGGAATGGGCTATACTACCTATGCTGAGGCAGTGAAATGTGCCCTAAGGATGGAGAGAGAAGAAGCAGATTTTAGGACTAGGCGTCAAGGAAGTGGCTCAGGAGGACCTATCAGGACTGTGCAGAACGACAACGATCGTGGGCCCTACCCAGCCAGACCTAACCAAGTTAACCCCCAGCCTTGGAGGGGGAATGAAGTCAGGCAAGGACCGCCGCCACAAAATTCTAACAACCAACTAGTCAAGTGTTACAACTGTGCGGGCTATGGACACTACAGTCGCAACTGTCCTCATCCGAGGAAGGACGGTTTCACCTATGGGAATCAGCAGCAGCCGCAGCCGCCTCAGAACTATGGCAAACAGCCTATGCAACAGAACGCTAAGCCAGCACATCAGAATAACTGGAATGGAAAGCAGCAGGTCAAGGCACCTCAGAACGGGACAGGACGCTTGTATGCTCTGCATGCTGAGGATCACATCCAGGAGCAGGAACCTTCTGTGATTCAAGGTACGCTACTGCTATTCAGTACCTGCGTACAAGCTTTATTTGACATTGGAGCATCGTGTTCGTTTATAGCAGCTGCATGCGTATCTACGCTAGGATTAGACACTGAACCCCTAGAGAACCAGATGACAATAGCATCACCTTTAAGCGCTAGTTTACCAGTTAATCTAATCTGTAGAGGCTGCGAGTTAGAAGTAAGTAATATTCGACTAACTTGCAATTTACGCGTGATCGAGATGGTTGACTTCGGCTTAATTATGGAGATGGATTGGCTGTCAACTCATCGAGTTGTCGTTGATTGCCATCAAAAGATAGTAACAGCTTTCACCCTGATGGGACATGCTTTCGTTTTAAGGGGGATAGACAGGTTGTGAATTCGGCGACTCGACGCTCGTAATGGCAGAACCAACTGTTCGGATGGCTAGCTAGTCTCCAGTTGGAAGAATCTGACCGAGAAGAGTTAGGACTGCCACACATCGTCTGTGACTATGCTGACGTGTTTCATGACAATCTACCTAGATTAACCGCCACAAAGATAGATCAATTTTACCATCAAGCTTTAACCTGGAACCGCCCTAATACCATATAGCGCCGACAGAACTGAAGGAATTGAAGACCCAACTACAAGAGTCGTCAGAGAAATGATACATCAAACCGAGTACTTCACCATGAGGAGCACCTGCACTGTTTGTGAAGAAGAAAGAAGGAACCTTACGGCCACCCTTGTCGATCACAAGTTTGACTGACGCCGGAGAGATAGGATTACTAGAACCTGAAATGGTTAGAGACACGACGAGAAGATTAAGCCTATCTAACAGAGACTGCTTACTGCACAGAGCCGACAGAAGAGTTATGCGGATCGAAGAAACAGACCCTTGTCGTTCAAAGAAGGAGACCACGTGTTTCTAAAAAAAAAAATTTTCGGCCCCGAAGAGGAGTAATTAGATTCGGGAAGAAAGGGAAGCTTTCTCCGCGATATATCGGCCCATTTGAGATTTTGGAGAAAATTGAACAAGTGGCCTACCGATTAGCACTCCCGCCACAGATACCGAGTGCATAACGTTTTTCACGACTTCATGTTAAGGAAGTATCTCGCCCTGCCAAAACACGTGTTAAATTAGGAATATCTCGACATAAATGAGGACGTAACTTTTAAGGAAGAACCAATTGAAATCCGGGACAGCATGGAGAAGCGTATCCTCAACAGAACCATTCAGTTAGTACGAATATTATGGAAAGATCGAGAAATAGAGGAAAAACCTTGGGAACGGGAAGAAGCCATGAGAGCCAACTATCCACAATTGTTTCCATCCGTTGAGTAATTCGAATTTCGAGGACGAAATTTGTTAAGGGGGATAGGTTGTAATAACCCGAAATTTCGTAGATAAAAATTTCGATTTATTAATTCGATTAGTTATTTTTAATATCGCTAAATAAAATATTTTATTAGTTAGTTAAATAATTTGAATGAAACTAGATCTAGTTTGTTTATTTTCTTTTATTTATTTTTCCGCGCCGTAAAATCAACGCGTGCACACCGAGTATTTCACTACATCGCATCCGGAAGGCCTACTAATTTTCCCAACTCCTATGTTGTCCTATTTTGACTAGCCTTAGCCTATTTAAAACCCTAATTAGACATGTGTTCAATTTTGTCTTCCTACCAATTTTGACTTTACTAAACCTAATTTGTATTTTTTTGAATTAATGAGAAGAAAGAAAATTTGACTACTTAACAAGGTAGGCTACTTACCCAATTACAATCTTCTATAAATAGCTCACTCACCTTGCTTCATTTCTCACACCAAAATCTCCCAACTTCTCCACTTTGTGCTTTCTAGTGTTCTTGAATGAGTTCTTGAGTGTTCTTGTTGAAACTCATCCTAAACCACCACACTCCACCACTCTCGACCACCCCTAGCTCTTAGAAAGGTAGAATAAGTTAGCAAGAAAGTGTTCGAGCAAAGGTCGACTAGTCGTTACGCCGCTGGAATTCAACTAGCTAATCGGCTTCCGACTAATCATCGGAATTAAGGTAGATACTTTATCTTAACTTTAGATTAGTATTTACTAGTTCATATTAAGGAGGTTATTATTTTGCTTAAACATGCCTAATTATGATTAAACGTGATTATGTTGGTGATTAGTGATTTTATGAACAATTAGACTTTGAAAATCACACTTAGTCGTTACTATGCACGATTTAAAATTTATTTATCAAAATGCACCGTTATAATGCCTGATGGACTTTTGGAAACCTAAAATATCCAGTTATAATGCCCGAATGAAAATCGACTTTTCAAATTTACGCCGTTATGCTGCCCAATTGATTTTTGGAAAATAGCCGACTAAATTTTTCTTAAAGCAACTTCAAAATGTTTTGACTGTACTTGGACTGTTGAGATTAACCCAAGGCTAACACCCTTGAGGGTCTGTCAAAAAAGATATGCCTAGCGCTGTCTAAGAAAGGAATGGTGCCAGTAACTGCATTCGTGCGGCCATCCAGCCTGGGACTCTCCTGGTTATCTCATTTGTCTAAAGAAAGTCACCAATAAGATTTTATACCTAAAGTAACACGGTTATCGGGAAATATTTTTTTAACGAAAAGTTTATCGTGAAACGATTTCTAAACAAAAGATTTTTATGTAATATGGCATGTGCATGTTTTCCGAGACGGTACGACACGACACGTTTTTCAAGAAAATGATCAATTGTTTTTACAAGAAGAAATAGAGATGAGAATGAAAATACTGTTGTAAATAAAATACTGCCATTGGAGTCCCGCCTCAGTTCCCCGGTGTGAACTGGTGGTCAAAGCTCAATGGAACTATACTATAAACAATACTGCCATTGGAGTCCCGCCTCAGTTCCCCGGTGTGAACTGGTGGTCAAAGCTCAATGGAACTATACTATAAACAATACTGCCATTAGAGTCCCGCCTCAGTTCCCCGGTGTGAACTGGTGGTCAAAGCTCAATGGAACTATACGGTAGTGCTGTTTGAAGTTTCTCCTCAAATTCCGCGGGTGAATTTGACGGTCAGAACTTACTCAGTACAACACATAGTAAACGGATCTTATAAACAGGCTGTTAAGTTCGGTGATATAAGAAAACCGGGACTATGTCGTGTGTGACGCGGAGTTAGCGGACCTCATACTGCAGGAGTCAGTTTATGGGTAGCCGACCCTTCGAACGGAAAGGTTGGTGACCGTTAGAAAGGGGTTGTAGAACGGGCCAATAACTTTCGAGAGATGTGAGATGTTGACATGGTTGAAATTTGAAGAAGAATGCTGTTATACGAGATACTGATACTGTACTCTGATTTTTATTAAAAGAAACGAGATACTGATACTATACTCTGATTTTTCTTAAAAGAAACGAGATACTGATTTTATTAAAGCTGCACTCTGATTTGGATGTGATACTGATGCATTGACACGCATGAACTTACTGTTTTGATAAATGATTTTTCAACTATTTACCTGCCACCTACAATATTGTTCTAGAATTGCTAGTTTAAGATTAAGGTAGGGTATCTATTGAGCGTCCTCGCTCACGGTTCGCCCTGGCATAATACCACGATGTTGCTTCGCAACTCTGGCTATTATGCTAGATTATCATAATGAACAGGAGGACCTCTACGGAGAACACGGAGCCGGAGGAGCTGCCGAGATGGAGATCCACCAGGCGGAGAGATTTGCGGAGCCGTAGAACCCACCCAGTCTACCTTTTTGTAATCTGTGAAGGATAGATCATCTATATGTATTTTTGGTTATTATTATTACTGTTTAAGACCGACTTTAAATTGTAATAATAATCCATAACGTATCCCAAAAATGCGGGGCGTTACATGACTCCTAAAAAAAATCACACATGCTGACAGACAGACTTTATTTATCTCTCCTGTATCTAAACTTCAACTACTCACTTTTCATATATTAAAATAATTTGAAATTAGAGTCAAGAAAAAAGGAGTGCATTGTGGGTGTCATAGACTTTTAGAGATGGACTCTTATTCATTTGAAGCAACTGATGTGGCTTTTGTTTTGATGCATTAGAAGATTTAAGTTATCTTTTTAGGAGTTACATCACAGATACCAAGATGTTCATAAGGTAAATTATCTTTCGAGGTCTATCAGGTGTCATCATGTTCCCTCGCAGATATCAAGATGTTCTTTTGGTACACACATGAATTACGATATCATATGTTAGCTTAATTAGGGTGTAGAAAATATAATTTAACATTGACAATTGAATTCGGGAATCTCTTTGTATATAATCGCATTCAAAAGAATTTAATCATTCACCACCATCATATATACATACAAGGATGTTCCAAGAGAACACAATTATCAAGCTATTTTAGCTCAGATTTCTTATGGGAAAATTCCCAAATTTGTTGCTAAATGGGAGTAGTGCAAGTATCGTACCTTGTCACTTCTGTCAGGGAGTGTCCCACTGCAGCTATGTTGGGATTGAAACTGAGGTCTCATCACGTGTGGGTGCATGGTGCTAGGGCTTATGGGCACATTTGATTGTCGAATTTTGTTTTAGAGGGATCGCATAAGGTGGGATTAAGGATGAAGATAGAGGGAACAAGTGAGGTCCACGGAATAATAGATGAGATTATATGAATATTGAGATTAATCTGTACCATGTTTGATTAGAGTGGGATAAAAAGATGATGTGGACTATTTTTTACAGTATTAGCATTGATCTGTGGAGACTCGAACTTGAACATTGTGTTGGAATTTTGACAATTCAATGTGAATGAATTTGTGCACATGGGTGGCTTCAATGTGAATGAATTGTGCACATGGGTGGCTTCCCATTGTAGGCTACCTAATCTTCCTCATTTCACATTAGAAGTCACCATTGTGGGCTACCTAACTTTCCCTCTTTCACACTTGGAGTTTCTCCTATAGATAGGTCACTCCTCATTGTGTTTTGCATCACACAAAACAATCCAATCCATTCCAACTAAGTTCATTTGAGAAAGGAAGAGAGACAGGCGTTAGTTAGTTCGCCAAGGCGGTCGACGGTGGTGTTTCGTCGGCTCGTGGTTCTATCCGTTGTATCCTGGGACGAAGACGTCGGTTCAACCTACAACACCCACGGTAGGCGGCGAATCTTTGTTAAGGAGAGTGTGGTTACACACGACTCGGTAGTTTCCAATCTACTGTTTGTATCTCTGTTTCGATTCTATTATTTCCGGTTCATGTAATTTGTTTACATTTTGTTCATGTATAATGTTATAAAGAGAATTTGTTCTTTGGATCTGTGATTGCCACTATATTTTCTCCAACAGTCTTAACAAAGATTTTTCTTATCGATTGGCAATCGAGTTCCAGAAAACAATTCTGTTTTGATACTGACTTTTGAGTTGCAAGAACAGAATCGAAGAAGAGACAGAATTGGTGGTATCTCGTTGAGATCATAGAGTAATCTGACTAGATTACTCGTGTGGGAAATAGATACAAACAAAAATCAGAGGCTACGGCCTAAGTCAATCGTGCGCGATTGAACTTCACTGATTAAGCCACGGCTTTAGGCAGTTGTGCGCAACTGGCCTTGATCAGTGGATTGTTTGGCTTCTGGAGCAACCTACTCTGCTTAAGCAGTGACGTTGCTTAGCCACAATCCTCTGGATCTCTGCTTTGTGATAGCAGTCCTTGTGTTGGGTTTAATAACAGCCAGTGGTTGGGCTAGTTCGGCCTAAGCGTGTGCTCTGCCTGCAAGTAATATAACCAGTGGAAGGTTAATTACTCAGCCTTAGTACATGGCCAGTGTAGTAACTTGGCACAAGGATTGGTATACTTGGCAAAGACAGAAGATGAATTGCCTTGATTGCTTAAGCAGGGAATTGTGTATACCGTTTAGGTTTCGAGGGCGCTCCGTCGAGGGCGCTGCCCTCGAACTCCCGCCTAGGGGCGCTGCCCCTAGGAACCCCGCTAGGGGGCACGGCCCCCTAGAACCCCCACCTGGGACCCCCGGGGTACGCTTGTGCGTTGTGGGTGCAAGACCATTTTTTGGTTGCTAAGTTTAGATTGTTAATCCATGCTTCTTGTCATGATTGTGAAAATAGTTTCACTAATTTGTGGTTTGTCATTTCTCAAGGTATGATGACAAAGAACAATGAGACTCCAAATATGGGAAGCTCGAGTGCTGCTACTCCTCTGCATGGAGTCCCCTCGATACCAATGTCCCATGTTGATAAGCCTGGGAAGTTTGGTCCAGGGGTTGATTTCAAGAGGTGGCAACAGAAGATGATGTTCTATCTGACCACTCTCCATCTCGCTGGGTGCTTGTCTGAGGATGCCCCAGTTGTTGCTGAAAATGAGAAGGACAACCAGAAGCGACAGGCTCTGGATCAGTGGAAGAATGCTAATTATCTGGCCAAGAACTATGTCTTGAATGCTCTTGATGACTCGTTGTACTCTGTGTTCAATGAGGCAGAATCAGCCAAGGAACTGTGGAATTCCTTGGACAAAAAGTACAAAATCGAGGGGGCTGGGCCTAAGAAATTCGTGGTGGGCCGCTTCCTTGATTATACTATGAGAGATGAAAGGCCTGTGACTGAACAGGTCCAAGAGCTCCAGATGTTGATCAATGAAATCAAAGCAGAAGGGATGTTATTGCCTGAGCCATTTTTGGTGGCTGCTATCATCCACAAGCTTCCGGGAACTTGGAAGGAGTTCAAGAGTTATCTCATGTTCAAGAACAAGGAGATGACGTTGGAGACTCTCTTCTACAAGCTCAATGTCACGAAAGGAAACCGGGCTAGAGAGATGGCTGCCAAGGAGGACGAAATGGCAAAGGCCAATATGGTGGAGCATGGTCGTCCCTCCTTAAGTGGTGTGAGAAAGAACCAACATGACAAGCGGTCTAATAAGCAGAAGGGCAAGAATGTCCATCTGGGACCAAAGGGTGGTGTCGCTAAGAAGCCCAAGGAGAAGTTCCAAGAGAAATGCTTCAATTGTGACAAGTTTGGCCATAAAGCATCAGAATGCAAGAAGCCACCTCGTCCACAAGCGCATATTGCAGAAGCCTCGGGAGGTAGTTCTGACATGAACTTCTCAGCTATGGTATCTGAGGTGAACATGGTGGGCTCAAATCCACGGGAGTGGTGGATTGACACTGGGGCTACTCGCCATATCTGCTATGACAAGAAGATGTTCACGTCACTTGAGCCAGTTAATGGGGAGAAGCTGTTTATGGGGAATTCAGCGACCTCAGATATTACTGGTGAAGGAATAGTGGTCCTGAAGATGACTTCGGGGAAGACATTGACCCTGAACAAAGTGTTGTTCGTGCCAAACATTCGCAAGAATCTGATATCTGGCTCTCTGCTGAGCAATCACGGCTTTCGCATGGTGTTTGAATCAGATAGGGTCATTTTGACTAAAGCTGGATCATATGTAGGGAAAGGTTATATGACCGATGGGCTGTTCAAAATGAATGTAATGACTGTTATCCCTACTTTTAATAAGACAACTGCCCCAGTTGCTTATGTGCTTGAGTCTTCCATTTTGTGGCATGGTAGACTAGGTCATGTTAATTATGAATCTATGCGTAGATTAGTTAACTTGGACCACATTCCAGCTTTTCATATTGATACAAATCACAAGTGTGAAACTTGTGTCGAAGCAAAGTTAACTAGAACTTCGTTTCGATCGGTTGAGAGAAGTACCGAACCATTGGGGCTAATCCACACTGATGTGTGTGATCTGAAATATGTCCAAACGCCAAATGCAAACAAGTATTTCATTACTTTTATTGATGATAGCACGAAATATTGCTATGTATACTTGCTAAAAAGCAAGGATGAAGTGTTGGATAAATTCATTCTCTTTAAGAATGAGATGGAGAACCAACTTAGCAGTAAGATTAAGGTGGTAAGAAGTGACCGAGGTGGTGAATTTGAATCACCGTTTGGGAATTACTGTGCTAAACACGGTATTATTTACCAAACCACTGCACCTTACTCGCCTTAGCAGAACGGAACTGCGGAGCGCAAGAATCGTTCATTAAAAGAAATGATGAATGCTATGTTGGTTAGTTCTGGGTTGCCTCAGAACATGTGGGGTGAAGCAGTGTTGATCGCTAACTATCTTTTGAATTTAGTACCCTACAAAAAGTTAGACAAAACACCTTATGAGTTGCTCAAAGGTAAGAAGCCTAACTTTAAGCACTTGCGAGTGTGGGGATGTCTTGCTAAAGTAGCAATACCTCCTCCTAAGTATGAGAAGATAGGACCGAAGACCGTTGACTGTGTGTTCATCGGTTATGCACACAATAGTAGTGCATATCGGTTCCTTGTGTATGAGTCTGGAGTACCAGATATACACAACCCGAGGGTTTTTCCGCGCCAGGTCAAGAGAGGAAAGTCTGTAAGCTTGTTAGATCTCTGTATGGTCTAAAGCAGGCTCCAAAATAATGGCATGATAAGTTTGACTATGCAATGATGTCTAGTGGCTTCCGCATCAACGAATGTGACAAATGTGTTTATGTCAAGAACACTGATGAAGGATATGTCATTCTGTGTCTCTATGTTGATGATATGCTCATTGTTGGTAGTAATGACAGGGTCATTCAATCTACCAAGGATATGTTGAACTCTAAGTTTGACATGAAGGATATGGGCCTTGCAGATGTGATACTAGGTGTCAAGATCACCAGAACATCTGATGGACTTGCGTTGTCTCAGACACACTATGTTGACAACATTCTTGAAAAGTTCAATCAGTCTGACACAGGCATCGCAAGAACCCCCGTGGACGTTAGTCTCCATTTATCCAAGAATGGGGGGGAAGGGGTGTCCCAATTAGAGTATTCTCGGATAATTGGGAGCCTCATGTACTTGATGAGTTGTACCAGGCCTGATATAGCCTACTCAGTAAGTAGACTGAACAGATACACGAGTAATCCAGGACATGATCATTGGAAAGCGATAGTCAGAGTACTACATTATTTAAGGTATACTCGTGATCTGGGGTTGCACTATACCAGATATCCAGCAGTACTAGAAGGGTACTGTGATGCGAATTGGATATCGGATATGAAGGACTCAAAATCCACAAGTGGATATGTCTTCACGCTTGGTGGTGCAGCAGTTGCTTGGAAGTCTTCTAAACAAACGTGTATAACACGGTCTACAATGGAATCTGAATTCATTGCTTTAGATAAAGCAACTGAAGAGGCTGAGTGGCTACGTCAGTTCCTGGAAGAAATTCCAAAATGGTCAAAACCAGTGCCAGCTATTAGTATCCACTGTGATAGTCAAGCTGCGATTGGTAGGGCTTTGAGTGCCAATTATAATGGTAAGTCTAGACATATACATCGAAGACATAATACCATTAAACAACTGCTCTCAAGTGGGGTTGTCACAATTGACTATGTGAGGTCAAAGGACAATATTGCGGATCCGCTAACCAAAGGGTTATCTCGAGAGCTAGTTGAGAAAGCATCGAGGGGAATGGGGCTAAAGCCAATACGCTCATAGTTACCGTGAGGGTAGCCAACCTAGCTGACTGGAGATCCCAAGATCTAGGTTCAATGTGACTACTTTTTGCGTGTATTCGAGGACGATCACTGAGGAGACGAGGTCTCCTACCCATTCCTGTATAAGGTGTAGAACAGTGATACCTGTAAAGTGGAAAAAAGGTTAAGCGTTGCTTTTAATGACTCTTATGCGTCGGAGATGCCGAGCGGGGTATAACAGGATACCCTTTATAAGAAGGTCACCTATGTGAGTATGAAGTGGGGCCGCTTCTGTGAGAATTCGGGCAAAATTCTCGAGAAAATACTTGCAGAACCAGGAAGGGGGGTGTCAAGGCCGAAATGAACCCAACAGTCAGAACTGAACTACGTCAGGAGAAGTCCTGTGTGACGTCTGTTGTCTAAGTTTACACCAGCGACGGAACAGTTCAAAGCAGGACTGCACACTGGTCTGTCAATAAACTCGATAGGCTATCACAAGGGAAGGTTCAAGGCCAAAAGCTACCTATCCTATGCAGGACCTATCTGTTGTCTCTCTTTCTAGGTCAGCATTATAGTTTGCATTAGAATGCATGCCAATTTCATTCATGGGGGGGATTGTTGGAATTTTGACAATTCAATGTGAATGAATTTGTGCACATGGGTGGCTTCAATGTGAATGAATTGTGCACATGGGTGGCTTCCCATTGTAGGCTACCTAATCTTCCTCATTTCACATTAGAAGTCACCATTGTGGGCTACCTAACTTTCCCTCTTTCACACTTGGAGTTTCTCCTATAAATAGGTCACTCCTCATTGTGTTTTGCATCACACAAAACAATCCAATCCATTCCAACTAAGTTCATTTGAGAAAGGAAGAGAGACAGGCGTTAGTTAGTTCGCCAAGGCGGTCGACGGTGGTGTTTCGTCGGCTCGTGGTTCTAGCCGTTGTATCCTGGGACGAAGACGTCGGTTCAACCTACAACACCCACGGTAGGCGGCGAATCTTTGTTAAGGAGAGTGTGGTTACACACGACTCGGCAGTTTCCAATCTACTGTTTGTATCTCTGTTTCGATTCTATTATTTCCGGTTCATGTAATTTGTTTACATTTTGTTCATGTATAATGTTATAAAGAGAATTTGTTCTTTGGATCTGTGATTGCCACTATATTTTCTCCAACACATTGGCCATCCAAGTCCGAGTTTCTAACCACTGAAGCAACACCGCGTTTCTTGGCATTTATGTCAACAGTAGAATAGTAGTTTTTGGTCACCACTTAATGGGTGGGCCTTGTGAGTTTGCTAGTATTTCCTTTCGGGCCTGTACTAGTCCAGTCGCACTGTTATTCCCTCCCTTAGAAAACCCAACAGCACCAAACTAATTGAAGGCCCATGGGTTTCGCGATCCAATCACACTCCATACAAGCAAACTAAGGAATAGTTTTTCAAAAGATTTTAGCAACCCAGTTGTTAAAATCAATCATGATTTTAGTAAATGAGTTCACCAGGTGCTAAAATCATAGTATTTCAAATTAAAAAATTAAGTGTTTCCGTGTATTATTTTTTGAATTTTTCACACTGAATTAAAGTACACGAGGAGTACTTTAATTTGGTGCGAAAAAAAATTGAAAAACGATACACGAATCCACTTCATTTTTTGATTTCAAAACCCTAATTTTAGCACCTGCTGAACTCTTTTGTTAAAATCAACCTGATTTTAACAACTGAATTGCTAAAATCTTTTGGAAAACTATGCCCAAAAACAAAGTCCAATACACTTACTTGGTGTTTGGCCAACGATTTATTGCATTTTCAACTTCTTGTTTATTGCATTTTCAATCTTTGATAAAATGTGTGTTCAGTTTTTGACATTAGAGGCCATAAGTGAAAAGTAGCTTTGGAGGAGCTTTTCAACTTCAAATCTTCTACTTCCTAAACACTACTTTTTTTTCAAAATGCATTTTGTACATTTTTCTCAAACACTCATATCAGATTCAAAATACATTCTAACCATATAATTTAAAAGGCCAAAAAAAAAAAATAAAAAATCAAAAGCTAAAAATAAGGCTCTCAAACACCCCGTTCTTTTCAAGGCATTAAACGAGCAGTTAGTTGGGACGTTGGCGAGGTGCGTCACCTAGCCGAGTAGACGAAACCGGCTCAATGTGGCTATTTACTCCAAGCTATTATCCCCTGCAACAAAGCAATAGTCACACCTTCCAATCATCCCGATCATAATACAAGTCTGAGATTGTGAAATGTCCTAATTACCCAGTGTGTGATACGTGGCTTGTTTCCATTGGTTAAACAGAATCGTGTGGTGGGGAAACAGCCGCACAAACCCCGTCGATGGAAACGAAGACCGTGTGTTGCTCCGTCACTGTCCCTCTCTCAATTGTATCGCCGCAGCACCATCTCCCTCAATCTCTCCGCCCAGTCTCTCTCTAAAAACCCGAACTATAGATATATACTCCTAACTCTAATTTCTCTCTCTCTCTCTCTCCATCCCCTCTCTCTACATCGACATACATACTTGCAATCACAGCCTCCTCTTTTAGCGCGATGGCTGTCGTTTTTCAAGCAATCGGAGCAGCTACGGCTCTCTCGTCCGCCAATGTCTTCGATTCGAAGCGAATTCAGTTCTCATATGGCAGATCGCTATCAGGTTCGGTGTATTTTCTTCTCTCATTTTCCGCGATTCTGTATCGCTTTGGCAAATTACAAATGAATTTGCTTTAATTGTTCTCGTACGAGTTCTGATTTATTGTTTTTTGTTTCCGTAGAGAGGAAAGCAAGCATTTGCGCTGTAAGATCTGATGGGATGTTGTACTCTGGTTCGAGTCCGAGAGGTCGCAAACCGGAGCCATTGATTTCCAATGCAGTTGCAGTAAGTCGAATTCAAATACATGTAAATAGTTGGTTAATCATGAAATGTTTTATTGCTGGAATTAGCGTTAATTAGTTTCGAATTTTGTAGACAAAAGCTGAGGGTTCAACGGCTTCTGCGGCATCGAAACCTGGGTATGCTCAGTTTATTAATACTTTATATATTAGCATGGATTATTTACTTTTTTGTGTGTAAATTCAGCTTTTGTCGTTTCTTGCTGTTTAGCTCAACAAGCACGGTACCGTGCTATGTAGGGGATTATAAATTCAATGATTTTTATCCCTTATCTATGCACGATTTGACTCTAAATGTAAAAATTGTATGAAAAGAAAAAGTTTAAATGTGAGGGGAAGTATGAGGGAAAGTTTGAAGATTATTCTTTGTCAAGTGGAAACCAATAAAGAGAATTTTAAATGGCCGAGGTGAATTGATGTGAAATTTTCTATTTTTTTTTTCTCCCAAAAAAAAAAAAAAAAAAAACTTGCCGGGTGTCATACACATTCTTAATGTATAGTATATATGTGATATTGTGATTTCATTCAAGTCTAGTAATTCCTTTTCTTATAGGGTTAAGAAAAATACATACGGATATGGGAAAACCGACATAAGGAAATACAGATTAGAGGCAGCATTAGTATCACTACATTCATGATTCATCTGAAGTAGTGCGGGCTCCTTTCAAAATGAATTTCCTGAGACACTGTAACAAGATATGTCATTTTCGAGAAAATGGTCACAACCGAATTCTTTCTCTTAGCACTTGATAGAGGGTAAGTTTGACAGTTAGGACGATAAGAATCTTGGGTAGGATCTCAAATGGGCAAAACTCAAAGGGATGAGCTCATCTCCATACCCCATTCCTCCATACCACTCCATACTTTCAATTTTCGCCCACATCTCAGGCCCAAAACCATGATCTGAACCGTTCAACTCGTAGAGCATGCAAAAAACTACAAGTTCTTGTCAGATATCGAGAAATATGTAAATAAGTAACACTTTGTTCTGTAAGTGCTAAGGTTAATATACATACCATACATTTTGCATAACAATCTCCAATGTGTTCACACGTCTATCAATATCCGACCACACTAATATTTCGTAGACTCTTAGTTCTTTGTGTGTTCTACAAAGCGAACGGTTTGGATCATGGTTCTGGACCCGAGATGTTGACAAAAATTAAAAGTATAGATGGGTATGGAGGGATGGGGTATAGTGAGGAGTTCATTCCATCCCAAGCTGAAAAGTATCAAGCCTGCATATTGTTTAGTTATTTAAGAACACAAAAAAGAATACTCAGGCTGAAAAAATGACAGGGCCAATAAATCTTAGTGCGGCTAATTGTGGATTTTGGTGGCCAAATGAGCATGTCATTTTTTGATCTTCCCCTTCCCCTAAGTAAAAAAGTGGGCTTGGCATGCCTTTTCTCATCCCAAAATGGAGTCTTTACTGAAAATTTTTCTTCTGTTGGTGGGGATTTTGTGTGTGTGCGTGCGCGCGCGTGTGTGCATGCGCAAAATCAGCAAAACAATACAGACTAGCCAAATGGGCATACCCCTAGGACAGTAGACAACAGCACTATGTACCCAACTGACGGAAGTATAAACAAAGGAATAACTAGAACGAGAAAGAATCAACAGTTAGCAAACAACATAGTACAGCAGCGAACCTCCACCCCACCCGGCCACCCCCATATTCTAGGCATGAGATCTCCATGGATTGTGGGGCATCAGGATCTATTTGATATGTTCCAGGAGTGACAGAGCATCCAATTCGCCTGTGAATTATCTCCTCCTTCCAAGAGTTGATTGTCTCTGGTATCACTCATAATATTTCTTATTCGGGTTCTTTAGCTTTCTGAGAAAAAAATCCTTACATTTCTCTCCATCCAGAATTGATGACTTGCAACAACCATAGACAGCTTGTAAATACAGTCCTCAAAAGAACTCCTACATCATAGCCCAGTCCAATCTTTTTCCAACAACCAATGTCTCTCGTAATTTGCTTTTTTTTCATAAGGGTAGTCGAGTACTAGAAAGCTCTATTTATAGGACAAGTGATCATGTGTTTCAGCAGGAAGATTGTAGAAGAAACACATAGGATCAACCACAAGTGCCACTGCCTTAATCTATCCATTGCAGAGAGCTTCCTGAGACGACACAACCACATGATGGTTACCGATTTGTACTGTATTTTCCGTGTTTGAAATTCCCCCTTTTTTGGGCACTACTGCGTCACTTTTAACAGGCACTACCACGAACTCGATTATTAGCACTATAAGCCATCAAATACACCATATTATCAACCCAACAGACCCTGGCAATAAACAAAACTTTAACCAAATGGGGAATCCAAGAAAAAAGCATATAATAGAAGTCAACAGAAATCCCAAATACATGATTTCAATCAAAATTATCTTGTTATATTTCATTTACAACTCTTTAAAAAAAAAAAAAGAAAAAAAAAAAAGAAAGAAGAAGGAAACTCACCATTCCATATCTTAGATTTGGAATTCTGGTAAGTTCTAGAATCGTCCATAGAAAGGAAATCCAAAATAGGAGGAATAGAGAGACAGAAGAGAGAGATAGGACGGGCTGTCGAACGCCCAAGAATGGTGTTCAAGAGTAGGAAGGAAGAACAAAAGTTACTATTAGGACCACCTTAATGCAAGGTGTCCTTCACTTTCAGAAAACCCATTTTTGAAAACCTCAAATCCAAACAGAAACCTTATCACGATCACCACTAAGAGCATGCCATGTGCACAACATGCAAATCCAAACAGAAACCGTGTATTTGTGAGTGACTTGTATTTGGAAAACAAATCCAAAAATATTGTGGAGTAGAGGAGGGGGAGGAGAATAGTGGTTTGGGTTGGGTTGGGTTGGGTTGGGCTGAGAAATTTCCTTTCCAATTTTTTAATCATCCAGGGGTCCACTGAATCGGTTAGTTTACTCTGCACTTTGTTTCTCTCCATCAAATCAACGGTTGATAGTATGAGAGCTTTTAGTGTTGTTGTATCAATGCTGACATAGTTTGTTCATCTTCAATTCATACACACTAGCATTTGGGGCACACGCACAAATGATACAGGATACGGACACGACATGACACGATACGGACACGTGGACACGTTATTTTTTCAAAAATTAGCACACGGACACGTTGGGGACACGTCAAATATAAAATGTTTTTTTATTATAGAGGTATGTGATGAATTCACATAAATGATGAAATCTTATTTCTATCAAATTTAAGAACAATATAATGAAGATAAATTAGTAGTCCGCATTTAAGCATACATGAACTATATGCCGGTGGAAATTTTCACTTATGGCCGAGTTTTAAAAATTAGATTTTAACCTTTTATGTATCCTTAGCATATTCTAAGAGTTATACCAACGTGTCCTAGAGTATCTACAATGTGTTTGAATAAAATAAATAAAAGGAAACAAATTAGACAAGTATTTAAGCATCCTATGGAGAGTGTTGTGTCGTGTCCGTCACCGACACGTGTCGGACATGGATACGCAAGGCCTGTAGACGTGTACGTGCTTCTTAGATTTGAACCCAAGAATTTGGACAAATTAAGGTAAGTAAATCAAATGAATGTATGGGTTGCAATTTTTTTTTTCCCTTTTGGGTTTTTGTGCCTTTCACAGCCCAAGTAAATAATCATACCCAAAGGTAAGCATCGGAACAAAATGAAGGGAGAATTTGTGTAATATAGTTGAGACAGATGGGTGGAAGAGTTATTTTGGTCGTGTCAGTGATTTAAATGGCTCATGGCGCACCAAGGCGCAATGGTCCCTTGGAGCAATAGCGCACGGCGCGGCGCGCGCCATAGCAACTTGTGGCGCACTTTATTATAACGAGTAGAATTCTAATATAGGCATAACTTTCAACACAAGCAAACGTTCAAATGTCATAAAACATAAACATTTCAATGTTTAAACCACCACCACATGCTAAGCAAAACATAAAATCCATAAAAAAAAGCTAACATATAGACGTTTAGCTTTGGGACAACAAAATTAAGGATACGGTAGTCTAATTTTGATACATGTAGGCATGGCTGAAAAAAGGCCAGACATGTGGACAGAGATAGGACAGAAAATGGCTGAAAATGCAGCAGTGATGTGATCAAAATTAGAGGCAGGGCAGACTCCTCAAAAGCCCAGAAGTAGAAGGAAAAAACAGAGAGATAAGAAGAAGAAGAAGATTAAAAGAAAAAACAGAGACAGGAAGTAGAAGAAGAAAACAGAGAGAGAAGAAGAAGAGGAAGAGAAGAAGAAGAAGAAGAAGAAGAAGAAGAAGAAGAAGAAGAAGAAGACCTGGACAGAGAGATAGATACCTGGACAGAGAGAGAAGGGTAATTTCAGATCAATGGCTGCTGCTGCTACTGTTGATCGCAGAGAGAAGAAGAAGAAGAAGAAAATCGATGGCTGCTGCTGCTGCAGCTACTGTTTATCGCAAGAGAAGAAGAAGAATGGTTGCTGCTGTTGAGTGTTGAGATAGATTGCATTGAAAATCGATGGCTGCTGCTGCTGCCACTGTTTATCGCAAGAGAAGAAGAATGGTTGCTGCTGTTGAGTGTTGAGATAGATAGATCTCTCTTCTGATGTGTAGGGTTAAGAGTTAAGGAAATATTCCAGTACATTGACTACTTATGTGCATCATAAATCAACGGCTGAGATTGATTTGATCAAAAAAATGCTGAAACACATTATGGCGCGCGCTATGGCGCCATAGCGCCATGAATTGTGGCGTGCGCCATAGCGCCATACTTGCGCTATTGTGTTCTGTGCCTTGCCATGACTCCCCATGGCGCAAAGCAGTCGCCACGCCATCGCCATGCGCTATAGCGCAATGGCGAGCGCCATTTAAAACACTGGGTCGTGTGGCATTTTTTTTTTTTTGGTCGTGGAGCATGGTGGGACATACAACTGAAGGAAGCAGTTACATGTTAGAGGGTGGGTTTTGTCTTTTTTATCCTTATTGGGTTATGCAAAGTACTTCAAAAGGAATTGAGGTAATTTGTCTTGCGCAATTTAGGAAAAGAAAAAATCGACACAATGACAGGAGAAGGGGACACAAAACTTGTGCTCTCCATTTCTATATTAGAATAGATTTTGCTGCCCTCGATTTATAACAAATCTGTCCCGCTGCCGCGGATGACCCAGGAGGACATTGTATGTGTGTATTGACAGGCACATCGCTCCAAATCCTGTCCTTCTTAATGTTTTCAATGGAAAGTTCTACAAGACATCTCTTGGTTATAACCATAGTTGTCAAAATCGTACGATTCACGATTTGTATTGTACGATTCGATACAATTCAGTAGGTTATTATTACGCATAGGTTGCCTTAATCGAAAATAGCAGTGAATCGGTGAACCGAATCGGTGAATCGTTCAATTCACCTCAATTTACTGAATTCAATTTTGATTCTTTTTCTACCTTTTTGTTGTTGGAGAATGGTTCAAACTGCAATTTTAAGAAAGCCTTTTAGTGTTATCATATGCCATGTTCGTCTATGTTTCTCCTTAATTACTATCAAAAATAGATTCTCTAGAGATTTATTTCGAGAGTGAATCGAAAACGTCAAATACAAAATGGCATACAACCACCTTAAAGACTTTTGAAGGTTTGTTTTGCACTTATAACTCTTACTTCACAAAGAAGGCTATAAGTAGGATTAACAAATTCTCATCTCTTGCAAGTTGCAATGGAAGCAACTTAGCAATTACTCATGATTACCAGTTAATTATCTAAAACAAGCTTTCTATTGATTTAGGTCCAAAAGGATCATACACAATACGTATTTTTGTCACACAAATCCTTAGAGTTACTTTCCCAAGTACTTTAGAAGTGACAACAAAATCGGAGCGATTCACGATTTGATTTGCGATTCGAAAATGGACCATTTCGATTCTTGATTCGATTCACAATTTTACAACCTTGGTTATAACTATTCTGTCACTTCTATGCTCATGTCATGGATTCGGGAAGTTAAAGTAATTTTGTGTCTCATGTTATGGATTTGAACTCGATACCATACGTGGTTAAAAACTTTGGTACGCCATTCAAGGACGGATTCCTCGATCCAATCACATTCATCAACTTTTCTTTTCCCAGAATTGAGTCATCAACCAAGGGAAAAAGTTAGTCATGGCATGTGCTATAATGCATCCCCAAAACAAAAACCCGCACCGCTCTTCCCAATGTCTGGGCAATCAAAAGGAAGATTTCTTCATTTAGAATCCTTATTCATTCTAGTCCTTGTAAATTGGAAGAATATTCCAATGCACTAGTGGTTTTGAAATTGACGAATCTTCATGGGAGCAAATTCCTTCCGATGCATAATCTTTCCTTGATCGATCTTCAATGTGGAACATTTTATCTTCAAATGCCATAGGATGAAAACTAAGCAGGCAGGATCACCGCTCTACTGCCAAACTAACACTGGTTTTATAGTGGAGGGAAAAAAGAAACAAAAATTTGCTAAAATGAGGAGGATAAGTGATGTTCTCTCACCACGCACTGCTAAACACCAATGGGATACAAATTTCACCACCCAAGGATTAATGGGGATATTGGACGTAGGATCTTTACCACTCAAAGGAATCCACCTGAGATAGGCATAAATGGGGGACAACAAGTAAATATACTTCTCAACAAGCCAAAGGCTACTAGAAACTAGGAAGACTTTAGACTTTGCACAAGTTAATGAGACTCTTTGGTCGACTCAATGACTCTTTGATCGACTTAATGACACTGAAACCTTTGACTGGAAATTAGATCGATACTTAGAGTAAAAATTAAGAGAAATGATTAGAAGAATGAAAAAAATACCCCTTCATGTCTTGCAGCTTAGTAATGTTCCTGCGTCGGGTTTCTATCAACAGAGAAAAGGAAACAAGACTATCATAAAGATTGTGAATAATTGCTAAAGTATAACTGTACATGATTGGACCTTATGCATTATAGTTTTCCAAATTGTAAGTTGTGGCTATTTTTTGCATTAGACATCTCATTTCGCCAGTGCAGTGAAATTGTTCTAATTTTGAAATAAAAAGTTGAGATTGACATGATATATGAAATACATGAGAGTGATTAAAAGGAGAATAAAAATAGAATAATTCATGGAAGACACTTTATAAAGAGAAATACAAAATAAAAAGAAAAAGGATTAAGTGGGGGCTGGGCCTAGCCTCCCTCCACCACTGCACACTCGCATGTTTCCATTGTTTGTTTAGATATGACGACTCATAATCTGGGAGTTACCTTTGATGCAATACTATCTCTATTATTGTATATTTGCTTTTGTCTTTACATTTAAAGCTATAAATAACTTGTTTCTGCATTATAGCATTGATCTACGCCCTTGTTTCTGCATTAATATTTGTTGTTTCTATTGCTTGTTAGTCGAGGATAATGTCAATATATTAACCCTGTATCTTCAGGCATGAGCTTTTACTGTATGAAGCCCTCCGTGAAGGCCTTGAGGAAGAAATGGCAAGAGATCCCACCGTGTGTGTAATTGGTGAAGATGTGGGTCATTACGGAGGGTCATACAAGGTGACCAGAGGCCTGGCTGAAAAATATGGCGATCTCAGGGTTCTTGATACCCCCATTGCTGAGAATTCTTTCACTGGCATGGCCATTGGAGCTGCCATGACTGGTCTAAGACCAATTGTTGAGGGAATGAACATGGGTTTTCTCCTTCTCGCTTTTAACCAGATATCCAACAACTGCGGAATGCTCCACTACACATCTGGTGGCCAGTTCACAATACCTGTGGTTATTAGGGGACCTGGTGGAGTCGGTCGCCAGCTCGGGGCTGAGCACTCACAACGCCTGGAGTCTTATTTTCAATCGATCCCTGGTATCCAACTCGTGGCGTGCTCAACCCCTTATAATGCAAAGGGCTTAATGAAAGCTGCAATACGAAGTGAGAACCCAGTGATACTTTTTGAGCATGTTTTGCTTTATAATCTCAAAGAAAGAATTCCAGATGAGGAGTATGTATTGAATCTTGAGGAAGCAGAGATGGTTAGGCCTGGGGAACATGTAACTATTTTAACCTACTCCAGGATGAGGTATCATGTGATGCAGGCTACAAAGATGTTGGTGAACAAGGGTTACGATCCCGAAGTTATTGATATCCGATCTCTAAAGCCATTTGATCTTTACACGATTGGGAATTCGGTGAAAAAGACACATCGAGTGCTGATTGTTGAGGAGTGCATGCGCACAGGTGGAATTGGAGCTAGTTTGACGGCAGCTATTAATGAAAATTTCCATGATTATTTGGATGCCCCAATTGTGTGTTTGTCATCTCAAGATGTGCCAACACCGTATGCTGGGACATTGGAGGAATGGACTGTGGTTCAGCCACCCCAGATTGTTACTGCAGTTGAGCAGCTCTGCCAGCTTCAATAGTCGTGACGGAATTATTGCTGGCATGTTCCTATCTACGCTAGTTCTATAGTTATCAGTGTCGCTTGCAAAGCCATTAGATTTTGAGAGGGGATTTCTGGTTAAGAACTTGGCAATTGTTTGTTTGTTGATGCGTTTGTGTCTTCTTGTTTGCTTAATTTTCAGTGGTGGTTGGGACCTAATACAGGCTGGACGCGAGGATTACATACGTGATCCGGCATAGGGTAACCTATAAACAGATGTTTTTGGAAATGATCCCAGTGCTAAAAATTTGTGAATCTTTTTTTATTTTTATTTTGTGTGCGCGCGCGCTCAAGTGCTTCTTCTCGGGAGTATAGGCCAAACCTGCCAGTCTGCCACTATATTGATGTCATCAGAATTGAGATACATGTATCTCAATGTCATGTTTTTCTGATGATGTATATTGTGGTGCCCTCAACACCTTGAGTATGTAGCCCATGGTCGCCTCCAAAATTTGTAGTGTTTCAATGTCGAATTTCCAGATATTTTGTTCTTTGGGTTCTGGAGAATCAGCTGATCTTCCATGTAGATACGCATGTTTCTGTACTGGTGTATGTGGATTCTGGACAATCAGGTGATCTTCCATGTAGATGTGTATGTTTCTGTACTGGTGTATGTACTACAGGCGGGGGATCACTTGATTGCCTTCTCGGGGATCTTCCATGTAGATGTGTATGTTTCCGGGTTAAAACAGGCGGGGGCTCCCTAGTTGCTTGCAATGCCGGCTCCCACCCTGAGAAGGCAATCAAGTGATCCTCCTTGCAGAATTGCGAACCAGCTGCTGCTTGCCGAGTATGGACAGTGCCTTTTTCAAGCCAAACGGGACAGCATCAATTAGGACTTGCTCACTGGAATTGTGCACTGGATTTGGAGTTAATTTGCTCGCTGGAATCACTCAATGGAAATGCTCAATTTGGCTCTCTGGAAAATGCTCAATTTGTTGGCTGGATGTTAATTGTTGTCTTTAGTTGGCTGCAAACTGCTATGCTGGAAGTTTTTCTGTTATTGGGTTCGGTTAAGTGGCTTTGTGCACAATTGCTTCATTTTTTTTTTTGTTCTGCTGATGTTATGGGAGCATTGCTTCATTCATTGCGTATTTTTGTGCACGAAATCTTGAAGTGCCAATAGCTGTAAACGGAGTATCTAACCTACTAGCATAAAGTAATGCCATGAGAAGAGCAACAGAATTTGGAAAGACTGTACCCCAACTACTACAACGGCCAATTAAACGTTTTATGGTTTTTTTTTTAAACTTTATTAATTAAAATGTGCCCTTTATTAATCTGGAAGCTAGTTTCTGTGGTCGCCGAGGTGACAGAGGGTCCGATGAGCCTGAGGGATGGGGAAGATGGCACTGGGATCTGATGTTGGGAGTCTACCGTATTGAAAGGGTTTCACGTGATTGAAGAAGAAGTCGAGACTTCGACTACGTCTGCGCAAAATGAAAAACGAGTTACAGTCACTGTCTTCTGTATACATGATAGTCCTAAGGTTGCAAGGCCGTAGGGTATGATCTTGTGACTTGTGGTATGTGTTAGAAGGGTAATAATATTACATGGTTTTATAAATTCCAATACACAGGCCGCAGGTTGTGTGCGTTTATCTGTACATGGATGATATCAACAAAGTTATATTCTATGTACACTTAAATTGGAGGCAAGATTAGTTCATGTCACTTTGGGTTGGCCTGCCCCGGTTAATCGGCTATAATCAAGTGGCCTTTTGGTGTAGGGTTTTAATGGTAACGAATCGGAATCTTCCATTGCCGATCTCTGTCTGGACACGTCTAAACATGTTTTTGGGCATTTGCTGATTTTTTCCGCGTGATTTGCTCATTTACATGGTCACGACAATATTGAGTATGGTGCTAACTGCCACTCTCGGAAAGGGGCTAGGCAGATATACACCGATGAACATTACATAATGTTAATTTTTTTAGTTCCTTGTCGAAAATTGGTCTGATGATGTTCTGTTCTTTTCCAAACGTCCTTAAACATCTCCCAATGTAGCAGGTTACATGGAAACCCAATCATTTTGTGGGTTCTGCAATACTACGTACATACTTCTGTGATGAAGCATGAACACTGCATTTTAGTCATCAAGCGGCGTCTAACACATATCAGACACTCAGGGAACGTGTCGGGCATCCCACATGACTTGTTTGATATTTATTTTTACATCCTTTTTACGCACGAGTAACTTTTGTTAGTTTTTGGTTATTTTCTTTTTATTTTTCTGGTACTTTTGGCATGAAATCAATTAATTGGCCTGTTTCTGCAATCTAATTTTGAAAGGTGAGGGTCCTAGTGGGGAACTATTGCAGTTGTCCTCCGGGAGGTGTGATGGCTGGACCATTAAAATCACATGTCTCAGTTTGATCAAGTGATTATGTAAGTTCTGTGTCTGGCTTGTTAAAGGTCTCCCCAAGGATACATTTGTCTAAGTGCAGAAACTTAATTTAGCATAGAGATGATTTCCCAGATTCCAGGAGGGCAATACTTTCCATTAATTTCTTTTTGGGTTTTGCTGCCTATGTTTTTTGCATTTCATATTACCCCAAGTGGAAGACATGCTCTAGCAGGTAGTTGGATTTGAGGTTGTTTGCAATGGATGTTTCTGTAGAGATTACATGTCATGTTACCTGTGTCTGAACCTTTTCTATTGGAACAGGGGTGGCCTGTAGTGAGCTTGCCCACTATCACAGTTGTTCGTTCGGAAAATGGTCCGGATTATCTTACATGAAAGATGATTATTTTACACGTACGACAATTTCAAATGATCAGAATCGTTGATTGCCGAAGGAACAGCGGCGATTGCTCACTACTGGGGCGTATTGATTTTGGATCTACCAACTAAACTAAATGAGTTTATTGATCTCTCTCTGTGGGGAAATGGGGAAAGTTTTTGCTTTTCTTTGTTTTTTGGGTCATAAGTGAGTATGGGTTTTGAGCAATGGGTCCATTGCTCAATCTAATTGTCATTTCCTGCATGTCTGAACCATGCCTAAACATTTGTGAGTGGCATTTGTTGCTATATGTGCATGTAGAGATGTCATGCAAATTTATTTGCAGAGCAGTGATTTTGGCTTTAAACTAAAACCAAGTGGGTGATCACTTGTGAAACCATGCATGCTGGAAAGACAGCATTCTCTTGAGAGAATGTTTCCATGTCCCCTAGTCCACGACTGCAATTCTGCTGCACATGATTTGGTGTAGGATTTGTGGGATCAAAATCAGATTTTGGTGAGCTGGTTTGATTTATCCCTTACGGAATAGCTTGCATGCTGATCCCATCCAAGTCGTGGCTCAGATCTATTTGGACTCAGATCAACGTCCTTACTTTACATGCTTTAATTGGTCTTGTTTAATTCTTCTTCCCATCTTTTCAGTTAGTGATCCGCAATTTTTTGAAGATAATAAGAACACCTATTTCTATCTCGTTGCATTTTCTGAATCGATGACTCTTTCTATTAATGGTTTTATTTGTGTGATTTCTTAAAAGATTGCGTTATTTTGTGCGGTGTTGCGGCACCGAGTGATTAAAAACTTAGAGGTCAGTTGAAACTTCGGTACGTGATTGGTAACAAATGACCCCTTACCTCGCACTACAAAAGATGAAATATAAGATCCAGTAGAATTAGTGTCTTGCAATGTCCCACGACGAACCTTAGTATTTTGAAAAACTTTGACTTTAGATTCATTATCAACACAACTGAACATATATTCTTCATATTCTTCTCAAGAAATCAAGGCCTAAACTAAATATAATTAAGATGTGGAAGTAAAAATCAATTGAATACCTTGTTTTGATTACTGAATTACGCCAGCTTGGTAACATGCCACGTCGACGTGTTATGGAGTACTTGACACTTCATCCAATTCCTTATTGCGCTTGTGCCTTAGCCAACAACAACATGAGAGCAAGAAAGGAGAGAGAAGGCTGTGTTCTTTTGTTTTACTAATTAATAATCATCTCTCTAATAATCCAACCACATGCACCACCTCTTAATTAGTTAACTCCATTTTGTTCTTTGTTCGATACCCAAGCAGGTCAGTACTCTCTCCATCACAAGCACGCACTCCACAACAATTAATTAAGCTTTTTTATTTTTTATTTTTTTATCGTCAACAAGATTTTATTAAACTTGAACAATTACAAGAAATCGACACCATGCATGCAGCACCCCAGTGCTCCCCACCCCACCCCACCCCAATTCCCATTCAAAATCAACGATGTCCGTCGCCCCAATATCTCATTTACTAGATATTTTTGGGGTCAAGATATTTAGTAGCTAGCTAGTACTGCACGAGTGACTCTAGGATTTTCATCCAGTGACGATCAAGCTCAACCCTCAAATTTTCGGAGTCCCAAACAGACTTATATAATGAGGCCCCGATGTACGTAAATTAAGAAAAAAGAGTAAAATTTTCGACGTGTTATTGAGTACTCAACACTTCATCCAATTCTTTGTTGTGCTTGTGCCATAACCAACAACATGAGAGCGAGAGAGAAGAGAGGAGAGAGAAGGCCGTGTTCTTTTTATTTTACGAATTAATAATCATCTCTCTAATAATCCAATTAACCATATGCACCACCCCTCTTAATTAGTTAACTACATTTTGTTCTTTGTTCGATCCCCAAGCAAGTAGGTACTCTCTCCATCACAATTAATTAAGCTTTATTATGATCTTATTAATAATAATATCTCAACAATTACAAGAAACCGACACCATGCATGCAGCAGCTCATTGCTCCCCACCCCAATTCCCATTCAAAATCAATATCAATGATGTCCCAATATCTCATTTACTAGATATTTTTGGGGTCAAGATATTTAGTACCTAGCTGGTATGTGTCACTCTCCATTCATTCGAATTAACTAGCTAGATATTTTTGGGGTTCAAAGGAGTTCTACCACCCTAGCTCTGATATTTCTACCCACATAAGTACTTCTCCTACATATTACGTATATATACGTCCAGAGAGAGAGAGAGAGAGAGAGAGAGAGAGGGTCAGCAAATCATATTATTACTTACAATGTATGTACCTATCTATCTCTGTATGTATATGAATATTATGTGAAAAAAGTAACATGATATATATCGAAGAGGGCGTCCATTGAGTAGGAGGAGGAGACCACCTACCCTAGCTGCTGGATCCCCTCGTTCCAAGGTCTGTTATTGACGTGAGGAAAAAGACATGGGGGCTGCAAAAGCTCAAAAATAACACCACCCTCCTTCATTCACCACCACACAAATTGGATAGATAAAAGACACTGTCAGAAATCATTTATTTACGTTCTTTATAAATCTTTATCACCACTTGTCAAGAAACTTCGACCAAATAAATTTTTTGGCAAAATAGAGTCTTTTTGGTCCACATCAGTGATACATCTGTGTTGGGATTGGATGAGTAGGAAGATAAGAAACATTTTAATAGATTCTCTTTAACTCCACTCTTCTATTATTAAAAATTTATCCTGCCTTCATTTTTGTGAAGTAAGATATTGTTGTTAAAGCCTAAAAGTAATTATTGAAGAACTAGGTACATAATATGTATATTTTCCTCCACTCTTTCTTACTATACCATATCACTTTTTCCATTAATTTCTATACTACCATTATTTAAATACCAGGGGAACGTCATCCAGCCGCCACCTCCAACACCATCCCTATTGGTACCCCAGTGTCAATTCATCTCCAAAAGTCACAATTCATCTCGATATCTTGGTTTTTCTTGACTTATTGTGTTTTTCAAGGCAGACTATTCTCTCACATTACATCAACTAAAAAGCTTTCAAAAGCCAAAAAGTCCCTTAACGGTTTTTAGTACTTGCAAAAGTTGTTTATTGGGGTACTGGAGTCAAACGAAATGGATGATGTTACGGTATTGGGAGATAATTATTATGATAAATCTTCGTGGATAGAGCTAAATATATAAATATTTGACCAGCCTCAGTTGTATTACTTTGGGGTTATTTAAATTGCTTGGTGTTTGTCAATGGCTTTTGTTTTGCTTATCCTTGAGAGAAAATTGCTTGGGGTTTGTCAATGGCTTTTGTTTTGTCAATGGAAGTGAGTGGACAAGATGAGAGTGGTCACTCCAATATCTCTCTCTCTCAAGATTATTATTTCTCATCCGATCAACCAGTACGTGTATGAACTTCACGTAAATATTTGATGGTAAAGTCACTTGAAACACCACGTGACAGTGCTCCAAAAACGCTGAATAATCACTCTGCTCTGTCTCTCTCACACACCGTTTTAATTCCATAACTTGGAGCTCTTCATTTTAATTGGCGTTTCTATTCTTATCCGTCCGTCTTTTTCTTGGCAAGAAAACTTATATCGCATCCCTACATTCGAATATATATACCACGAACATAAAAAAATACCATGTTTGACTCTAATTAATGAGAATGTTTTCGTAAGTGTGAGCACAGCTTAGAAGAAAACGAAGTGTGTGATCCTTCTTTACAACATTCATTTGCCACTACGTACGCAGAGAAAATTTGTGGACCATGACGGACAACATGATGTATTACTCTTAATTATTATTGTAACTTTTACCCAAGTTAGAATTTTGTTCTCTTACTATATAACGGCCGCACGAGGGTTTGTTTGTACAATCGTTAACTTTAAAACTTCCGATTAATCGATGTGCGTGTAAGTTGGTCCGGATATACGGCTTAAACAAAAAATTGTCTTCTAAAAATTAATATAATTTTGTGGTAATAAACAACCGAATATTGAATGTACTGGTCGGGCTCAATAGATATTCAAAAGGTTAAAAAAAGAAAAAAAAAAGAAAAGGCACTTTTTAACATTGGGCGGCCTCTCTCTGTGTCTCTTTGAAAAACGAGAATAAATTGCCGGGGAATTGGGCCAATGGCGGCCATTGTCGTGGTCACACACGACCATCAGGCTGACTGGTTTAAAATGGCTGCTAGCAGGAATGCCACGTGGTTTTCACGTGGGATTTCATGTGTAACAAAAATTGGTTCCTTCACTTTTTGGGTACTTTATATATGTGGTCCATTCTTATTCATCCAATTGTGAGGGTTTCCTAATTTTCAGGTTGTGTTTCATCAACTTGTTTATGATCTGTTTGCCAAAAAACACTAGCTTATCTACTTCAATTCTTTTAATTTCTCTTTGCAGTCTTTGAATTTCCATTTTTGTCTATAAATTCCATTTATTTCATGCCAAAAAAAGAAGAAGTTATTCTAATGGAATTAGCATGCCACTAATTAAGTCTTAGCATGCATTGACCATCTAGCAGGGTTTTCTATTGCGTTGTCAGGAAATGTACGTAACTGTATCGGTGATATTGTTGGATGGTGACAGCCCGAAATATAGGTAAATAACAGTACCATAAGTCTAAAATCCCGTTACCTAACAGCTGATACAATATGCAACACAACGACCTTCATTTAAAACCCTGGTATACGTAACGACCTTTTGGTTTGTAACTCAATAAAGATGCACATTGAAATCAAAAACGAGAATCATCATAGTATTAAGGGGTTTCAAAGGCTACGAATTGAATGGTCTTGCCCTGATTTGATTATCAAGAAAATATCAAAATCAATGCATGCAACTCAATGTTGCATATTATTAAAAAATAGAACAAATAGTTAGGTTGGTAAGAATATTTTCTTATTCCATGGTTTAGTGAAATCTTCAGGTCCACTCATCATGATTTTTCATCATCGGCATTTGCTTCGGTGTGATTAAAAACCAACGAGTACCATTTATCATGTTAATTAATATGAAACTATTTCAAAAAATAATGATGTGGATTCTAAATTAAGAAGCTAATGCCCAGTTCCACTAAGTGAATTCTTAAACTTTTTAACTTTATATATATATTTTACAAGACATGTCCTCTTTCCATACATATCAACTAAACAGACCAAAAAAGTCAGAAAGCCAAAAACGCAAGAACAATGATAGGTACACACCCTCTCAATCACTCCCCACCACACCCTCTCTCACATGTGTGGTGGGGGCCACTGGGACCCACCGGGTGAGCCCCACCACACATGTGAGAGAGGGTGTGGTGGGGAGTGGTTGAGAGGGTGTGTACCTATCATTTTTGAAAACGCAAGCTCAGTAATTAACATCTCTCAGATAGAGAGAGAGAGAGAGTGGGTGTGTTTTTCCATGGTCACGTTACTCACATTTTTTTGTATTGGAACCTGTCATTGGCAAGTTTAGTCGGTGAGTTTCTCTGACAACTTGCATTTGTCAATTTCTTTATCAAACAAAACTAAAAAGAATTCCATTTAAATTTATATTGGTAGCAAGGCTCTGTCTCAATTTGGGTGGATCATGTTGACTGATGATAAAAGAAAATATGTTTTTTTTTTTTTTTTTGAAAGGAAAATATGTTATTGTTGACTTCGTCCAAATCTAATGTGAAGCAGAAAAAGATTAAAAGGGACGACAGGCAAAAAGAGTACCACAAGACAGCCCCACGAGGCCGTTAACGTTCGGTATCACTGAGGGAGATCAGTGGCCTAATAGAGAACACATAATCTGTTAGGGGTCGGAAATCAAGAGAGCTACGAGAGACGGAGAGAGAGAGAGTTGAGTCTGTGTGTACTCAAGAATATCCGATTTTCTTCACGGATGTACGAATAAAAATGTTGAAACCACGTTAAAACTTTGTGTCTGTGTATGTACGTATGCGTGATTTCCGACCCCTAACAGATTATGTTTGTTTCATTTCTATGGATAATTTCATTGCATGGATCTTATATTACAAATGGAAAGCAATAATTAATGACCAGTTGGCATGTCATTGATTATTGATTTTTGTCTTGAGCCACCAAAGAAAAATTGAAAAAGATGCCTTTGTCCATATCAGCGTGATCTTTTCCAATAACTGAACTGACTTTTAAGACAACCTAAGATAAAGTTAAGTGGGACTTTTTACCCCCCCAATCTCTCTCTCTTTCTCTCTCTCTCTGTGGGGCTTTTAGAAAGTTATGGACAGCATTGATTCGCCGGCAAAATAAGAATAATAGTTGTACAAAAATATTTGGGGTTTTGGATATATATTGGGGAGTAATAAGTAATTAAAACAGGGGGTGGTAGGAATGTCCTTATCTTTTGAAACAGAATGACCCTATTGTCATATCACACACACATTATATGGTCGGCTTTTCAAAACCCTTTGGACCACCCTCGTTTGTTCCTTCCATGGCCGTGCCATCAAATGGATAGTGCATTTTTTTTTTTTTATGTTGAAACTTATTTAGAGTTTTCGGGTCAACTTGTATTCACCTTGATCGAATTAATTTCTCGAGATTAATCACATTGGATATATACAAAAGGTAGGATCAATTAATTACAACCAAAGTAAAGTCTCACATGATCAGCTGGTCTTATGAGATACTATAGCGCACACAGAATTTAAATGCTAAACGTCTAAGCAAAATTGGAAGGCAAAATTACAAAAAAAAAAAAAAAAATTGTCGTTGAAAACTTTAACTAAGTAAAATGAAAACAAGAACGGAGTTCATAAACTGAGTTCCAAGAACAAAACCTAAGGGTTTGGGAAAGTGGTCTTATCTTAGGACTTGGGGGTTTACTCTCACCTAACGTCTCATGTTCGATTCCCTTTGTCAACAAACTCTTGGGGCAACTGGAGATTATGCCCGATCGTTATCTCCAGGGTCGGAATTAAAAGATGCACACAAGCTGACCTGGACATCCGATTATAAAAAAAAGAAAAAAAAAAAGAAAAAGAGTTTCAAGAACAAACCAAGCCTATTCTAATTGATCTTGGCTAGCTATGATTTTGATTTATGTTTTGGCATTTTAGAGCATCTTCAAGAGGCTCAACAAATGGAGCCTGTTAGCTTAATAGCTAGTCCAGAGCACTTTCTTCACTCCAACAGGCTCTCTATTTCACTAGCTATTTTACATTTTTTCATTTCCACTAGCTACATGAAGCTAGCCGGCTCCCCTAGCCTCTCTTATTAGCCGAGTAGAGAGTAGTGTTGGAATGTGGTGTAAAAAAGTGAATAGGCAAAATAGAATTTGTACTTTTTTAATATTTTTGGCTCTCTACTATGTCTAGCAGTGTTGGAGTTGCTCTTAGGCTACTCTTGAACGCCTTTCCTATTTCTTCATCTCTTCTTTTTGCTGGTGCATCAAATAGTTCAGTGGATGTGTTTTTTTTATCTCTTTTCTTTTCTTTTGACTTGCTCGTACCTTCATATATGGCATGCCATCTGGCTAGCTTATTGCCGGTTAATTTCCTTTTCTTTTCCTTGATGTATCCGTTATTGAATTTTTTCAATATAATCTTTTCGCGGATCAAACAATAACGTACAGGGTTCATAAATGTCAAATATTCACGTCTCTGTTGGAAAGATAATACTCTCAATAAGCATGTGAACTTGCATTGTATCTTCCATGACAAAGAAAAGGAAACAACATTTTGAGTTTCCAAGGTATACCCTTGAATCATGGGACCAATTAAATCCCTTAGCGGACGGGTCATGTGTTAGGTAATGCTTGCAATGTTACTTTCGTTTCTTGCCAATTTCTGTCTGTTTTCTCGTATCCTTTGTCTATTGCCTGCTAGTCAAAAAAGGAACCTTCCTCAACTTTTTCTCCTACCACAATTTTCCACTGAATCATGAAATGTTTCCAGAGAAAAACCAAACAGACAATGAAGGACACACATGAGAAGAATTGCAGTAGCAGTTCCGAGATTTCTACAAGATACCCCAGAGAAAACGCTTATTCGCTATTACAACGGTAAAAGATAAGGACGCGCGGACTAATCACATATTGACTAGTCGCTGAAGAATCAATTCTACCAGCGTCTAGCGAGGGGTTCAGTTAAAGTCAGGACAAAATCTCGTACATCCTGACCCGTAAGAGTCGATAAAACCTCGAAAGTGCCGGACATAATAAAGCTCATAAACTTTATATAGAAACGAAGCCTTAGTCCCATTGTACTGTACATTTCTTCATTTGTTTAAAATTTGATCATGTCCCAGCTAGTTTTCTAAAATACCAGGTTGATAGAATCAATTTCAACTTACTTTTTGCTAGTTATGCTAGCCGGCCCGGTCATCCGGTTATTAAAAAAAAAAAAAATTTGCTCAGTTAATTCTTCATAGAAATAAAGAAGATTCTCAAATACTATTTCTCAGCACACATGACAAATAATGATAACGACTCCCTCCTAGACTATCGCATTCAAGATAGAAATATCGCATTCGAAATTAAATAATGGCATTCATATACTGATAAGAACCATCATTTAATTCGTTTTCTCGGCATCAAAAGGAAAAGAAAGGTCGTTCTCCCTTACAACCTTTCCTTAACCATAATGCGTTTATGGGATTCTTATTTTAGCAAATAGAAAACCAAGCCTTTAGTAAAAGATTCTACTTTTTAATTAATCATTGTCCTACAATTTAAGAATTGTTGTCCCGTTGAGTCTTAGTTTGGCTTACTAATCCGTTAATTTATTTGTTTAGTTTTATTTAAAAAAAAAAAAAAAAAATCTTTTACACGGCCCCTTACCGACGGCACATAACTGGGAAATGTTCAAGAAACCAAAACATATCACGAGGGAGGTAAGTGCAACAACATGGATCTTCCCAGTAATTTACGGCTGTAATAAAATGCACATACCGGTCTTTTACAGAGAGAGAAGAAGAAGAAGAAGAGCTCAATAACACAGTAACTCTATTAAGGAAGCCAGCGAGAAACAAGCTGAGCTTCATTACTACATATATATAAGCTTGGTTTCAAAAGTCGAAGAGACTCCGGGGATCTTCCTTCCTCTAAATCTTCTATCGATCCCTCCAGCTAATCTCTCCTCTTATGTGTATATATAACTTTATATATACTCGTGGAATGCTGCGGTAATTATGCTCAACCATCCACATTTTGAGTATCATCTGATGTCGGGCTGACCATACGAGGCCGACTTCAAACGATACGTCAACAAATGTAGTATGTCAAGAAAATCACCCGGCATTACCGTTGTATTATTGTACTATGATGCTATGATATGAGCTATGCTTGGTTGGCTAAGTCTTCTGAGCTAATGAACGTCCCATGAAAACCGTACGGCACCCTCGAAGGCAGCTTTACCGAAGCTTCTAACCGTAAATCCATAGCATTTACGATCTGGAGCTCCGATTTCCCGGTCTTCTCGTCGTGAACAAACCCGATAATGTACCCGTCGTCCTCTCTCTCGGAATCTGGGTCCCTCGGCACGAAAAACGGCTCCCCACCGTACCTTCTGTCACCGTAGAAGAATTTCTCCACTTTCCCCGTCTCCAGTTCCACCTTTGCGAACCCGGATACCTTGGGCCAGGGCTCCGCGATTGCCAGGTAAGCGAACCGGGTCTTCCGACCGAGCTTGTTCCTGTTCACCATGCCCGCTTCCAAATTCAAATCCTCGGCTGGCGATAATATCTGCCGCCGAGTCGACTCGCGAGTTCTCAAGTTGAGCCGGATCTCGGTCAACACGGACTTCAAATTCTCGTCGCATTCGTTGAATATGGAGTCGGGCGGGGTCATGCACGACCCGATCACCACCACCTCGTCCGACTCGGGCTCCTCCCAAGCATTCCACAAGTGGAAACAGAATGTATCCGGGCACTCGACCCAGATAATATCAGTCCCGGTTTTGGCATCTCTTTTCAGAAGCCCGAACCGGGACATCTTATCCTGGTCGTAAATCACGGGGGACCCACCGCGGATCATTTCGGGTAATTTAAACACCACTTGCTGGTCGGGTATAACGACATAGTTTTGAGTGATCGCGAAATCATGCATCATGGTTGGACCATCCAACGGTATTTCCACGTCAGGCGACTTTTCACCGTCAGGTGAAAATTTAAAATACTTGAGATACGGCTTCTGAACGACGTCGTAGCTGAGTGCCAAGAGCTCTTTACTAACCGGGTCTAGTTTCGGGTGGGCTATCATGGTGGATTTGAGCTGGTTATTAAAATCGTACCGTCCGATTGTTTTGAGTTCACCTGAGGGAGTGATTTTGACTTGGTAAGGTAAGTCGTCTTCGGACATAGCGAGTAGCCTCCGGTTAAAGTAGACCAGACCGGCGTTAGCCACTCCGATTCCGTGGCTATGATCCACTAACCCGAACATTCCCCGGGCGTAAAATAGTAACAGTCGGGCAATACCCGAATGCCCGTGGAGCTCTCCTATCGGTTTAGGAAAAACCGGCCGGCCGATTTCTCGCTCCTGAGCCAGCCGGTGCGTCTCGGTGAACCGGCACGAGTAGCTAACGGAACTGTCGTCATTTATAGTGACGGCATGAATCATTCCGTCGCCGTCGAAGAGATGGTGGCCTGAAGTCGGGTCGAACATCGGGTTCGCTCCGTTACGAATGTAAACGCCCCGAATGCAATCAGGTATGGATCCGGTGACCGGGAGGGAGTGCTTTACGGGTTGTTCGGGTACGGGGGCGAAGTTACCGGCGATTTGGACGCGGGGGTCGGCTGTTTTCGGGAGCGGGTGGCGGCGCTCGTGTGAGAGCAACGCCGTCTCGGCTAAGTCTAGGGCGGTGGCGGCAGCTCTTTGGAGTAAGTTCCAGTGTGGTGGCGGTTGTTGTTGGGCTGTTTTGGGAGTGTGAATGTTGTTGCGACGATCAGTTGTTGAGTGAGGGTCCTGTGTAGTGATTGTTGGTGGTTGGTAGGGGTGTTTTGGGAACTGGAGAATTGCAGGGGATTGTACGGCACAACGGATTTGGTGCCTGCTGCTGACATGTAGTATACTGGAATTACCTGATAGTGTTGTGGAAGAAGAAAAAGAAGAAGAAGCCATTAATTAGTTTGGGGTGTGAGTATACAAGCAGAGGAGAGAGAGAGAGAGAGAGAGAGAGAGAGAGAAAATGTAATGTGTTTGTGGAGAAGTATTTTAGAGAGAGAAGGAGGGAGGGATGAGGTTTTGGAGAGGGTGATGGGAGTATAAATAGGGAGGGGATGGTTTGATTTTGATTTGAGAGAGAAGGGTAGGAAGGTCCACCTCAGACATGAAAAAGAGGACCACGTGGTGGATTTGTTGGGAGGGCACTTGGGGAAGTGACAGAAAGAGAGAGAGAGAGAGAGCGTTGCAGGTCCGGTATGCTGGTGGATTTACTCTTCACGCAAGTGACCATGTTAGATTCTTGAGGTCAAGTCGCATGAAAGTAATTTATTAAAATTTCCTTACGTCCTGGCTTGGCTATCCTTTCTTTGACCGGACAGGAAATAGATTAGCCGAGTTGCGCATGAGGTGAACCACACATTGGGACCGTCAAAAAAAAAAAAAAAATTATTGATATATGGAGTTTGGTCAATTGTGACATATGGGATGACTAATTAGGGCAATAGCCAGAAGGGAGCTAATAAGTGACTTGAATTAATTAATGGTGAGAAGCACAGTTACTTGTACATCAATCCGCACTTTGATTGGTGTCTAACTCCGCGTTTTCCCCTCTATGAAGAAGAAGAATTTGAATTCGTGTGAGGTACTTACGTGACGGTACTCGGCGTGCACTCTGATCGTTCAAAAATGTATTGAATTGTCCGAATTTTAACTTTTTCTTAAAAAAATTTATTTATCCACACCATTATTACCGAAATGGACGTAAGTGATAGAGCGTTACGAATACCACATCAGATAGCACGTGGTACCCTACATGCACCCAAATTCTTCTCCTTCTGAAGGTTCAAAATAACTTAACCCCAGGCCACCTTGTATAGCCATTTTCTATTCTTTTCAATCTTGGTCAAATGACCTACCCTAAGCTTACCCAGATTTGGATTATCTTATTATTTTAACTAAACTTTTCAACTTAGACTAAGAATTATTATTTTTGGTGGAAGGTCTAAGAGAAAGAATTTCCCTTTAAGTCCTATAGCTAAAGGCACCCTATTGTGACAAGTCATTAAAATTTTACACCTATTTTCATTTTTTAATTATACCTTGTATATGAATATTTTTTGTTTCCTTGTACGTACAGGACAGATCTAGAGGGTATAACTTCACGTATTCTCTCTCTTTTGTGTTTTTTTTTTTTGAAATGAGTAGAAAATGAATACGTGCATGATATCATATCATCAAGTTAACGTATCTCATTCAAATACCAAACATGCATTAATAGTGGAACACTACGTGGGCATATTAAACTCCACAATACGAATGTGGTGCTTTCCGAGGATGTTCAATTTGAAAGTTACATATATTTAAACATTGAGATTTAATTGCATTTTCTCGAACTACCTTCATTTATGTTCACACTTATTTTTGTCTTTATTTATAAAAAAAGAAAATACGCCATTGCTCTAGATTTTCATCTTTTTTAATTTTTCATACGTGAAAGGACACTTTTCTAAATTCCCCTATGACAAGAAAGCTGAGCACAAATGGTGAAAAAAGACAATGTGAAAATCAATTACCGTACATTTGCTGCATAATATTGTATCTGAGTGGTAATTAATAAACAATTTTTGCAATGTGTAAAATCAAATTAAATATTTCCCAGTGGCATCATTTTGGTGACATCAACCATGAAAGCAACACGCACGTTTCCTTGCCAACAATATTGTAATTTTCCCAAACAAACAAAACATCTAACTCGAACGGTAAGATGTTTCCGATTGTAGCAATGAAATGAAATCAGAGGACATTAACGATGCCCCTCCAATCCTACTAACAACAGCATTTCTCTTCCGAGTTACAGTCGAAAACCCAATCGATAAAGGAAACACTCACTCTGTCTGGATTTATTAGTCCGTTTTGAGGATTCCAACTTTTTTCCATTACTTTTTGTGTTTGTTGTTTTCACAGTATCAAAAGTAATTTCCCCGACTTTATCCTTTGATTTTTAAAAATGGACAAACATTTTTGGATTTGAAAAAGTATGATTGTGGACAAACATATCCGGATGGAGGGAGTATCAATACTCATTTGAAAAAAGACGGGTAACCGTCATGGACCCGTCGATCGATGAGAGTAGTCAAGCAGTTTAAGATCATCATATGGACCAACATACTTATATCTAGGGGTGTCCACGGATCGGATCCGGACGGATTGGTTCCCGATCCGATCCGATCCGATCCGCTTAGAGCGGATTATGATTTTTAAGATCCGGAACCGAACCGAACATTCACAGATCGGTTACGGATCGGATCGGGTCTGGTGGATTTGACAGATTAAGAAAGATTATTGAGTGGACTGAGTGGATCCGATCCGGATCCAGAACGGCCAAATAAGAAATTCTCGATCCGGAACCGAACCGAACATTCACCGATGGGTCAATGGACGGATCGGATTGGACGGATTTGGCGGATTGAGCGAATTTAATGATCCGCTGGACAGCCCTACTTATATCAATCGGTGATGGTTCACCACAACATGTATTGATTTTTTCCTTTAACGTTAATATTGTCACGCTGGCTAATACCCTTTTAACTTTACTTTGCATTTATGCAACATGAGTTTTAACAAAATCTATTAGTTGGGTCCCACTGATAAAATAAGTGAGAACACCTTTGTGAATGTTCTGCTTTTACTATCTGTAGTGGAAAAAATCCGCACAAGGGCACGGGCCAACGTGATGAGGCGGCGTCACTCTAACGTGTCTAAGTGACTCACTTGGGACCATGGGCCCAGTGTAATAAGGGATGATGTCACCGCACATGTGTGAGCATGTGCAGTGGCGGAGCTAGAATTTCATTCAGAGGGGACACCTTGTCACAATAAAAAAAAAAAAAATACAGTAAAATATAGATAATAAAGAAGCACCAAGAACAAAAGTTTAAAGATTCTCCATTAGACACAAACTTAGCATGATACTTTAAAACGCTTCTTAACATAAGAAAAAAAAAACTACTCCAGATAAGTTTGTTGGTAATTTATTTACAATTGACCCAGACAACTTGAAGATGCTTGGGAAAGAAGCATAAACAAAAAGATGGAATGACCGGTTGGTATGTATGAGGTCGGCCATCACGAAACAACATCACAGACCTTGGACGCGGCATGTTCTTTAGTGCTAGGAGTAGGTCCATGAAAGGCAAAGAAGCCCAAAGCTTATGAAAGAAAAAGAGAAAGTGAATCAAATGGCTGGTTAAAAGCCAGAGGTTTCTTAAAAGCATTGCATGGAGTCGGTTGTGTCAACAGAGCCGACGGTATTTTTTCTGAATGATGGCTTGGCGCTTTGGCCAAACGTAAACCTTCGAGTGCCGAAGGCTTAGCTGGTGGAGGAGTTGATCAAGCGATAGTGCAGCAGATTGGCCGAAAGGTTGAGTTGCGAGTCGTGTGCAACGGTCTTCTCCCAAAGTAATTCGTTCACTGAATCCAGATAATTGTTGATTAGACAGAAGAGGATCGTTCTGGTTTACACAGAGGGCGGTCCGGTTTCACATTAGGGGCTCGCCCGAGAAAAAGTTCAACTGTGTGGCTATTGTTTGTTTCGTAAACGTCTGCGACTATGGCTTCTAGTTTCCTTCTCATCAGAAGGTAAGGAAAGAAAAAGGTTTCTCAGTACGGGAAACGAAGCGGCACAGATAGTGGTTACAGCACGGGACAAATCAGTGATGGACACGTAGCTCCCTATAGTACTAGGGGCTGCCTGGGTTGTTGACATTGCGTCCTAATATGTTCTCTGATCGAAGACCAATGGAATGCCACTTGGTATGGATAAACAACAGAGAGGGCCGCTCCTGTTTGATTAAAGGACGGTCTGGTTTTATGGTGCATGATTAAGCATAATAGCACGCTCAGTCAATTTGAACACAATGACTACAGTTCTGGCAGATTGTGCATATAACTAGAAAAGAGCCAATGGATGGGCAAGAGCCTGCAGACAAGGCTGGATCCTTGGTTAAACAAAGATCTACGATCAAGACAGGGACTAAGAATCTTCAGAATAGTTAAGTGCAAAGAGGACCGTTCCGTTTGACTAGAGGACAGTTTGGACGTTTGATAAAAGGATTGAGGACCCTGGTGGTCCGGTTTGAATCCTGAGGACCTTGAAAGTCCAGTTTGGTAAAAAGAATTTGAAAACCTTGAAGGTCCGGTTTGATGAAAAGGTTTGAAGACCTCATAGTCCAGTTTTTTGAAAAATGATTTAATCTTATAGTTAGAAGATCAACTCCTCGTATCCACAAGAGACAAACGAGAAGTTGAGGGGCTATTGTAGTTGGGAAAAATCCCCACAAGGGCACGGGCCGACGTGATGAGGCGGTGTCACCCTAACATGTCTAAGTGACTCACTTGGGGCCATGGGCCCAGTGTAATAAAGGATGATGTCACCGCATGTGTGTGAGCATGTGCACGTGTGTGAGCATGCTAATCTTGGAGAGCAAGCATATGAGAGGCTATAAATATCAAGGGATAGACCCTAGATGTATGGACAGACTCTTCGAGATCTAAATTACTCACTATATTGGCTCTCTCTTTCTGGTGGCTAACAAAATTTATTAGTTGGGTCCCACTGATAAAATAAGTAAGAACACCTTAATGAATGTTTTGCTTTTACTATCTCTTATTTTAAGAAATCTTTGATTGCTACAAGTTAGTGGATCCGTTACTTAGATAATGTGCAACAAGTTTACTTCGCAATATTATTCGAGCAACACTTGTTATACCTAATGAAAGAAAAAAACTCAAACATGTCGTGAACCAAATACATATGGTCAGGCTCGCCTTCGTATATAGCTAACCAAACACATGTTACTATCGATTTTGATCTTTTAAGTAGGCAATGAGATTCGAACGTCTGACCGATTACGCAGTCAGGCTCATCTTCATATATAACGAACCGAATACATGTTACTATCAATTTTGATTTCTCAGGTAAGCAATGAGATTCGAACGTCTGACCACCGATTACGCATTGATAAATAATTGTTCGCGCCTGGTGATATGTGAAATGGGGCCTTTTTTCCATCCAATAGACAAATGACAGATTGCTTCTGCAACCAACTGCACAACTTGCATAACTTTTTCTACTACAATAGAGTGAAGACAAAGCATTAAAGAGGTTCCTCGTTTTGGCCCAGCCTTTTTCTGCGGTAGTTAGCATTATAGGCTAAAGTTTGAAACCATAGGACCAACTTGTAAAATAAGTCCAAGTGGGAAAACGCTTCATTGGCTCAATTAGCTAGGACCAACTTGTGAAATAAGTGACACTTCCTTGGCACAATTAGCTTAGGTCCTACAGCCGATCCCCCGATAGGTGGAAAAGCGATGAACCACCAAGTGGGCATGTTAGTGACAAAAAAAAAATATGTCCGTGTACCCTTCAGAAGACGACAAATTTGTGTAGGACTAAGAAAAATAATGCATAAGAAACCTACAAAATGATGTGTCAAATTAGAGTGTTACTGTTTTCAAAATGATGTGTCAAGTCAGTCTTCGCTTGGGAATAGTGTCAGTATTATGTCACACGAGAAATACAAATTAGGGTTTCGAATTTTGAAAAAGAAAATTGAGAAATGATACTCTTTAATTTGAATTCAGATATTACAAATTCACTGTCTAGTATTTGGAAATCTGCAGAACAATACAATATCATGCATGTTATAAATACCCACTTGACCGAAAGAAATCACATGGGAAGCATTGAAAATAATACTATGTTTAAAACCCATGAAACATGGGATATAATTGTCAATCATGAAACCATTAATTAATTATTATTGGTTATGATCAGTTCGTCCTTTGGATATTGTTGAATTTGATAAGTTGGTTATGATCGTTGTTAGCAGTTGGCACATGGAATGCACCACGATCGAGGCAATTAAATTTAAGTAGTTAACTAATTAATTGTGGTGAGAGAGAGTCCAGATGATTATTAGGATCAAATGAGGCTTAGCGCATTTTATGAAAATCTCATAAAATGAACATTTTATAGAGGGGTGATAAAATGGAGTTATTTTCCCAATTGATAAAATGTAGTGGTTTTCCTATAGATTTTAGGAGGATTTTACGAAAATCTCATAAAATCACTTTTACATTTTATATGTTGAGATTGGAGTGTCATAAAATATGAGATTTTATGAAACAAAAATCTGTTGAAGAACAAAGCCTTAAAAAGTAAGCTTAATCAAATAAAATGACCAAGTTTCATGAACAAAAAAAAATTTAAAAAGACAGTTCCACTAGGCGTACTCGCCTTTCGGGCATTTTTATTTATTAGTGAATATTTACGTCGTAGCTCAAAGCTTCTTTTCTTTATTTTTAATCCTCTAAGGTCAATTAGAGTTGGTCCTAAGTATAAGCCTACCAAATCACAACTTTAAGTCTTTTAGTTTTTGGCCTAATAATATGGTCGAACATTTTGATAATTGTCTAGTGTAGATTAGCTGTAAGTTATAGTACATGTTTTAACCATTAGGTCGTGAGTTCAACCCTTGCTATCTTCATTTTTAATGCGCACATATTGTCTAATATATATACAAATACTAAGAGGACTCATTTTAAACTTCGATTAGGGTTTCAAAAATTTCAGGAACGGCCGGGATGTCAATGCTAATTAATCATCAATTAAGTAAGGGTATACCCCTAACATTTGGTCATTAATTAAGTCGGAATCGAGTGGCTGGTTAATTAGACAGTTGCATGTGGGCAGTTAACACATGGGATTGGGAATGATTAACATGAAGCAATTTCTTAATTTGCAGAAAATGATTAGTACTACTAACAATGATTGGTCAGGTCATAAATCAGATTTGCAACATAGGAACATTGGACGTTATTGAACGATTGATGAACCTATATAAACAAGGCACGTTACACTTTGTGTCAATCGGCTGACAATGCCACCTCCTAATGATTAATTGCATCATTGAGAGATAATACAAGGTATATCATTAGTACTTTAATTTTAGAGTATTAATTATCTATTAGTCCTGGAGCACAGTCATAAGTCGATCCGAATCATTTCAACACCGCACAATCATTTATGTGATCAGGTCCACACACTTAGTTATGAACTCATGTGTAGTGTTGAGCATGTGGCCATGCTCCGGGAGTACTAAACCTAGATGTCCTTTTAGAAGTTTCAGCTTTCTTGATTTTCGCATTTCACTTTCTAAGAATTGGAGATAAATTTTAGCATGCATTAACAAGCAAGTGGAGGGCTAAAATTATTATCCTTTCAAATTTACTCCTTTATTTCTACTTCAAAAATACTACTCCCTCTGTCCCATTTTAAATGTCCACTTTTCTATTTTGGGATGTCCCAAAATAAGTGTCCACTTTCTATAAATAACCATCAAAACATACCAACCTTTCAATTCTACCCCTAAAAAGTACTCATTGATTTGACAGTTTTTGATATTCATATCATTCTTAAATTGACAATATCTTTCAATATATAATATTTTTCATGATTTTGAAAATTTTGTATAATAGAATTAATTGAAATCTATCAAACAAGATCCATGTGACATATTTTTTGAGATCCATATTGAAGGGTATAAACAATTTAAATACATTTAATTGACTCACAGTTTTTAAGGTTACTTTTGAAAATTTAGAGCACGAATTTGAACTTTTTGAAAAGCTCAATTTCCCGCAGAGGACATTTAAATTGGGACGGAGAGAGTACATAATAGTGATTAATTCTTTTTGGCCCAAAGAACTTCTCAATCCAGTTTTAGAAAAGCTATAATTTTAGTTTTAACTTAGCATTTTTGCATATAAAACACTCTAACGGGACGAAGGGAATATGTAAAAGCGTATTGAAGGTCTCCCTTCTTTACGTATATAAGGTTACAACGTATGCATCATTGAAATTCAAAATTTACGGCCAACAACTACTACGTACATCAGCTAACTGTGTTAGACACAATCAACCGCGCCTCAATTAGCATGAGTGAAACAGACACATTAATTGTATAATTTCAAATCATATGCCCCTATACTTAACCAAAAATGCTCATATATATAAGAAAAGCAGTAGAAGAAGAGAAGTCGAGTTTGTAAGCCATTAAAAAATTAAGTAGGAGGATCAAACACTACTACATGGATACCAGTCAATACTGCTCATGTGCAGCACGTGCAGAGGGTAAGACTGGCATTTAACACCCACTAGGCAATTGATCACCTCATTCGTCCACGTGTGCACATGGGTACACGTGAATACCCACATGGAATTATCCCCTGAGTAAGATCTTCTGAGATTTTCGATCGTTTATGTCGTTTTTGGTCATCGAAATGCCACAACCACCTTGGTTAAATTCTTGTAATCCGACAGTATCCCCGCTAATGTGTATCATATGACAAAAAAAAAAAAATCTAACGTTCAAAATGTATATATATCCTATTAAATTAGAAAAATGATTTTTGCACTTTACTTTTGAGAATTGTATTTTACGCAATGTGAAACACTAAATGAGTTATTTATAGGAAAAAAGAACGAAAATCATTTCTCTAACCTTCCATTTTTAGGACATTAGTGCTGTTTGAAAAAAGTATAGATAACTCGGTAGCCCAATAACCCGACAAATTATGGGGACCAGGGACACCATCAACGAGTGAGAAGCTTATTAAAGTTGAGACTTTACCACATATGATCTAACTCATCAAAAAAGTTGATAATCGAAATATTTGCACAGCAAACTTGCTCGTGGAAGAAAGCATGGCAACTCGTTAAGGAACTATATCAGAATAGGAAAAATCAAATTATTAATTATTTTCAACATTTTAAACCTAAATGAGTTTGGTAGTCTAGCTATACGTACATTGAACAATTTTTTCTCTATATCAAAATAGCAAAATGCATTATACCTGAAATTAAAACACATCCAACATATAGATCAATTGTTGGATGAGTTTTTGGAGTGTTTTCTTCTTGCCAATCTTTTCGTATGGGTTATTTCCTTTCAGGCCCTGGCGGCATGCCTTGTTGGTTCTATCTTCCTTTGTTGTGATGCCTCGTTCTTTGAATCCTTTTAATTTTTATAATGTGTTTCCAAAAATTGATAAAATCTTTTTTGCTGTTAAAAAAAAAAAAAAAACATATAGATCAATTGGACGGTCACATTTTTGGGCAATAGAAGATTTGACAGTCCAGAGTAGGGGAAGTAGGAATTAAGATTTGGCAGGTAGGATTATCAAATCTGACTTTAGGTATATTAATTGGTGGAAGTACTTCCATCTCAAAAATCACCTAACAATCACCAAAGAATATTGTATAGCATTTAGGATGCAAATCATGGTGGTCGTCGTCTCTCATTTATTTTTTGTTAATTGCTGTATAATTTACTATTTGAGCATGACCCAAACAAATTATATTTTATGCACATACATTATAATTAAATCATTAATTTAGTTGTCGGTCAATAATAAATAATTAAACCATTAATTTAATTTAGCTTTGATGAGATTCCCTATTAACGAACTTGACCGGCCAGACAAGAAAAATATTAACTACCAACTGCTAAGGATCGATAACCAATCTTAATGCACCAAAATTAAGTTAATTAATCTTCTTTCCTTCGTTGAGAAGTTAGGTTAAACTAGGTTCAAGAATTATTAATGGGGAGCCTATTTTTCTTCTCAATAATTCTCATGGGTCTGGAAAAAAAGAAGGGGCCAATCCCTTCAAGATATCAAAAGTGTGTCGACCAAGAAATCCAAGAATTAGGTATAAAGTGTATATTGATATGATGAGTGAAGAAAAATGATAAGATTCCAATTTTAATAACTTAGTCAAATCACAAGACTACCATAGGTAGGCTCCTTTCTTCGAGGAAAACTTAAATGGGTGGTCTCGGGAAATCGCCACGTGATGTCTCAGTACCATTTAATACTATGCATTTCTTTAAGGCTTACTTTTAAGTATACGAACTTCATAGAAATGTGTGTTAAAGGGTGTTGGAGTACCACGCGGCAGCGTCCTAAGGCCACTGATCCAAGTAATTACTCCCTCTTCAAGAGTGAAAGATCGGACATAATTGGATTGAGTTTGGTGTCACATTCTAGGCAGAGATTAAGGAAGACAATTGAGGTGGTTGGATACCAGGGGCTCTGATATTCGTGAGCCCTAAAGCAAACTTTTTAAAATGGAACCCTCAATCTACTTTGTATAGTTAAAAATACTTGGGTAAAAGAAGTTTTATATGAAGTCATTACAATCATTTAAGAGTATAAGTACCCAAAATCAATAATCCTTACAATAAATCAATTTCCCTATAGGCTTAATTGGAAATAATTATATGGACTTATAAAACTGGAGGCCTCAAAATTGGTAAAAAATCAGGGGCCTAAAGCAGTGACTTTACGAGCTTTAACTCAAGGTCAGCTCTGTTGGATACTGTATTTAGTCACACAAGTTAGGGCAATTTACAAAAAGAAAGAGGTTGACGTGAATATATGTATATCCAGGCAAATACCTTTCATGAGTTTACTTAGGTAAGAGCATAATTATTCAGTGTGCGCGTGCTTGGGGCATTGCCCTTTCTTAGAGTTGGGGTGTCCATAGTTAGCCAAGTCACTGTATCCCGTAGTGATCTCAACCATAGGCTCTCTGAAATTTTTATTTACGATCGAAAACCTTTTTTAAGAATGTTGAGCACATTATGAGTACAAAAAATTATGATCGTCAGAGATCGGTAGACACATAACTGAGAAAAATTTGTCCTACAGTGTATTTTGTAAATGATAGTCATCCATATAAATGGTATCCAACTATATGGCTAACAATATCAAATTAATTTAATTTTTTACATGAATGATCTACTCCATATTTCGAATAAATTATACTATTCTGATCCCAAATACAGATTATAGAGGGGGCCCAACAATTTCGTAAAAAATAGAGCAATACATCAGGAGCACTGAGTTGAATAATATTCAGTAACTACTCCACCTTTATTGTAAAACTACCTTTAAAAAGGAAGTATGAATTTTTGGACAACCTGTATATATATCCGCTACTTATTGTCAACTAGATTCTTTCGCAAAGTAAAACACACTTATGAGAAGGCTTTCGGAGACTTTTAGCAACCCTCAATGTTCAACCTATTCATTCCCATTAGTTCTTGTCAAATCACTACAAGAAATTTGGTCTTTGGAGACAAATAAAATCGTCATGAAATGCATGGTTTTTGTCTCTGATAGTTTTGGTGACGAAAAATAGTTTTGCCACATATAGGTTGTCTCCGAAAGTCACCTGGTGACAAAATTATTATTTCGTCACCTATACTAAATTTTGGTGACGAAATTTTTCATCACCAATTTTCAAATTATTTATCACCCACTCACTAGTTTCGTCACTAATGGTGACTAGAAATTGATGAAGGAAACTACTTAGGTGACAAAAAATTTCGTCACTAACCGTAACTGAAATTGATGAAGGTGACAAAAATTTTCGTCACTAACCGTGATAGAAATTGATAAAGGAAACTGCTGACGTGGTGAACGCGTGGCGCTGAAAGTTGAGGAATTTTGCTCCTCCTGGGAATCGAACCAGAGACCTCTCTTGTGCGCGCGCGCGCGCGAACTAACTGAGCTAGGCCACCATTTGTGACATTTAGGCACCTTTTTAATATTTATACTATAAAAACCGGATTATTCTTATACAAACCCCTACTAATATCATTTCTTTTATAAATTTTATAATTATACAAACACCTACTAATATCACTACTTTAATTATTTTTTTTAATTTTTTAACACAAAAGATTTTCTTTTTTAACAAAAGCCATTTAATAAATTTTTTAATCGAGTTTGTACTATACAAATAAATGTTTTTTTTATTCCGTTTGGTTTACACTCCCCATTTGAACACCCATTATACAAACACCAACTAATATATTTTTAAATATATATTTTTTATTTTTGAAAGAAAATATTTTCTTTTTTAACAATGCCTTTTAATAATTTTTTTAATTCCAGTTTATACTATAAAAATAAGTTTTTTTTTAAATTCCCATTGTTTTATGCTCCCCATTTGAACACCCATTATACAAACACCTACTAATATCACTACTTTAATAATTTTTTTAATTTTTTTACACAAAAAATTTTCTTTTTTAACAAAAGTCATTTAATAAATTTTTTAATCGAGTTTATACTATACAAATAATTTTTTTTATTCCGTTTGTTTTACACTCCCCATTTGAACACCCATTATACAAACACCAACTAATATATTTTTAAATATATATTTTTTCTTTTTGAAAGAAAAAATTTTCTTTTTTAACAAACGCCTTTTAATAAATTTTTTTAAATCCAGTTTATACTATAAAAATAAGTTTTTTTTTATTCCCATTGTTTTATGCTCCCCATTTGAACACCCATTATACAAACACCTACTAATATCATATTTTTAATAAATTTTCTTTTTTAACATAAGCCTTTTTATAAATTTTCTTTTTTTAATCTTGTTTATACTATACAAATAAGTTTTTTTAATCTGGTTTAATAGTTTGTTATAAATTACATTTAACATATATATTTTAAATGTAATTACAAACTCCATATTTACAAGCGTCGATTTAAACCGTTGGCATTTCACATCTCATCATTGTCACCAAAATCGAAGTTCGTCGGGTCATTTTTTTAGATTGCAAGACTCGACCCCACACTTGAGTCATTTTTTTCAATCGAAACCATCTATCTTTTACATATTAAAGAGTACATAATTAATTTCATACAAAAAATAAAGTTAATCAGCTATCGCTGCACAATTTTTTTTTGATCGTTAAAGAAGAATTTTATTAAAAACGGGGGAGCTATCGCTACACAATTGATCAGACAAAAAAAAATATTTTTGTTAATGAAATTGTGTCTCGATAATTAAGAAGCACGAAAGATTGCAAATTTTAACAAAAGCCTTTTATACAATATAAATCAGTTTTTTTTTAATTTGGTTTAATAGTTTGTTATAAATTACATTTAACATATATATTTTAGTGATGGAAAAAATATTTTCGTCACCAAAAAAATGTGGAGGGAACATATTAGTGACGAAAAAAATATTTTCGTCACCAAAAAGGTGTGGAGGAAACATATTAGTGACGAATTATATTTTTCCTCTCAAAATAGTCATATAGGAGACAAAAATTAATTTCGTCACCAGAATTTCGTCACGGTTTATCATTTTTGTTGTAGTGAATGTACACAAATCTTGCATAATTTTGATGGCATTTAGCTGAGTTTTTCAAAAGATTTTAGTAATTCAGTGGCTAAAATCAAACAAAAAACTCAGCCTAAAAGAGCAAGAGCAACAGCTGAATTAAAAGAGAGTCCAAATAAAACTCATCCAAAATATTTTCATTTAAAATGTGTACACTAATTATATACTACAGTACGTAAGAGAATGAAAGAGATTTTGATCAAATATGATTAAGTAGCCACTAAACTGATTAGGATACTTATAAGAGAGTCCAAATAACCACCAAACTAAATTTAACGAGGAAAGTAAGTCTTTTTCAGCTGCCTACCAGTACCATCCTATGATATATATATTTATTAATTGCACGTCTACTCCATGCCCAAAAACACAAACAAAAGTGTTATGAACGCAACTGAAATGGAAGTTGGTTAGAGTTGGTAGCTAGGGGCCTTTGTATTTTTGTTATTTTCTGTTACACTGATTCATTTCTGTAATAAGAAAAAACTTATAAGAGAGAGGATAGCAGACCTTGCACTCATTCATTCATTTTTGTAATTCTTCTGGATTGGAATAAGAGAACAACTTTCACTCTTTTTCTATTTCAAATTACTTTCTTCTTCCTATTTATTACAAAAAGCTTCATTGATAATGATGTAGACACGTAAAATTTCTGGCCTATCACAAGCTGCCACGTGTTGCTAGGGCACATAAATTGGCTAATTAAATGTTGCCAAGTGTCACAAGTCAAAGTCAAAGTTTTACGAATGAGCCAATTAAATGTTGTCAAGTGTCCGTAGGTCAAAAGACTAAGCACGATAAATGGCGAATCAAATGATGCCACGTGTTTACAGTCAAAAGTCAGAGATATGTGTGAGGACCAATTAAATGGAGCCACGTGTCAAAATGATGCAGTTATTAATTTATTAAGTCTGGCCAATCAAATTGTACCACTTGGTATTCATATATAATTATCTTTCTTAAAATAAATAAGAAGAAAGATATTTATTAAGATTTAATTATTTTCCTTTAAATCAAATAAGGAAATAATTAGAGGGAAAAGTATGGAAAGAATTGCAGTCTTGCCATAACTCTCCATCTTGCATCCCTATAAATAGAGGTGCTCTCTCTCTCTCATATTTTTGGAACATCAAGACAGTGAAGCTTCAACAGCTCTGAAGATCAAGCTTCAAAGCCCTTCAGAATTTCTTCAAGTCTTCAAGCATTCAAGCTTAAGAGCTCTGAAGATCAAGCTTCCAAAGCCCTTCAGAATTCCTTGAAGTCATCAACACATTGAAGCATTCAAGCCGCAGAGCTCTGAAGATCAAGCATCGAAGGCCTTCAGAACTCCTTCAAGAGATCAAGACATTGAAGTCAGACACAGACGTCCAAGCACGACAACTCTGAAGATCAAGCCTTAAAGCCCTTCAGAATTCTTTGAAGTCAGACATCAAGACATTGAAGCTTCAACAGCTCTGAAGATCAAGCTTCAAAGTCCTTCAGAATTTCTTCAAGTCTTCAAGCATCCAAGCTCCAGCGCTCTGAAGATCAAGCCTCAAAGCCCTTCAGAATTCTTCAAGTCTACATCAAACAAGACGTTTCTTCGATCAAAGCCTCAAAGCTCCGAAGAACATTCAGACATTCAAGCTCCAAGCTCTGAAGATCAAAGCTCTAAAGCCCTTCAGAATTCCTTGAAGTCATCAACATATTCAAGCTTCCATTAGCTGTCAGATCTCTGAAGATTCAAGCCTCTAAAGCCCTTCAGAACTCTTCAAGTCAACATCAAGCGAGACAGTTCTTCAAATCAAAGCCTCAAAGCTTCGAAGGACACTCAAATCAAGTCATCATCTTTTCCACAAATTGCGGAGAAGATTCTGCCGTTTGATTCGGGATCAAGCTGTCAAGCCCTCGTTTCAACACACATTCAAGCATCCAAGCTCCAGAGCTCTGAAGATCAAAGCCTCTAAAGTCCTTCAGAATTCTCCAAGCCCACATCCAACAAAACGGTTCTTCGATCAAAGCTTCAAAGCTCCGAAGAACGCTCAAGCCAAATCCACAAATCATCAATCTCCTTCTACCAAATTGAAGAAGATCTCAAATTCTGATCTGAGACCAAGCTCCAAAGCCCTCAAATCAACATCTGCAAATCTGCATCTCCTTCAACCAAATTGAAGAAGATCTCAAAGACCGATTTGAGAAGAAGCTCTACAGCCCTCAAGTCAACGGTCACAAATTCGTCATCTTTTTCAACAAAATTGAAGAAGATCAAGCAAATCAACTTGAGAAGAAGCTTCAAAGCCCTTAAGTCAAAATCCGTCAAATTAGCCGTCATCTTCGCAAAGACCAAAGAAGATCTCGTCGTTCAATTCGAGAACAAGCATCAAGCCCTCGAATTAAACTCTTGGAGAGAAGAATCAGAGGATTATTTTCTTTCATCAGAAATTATTATTTGATTGTCTTTTTGAAACTTTTATATACTCCTAGTACGTAGTTTTTGCAAATTTTTTTGTATATTTTTCTGATTCGAGAGCAATTGATAAAGAAAAAAGCAGTACTAAAAGTATCAAATTTCAAAAAATATAACAGTCCGAAAAACTCTTTTTGCTTATTTCCAACAGTGAATCAATGGGCAGAGTACAAGGTGCAACATCTTCTTCACCTCACAGACACTACAAGTATTTCAGCGATGATCATGTGAAACAACTGATGAACTGATTAATGGAGTTTACCATCACGCAAAAAGGTGATGTACTTTTCTTCATTTGCATGTTTGCATGTCGGATCGGCTACTTTATTAAATCAGTTTATATAATACAGATTTCTTTTATTCATTAAAGGGAAAAACAGAGAGGGAAAGCTACTGGAGGAAATCATATGCATGTCACTACAGTCTTTTTATGGTACTCTTTCTATTTTATATGGTTTGCTCTTTTTTTTTTTTTCAAAAAATGTGTCATTTTCTAAATTTAAAAAAGCAATTGAGGTCTTTTAATGAACTGTTGTAAAAAAATCCATAATATTAGGTGGAAAATCTGGTTTATTTTTTATTCCAAATATGTTTTAAATGACTAATGCAATATATTTTCCATTTGCTAATTTCGGCTAATAATATTTTATAAGCATAATAATTTGTCCGAAGAAATAAATTTACTTTTCTACAATTATTCCTTAAAAACGTAATTTAACCGCTCTTGTTCTCCATGTTATGTAGTAACAAAATAGTTTTTTTTTTTTTTGAAAGGCAGAAACTTCATTAATCTTGAAACAAAACAAGACTAATAGGGGCAAGAAATCAGCAAACCACAGCCAAAACCAAGACCCAGAGACGATTGGCAAGAAATCAACCGAAGAAACCCAAATGGACAAAAGCCCAAACACCCAAAGGACCGTAAGTCCAGATAAAACAATAAGCACAATCACCTAAAGGCCAAACAAAGCCCAGATAAAACAATGAGCACAAAAAATGGGCCAAGCCCAAACAAGGAAACCCTAAATAGAACAAAATAGTTCTATTTATCAGAGCTATGAATGCTAATATTTCCAAAACAAATTTCTTTAATTGTTATAATTATTTTGACCGCCAAAAAAGTATAATTTCTAGCATTTAAATAGATGGAGTTTTTATTTTTTTGTGTGTTCACGTATAGAGTGAGATGCATTATTCTGAGGATGACATTAATTGATTTCATGCATGGATGTACGCTATTGGACCAATCTCCCTAATTTTATAGCAAAACTGTGAGATTTTCTTATTGGGATATTGTAAATGATGCAGTTGGAGAAATTAATAAGTGCTTGACCATGAGATCGCATGTTCGAACTACACGGAGGCCAACCATCCAAAATATTTTCATTTAAAATGTGTACACTAATTACATACTACAGTACGTAATAAAGATCATAAGAGAATGAAAGAGATTTTGATCAAATATGATTAAGTAGCCACTAAACTAATTAGGATACTTATAAAAGAGTCCAAATAACCACCAAATTAAACTAAATTTAACGAGGAATGAGTAAAATTAAGTCTTTTTCAGCTGCTTACCAGTACTATCCTATGATATATAGATTTATTAATTGCATGTCTACTCCATGCCCAAAAACACAAATAAAAGTGTTATGAACGAGCAACTGAAATCGAAGTTGGTTAAGAGTTGTTAGCTAGGGGCCTTTGTATTTTTGTTATTTTCTGTTACACTGATTCATTTTTGTGATAAGAAAATACTTACAAGAGAGAGGATAGCGGACCTTGCACTTATTCATTCATTTTTGTAATTCTTTCTGGATTGGAATAAGAGAACAAGTTTCACTCTTTTTCCATTTCAAATTACTTTCTTCTTCCTATTCAAAAAGCTTCATTGATAATGACTACAAACAAACTTTGGAGCGACATGCATATGTACTTCTGCATATAATGAAGAAACCAAAATAAATGCATGTATATACTACTGCTACTACTAGTACTCCAGGTTTTGGCAGCTTCGAATCAGTTGAGATGTAGCTTTTCCATTATTCCTTTTTACCTATGAATCATTTACTATCTATTATTAGGGTTCGAAGTCCGGATTTTCTCTCATTTACTCTCTCTCTCTCTCTCTCTCTCTCTCTCTCTCTATATATATATATATATATATATATATATATGTATGTATATCAGTCAGGATCCTATCAAGACTCCCTGATAGGATCCTGACTGCAAAATGTGTGGACATAAGCTATGTCAGGGAGTCCTGATAGAATCCTGACTATATGTATAGCTTCTTATCTGGACCCCCGAATTGAACCTCTTGGGATATTTTTTGTGTTGTCAATTGTTTTGGAAAATCTGATCCTTCCAATGTGTTCAGAAGGTATTTTCAAGGGTTCACGCGAGAAATCTTCAAAATATATATATATATATATATATATATATATATATATATATATATATATATATATATATATATATATATATATATATATTACGCGAATCTTGCATAATTTTGATGGCATTTAGAGCAACAGCAACAGTTGAGCTATAATGCAATATTTGAGGTATTTTAGCCAACCAAAAAAGAGAATCTCACCTATAGCAGCTTAACTTAACCATTTGGCAAAGTACCTCCGGCTACAGTACTTGGCTATATTTGCCCAAGTACTATTCAAAGGTTATCTCTCTGACTCACTCTTCTCCTCCTGTACATTGTTCACTGGCTATTGAGTGTATTGTTCGAGTGTTGAAAAATGTGTGAGTTAAATGTGCACTGTTCACTAGCATTCTTGGCCAAAATTTTACCGAAGCTGATGCTCTTGCTCTTACAATTTGTCTAGCATATATATATATACAATCCGGTTCCAATTAGGACAACCTGATATAGCATATATCCAAACTTTTCGTTTCAGCTGTTGGATCTCATCCAACGGCTCTGATAAAACAAAGGGAATTCGTGGGTCAAATGGTACCAGGTCGTCTAAAATGTGGGTTAAATGGTACCAGGTCAAGCAAAAGGCAGATGCTCCCTTGTCTCCTCATTTTCACTTTCACACACACACACAAAGAGAGAGAGAGAGAGACAGAGAGACAGAGAAAGAGACCTTGGGATGTCGATTTCTTCTTCTTCCTTGGCCTTCGATCAATGTTCTTCGCGAGAATCACCTCTCTCTCTCTCTCTCTCTCTCTCTCTCACTCTCTCTCTCTCTCTCTCTCTCTCCGATTCGTTCGATATAATATAAGTTACGCAAAACTCGTTTTGGTACAAATCGAAAAATCTAGGGTCCAAAGTCTCTCTCTCCCTTTTCCTCTGGTTCGATTTTGAAGAACTAGGGTTGGGGTTTTTGTCAAATTTCTGATTTTCCTGAACTAGGGTTCAGATTTTGAACTATGGTTACAGTATTTTCAAAATCTGAGGTTAGGGTTTTTGTCAAAAAAAAAAAAAAAAAAAAGAGATTCAATCTCCTATTCACGATAAATCTAATGCGATAACTCTAAGTTATATGTTGTTTTGTATTTTTTTTTTTTTGACATTTTGCAGAAAACTATGTTGTTCGCACGTGTTAAATATTATCGAAAGCGTGTAAATCATACAAGACTTACATAATGAAGCGCAGCGGAATATTTGAGCTTTCGGAGATCGACGAACCGAGACCCGCTCTACAAGCACAATCTGCAACCACGAACAAGAAGCCGAACACAGTCTTCAATCCTCGTCGCGTAGAGAAGACTACCAGAGCCTACTCTTGCTATCCACACCACAAATCCTAGGGTTGTAGATGGAAACCCTAGAGAGAGAAGATATTGATGGGAGAATATTTTTCGGGAGAAGGAGAGAACTAGAACTCTGATTATTTTCTTGTGTCTTTCTTATATATCTGCAGGACTTTATTTATAGACAAATTAAGTCCTAGAGTTTAAACTCGCTTTAAACTCTCCTAACAGATAAAGATAAGAGTCCATCTCTTTTCATCCTTCTAACTAACCCAATCACTTAACCCATGTGGGCGATCCGTGTGTATTGGGTCCAGTTGAACCGACCCATAAATACTAACAGCACGTCTGTTAATAGTTTTGTAGTGGACTTGTTCATCTCAACTACTTGGGTATCCAGAATCACCATATCAGTTTAGGCCTCGAATTAACTGTACCTGATCTGTTTTGGGCATTTGGAAGTCATTTCCCGTCACTGCGTTTATGTCTAATGAGACAAAAATAAGTATCTGGAGGAACCAAATCGTCAATGAATGAAAAACTTTGTGCAATGTTGGTAATTTAATTGATTGCTAGTAGTGATCAATTTAAGGGCTGTTACATGTAGCTATCTATCAGAGTTTTTTTTCCTTCTTGCATGTGCCTTACCGATTGATTTCATTTTGATTTGAAATATTTTGGCAGATTATGTACAAGTGGTTATACTTTCCCTTTAGGTTTGGAGTACATTACTGAAAATCCACTAAATATGGTGAAGATTCCATATGGACAGCGTACTTACAATGAATCACTCATTCTAATTAATTAGAGTTTTGCACGATAACTCTTTCTGTAAAGATAATTCTCTACCCTACTAATTGTTGTCTTTCTCTTCCAGGATACATCAAGGTAGGAATGGAGTCAGAGAGGGACCAATATGGGCTGTCGCTCCTGTGAGGGGAAAAAAAAACGTCAGTATTATATAGGAGTAGAAAAAACAAAATCTCCAATGAATTTCGCCCATGTTTCAAATACATGTTCACCCCTTTGTAGTGAAGTTTTTGGCTCCGTCCCTGACCCCCTGGCAATCAAGGAAACCTCACTTTCTGTAAAGATAATTCTCTACTCTACTAATTGTTGTCATTCTCTTAACCTCTCACTTTCTCTCGATCGATCCCTTTCTGTGGAATACTCAAAGTAGTTAATTTCTACTTTAAATAAATTTCCACTTCTCTTTGAATCATTTTTTCTCCCACTGCTAGCAATTATGTCAATGCGTTTACTTTGTCCAAGTACATGAATCATTAATTCACCGACATTGTCAGGCAGAAATTATCTTCTTGAACGACTGGCATTCTAGGCTCAAATGATCATTCTTGGACTACCAATACTGGGACGCCGAGAGATTGCTGTGCAGCTTATGCACAGTAGGTGTTGTGCAGAATCACAACTCTCCATAAGTGTTTTCAACGGTTTCGATTGAAAACAAACTATTCGCGCGAATTTGTTTAAAATCTAGGTCATCCATCTAGGCAACGAACGTCCTGGATTCCGCACAGCCTCCCGGCGTCCCCAATACCGGCCCTAGGCGAAGGAAAATAATCGTCTTTTGCTTGGACGCTAATTTTTTAAAAGTGAGGGGCCCAAAAAAATGTGTAGCATTCATTAAATAAAGATTCAAAATGAGCATCATAAAAAAAGTAAAAATTAATTATACGGGCATAATTAATACTTTTACCATTAAAAATGTAAGAAGATGAATCTTTATGTGATTTTTTTGTACTTGGGAAATGATATGCATAATTTTACAATTTTAATCTTGTCAAATACTATTTTTGCTTTCTAACATTTACTTATATTTTTACCAGTTTTGCTTGTAAAATACTCCCTCCGTCCCAATTTTATAGTCCTTCGTTTTATCCTAACCGGATAAAAAAATGATTATATCTTTCAATCGGTAATACATTCTATATGCAATATGGATCTTGTTTGATAGATCTTGACTTAATCTAACAAACAAAGTGTTCAAAATCACTTAAAACATTGTAGATTATAAGATATAACACTTTGAAAAGTGACACAAACTCCTAAAAGGGACTATAAAATTGGGACGAAGGGAGTACATAAAAGCCCATCTCTAAAATTTGATTTGGGCACCTAAAATGTCAAGGTCGGCCTTTGGATCGACTATAGAGCAGAACTGGGGGAGGTGCTGCGCAGCCCCGTGCTGTGCAACCCCGTTCGGTGCCGTGCCGGCATCGTTTTGATGATCGGTGCGTAGAGCTCGTTGAGTACTACAAATACAAAAAATTAACTCGATCGGATATCGTTAAGTGCCTCATCGGAACACAATTAACTTGAAAAAAATCAGAACACATAAAGCTTGAAACACTGGATGAAAACCATTGAACCCATTTTTTTCATGTTATATGTGTTCCGATGAGGCACTTTACGAAATCCGATCGAGTTGATTTTTGATACACATGGAGAACTTGACGAGCTCTACGCGGTGGACGTCGCCAATCATCAAAACGATGCCAACACGGCAATGAATAGGGTTGCGCAACACCTCCCCTGGTTCCCTATAGAGCTTTCATGAGTTGTCAAACAACGACAATACAATTTCTGTCGGATGATTTTTCTTCACTGTAGGTATTTAGTGGTAATCTTTTTTCCTTTTTTTTGGTATCTTGCCGTATAAAGTTTCATCATGTTAACTTCTGATTTTTCTCCAACCATTGGGACAAAAATAAACTAATTTAACGAACAAAAGTATGATCCAAGTTAGTCTTCAATCCAATTGATACGCCAAAAAATCATGACTATTTATCGTAATCTGGTAATCTAAACATGTTTTTCTAGCATAAGAATTTGACTTCTTTTGACATTTCTAAAATTACCATTTTTCCCGCTTTTAGCACCCTAAAAGGCCGAAAGTCACCTGAATTAGCTCAAAGAACTAATTTACCAAAAAGAAACAAAAAAATTTACTTAGTTCCTAAAAAGTCAAAAAAAAAAAAAATTCCCTTGTAAAAACATCTCAAATGAAACTCAAGTCAAATAATCGGCATTTTTAGTCTTTTAGACATCCCAAATGAAACGTAACACAAGTGCCAAGCAACCTTTTTTTTTTTTTTTGGATCGCCACGTGCCAAGCAACTTGATACGCGATCTATACCTTTTTTTTTTTCTTTTTTTGGTAAAACTAATATGTGAGCCATACTACGGGAGTTATCCTTGAAAAAAGCAAGTAAAGGACGCCAACTTGTTGTAAAAAAATAAATAATAATAATAAAAAAAAGGACGCCCAATTTTGTGGAAGAAGTGTACATGCATTATCGATTCCCATTGGTGGTACGTAAAAGTGCTTTTAATTTAAGTGGCACTTTTGGCTGGCAAAGAGTTGCAAGCCACAAAAAATAAAGCTACTTAATTCTAGCTCCGCAAATGGGGATTAGTCAGTCATGTCCACTTGCCTATATTGATATACGGAAGACATAAATTTATTTTTACAATTTAAAGTTTTCAAATCAATTCACAATTGTGAAGAATATAGGATAAACCAAGCAAACAAAAACTAATACTATTTAGTTATATATAGATATTGTTTCCATGTCATGCTTTCATATCTCCAGTGTCTTTTGATGTGAACCATAGTTTTAAATAGCGGTATCGGTCGCGGTATCGTTGTATCGGAAATCGGCATATCGAATGATACGTCGCGGGAATCGGGTGTTGCGGTAGTGAATTTTGTTATAACTATTTGGGTGTATCGGCCGATACGTCACAATACGTATCCGTATCGAAGCCTCCAAATCCCGAGACGAACCGGCCGATACGTACCGTATCGGCCGATATTCTATTTGTTAATAAGATTTTTTTTTTTTTTTGTATTGTGGATTTCTAAATTTAAAAAAAAAATGAAAGTAACAAGGTACGAATAAATTGAAACAAAAAATTTGTATGTCTTTCGTGTTCCATCATCTCGGGGAAAAAATAACGAAAAGACAAACATATATCATGTCAACCTCCATGTTTTTTACTTGGAGGCTTATCTACTGTGAGTATAAAAGTTAGGAAAATGCAGTAATAATTTGTCGGTATAAAAGTTAGGAAAATGTAGTAATGATTTGTCGGTATTTGGATCCACTAAATCAAAATTCTAACTATGCCGCAGCTGGTAATCGCTTGCAAGAATCTCACATATATCATGTCAAACTCCATGTTTTTTATATTTTCATTTTTACCTTTTCAAGTTTTGAGTGTTTGAAGGAATTCACTCAGAACACGTTTCTCTAAAAAAGGGTTACGGTTTTTAGACTTAGAGAGGAGAACGTAAAAGTAGAGTGTGAGAAACTTTTTGATTTATCATTTTCACTTATCTCATTCTGGTAAAAATAAAACACTTACAGAATATATTCTCCATATATTTAAGTCAAACACTCTTTGTGTTTTAAAATGCATTTGATCTGCACATATCTGTCAAAACACTTTACAGATTCAATAATGCATCCTGATTATAATCTAAAAAGAAGAAAAACAAAAGGCAAAATACAAAAAGTGAAAAAACAGAGGCTCCCGAACACCACATAAATTATCCTCCTTTGTGATACGTTAAAGAACAATCTGGGAGTGCATGATTTGCCCATGCATGGTGGGAAGGCTGGCGCCACATTTGTTGGCTGAATGTATTCCATTAAATATTATGGGTTTTGTATTGCATCTATGTAATTGATTTTTGTACTCTCATAGTTTTAGCATGTGCACTTGTGAAAATGAACAATTAAAATGAGTGAGAACACTAAATATAAAAAGAAAATAGAGTCTGGGAATTACATTCCATACATCCTTAAATGCTCACCTAATTGACAACCGCCCAATACTAAACACTTGCAGTCTCACCATTGTAATAAACCTCTTTTTCAGGAATTAAGAAGTTTAAATTAACCTAACTAGTAAATGAATTATAGATTTAATTTAAGACTGCAATGTTCTATGTAACTTTTAAGTTCTTTACGTTATCTACCCTAACAATATTCATATAGAGACCCGTCACTACAGGTGATATGTACAATAAAAATTATACCGATGTATTTCCCCCTCGCCTCTCTCTCTCTCTCTCTCTCTCTCTCTCTTCTCATTACGCGCGTCTTGACCTTATTGTCCTACTTCCAAATCAGAGATTGGAGACAATGGCGGACGCGTGATTTGCAAACGATAGAGGCCCGAACCACATGCATTTCTACATTGATAACAAAAGTATGTTCCATAAGAAGATATCATTACTTTATTTGTCAGAGGACATGTAATTTTATATACGCAACCAAAAAATTGATTGATAACTTCATATTTTATGAATTTTCTTCCACACTAATATAGGAGTTTTGAGAAGGAAAAAAATTCACCCAAGGGAATTGCATGAACCAATCCCATAAAAAATTTCCAAATCACCCTAAAAAACAAGTACAACGTGTGAGAATATTTGGACCGAGGTGGGAAACCCTAGCACCCCTATGTCCGCCCCTGATTGGAGCATTGATTCTGCAAGTATTACCCCATATGATAAATGGGGTAGATCAAAATATGAAAATGAGTTGCCAGAGTTTGATGACCGTTCTTTGCAAGCATTTCTGTTACGTCAAGAACTCAATTAAAGCCACTGGAAAAGCCTTACATATGACTTTCTTGGACCCTATACATTGCATCCTAAATATACCTCCAACCTTTCTGGGTGAGCAGTCCTGAATATACATAAGCACGTTTGCATTCTATTTTTGCTCGAAAAGAATTGTCACCTTATTTCCTTTTATTCAAACAAAAAGATATTCATATTGCTGTATGTTTGTTTTAGTAAATGGGAATAAATTAAAATTGGATAGAGATCTGGAAGAAGGGGGGTGCTGTGCATGGGGTGCAGCCCCACAACGCAGCTGCGCTGGCATCTTTCCGACGATCAAAGACGTTCACCGCGTAGAGCTCGTTGAGTACAAGTGAAGCAAGAATCAACTCAATCGGATATCGTTAAGTGTCTCATCGGAACACAAATAACTTGAAAAATAATGGGTTCAGTGGTTTTGATCCAGTGTTTGTGTCCATTTGCGTTCAATTTCTTCTTAAGGTATTTGTGTTCCGATGACGCACTTAACGATATCCGATCAAGTTGATTTTTAGCACACTTGTAGGACTCAACGACCTCTACGCGGTGAACGTCTTTAATTGTCGGAACAATGCTAGCACGGCCTGTTGTTGCAACCCCCGTGGCGGTGGTCATAGGGGGTTCCATTTCATTGCATATCAAGCAGTAGCACTAATCCCATCTAACTTAAGGTTTTTGTAAGACTTGTTAATTATAACTACACGAACCCTGAACGTAATTCGAAAGAGTCAAAACCTAAACGTATTTAATTAATGAGAGATAAAAAAATAAAAATAAAAATAAACACCCATTTTATTGCTAGTAGTTACTAAGAAATGGTTTATTCCAATAACGGAGAGTATATTTGACCTAAGGACCCGAAACTAAAGGAGCTAGCACGAGAGTCAAAAATTTGGTAAGTCGCGAAAGTCAGCAGATGGTTTCGAATTGAGGGGTGACAAAATAAGTCCACATTGAATCAAATATGTTTGGCAACAAATCACTTTCAATGTTTTCAGTTGAATTGTAAATTTTTATGCCTTCACGCCAAATGATTTCAAAAAAATGGATAAAGGTAGAGTGGTGCTGCTTTGCCAAATCTAATCATAATAGTACTAACAAGTTTAAAGTCCGTTGGCCGCCTGTCTAAAAATATCTGCTGACTTATTTGGCCGTGAACAAATTTCTAGGGAAGATAAATGCAAGAAGTACAAGCAATTTATGGGGAATAATGCAGGAATATGAAGTAGTATAAAGATACTATGGGCCTCTGTTTTAGTTGGATAGGCTTTTGTTTTGGGCTTCGGCTCATTTTATGGCCCTCCGTTTAGTTTGCTTGGGCTTAGATTATTCAGCAGTATACAATTTAGGGGGGCACACGGTCGGGATCGGACCGGTTCTTTAGAAATTTAGTAACCGGACCATTCGGACCGGTTTCAGAAAATTAAGAATCAAAATCTAACTAATATACGTGTAGAACCTGTCCAGATCCAAACTGCAAGACCGGACCAGTTTTGGTTCAGTTCCAATTCTACCCGATTAGCGTTGCAACACTTCTCAGAACACATGAACTCAGAAGATTATTTAAAATTTGGGGCACCAAACTACTCATAAAATAACTATAGGGTTTTATAAGATTCGACACCAAATATGGTCTACATGATACATAGAGTACTTGACAATCTACCATCAATAAAACAACTCCTAAAATTGATGAAAACAACCATAAAGTAGCTGAAGAAAGAATAGGATAGTCTAAAAATGAGAAAGTAAATTCAGTAGTGTCATAGTAGGGAATTAAAATTGAAAATTGGGAATTAGTAGGGTCAAATAGTTGTAGTAATATATTAAAAACTTCCTAACAAAAATAGATTTCTACTCTAAATAGATATAAAAGAATACCTTACTAGGGAAAAAATATTAACTTACCAAAACAAGATACATAATTATGTACACATATAAACATGTATATATTTGGTATTATACAGTCCGGTTCAGTTTTAACCATGGTTCTTAAATTGAGAACTATTAATCGAACCATAATTACCGGTTCTTATTTTTTCTGAACAATGTCCAGACCAATGAACCGCATAACCTAATCAAATATAACAGTTCGGTCCAAATTGAATCTGTATAGCGATTATATCAGTTTTCTCGTGCACCCCTACTATACATATGTGAACCCGGTGATGAAACTTTCAAGAATATGTAATTACCAAATAAGCAAGATTTAAACATTTTCTTTTGAGGGGCGATGGTACATCAAATATTGTTATGACAAATACAAATATAGAAGAACAAACAATAAAGTAAATCACATAAGCAGACGAGGATTTATGTGGTTCCGCTCAAACACTAAGTAAGAACATACCCCACGGGAGAGGGATGACAAGGATTCACTATAACAAAAAGAGATTCTAAAGAGCCAACAATAATTTGTAAATCTTGAAAGATGTCGAAATATGAGAAGAATAGCTAATCCATAGACCAAAACCCAAGAATCTCCTAAGTATCCCGTTTATAGAGGAGTACAAAAGTAGGGTTTACTACGCACTGTACGAAATCCTTTTGTGTTTGAATGTCCGGATGGACTTAACTTTCATCTGAACGGAAAAAGCCGCGAACCCTTATTCCATTTTCTGTGATTCCATACGGACAGTTGTCAAATTGGTCCAGACCAAAAGTACAAAAACTGAATTCAAGAAAACAAGACCTAAACAAAACCAAAGCAAATGCATGCATCATCCTTTTGTACTTTTGGTCATAGAAAACAAGACCTAAACAAAACCAAAGCAAAATAAACATGCAAGCACGGAAATTGAGAATGGGAAGCCGATTGGATCAAATGGGGAAGGTAGATTGGAGAAGGGGACCTGATCTAATCGAAGGAGTGAATAGAAAAGCCTGATTGGAAGAGGAAAGGTAGACTGTAATGGGGGACCGATCAGGTTTTCTTGTTTAGTGCAGTTGATCAGCCGAATAGGCGAAGAAACGGAGGGGGAATTCATTTCCCGAGAAAAGAAAGGAACGCTGGGACAGGGGGGGTATAAACGGGGGGCCAAGTGACTGTAAAGGGGGAGAAGTGCTTGCATGCTTGGACGACAGAGTTCACACATGTCACCAGGGCAACGAACACTAGAGTTTGACTAGAGGTGGCTGGGACAACAAAGCGATGGAGATGAATAGGAAACAAGGCCGCTCAAATGGACAAAACATTAGAGATGATCCTTTGCCAGCCACAATAACCAGAGATGGAGACCAAAAAGTCATCGCTGAGTCTCCGGTGCCCCTTCTAGATGCTTATTCAAGCCATAGAAATGAAAGAAAAGAACAAAAGGAGGCTGGAGCTGAGGTGAGAAGCGAGAGCTGTCAAACCAATTTGACGAGGGCTATAACATCGCTTTATTTAGCCGACCAAAAAATTTTCTTTTGACGAAGGTGTCGAGGATTTTTACCTTATTTGTTTTTAACGATGAAGAAAGGTTTGATTAATCATAAAAGATCAAAAGATAAAATCAACACAATATGAGAAGTAATTCATTGAGAAAGCCTCAAAGAGTACAAAAATTATACACATCAATATTTGTTGGAGATGCATTGAATTCAGGTTCTGTACTTTTGGTTCAGACCAATTTGACAACTGTCCGAACGAAATCACAAAAAATGGAATAAGGGCTTGCGGCGTTTTCCATTCAGATGAAAGTTAAGTGCATCCAGACGTTCAGACACAAAAGGATTTTGTACAGTGCGTAGTAAACCCTACTTTTGTACTCCTCTATAAACGGGATACTTAGGAGATTCTTAGGTTTTGTTCTTCGGGCTAGCTATTCTTCTCATACTGTGGCATTTTTCAAGAGTTACAGATTATTGTTGGCTCATTGAAATCTTTTTTGTTATAGTGAATCCTCATCATCCCTCACCCGTGGCGTACGTTCTTACTTAGTGTTTGAGCGGAACCACATAAATCCTCGTCTGTTTATGTGATTTACTTTATTGTTTGTTCTTTTATATTCGTATTTGTCATAACAATATTTGATGTACCATCGCCCCTTGAAAGAAAATGTTTAAATCTTGTTTGTTTGGTAATTACAGATTCTTGAAAGTTTCAGGTTCTGTACTTTTGTTCAGGCAAGCCTCAGCCGAATGGATTCACAGAAAATGCATTATCCCTTTGTACTACCCTTGTTCCTTAGGCTTGTGGTGGCCTTCGCTTGTCACTGGCGTTCTCTATCTGATGGTGGTCGCGCAGACTTATACTTTCCTTATTATTAAGAAAAAGGCTACAATGCACACCCCTTATTTAAGTGTGTATCATACACACCCCTATAAAAATTACGAATTTTTTGCTAAAGTTACGAATTTTTTGTAAAAGTTACGATTTTTTTTTTTATAAAAGTTACGAAACACACCAAAATGTGACGAATCATAGAAAATGTTATGAATCATATTGCTGAAAAGTTACGAAAAAATAAAAAATGTTATGATTGCCGATGAGGTGGCACAATCTGGACTATACAATATGTGCTTATGGTACACCCAAATAATGGGTGTGTATTGTAGCTATTTCCTATTATTAATGCAGCTTTCCTTCTTTTTTTTTCACCAATCGGTAAGAAGAATTTATTGATCAAAACGAAACAGGAACATCTAAGGCAACTTCTCTACAAGCCCAACTTAGGAAATTCTGATGCCAGGTTGTAGGGATAGCCAAAAAAAGGGCATACTTGGCTATAACATTAGCCACCCTATTACAAATGTGCAGAACAAAATTAAAAAACCAAGAATTTAAACAACTTGCTAAGTTAATAGAATCTTTGATTACCACTTCTAAATAGGGCTGTCAATGGTTCGGTTTGGTGCAGATTGGTATGAATTTGAGGACCAAACCAAAAGTCTACAGTTCAATGAGGCAATCCGTGTCCAAACCAAAATTCTATGGTCAGGTTCCGAAACAATAAAAAAAACTTATGATTTGGTTCACGGTTTATCCATGGATTATTACATTCCACAACATGAAAAAACAGATTCTACATTCCATTCGCATTCAGAAGAAAAATGTTATTGCGGAGGAAGAGACTGGTCATATGAGATTCAATAGCAAAAGTGAATAAGAAAAATGTTATTACACACAGATAAAGCTTAAATGGGCACGGTACCCATTCGCATACAGAAGATCAGGCACTCATTTCATTCACCATCGCATCAGTATCATAAACCATTTCATTCACAGAGAAAAGGCTTCCAATTAACATAACCATCACATCAGTATCATAAACCATTTCATTCACAGAGAAAAGGCTTCCAATTAACATAAATAAACAGAAAATATATCATCAAATTAAAGCAAGTACGACACAGTATAAAGAAAACTACACCACAGAGTCACAAACCAGAAGTCTAAATATAATAGCTCCAGATAACACCACAATCAATCCCGGGTCCGGGAGTACTAATAATACCTAAAAGACACAAACATGAACACTAGAAAATATGAATACAATTTGCACCCTTACTTTTTATTTATACCACATTCACCCATTTAGGGTCAATAATTTAGAATAAAATGTTAAATTATAATTCTTATCCCAATATTTTAGATTTATTTATTTATTTTATTTATAAAATTCTCATGGTCCAGTTCGGTTTATCCACGGTTCTTTTATGACAATCCATGGACCAAATTGCGAAGCACAGTTTTCTAATTTTTCAATCCGTGTCTGGACCATTAATCCACGGACCTAATCCAAAACCTACGATCCGGTTTGATTCAATTTAGGTTCGCGGTTCACGGTTTTTTTTTTTTATAGCCCTACTTCTAAACTAGCCTTGACATTTGAAGTCCCTTGTAAGTTGTAACATCTTAATCACCGTTTATGCATCTCCTTCCACAAAGTAGTCTTTTCCCATGTTATTGGCTGCTAAGAATAAAGCAAATCTGACTCTTAGAGCCTCAACAGATTCTGCAGATGAACTTTGGAGAATTGGGATGGCTTGCATTTCCAAAATATTACCCAGATAATCCCGAATCACCAACCCCACTCCCCATTTACCAAATCTTGCATCAAGGCCCCATCAACATTGACTTTGAGCGCTCCTTCGGCAGGTGGTACCCAATTTATGCTAATCTCCTCAGTTCATGTTTCTGACTTAGCGCCAATCTTGCTTAACTCCAACACATAGGTATTAAAATCATCCATAGCCTTCGCATGAATTCGTGTTTCCTCCACTCTGCCACCCTCGATGATCCATTTATTTCGAGCCAGCCAAATGTGCCAACAATATGTAGCAAACAAACTCAGCGCTGTCCATTTTTCTTCCCCTTGAACGTTTAAACCAACTCCCTTCCACACATCCCCCAATTGGGCCGTCCCTATAATCTCAGGCCAAAAGCTTTGGGCGATAACAACCAAACTCTATATTCTCGATCACAGTTGAAAAGCATATGGGAAATCGATTCTTGCTCCATACCATAAACTGGACACATTATATCTACTTGAATCTGTCTTTGGGCTAAAGTTGTATTAACTAGCACAATATTTTGAGGACAACGCCATATAAAAAACTTAATTTTCTGTTTCACCTTAATATACCAAATCCTTGTCCATTTACCATCATTTTCACAACTACTGCTAGCCTGCCTTCGCTCTTACAAAAAAGAAAAAAAGAAAAAAGAGAGAGAAAGAGAGAGAGAGAGAGAGGGGTTAAAAAAAAAAACAGAAACAGTACATCAAGAGCTGTATGTTAAAAAAAGTTGTATTATATGTGCACATGCTGCGTGAAAAGTGAAGAAATTGGCAAAAGTGGACTGGGACTTTTTTTTGGGCTGGGCTTACTTTGTCCTTGTGTGCCCGGATAAAAGACGAATCCAGATTGTTTCTAATGGGCCCTTTTTCTTTCTAGACATTGGTTGGTCAAGAAAACTCTACACAACAAATGGGGCAGGGGCCAGCTAAAGGCCCACTTGTCCTACAACCAAGTCATGAGTAGCATACAATGCGGCTTTGATCCTTTATATATATATATTAAAAAGCTTTGATCCTTGTAAAGTTTAGATATGAACGTCTCCAATGGTTAACATGCTATTTAGATAGTTATATTATACTAGTGTTGCTCCAATGGTTCTCTAGCTGCTTTTACCATCACTTCCCTTAATTTTAAACAAACTCAGCCAACAACTCTCATTATCCAAACTTCAAATTATTGAACACTTGTGGTCTAGACAAGAATAGTTGGGTTGAGTCATCTTTTCCTAGCCAAATTGATTGGGCAAAAAATGTGCCATGTGACATAGGAGTAGTTTTTATTTTTCATTTTGGTCACATGTGGTCTTCTTCTTTAGTTTTACTTTTCCTTTCATTGGTTTGGTTATTCTCTATCTTGATGTTTTGATTTGGGAGAATAACAGAGTATGTGGTGCTTTTTTTGCAATTCATTTGTGTTTGAAAATATAAAACATTAAAAAAATTATTGATATTTATTAATTTGCTGAAAAAAGTTAAAACTTCTTTTCTGATAGAAGTACTTTCTTCTCTTTTTTTTTTTTTTTTTGAGTTCTCATTTTACTTGATGGACAAACATTATTGAGAGGAGTATGGATCACACACTTATGGGGTATGAAACTCAAAAGAGAATTTGAACAAAACACTCACAATTTTATTGATCTTCACTCAATATGAAAAATACAAAGGAGGAGGAATATTTTCCTCTCACACTCTGATTCTCTTACTTCACGCTTGATATCAAACTACTAAGGATTACAAGCCTATTTATAGGCAAAACAATAAGAAAAAACAAAGATGAGATGATCTCTCATTTATTTTGCAAATCTCAAAACATATCAAGGAAGTGCAAAAAGTCTTCTTTGGCTCTGAGCCTGATACGGGCTGGTGAGCCACTTGCTCAAGGTTACCTTTCTTCAAACATTTGGCCAGAAGGTCTTGAGAGAGGAGAGGTTCAATTGAGGAAGATGACCAAAATCAATGTGCTTGGAGACCAAAAAAAAGGTGAGACGGCAAATTTACGTACAGGTAAAACTTGTGCCCAATATAACACCAAGAATGTCTATAACCATAACAGATGAAATAAAACAGCATTGGAGAAGCTCTTTGAAGCAACAATGTTTACTATTTGTAATTTGACACCCTCAAAAGTTTTAACCTCTATATAAGACCCTGATCCAGTTGAATATAAGCAAAAAATGTTACTAAATTATTTGCCCTAACTATGTGTTTTTGTTGAATTTGAACCTTCTATTGCATTATACTTCTTATAGTTGATCTACAAATTATGTGTAGAAAAAAAAAAGAAAAAAAAAACTTAACAGCATAGCAAAACATCTACAGAACATTTCTGCTTAATATGCTGAATTAAGTCCCAAGAGTTGGGTTCAAGCTTTCGATTATGGTTGACCTCTTGTTAACTGTAATCTTTCTTTTTTGTTGTTGTAGTTTTTGCTTCTTCTTTTTTTTTTTTTTTTTTTTCTTATTAAAAATTTCAAGAGGCTGAAGAGTAGGATTAGATTTTGCAATAGGAGAGTCTGTGTACTCTCTGAAGAGCTCTCCAATGCTTTTATTTTTCCTATTTTCCTATTTTTCGGTTCCAATTTTTTTTTTTTATCCTTATGATAAATGAAATTTTGTGCCGATTAAAAAATTTTCAAACCATCCTTACTCAATGAGTCGTTCCTGAATTATATTAGCAAGTTTGGTTTCAAGTACCAAAGTTTCCTAGCTGCCTAACACACCGGTACCCAGAAAGAAACATTTGTAGCTTTGTTAGCTAGTTTGTACAATTAAGACCAATACTGATATTGTCTGCGGAAGCCACTTTCGTCAAACTTTAGCAATATGCTATGTCCATGTTTTGGTACCCGTTTTCGAGGAAGAGAGAGAAAGTAATGGGCATTACAACTGTGTTATCACCATTACATAAATAAAAAAACGCCGGTTACAGGCGAAGATTAAGACGTAAATAATTTGTTACTAATTATCTTCTGGCCTATGAACAGAGCACAACATTACAGATCCGCTACACAATAACTATTCTATCGCTAGAAGATAAAGAGGCGCCGAGAACAAGCGAAGGCCAATAACAGGCCTAAGGAACGGAACATAGTGTGAACAAGTGTGTGCGGAAGACTTAACTAACACCTAAAACACACTGCAAAACACAAAATCATGTTATCCCCCATTGGCTAGAATAAGATCAAATGACCAGAGCATGGGTGCCACAATGTGTGCCCATTGTATAGATCATTTGTTGAAAATTTTAGATTGAAAACCCTAAGGGGAGTTAGGGGAAGGAAGAGAGGCGGCTAGAGTTCTTTTTAAAAAGAGATGCTCTGGGTTAGTAGGTTGGGTTAGAGAGAGAGTCAATTCGCCACTATTTTCAATGGTTACCGAAGTGCTTACTTTCACTCCAAAAAACATTGCACCAAACCAACTGGGGTTAGCTCAGTTGGTCAGGACTCTTACATCTCACTAGGAGGTTAGGAGTTCAAATCTCTCCACTCGTGTATTGTATTATTCCCTTGTATTTGTTGATTTATTTCTTTCCTTTATGGGGCTTTTAGTTGTATGGGATTGATCGAAAATTTATTTCCAGTTTGATACTATAATTAATATTTGTATTCTCTTATCGTTTGGGGGAAAAAAAAACTCTACAATAATTTTGTGGGCTTTTGCATTGTGCATCATTTTATACTAGTACTAGTAAGAAGGAAAGAAGCAAAATAGTAGAAATCGTTTTATTATATCCTAGGTAGATAAACTAAGCTCCATTTCCACTTCAAAAATTGCTAATGTTTCAATTTCCATGACTATATGTACCACCCAGTCAATTCTTTTCACTTAATTCTTCTTTCATGGCTACATATCTTTCCAGCTAAGGAATGGTAAACTTTTATCCTGTTTCATTAATACCAATTTCATTTCATCTTTTAGTTCATACATGAAAAAAGTCATCTTTTTCTCAACAGTGTCTTTATCATGTGATGGCATAGCCTTTCGTTAGCTGGAAAGATATTTGATAAATACTGAGAACTCTCAGATAAAATATTAGAACAGAAAAATGCATGAGATAATGAACTATTGGGTCTAATGCATCTCTAGCAATTAATCAACTAGTCGAAATACATTTCTTGTGTAGTATTAAAAACAAGCTGTCAAAAGCTAGAAATTTGAGAGTTGAAATACGTTTCTTGTGTAGTATTAAAAACAAGCTGTCAAAAGCTAGAAATTTGAGAGTTAAATTAAAGAGTAGTACAGTTGTAATCAGAAAGAGATGGCTCCAAAGTCCAAACAATAGGTGTGAGTTGTTTGGATACACACCTCATGTTTTCCATGATATTGAAAGGACAGCTTACCTGCTAATTAATCAGGCCATGGCCGGCTTGGGCCTACCCAATATTGAATCGTTCACACAACCAAACAGGTCCCAAGAAAAGAGAGAATTAATTTGTGGAGGGTAGGTTGCCATCATATTCTCTATGGATTGTTTTAGACATGTACCATGTCTTCTTTTCTTTTTCTTTTTTGGTAAATTTCATTGACACCCTTTGAGATTCTGATTATTGTACAAATTCTTATTGGGTACAAATTCCCCCATAAGATATGAGAAACTACTCTCCTTAATTCCCTGAGATTTGCATTGACATTTCAATTACCCCCATCCGTTAGTTGACCATTAAGTAGACAAGCAAAATTCATCCTTAAAACTTACATAATACTCCCTCCGTCCTTTTTTAATTGTGTAGTTTCATAATTCCAATTTATTTTTAAAAAATCATCACTACACCTTTCACATAAACTTTTGCACAACTTTTACCTCTACTTTCTAAAATTATCATTCACAATTACCTATTAACTCTTTATCCATTAACTTTTTAAAAGAACAAAATAATAATTGTACAAACTTTTATTCCTTGACTTTTCATAATAGAATAAAATAATAATTGTACAAGCTTTTATTCCTTGACTTTTCATAATAGAATAAAATAATAATTATACAAACTTTTCAAAAGAACAAAATAAAAGGCTACAACCCAAAATGAAATACTTGACTATTAAAAAGGGATGGAGGGAGTAGCAAATATACCCATAATAACCTTTTGTTGTTATTGAAAATAAAATTGAAAAAGCTAATATTTTTACGTCTCTGTTCTTCTTTTTCGTGCTTCTCAACATCAATTTTATACTAGTAGTCATTAGTTAATAATCCAGTATTCATTACATTATCTTTTTAACTTATCATTCTTTAGCACAACATATAAATTCGAATAAATTAATATTTTTTTGTTGCAGTGGCGGCTCCAGAAAATTTTGATAGGGTGTTCAAGAATTACCTTGACTCTTCTTGCTCTACCTAAGAGTCATATTTTAAAATTTCCCATATGCTAGTGTTCATATTGTTAGGAAAAAATATATGACGTGTTAAGAGTTGTTTTCATTAATTTTTTATATTTGAGCCAAGCAAGATCAAAACGAAACATAAATACACTAATATTTTTTTGTAAGAAATTATTTGGTGGGTAGGTTCGCACGGATCTTTTAAAATATATGCTATTGTTTTTGGAAATAAGAGTTTATTGTCGTTTTTTTGGAGAAGGTGCACGATAACGCTATCGATAAATACATTTTTCACTCTTTATGTTTGTCATATTTGTCATTAAAATGTGTACCTTGTTTTGATCTAATGTATTATGTGTTGAATAGTAAATATATAACATGGATCACTGGGTATTTTGTGTATAGGACTACATATAATATAACAACAAAATAGCAAAAAATATTAGGATGTTCAATTGATCACCTTTTCTTATATGTAGAGCTGCCTATGATTGGGTTGTAATGACTTGTAATGTGGGTTGTTCAAATGGATTGATTCGCGAGCTAATTTTTCTGGCAGTGTTCATTTAATTTTGGACCGAGTGTTCATTCATATTTGTGCTGGGTGTTCAAAGGAATAACTAACCTAAAATATTTACATATGTTATAAGAAAGAAAACAAATTGGGGGTGGTCAGTTGACCATCCACACTTGGCTGTGGAGCCGCCAGTGTTTTGTTGTCAATGTTCATTCAAAGGTATTTTGAGGTGTGTTTATTATGGGCTAATTTTGCTCCTTCATAAATTTTAGGGATGAATTTTTCAGTGAAAACTTAACATGCAACAAACTGATGGGGGTAATTGAAATGCAAACCGGTATGGTTAATTAAAATTCTAATGTAAACCTCGGCATGGTCATTTCGCATACCTAGAGATAGAATCTGTACATAATGCAAATCTCAGGGGTGTCAGTGAAATTTACCCCTTTTATCACCATCTGTGGGTTAACCTTTTTACAAACCAATTTATAAATGGTTTCAGCAATCTAAGACCCAAGAAATTTACGAGAAATATAAAAATAAAAGAAGTTCAGTTTTCCAAGGGTTTTTTTTTTTAACTCTACGTGCAATAAATCATCTCAAACCAAAATCCATTCTTACCTATGGAAGTGCAACAAAAAATCTGTGAAGACGTACCTTGTATATTTCAAATGTTTCTGTTGGGCCTGAAGTGCCCCCATGAATTTGGTTACACAATGTCACTTGCCGCGACCACTCTAAAAACAGACTTGCGGCCGCAATGTCAAATACCATAAAAGACTTAATTGAAACCCTTCCTAACACCAATTGATTTTAGGAGAGTTGGTGGAAATGCGGTCCGACAAGTAGTATCAGAGCCAGGAGGTCACGGGTTCGAGTTACGGGAGCGTCATCGTGAGGGAGGGATTGTTGGGTCCGGAGTGTCTCCATGGATTTGGTTACACAATGTCACTCCCTACGACTGCTCTAAAAACAAACTTGCGGGTGTGATGTCAAACGCCATAAAAAAAACTTATTTGAAGCTCTTTCTAAAGTTCTCATTTACAACCGTATAAACATTTTGAAACGGGAAGAGTATAAAGTATCATAATCGATTTCGAATTGTCTGAATAAAATGCTGCCAAACATTTACTCGCAAGTTGTTTTACTGGTCAACGTTTGCGCGCGGCTCCTTTTTTCTTCGGCTGCCAAAACATGAACTAGTTTCCAAGAGCATCTTTGCAGCAGAAATTCAAACCAGTGAAATTCCTATTTAATGATGTGCTAGAAGTCTAGTTATAAAATGGCATTGCTGGTAAATGCACTTAAAAAATAATCTTTAAAGATGATTTGAAATTTTTTTGTGTGTAATTGAATTTAAAAAAAAATAGAGGGCAATTATTAAAAAAAAAAAAGTAAAAATCATTTCCCTTCTTACTTTCCCTTTGCCTTTTTTGGGAGAGAGAGAGAGAGAAAGAGAGAGAGAGCTTTTGAGTAGAGAAAATATCATAATAACAGAACTGCTTTTCAATAGAAGGAAAATCATAAAAACGTAACTGCCTGTGAACAGTAACTAGATATATATGCATTACAAACTATTGTAGGAAAGAATATATATTTATAGTATTTAACTATATTTGATCGTGACAGAGCTTATCCAGTCACCAACCCTTTTTTTTTGGGACCATAATAAACATAAAGCAATTACTTAGAGATTAAGAGTTACAAAGGCGGCTTTGCGCAAGATTATGAGCAAACTTAACATCTTGTCGAGCGGCCTTAGCTACCATTACATATTCAAACAAAGATACAATATCCAAAATATCTAAAACAATACACCTAATGCATACATTCATATTATCACATCCATTTAAAGCTTGCACAACCTTAAGACTGTCTGTCAAAATTTGCAGCCTCCTCCACCCAGCAGCCTTAGCCCATATCAACGCCTGTAAAATTGCTAAAGCCTCCATTCCAGCGGAAGACAAAGCATAGACCCGAGTATATCCTTGAGTCGGCTGCCCGTGCAAGGTCCCTTTCGTACACCAAGTTGCAACTCTTTTTTCCAAGCTCCATCCGCCACCACTTTTAACACCTGAGAATTCTCCACCAATAAACTAGAAACAAAAGGCAATTGCTGACTTCGGTCAGCCCAACCACGAAAACCGTCTTTATCCGCATTATCTCGGCTTCATTAACAGAGAAAAATTATGCTTAATGTTTAGCAAGACAGTCATCAAATAAAGGAACAACCAAATTACATTATGGATTAGTTCCAAAAGCCAACATGAATATAATTTTTGGGGGTATAATTCCATAATTTTCGGATCAATCGTTACAATTTCCTACTCAATTTTCTCAATTCACTGGGCATGTGTCACATCATCAAATTGCCACATAGGTCATCAAAACAAAAATTTGATGAGAAAATTAGATGAGTGGCTTAGAGATGCTCCCCAACAATATCTCAAGTTAAGAATGGACAAAACTAGGGGCACATAAATGTTTGTACATAAAATGTACAAATCAATTAGTTTGGGACTATTTGGGGATCCACACGTACGGATGATCAGAGCCGTTCATGTTCTTCAAAATAATATATTTTTTGTACCCAGTAAAAAATAGATTTAATCGGATATCGGTAAACACTCCATCGGTTAATTCAATTTTTTGTTTTGAACCAAAATTGGATAAACGAATGGAGTATTTACTGATATTCGATTGAGCTGATTTTTTTATGGGATACAAGTTTATATTATTTTTAAAAACATGAACGCCTCTGATCATCCGCGTGGGACCTGAAGTGGGCCTAAATAAAAAATAATAATAATACATTTTTTGTGCAAAACCTCTTTACCCATTTGTTTTCTGGTTAAGAATTCTGTGTAAGATGGCTCCCATACAGGTGCAAGCCGATATTTGCCGAATCGCCCATTTTCTGGGGGGAAATCATAGGTGGTCTGTGGACACTGTCATCTAGGAGCAAAATTGAGTGCCAAGCGGGTATGTTATATGCGGTGTCGAGTGCGCATTTCGACCATCCAAAAATGTTTCATATATTTCAACGCCGCAAATTCATATTTCATATATACCCTCCCAACTATGCATATTTGCCACACATGAATGATGGATCTCTGTCTCTTAAAAGATGTACATACCCACGATCACTAATTAATTACTCCATTTTGGGTAGAATAATGATACAGATACACCATTTCAGACACACTCTACCACACCCTCACTCACATGTGGGCAGAGGCGGCTCTACCCTTTCACAAGGGTGGTGGTCACTTGAACACCCTCAAGAAAAAAAATTTGTTTAAAAATACATCTAAAAATTTTGGTTTTAGTTTAGTGTAGACATTATTGAACACCCTACTCCCAAATATTTGAACACCTAGCTCAATAAATCAGCCCACAAATCAATTTTATATAAACAACCAACTAAAGTCTAAAGTCTTCCCATAGATGGTCAACATGTACACTATAAAGCCTTTAATATTTTATAGTACATGCAATAAATTTATATCGGGTTTTGTTTGAACATTTATACTATCAACACTCACAAATCCTGGTAATTCACAATTGAATCCTTAATACACCAGTTCAAAATAAAGTGCACACTCTTTAGTCTTTACGACAAAAATTAGGAAAATCAAGAAAGAAAAAAAAAAAAAAAGAGTATCTATTGTATTGCTATCTTGCAAAACCATTTTTTTTTTAACTGGATCTTGCAAACCAATTCGGCACACAAATTTCTACAATAAATATATATTAGTGTATTTATCTCCCAATTTAATTTTAAACGACCCAATAACATAAAATTCGCCAAGAAATTTTGTGATATCTTATTTATTTTCATATCATTTGGGCCCATTATTCACACTAATATATGAATTTTTTTTATGTATATACTAGTTAGTAGAGCTAGTTGAGTTAAGATAAATGTTGAACACCCTGACTAAAATTTCTGGAGCCGCCACTGCATGTGGGTGGTCCCCACACCCCATGTGAGTGAGGGTGTGGTAGAGTGTGGCTGAAACTGAAAGGGTGTGTCTGTATCATTTTTATTTTGGGTAAGGGTTAGGGGAAACTACCGTAACTTACCAATTGTGTATAAAATGCTATAAAATGATGCCAAAAAAGAGTAAGATAGAATGAGTATTTCCAATACTGATGACATGTATTCTAATTGTCCGTAATAATCTTTTGTTATCACTCAAAAGATTCGTATCAGCCAATTTCCGAGATTCTAATTCCACCATCTAAAGATTGGAACTCAATTACTCAAATAAAAATAAAATTTTGTATGAATTAACTCCACAAGAATGGACAGCGACTAAAGATTTCCAAAATATTGAAAATGACTTTCTTGGGTAATGAAGCCCGAAACCTACTAACGCCGGTCGGTGGGTGTTTGCTTGATGATTTATGTTAAAAAATATTATCTCACATTGCTTTGAAGTGAAATGGGTGGTCATTTGATATATGTTGGGACCTCTCTACTCATTGCCAATTGATTTTGAGACGGATATAAAGTTTCTACATGGTATCAGAGCGAGACCCATTCCACTCCACATTGAAAAAAATTTAAAAAAATTCACAGTCCACGCCCCACGATGACAGTCCAGGAAAAAGGTTGCACGATGATCGGACCCAAAAAGCGGCCACACGTGACAAACCTCAAATGCGGACCTCTCCACTCATTGTCAATTGATTTTGAGATGATTATAAAGTTTCCACAATTTCATCCGTACTTTTTTGTGGTTTGAATTGGGTTTTTCTTAGAGCATCCGCATCAGTCTCTCTAAATTTTGGACCAAATTACACCTTAAAAAGTCACTTTATTACTTTAGCTAGTCACTTTTATAATGCCTACTGCATCAGACTCTCTATTCTAACAATAAAAGATAGTAAGTGAACTTGGAAAAAGAAAAAAAAAGGGAATGAACTCCAGCTCAATCTTTTAAGTATAGAAGCCAAATGGCTTTGTTCTTTGTTGGAAGTAGTATTTTATTCCATAGCGAGGGAACAGTGCCTCGCTTTGCTTAAAGAGGCACTGTAGCAAATATTAATTACTCGCAGCCAATATCGAGACTGATGCTAGGCAAATTTATGCTTTTGGCTCGCTAAATCAGCGTAAAAAGCCATGTGGCGAGAGAGATACGGATGCTCTTAGGGATCTATTGTAACCAAAATCTTGATTGCCCTACAACTATCAGAATGGATGAACTATTTTTGCAAAAATTGCTGTTATAGTCTATTTATTTTTAATAGTTTTAGTTCATTTCTGTATTTTTTATGAAGTCGTTGTAATTGTACTGGTCCTCATTCCACTTACTAAAAAAGCCAAAAAGTCAATTTATTGTAGTTTTTGAGACAAATCATTCTCTCACATACATCACATAAAAATTGTAAAAAGCTAAAAAAAACCACTCTTAGTGGAACACTTCCGGACTTCGATAATGGATATGAATCAAATTGATGTTCCGATAATAATAATAATAATAATAATAATAATAATGAAGCCCGCAATGGGTGTAGATTCAAAAAGAACTGGCATAACTTATCAAAAGAAGAAAAGAACTGGCATACTAGCATACTTTAGTAGATACCAGTGGGAATCCATTAAAAAGTGGAAGTGGGAGGAAGAATAAATACCCTACATCTAAACACACATTCGTGATGCGTGCTTTTACGCGCCGTCCTAATTGTGCACTGGTTTATGAACACCCAAAGGCATTTTACAAGAAAAAAAATAAAGAAGCATTTTGTAATTAATTAGTATGTGGTTATAGGGGATAATTAAAGTCGTAGCATCAAGTTTTCCATTGTTTGATTAGGTAACACAGTATGGTGGATAGTGTGAAATTTAATACAAAATGATCCATTCACGGATTTTCATCTATGGCTCCCAAATAAGTTTAGAAAATTATACGAGTTGATTTTGCAATGTGTATTCAGTATATTTAACACTTATGTTCAGTGTGGATTTTGAATAAAAAAGTTATTATTTTACTATGATCCAATCAAATGTATACTCTTTGAAGTATTGCCTAAAGAATACAAAAGTAAATAGATCTTTGCGTTATGATAAATTATTTATCATTAGTTTTGTAGCATAATTTATTGACTATATTGCGTTATTAAAATCTAGAACTTCTGATTATTAATTTAATTATTAATACATTATTTGCATGTGAAATTAGTATTTGTAGATTGAGTTATAAAACTCGTTCAAATTCGTGAATCTTGAATAGAAATAATGTTATGAGAAAAATAGTTTTAAGCGTACAATGAAGAAGCTGTCCTCACTCCTTGTTGATTTTATACATTCGTCATTGCATGCAGTCCTTTTATGTACAATGATGCCTTATTTTATTTTTGAAGGACTTTTAATGTGAATTTTCTTATTCAAAGACTAAGTAATAAATTCATTGAAGGGGAAACTTTTTAAATACCTAATCTATTTGCACAAATAAAAGAGTTTGCACATAATATATTTTGATTTTATGTACCTGTTTTTTACATAGCATTACCATGTGTAATGTGTTTAAATGTGTTAGTTGTTATTTGATAACCAAAAATTGAAATTTGAAATTAAGTACCAAAAAAGGAATGCCGAAATTTTTAAGCTAAATGTTGTTAATAAAAAGAAATATTTGAATTAGAAAAAATGTTTTCGATGCATAGACAAGTAAATTTTAATCATGTGAATTCTAATTGCTTTCTTTTAAATTTAGTCGCCATGTGATGGTGGTGGTCGTGAAGAGGTAGTGACTACATGTGATAGTGATAAGTGCCAATTGTAGTAGAGGTGGTGTGGTGAATAGATGGCGACAGTGGTGGTAGTATAGAGATGGGAGTGGTGATGATGAGTGATGATGACTGTAGCAATTGGAGGTGAAGTTGTGGTGGTGAAGGGATGGCAACAATGCAGCGACGCTTGTGGTAGTAATGGAGTGGTAGACGTTGTGCTATCACTATAGGAGCGGTGCTGGCAACAGTGTTTGGGGTGTTGATAGCGGGAGAAGACCGTCATATACAAGTATAATGATAAGTTAAACTACTTAAATTTATAAATTTTTAGTTTTATATTATAAGATAGATCATCAAACTTTTGATTACGTATCACTTAATTTAAAAAAAAATTAGTATTGTTTCCCGTTTGCTAAATAATCTTTTTCACAAAAGTTAAGTTTAACTTGGTTATTTAAATCACTTTTATTTTCTATTAACTAAAAGCTAAGTTACTAAAAGTTACTAGTGTACTCTTTTTGTTAAAATCAAATTATTAAAAACACGAAGTGGGAAAGTGCTGAATAAATTCTTACAAATGTGAACTTTCCAATGTTGAGTTAAATAGTGTTCCTTAGCATAATCACCAACACGCGCTCCATATGCGCGTGCAAAGTTTGCCCCCTGAAATAAGAAGCCACGTCTGCCACATATAAATTTGAGGCCAGAACAGAACAAAAAATCATTTCTTCATCAGAAGAGAAGAATAAGATTAGTTTTTCTCCTGGGTACTCAATCTTACAGCTCTAGAATCTCCAGTCACCATCTTTACAAAATCTCGATCCCGTTCTATATCTGTAAGTTCATCTTGTATTTTCTTTTTCTGTCCTGCCGATTGTTGTTTCTGCTACGTGGGCTTTTCTCTCTGATTTATAGCACAATTCATCTTTTGGGTACACTTTTTTCTTGAAATTGCTAAGGTTCTTTATCTGATCTGTGAACTAGGTTTTATTGTGGGTTTTCTGATTTTGGAAGAAATAGATAAGAAATTAAGCTGTTTCTGTGGTATAGTTACTTGGGGCTTTGAGCTTTTGGTGCTTTTATGCTTCCATTAGCAGTTACATAGAAGTTTACACCTTTTAGACTTTCACAGTTTTTGTGTAGTGAGAAAGAATTAAAGTTGTCTCCTTTTGATGCACATGAAATCAAAGTTGGGTTTTTGGCCAAGACTTTGTGTCCCCAGCAACCGGTTTTGAGATGATCTAGGATTCAATGGTCAAGAAACTGGTTCTTGTGTGAACTCAATTGATTGCTTTGAATTGGGATTTCAAACTTTTGATGCCATAAAAATAGAAACATCTTTGTATATTGAGGCAAGGGTATATCATTAGTCTTTCTGGGGCTGTTGACTTTTTGGGTGATAAAAAATATTTCCCATCCAACTCACTTGGAGATTGAAGAAAAGATGCAAAGGGTATGTGTTTCATCGCACCAAGCACCGGTACACAAGCTAGGGGATACCCAGATGACATTATCTCCAAAATTTAGGCTACCTGGAATCCAATCACCTTTATTTGATCCGTCTTTAGAATCAGAACTATCTGTGAGAGGGGATCCACTCATTCCAGGGCTCCCAGACGACATAGCTCTCAATTGCCTCCTCCGACTTCCTGTCCAAGAGCACACAGCTTGTAAATCCGTATCTAAGCGTTGGTATCTCATGTTTAGCAGTAAGGAGCGCTTTTTCAGTAGGAGAAAGGAACTTGGGTTCCGGGACCCATGGCTTTTTGTTTTTGCCTTCCACAAATGTACCGGAAAGATCCAATGGCATGTTTTTGACCTAATCAACTTCTCTTGGCACACTATACCAACAATGCCTTGTAAGGAAAAGGTTTGCCCACATGGTTTCCGGTGTGTCTCAGTCCCACGTGAGGGGACTCTTTTTGTTTGTGGTGGGATGTCTTCTGACGTGGATTGCCCCCTCAACTTGGTATTGAAATATGAAATGCAAAAGAACCGTTGGACGGTATTGAAAAAAATGAACACGCCTCGTTCATTTTTTGCTTGTGGTGTGATTGATGAGATGATTTATGTGGCGGGAGGAAACAGTACAGATCTTTTTGAGCTTAATAAAGCTGAGGTCCTGGACCTTGCTAAAGGGACTTGGCGTCCTATTGCAAGCATGGGAACAAACATGGCTTCATATGATGCGGCGGTTCTGAATGGAAAGCTCTTTGTGACTGAAGGTTGGTTTTGGCCCTTTTTTGTTGTACCAAGGGGTCAGGTTTACAACCCAAGAACTGATATTTGGGAAAGTATGGCTTCTGGGCTTAGAGAAGGGTGGACTGGTTCGAGTATTGTGGTTTTTGGGCATTTGTTTGTGGTTTCGGAGCACGAAAGGACAAAACTTAAGGTTTATGATTCAGATACAGATAGTTGGGAGTTTGTAGAAGGGCATCATTTGCCGGAACAGATATGCAAACCTTTCTCAGTTAATTGCTGTGACAATAGGATCTTTGTTGTGGGTCGTAATCTCAATGTTGCTGTGGGTTATATATCTAGGGTTAACTTGGGTAGCTCGTGTGAGAAAAAATGGAGCTTCTCTGTTCGATGGCAAGTGGTGGATGCACCAGAGGATTTCTCTGATTTGACACCTTCTAGCGCTCAGGTTTTGTTTGCTTGACTCCTCGGTTTGCTTCTTGTATCATGTTTCACTGTTTGTTGGTTGAGTTGTAATTGGAATAGAGTTAAATGTCTGGAGCGATGATAGATTTGTGTAAGACTTTCAAAATTCTCGAATCAGATGTACTAATAGTATGTGGTTTAACTATACATGTTCCCCTTGTTATCTATTTTGATGGCCCAGTGTGTGAGGTCCAACAATAGCAATCTTGATTGAAGAAACCTTGTTCATCACCTTTTTGGTAATTCAGTGATTTTGTTGAAATGGAATTGAAAACTATACAGTCAGAGTTGCTTAACAACTGTCAAATAGACTCCTGTAAACGTGTGAAAGCATACGTTGAAGTGTGACTTTAGGTCCCATTAGCATTCAACACTTAATCTGTAGTGGGGTATTCACCCCTGCAAATGTTAAACTCTACCCTACACTTATTGACAAAAACTATGCGTGAAAGGTTGATGATGCAATGTCATTTACTGAACAATATGAGAGAAGGGAGTTAGCAGATACGATATGTTTTTTCATTTCCTTGATCATGAGACCGATTAGATGTATCCAACGCCTAAACACATACTTGCACCCTACCCCTCTCCTCAATACATACTTCAAAGAATATTTAAGCACTTCTGTATCCAGGTTAACCGTTGATTTTGTAGGCCAACGTAGTTGATTTCAGTGATGGCTTCACTGCAGTAAAATCAAAGTGACAAGAATTCCTTCTCCTTTCGATGGCCTTTCTGAATCTTTCTGGTTACATTTCAAGTAGCCGAAAATAATTCCAGATTACTAGGTGGGGGAATAAAGTGCTAAAGAAACAGAATGATAACATATTATACCCAGTACCAACTGATATTGCTATTTGTTCCATATGTTTGCAGGGGTAGGCCCCATTTAGTTTTGATACTCTATGTATAACTTAGAGTATGTTTTAAGAGCTGCTCTAGTCAGTTTAACTAACTTGAGTTGACTTTGTGTTTTTTCTTCGTGCTAGCTGATCATAAATGATTTTCTGCGTCTTTCCCAAGTTTTCATTTGATCACTCTACGAAAATGATAAGCCATTTGGTTGCGTGCTATTTTGTGGCATTAGCAGGTTCTTAGGTGTTAAATTGAGCATATTCTCCCTTGTAGGTTATCTGTTATTTTGTGATTCAGAACACTGAACATATTAAACTCCAGTTGATGAATAAAGTGGGCAGATGTGTGGTGATGAAAAGAAAATGAAGGGGGAAAAAACCAGAAACGAAAACCTATTTTCTGTAGTTTTTACTTTCCATTGTTTTTCCATTTTTTGTGTGTTCTCTTTGAACGGAAAAGAACAAGACAGGAGGAACCCGTGCCTCCTATCAGGATCAACAGGAGTAAAAATCGAGCTTATTCCTTTTCTTTGGTGGTGCTTTGAAGCGACATCTTGGAAGCGAATGAAGAACCAGGTGCGCTATGCATTCTGCTAACTCAAAAAGTTTACAGGGTCCTAATATCCGTATCCTCTGTGAGGATTTTCCCTGTTCTGATCGTATAAGAGTTTTGATGAGGCAGCGCCACCTCATTATCCGTGACATGCGATTGTTGCAAGCAGGATTAAAACAATGATCTTGCTAACACCGCCCACCATGTAGTGGATAATTTTCACATAATGTCTGTCAAATAGGTCAGAATTTCAATGCATATTTTGCTAATACCAATACGTATAATAGATATCAATGCATATTTTACTAATATATCCCTTTGATTTATTGATAGTGCAGTGGTTAATGAAGCTGAAAACAGTCTTGAATATTAAGAATTGGGAATTGTGTATAATCTGATTAGGTTTTGATTGGATGGTAGGGATCTTGATGAATCAGCAGATGCTTATCTACTAACTTGACTTCAATTATTGCACTGGCTGATGCTTAGCTGTCTCAGCAGACGCTTTTTTAGCAACTAGGGTGTTTCAGTAAAGTGATTTTTTTGAATAAACTGGTTTTTACGATTTTTTATGTAATGTATTGTGAGAGAATGACATGTCTCGATTTTTAGAAAAAAATAGTTTTTTGTTAGTGGAACACCCATCACATCCATCCAAGATTTTACCAACTCCAGTAGTGAATGATGTGATTGATTTTTTAAGTTTTAATAAGATACGCATAAATTTGAATTGACCAAGTTGAGTTATCAAAAATGATTGCGGTCTGTATCTGTGCTGTAAAAGTAGCAGGTGCAAGGCTCTGTATCTGTGCTTAAATAATTAGCAGGTGCAAGGCACCTAATCATATCTGTGAGCTCATTAGGGCATCCTCATCAGACTCAACAAAAAAAACACCAAATTTAACCTCAAAAACACCTTTTATAAATTAGCAAGCCACTTATCCAAAAATTCGCAAAATCAGACTCTCTATCCAAGCTTTACTATTCCCCTCAAGTTTGATAAAAAAAAAAAAAACTGTTAAACTATTACTTTCCCCAGCTGGGGAGTGGGGTAGCCTTGCCCACCTAGGCACGGAAAGGTTGGAGAGAATCATTAAAAATTTGGTAGCCCTTGAACAGTGACTTTGTGGGAATATTGAGTCACTGTAGCAAAGGTTAAACTTTTGCAATTTGACCATTCATTTGTTGAGGCTGGTTTGGGGGAGGTTTTCATGGTTTTGCTCGGTAAATTGTCAAAAACAGTGTTTTACAAAGAGAGATGAGGATGCTCTTACATTGTTAACTTCCAACATCAGGTGTTTCTAAGATTTCAGGTTCGAAATCTCTTAGTTGCTGTCAACTCTTTCGGAGTCGGTCTTACGGAGCATTTGTTCCGGCTTTAAGTGAGGCCCCCGCTAGTGGTCGGTGGGTATGTAATCCCTAGGAGGCTAGGATTAGTGGAGGTGCGTGTGTTAGCGTAGACACCTGGTTATAATTTTAAAAAAAAATGTTGAAGCAATTGCCGGATTAGTTCGTTTATGATAAAGATTAAGCTTACTTTATTCTTGGAGTAGCTTTCTTTAAAGGATAGACCAATGACCACGTACCATACGTATGCTGATAGCATTTAGCTCTAGCTCCCCGACTTTTGAAAGTAAAATTTTGCACGAGGAAAATAGAAAACCCAAGCGGTAGTCCAATTTAACTCATCAGTAATTATTCAGTGGTCCCGTGGTTATTCAGTGGTCCCGTGGTGCTCTAACGCTTTTATCCACCACACAGCAATTCGTACATGTCATGACCCAAATTTGTAAAGTAAGGCTCGTGACCGGTCAGTGAGTTCCAACCCATTAAGGCCTATTAATTTTTTTTTTAAATATTATAAATTGCTCATAAAATTATCGATCATAACTGAACACTGGTAATTGCAAATAATATCCCAGAGCTAGCTAAGTGAAGTGATTCTTACATGTCCAACAAAAAATAGATAATTACGTTACAATACTATATTTGGGCCCAAGATCCATTACGCCAAAACACGCTATTATCGGCAATTAAAAATCGTTGTCACGAGCATGAAAATCGCCAGTAATACTTTTACTGGTGGTCTTCGTGACCGCCGTTTACACAACAATCGAGAATGAAAAAATAAAATAACTGGCGGTCTTATTAATGCCAATAAAAGTTTTTTCGGGAAAAAATTGTTGTCCTGAGATTCATACCCTCGACACTGTGTATGAAGGCCCAACAATTAACCACCCAGCTGCTACACAAAGTTTTCAATTTTATTTGGAAAATAATAATAATTATATTATATTACCTTTTATTACGGACAGTTTTTGGATTTACCGACGTTAATAATTATCTTTGCTGGGTTGTTTCTGTTAGCAATTTTCTGTAGGTGGGCCTACATAGATCATATAATTAGATATTGTATATTGTCGAATAAGGTTTGAGTGGTGTTGGTACTACCCATTAAGTCGTGATCGTCTAATAAATATTACCGGGTAATTGAAAAATCTTTGTTAGCACGTATTTGGATTATATCACGTGCGTTAAGTGGTGCAGGCTTATTTTTTTAAGTGTAGAGACCATTAAAGGCCCATTAGGGTTCCATCTATTATGATGGGCTATGATGGAACCATGGCCTATAAATATGTGATTAAGTCCCCACTCCAAATCCTAATCTCTTCTCATACCATCCCATCGAGTGTGAGGCTAAGGTCAAGATCAAGAGTAGGGCTTTGGAGGTGGAAGACGAACAATCACACACACAAGGTGTTCATCCTCCATGGCGATAGGTACGCATCCGCTATTATTTTCTTCAATGGTTTGACATGAGTTCTTGGGTTTAGGATTTCATAAGAAATCCTACAAATGGTATCACAGCCTCTTGTCAAATTATTGAGAAAACTATAAAGTTTGATTTTAATGTTTTTTCCGGTTTCGAGGAACAAGTATTAACCTTGCAGAATTTGACTATTGCGCACGGGGAAACAATTGTTTCGAGATACATGTCAGAATATTAAATAGGATTAACTCTTATTACTACATACTCCACTGACTCGTTAAGTTCTATGGCGTGCACATGCACAAATTATTAATGGGTCATGTTTTTCGGCAATCACATATCTACCCGATTGCAATTTTAAACTTTTGGTGCGAGAATTGATTACAGCCTGTGAGTGTTATTACTTGTTTCTAATACTATTTTTAGAGCTGATTGAGGAAAACATATATTTTTCCCTCGGTGATTTGTGAAACTAGTTCAATTTGTATATTATTTTCTGCTCTATATTCGTAACATCTCTGATATTGTGTCGAGTAGAAATTACAGTCTTGGCCATGACATATCGTGGGATTTGTTTAAGTTTTGTTCAAGTTTTATGTTAACATCATCGATATCACCGTCACGTTCAAAAAAAAAAAATCCTTTCGGTTATTTTTCATGTTCGGACTCATGCTGGTGGTATCATATTATGGTGTTAAGTTGTATATGCAAGACTTCAAATCAAATCCATATGGGAAAGTAATCATCTCAATTAGTTTTGGGACTTGTTCTTTGATGTTTTCTTTGGAATATACTCCTTGCTGCTATTGAGATGTTTAATTTTGGTTTTATGGCCATTAAAGTGTGCTAGATTCAATGAAGTAACCAAAATATTTAAGTTGGGGCATAAAGATTAATTGTTTCGTAATCCATACATAGGGTTCAGGATAATTAAAGTAATAAGCCGCCAAAGTGGCTCTATTATGGAGATTTTCTTAAACTTGAAGGTAACAGTTTTGGATTACATAAAGTTACGTTTAGATCCATGCGGTTAATGATCGACCCAAAGGAAGGTTATTATCTTGCCGGATTTTAAACGGTATAAGGTAGTTAATTTTTTTTTGAATGATATAATGTTTAAGATTTACCTATGCGTTCGAAATTCGGCCCAAAGGAAGGCTTTTGATTCGCCAGGTCTCATTTTGTATTGTTCAATGTTAACTAGCCTTATTTGTTTTTGAGAAGACCACTTGCATGTTATAATTACTGTCCAAAGACTTGGTTATGATGATGCGTTAGGTTTCTCGATAGGGCCCACCACTAAAGACATAACATTTGTTTTTATTTTATGTCTACTTGTCTAAATTGTTTGCCCCTACAATTAGACCAATTTTTGCAAGATAATTATAATCAAGTTTCTTATTTTTATCATCGCGTTATGGATATTTGTTGATTGTGAGCTTTTCTTTTATGTTACTATAGTGAATGCATCTTCAATATTTGCAAATTTGAACAACATTCCAACTCTTACTGGTTCCAACTTTGCAAAATGAAAAGAACATGTTTCAATCGTTCTTGGGTGTATGGATTTGGATTATGCACTACGTGTTGATGAGCCTGCTAAGCTCACTGATAATAGTACAGCTGAGGAAAAATCTATTTATGAAAAGTGGGAGCGTTCTAATCGTATGAGTCTTATGATAATAAAGCATTCTATATCTGATACTATTCGAGGTGCAATGCCTGAGGAAGAGAATGCCAAGAAATTCCTTAGCCAAATTGCAGACCGATTTGTTGCATCGGAAAAAGTGGAGGCATGTACGCTTCTTAGCATACTTGTCACCATGCGGTATAATGGCAAAGGAAATATAAGGGAGTACATTATGGAGATGTCCAATCTTGTTACCAAAATGAAGGCACTAAAGTTAGAATTTTCTCAGGAAATTCTGGTCTACCTTGTTCTGATTTCACGTCCTACACAATTTGGTCCATTCAAAATTAATTATAATACTCAAAGGAAAAAATGGACTCTTAATGAGCTTATAGCTCAATGTGTGCAAGAGGAAGAAAGGATGAAACAAGAAAGGACAGAAAGTGCTCACTTGACAACTCATTCTCACGGTTATCCACGCACTAAGAAAAGAAAGTTCAACCATAAGACTCAGGGAACTGCAGATGTTGGGACTTCACAAACAACTGTGCAACAGAAACAGGATAAAGGTGTTCCCTGTTTCTTTTGCAAAAAGACTGTTGGTCATGTGAAGAAGGATTGTCCCAAATATCATAAGTGGCTCGCAAAGAAAGGTAATCAATTTTAGTTTTGTTTGCTGTGAATTTAATTTAGCTGAAGTACCACCCAACACTTGGTGGATAGATACAGGTACAACTATTTACATAAGTGTGTCCATGCAGGGTTGTCCAAGGAGCTGGATACCCAGTGATGCCGAAAGGTTCATTAATATGGGCGATGGCAATAAAGTTCGTATTGAGGCAATTGGAGTTTTTTGGCTTAAAAGTTTTTAGACTTAAATTAGAATCTGGTTTTTAATTTTGGATTTAGATGAGACTGTTTATGTACCGTCATTTAGACGGAATTTAATTTCTGTTTCCAGTTTGGACAAATCCATGTGTTTATCTTAAAAATAGTAGGAGTCTTATGTATGCTCTAGTTTGTATGCGTCCAGATATTGCGTGCATAGTTGGAATGCTTGGTACGGTAGATATTTGTAAATGATATGCTCACATTTCGAAGAATCTAATTATTATTGTTAGATATTCGGACTCTGAGTTTGTTATTGCTTGCTATAAAGTAACAGAGTAAGCGCTATGGTTGCAGAATTTTATCACCTGGCTTCATACTGTTGGTAACTCGAGAAGCCAAAAAGGATTTACTGTGATAATCAGGCTGCTAAATTAGGACAAGAGTTTGTCAAAATCAAAGCATGTTGACATCAAGTTTCTTGTCGTTAAGGAAAGGGTTCAGAATCGTCTTATGTTAATTGAGTACATTAGCACATAACTCGTGATTGTGGATCCGCTTACTAAGGGCTTACCACCTAAAGTGTTTAAGGAGCATGTAGCTCGTACAGGAGTGGTTAGTTCTAGTGAAGTATTTGATTAGTGGGAGTTGTGCTACTCATATTATTAATTATTTGACTTTTGTGGTGATCACTTTTAGTTTATTGATGATTCTGAAATAAAGTCGTATATTTTCAAATTGTGGTTTATATATGAAGTTTTGATTATATGCATGACTCAGGAACTCTGTTGAGTTATAAGGTTGGACTAGTTGGAAATAGGCATGCTAAAGGATCACATTTGCATGTAATTTTCATGCTACACTTTCGTACTTGATCTATGTCGTTGAATGCATAGATATTTGTGACCATGGATGGGTCCTGCCATGATAAATAAGGCAAAGGCTGCCATGATCCTATATTTTTGTTTTCAATGGATCAGATTGTTTTGAGATGATACTCATAAATTTCGACAATAAAAGTTTGAGCTCTTAAAGTTTACAATGTCTAATATCTAGATGACCTATGTGGCCCAAGTGGGAGATTGTTAGCAATTTTCTGTAGGAGGGCCTACATAGATCATATAATTAGATATTGTATATTGTCGAATAAGGTTTGAGTGGTGTTGGTACTACCCATTAAGTCGTGATCGTCTAATAAATATTATCGGGTAATTGACAAATCTCTGTTAGCACGTATTTGGGTTATATCACGTGCGTTAAGTGGTGCGGGCTTATTTTTTTAAGTGTAGAGACCATTAAAGGCCCATTATGGTTCCATCTATTATGATGGGCTATGATGGAACCATGGCCTATAAATATGTGGTTAAGTCCCCACTCCAAATCCTAATCTCTTTTCTCATACCATCCCATCGAGTGTGAGGCTAAGGTCAAGATCAAGAGTAGGGCTTTGGAGGTGGAAGACGAACAATCACACACACAAGGTGTTCATCCTCCATGGCGACAGGTACGCATCCGCTATTATTTTCTTCAATGGTTTGACATGAGTTCTTGGGTTTAGGATTTCTTATGAAATCCTACAGTTTCATGTTATTGCTGTTATTAAAAAAAAAACCTTGGTGAACTTCCCATTTTATCCTTTTCTTTTGCACATGAGACGATAGCGAATTCAAATAGACAAAAGCACACTATTCCAATTTTTACTCCCTCCGTCCAGATTTGTTAGTTCATTTTGAGAGTTTGTGCCACTTTTCAAATAATTATATCTTATAATTTATAATGTTTTATGTAATTTTAAAAGCATTGTCTTATAAAACTAATCAAGATCTATAAAATAAGATTCATATTGGACATATAATTACTAACTAATTTAAAGAAATCACTAATTTTTTATCCGGTTACAATAGAATAAGGGACTAACAAATTCGAACAGAATGAGTTAGTACTAATGCAGATTTTTTTGCACCAGACTTTTTGCATCAGGCCCTAAATGTAGGGCACCCAATTTCAAATCTTCAAGTACTGATCAAACTATAGAGGTACAGTGGTTTACTATTGGGGCTTTAAATAGTTTTTAGTCAAACCTAATTTATTTTAATGCTTCCAATACATGGATAGGAAATATTTGATGACTCAAGGACAAAACTAGACAAAAATACCCTTAATGAATTAGAGTAAGAAAGCCGCACACGAAGGAGGAGTAAAGCCGCGTGGTCTGACCATTGAAAGCGACGTGATGAAAGCGTTGAACAATGCTCTGACCTTTGCAACGTAACTATGCTCTGACCAAAGCAACGTGCTATGCTCTGACCCATGGAACCATGAAAGCGACGTGACAACACGTTCTTCATTAGTTCATGCCCGACTCTCTCTCTCTCTCTCTCTCTCTCTCATGTGAGTGGGACAAAATTAATTGCCTTTTGAATTGGATTCAATTTTAGGGTTCAATTTTAAGGGGTTTAGGCTATTTGCGGTAGGGTATAGTGGGTTTAGGTATTTCGGGTTTAGGACCTTAGGGTGCACTTTCCAATTATAGAGTTTTAGCTGTTTAGGCACTTTCATAGGGTACCCTAGTATTTTAGGCACTTTCATAGGGTACCCTAGGGTTTTAGGCACTTTCATACGGTGCCCTGGGATTTAGGTTTAGGCACTTTCATTAAGTTTGGGGGTTTAGGCACTTTCATTAGCTAGTGGGGGGCATTTTTGGAATGTGTAGATGATTTGTCCTTTTGGCATTAAAAAAAAAAGTTGATGTCCTTATTGAAGTGAAGACCCCTTTACTATGTCCTTCCCAAAAACGGATCCATTCCTAAAAGCGTCACACTTTGCATTATGGAGTACAAAACTATACAAAGAGAAAGGAAGTATTTTTGTTTTTTTTTGGTCATTCGTCATTCCTAATCTATTACATGGGGGGAGGGGTAATGAGACTCGATCTCGAAATACAGTGTGAGACATTTAAGAGTTCTAGTGCATGAGCTAGCCACCACTTGCAAGAGAACGGAAATAGAGGGAACAAAAATCTGCAAACATAGATATATAAATACTCCGTATATATATTCTCACAGGCCAACCAAAAATTGATCCCACCTAATTCTCTCACGTGCCTCTAATTTGCTGGTACATTCATGTGTGTCGGTTTGTTGAGAATGGCTAAGATTGAATTTGGGCAGAAGCATGATTAATATGTACGCAAGTTCTTGTTGGGCTACTGACAGTAATGGTTCTCCATTGTTCTATTTATGGCACGCGTTATTATTGTTATTATTATTGTTCTACGGTAAGAGGTGTTCTTGTTGGAGATATGCCTTAAATTCAAGACATTCGAAGAAATGTATAGAATTTGGTAAGAAAAAATGGTCGCAAAATCTCTGGTCCGTACCACGGGTCAGTTTTGGTTCTAGAATGTTGCAGCTTCTCAGGTCCACACCAGCGGGACCATGGCTCGGACCACTGATGCAGAATTTGTGTGGCTGCGTGTTTTTAAGTATGTTTTGACCCAATTTTTATACTTTCTTATAAATAGCAGCCTTGGGAACTGTTAGGGTTTGGACTTCTCGAGTGAATCCCTTTCAGGAAGCCCCCATGGGGTTCCCCATAGAGTGTTAGGATTTCTCGGTTGTTCCATGCATTAACGTTCTTGACTTGAGATCTAGGGTTTGTTGTCGTCTCTTTCGCGTGTGTGAGACGTTGATGTTCTATTAGGGTTTCTTTCAGAAATTCGTTCCTAGATATCTAGTGGATACTTCAAGTGGAGTTATGAGTATAGCCAGCTCTGTGAATTTTTTCCCGTTTATAGTAAATCTCTTCCCGTTTATAGTGAATCCTCTTACTCTTTTCCCGTGGATATTGCTTCTTGCTTCGTGCTTGAGGAGAACCACGTACATCTTGTGTTTCATTCTTCCTTGTTGTTTTGTTTATATTCTCATACTTCGGGCATCGACACAATAGTCCAAACCAGTTTACATATATATTGACTAATCTCCTTGCCGATCAGATCAAAGGCAGGCCATAGAGAAAATAAAGAGAAAAAAAAGAAGTAAAGGGGACATATTCTGCAAAGTTGAGACTCCCAACCCATTCTCAATGATTAACTTCTTCCTCATTCCCACACCTAAAATGATGATATAGAAATTGATAGGAGATGCTCTAAATCGTGTTGAAAAGAAAAGAAAACATTTGCTACTATCAATTACTAATAATGATTGGAGTTGGAGATTTGGGCCCTCTCTCGTAAGTTTTTTACTCCTTTCGGCCACTTCAATTATTGGAATTGCTTACTTTTTTTAAGCTTATCGAAAATACCAATGACATAAAAAATCTCAATCTAACATCGGTTAATTTGACATTTGTCTTCAATAGCATTGTGCTTGTAGTTTGTACTAAAACTCTGTTTGTATCAGATCAACCTGATTTTTGGCATGATTGATGGTCTAGACAAGTTCTAAAATGTCAGCGATTAAGATTATCAAAATGAGCACGAAAAGGACCAACAAATTGGCCAATTTGAAAGGGACGTCCATGAAAATTTACTAGACATGAGATGAACCCGAAAACAATATGGTAAACACAGTCGTTACCGGTGCAATGTATGATTGTCTACCATTTGGCTACAATCACACACAACTACACAAGCACACACACACGCATTCCTTGTGAGTGAGTGAGGGTGTGTGTTTGTGTGCAGTGGCGGATGCAAAATTACCAATTTGGTCTGGTTTGCAAGGATCACTCTTTAGTAAGTTTACAAAAAACTCAAAAGTATACTACAAATAGGAGGAAATTTGGGAGCAGTACAAGGGCTAAACACCTCTCTTGCACCCCCTGGGTCCACTAGTGTTTATGTGTGGAGCTAGCATTTTTGCGACTCTTTAGAGCATCTCCAATCCCAAACTCAAAATTTGGGTAAAATTATCAAATACTCATCTCCAATCTTCACCCAAACCCTAACCCATTTTGGGGTACTTCTTTCCCCATTTTGCGATACCCCAAATCTTTATCCATGTAGGGGCCCGGTAATACCGAGCATTCTGCACGCCGGAAGAGACACCTCTTTGTTCATCTCCGAGAGGTTTACAATAAGGGACTCTTCGGAAGCACAGTTCCAAGTAAGCGATATAGGATAAGTTGGAGTCTGATCCAATGGCTCGGTTCTTTACCGAAGCCCTGCAACCCGACCGAATTGTCTTCAGGAATATCGGTTGGTGTCGAAGGCTTCAAGGTATATCCGAGGAGTGACCTTAACCAGCTCCACAATGCTGATAACATGCCGAGAGGCTAAGTGCTGAGTCAGCAGAGCAGTTAATGTTGCATGTGCCTGTAACAAACTGCGATCATGAAGAATGACGTCATCCGAACGGTTACGACACGTGTCATGTTTTCACTGGAGGCATGTGCCTGCAGAATATTCTTTCGAGCTCGTCACTGTGACGTCAGCCGAACGGTTAACTCACGTGACGAGCACAGCTGAGCTTGGGGCCAAGCCAAGGCTCACCTATAAAAGGTGAACTTCACCACCAGAAAAAGGTACGCAATACTCCCTCACAAACCCTAGATCTACTGCACTTCATCTTCTTCTACTTACTAGACCGTCGGAGTACCATTCCGGACTCAACGGTCCGGTCTGGTGCTAACGATTTGCTCAGTGTGCAGGCCTAGAGTTCTACCTAAGAGTGTTCACCATTTCCGTCGTTCACCATCACCAGGAGGATCAACCAGAGAAAGAGGGCTCCACAATTGGCGACTCCGCTGGGGAAACGACTGATCTGAGTCATTTCCCGGTGTTCTACCTTTCTTCTCCTTGGAAGAACTCTACCTCTGTTTCTTAACCCTTCCATGGCGATCGTTGAAGACGACGGAACCACCGGACCGGCGGCAGGAGCTAACCCCGGGGGTGGCCCTCGGATGGGTATTGTTACCCACCCCATCTCAAGCCTCACTCCGAGCCCTAACCCTCTAGACACCGTGCAGCAGATGCAGGAGCAGATGGCTGCCATGAAGGCTCAGATCGAAGCACTGACGAAGGCACCACCCACAGCCTCAGCCTCCCGATCTGGGGCGTCGAGGCGACGGCGCAAGGCGGCGGCGGCTGCTCAAACAACTCAACTCACCCACCAAACCCGGCGCCCTTCGGCTAAAGACCGTCTGGGCTAGCCGATCATCGTTACCGACGCCTCGGGACGAGTAATTCCGCCAACACAGCGGACTCCCTCTCCGAGAAGACGTTCGGAAATTGTGCGTACAGATCGCACTGCTCAAGCTGGAGGCCACTCTTCCTCCAGTTCTCAATCCACAACGGGGCGTTCCGGGTCCCGAGCATCACGCCGAAACGATGAAGGCGATGATGTTAACCCTGGAAAAGCCCCGGTGCAATACGATACGGATGGCCGAGAGATCATCCGTAACAGATCAACGAAGTATGATCGCCACATAGGGCGCGTGGACCGAGAACAGAGAACCTACGACAGGGATCAGAGTTCTCGGAGACACCAAGATCAAGAAACTCAACACTTTCCAGAGTACGACATGGATGACACCGGCGATTTTATAGTCGTTCGGGACCCACATACCGGAGAATCCAAAAGATACAGGGCTGAAACTCAGCACGTTGACCCTGGAAAGCGTAAGGAACGCCCCGAGGACCTCGGAGTTGTAGACACCCCAAAATGAGCGTTCACGTACTTTTTAAATCCCCAATGATGAACGGAAACACCCGAAAGAACTCTCGGATTGAAATTCTCCAAGTCAACTCAGTCAACAATACCGCACGGTACTCATCTCTCAACGCACGGGACAGCCAGAGTCACGTACGGCAGATTGTCAAAATTTTGGCGGCCAATTGTGCCGCACGGTACACAAGTTGTGCCGCACGGCACAGTTTGTGTACCGTACGGTACTGTTTACGGGTTCCCAGTTTTTGCGAATTCCCAGCAGCAGAAAACATGGACGAGATTGGTTCCCCCGCCCTACTGGTCGTGGCCGAAAGAGAAGATCATGGCCGAAAGGGATATGCTACTCCCCATGCCATTGTCTCCATGAACAAGAATCAAGAATGGGTTGGCATTCGGCTCCCTCACCTCTATATAAACCGTTCAAACCCAATGGGAAGAGCCCGGCCGGACCCCATACAATTTCCGTGTAAAATCACGAAATTCTATTCTTGGATACAATTTTCATTGCCAAAATCCCTTAGCCACCATTTCCATTATAGAGAATCCAATTTCATTCTCTCTAAAAAAGCAAGATCCATCCCCTGTTTTTCGGCTCCCGAAACCGTGAGATAGTCATCCCAAATCAACCAAAGTTCGAGCCCCCAATCCCTCTTACCACTATACTAGAGTGAAAGTGAGGTCCAGAGAAAGAAAACAACATCCGGAAGTCCAATCCGACGCTCAATCCGAGAGTTCGAAAACGAAGGTATAAACCCGTTTCGCCAAATTCCTTGAATTTGGTACCCTGAAGGGAGAGGTACCAAGGGTGGAATGATTCCTTGTATCATTTCCATGCTTGGTATGCCCAAAGTATAGCAAGTCCAGTTTCATTTCACACCTCCCGGTCACGTCGTACGGTGAAAACATCGCCTCGTACGGAGCGATTCAACGAGGAGGGACATCTCATACTCAATACACTGCCTTCTCCCTTGAAAGTAGTTCATTTCGAATGCATTTCATACCTTGTATGTGCCTCTGATCAATCATTTCGAAGAGCCAAAGTTTCAAACTGTTTTGCAGCCAGGTGTGCCGCACGGCACTCTTACTGTGCCGCGCGGTACACTTTGAGTGCCGTACGGCACCCATTTGAAAATCTGATCGTTAATTTGAAGAACAGTGTCGCACGGTACACTATTTGTACCGCACGGTACATCAAGTATGCCGCACGGCACAGTTTTCCCGTAAAATATTAAATTTGAACCTTCCCCCTGCAGGAACAGTTTGAAGTTTGGATTTTCGTTTGATTTCTGTTATTTACATATTAGTCATTTGCTTTTCTTATTATTATCGTTTGCTTTGTTTAAATTAAATGTTTATCTGTTGAGGTTCAGCAATAAAATTGTTTTCTAATAAAATCCCACAAATGTTTAGTAAAGACCGATTTTTAATCGGGCGAACGGGGTGCATTAAAACCCTTCCCTGTTCGTAACCTGGCTCCCGGATCCAAAACGAATCTCTGGTTTTCAATTGGTTTTATAAGTCATTCTCTCAAATCATCATTTTCAAATTGGTTTCTCGGGTCCCAAACTGCTTTCCCAAAACCCGGGTGGCGACTCTAAAAATCTTTTGTTCTTCGGACCGTTTCGAAGAACACCATTTCCGCCCAGAACCGAGTGGAGGTCGACCGTCCACAGGAGTGAATGACGAGCGGCACAGACTGAACGCCAGAAGAGCATTCAGCACTGGCAAGGTCTATGAGGCCCCCCGATCAGCCGAGAAATCGGCCGATTCGAGGCTTCGAAAAATCCAGGACTCGCCATTCATACAAGAAATCCAAGAAGCTCTGCCCCCGAGGAACTTCGCTGTCCCAAAATTTACAAAGTACGACGCTAAGACGGATGCTGTGATGCACCTCGTGCATTACTGACAACTGATGGGACTTTATGGCTACGACGAGGCCATGATGTGCAAGGCCTTCCCGGTGAGCCTTCAGGGGACCGGTCTAGTCTGGTTTAACCAACTACAACCGGGCTCCATTCGCTCCTTTGAAGAACTGGAAGAGGCCTTCACAGCTCGGTTCGTGACGAGCAGTACACAACCAAAAACGATCGATGCTCTCGTCGGTCTGAAACGACAGTCCGGGGAGAAACTGAGAAAGTACGCCGAGCGCTACTGGGAGATTTACAACGCCATCGAAAGCTGTGACCCACAGATGGCAGCCACATCCTTCAAATATGGCTTAGACGAGCACTCGGCGATTTTTGAAGAACTGATGCTGCATCCCCCGGCAAACATGAGCCGGTTAATGGAGACGGTAGAGAAGTTCGCCCAGTTAGAGGATGTCATATCCGAAAGGAGGCTTTCAAGAGCCTCAGGGAATCAAAAAGCCAATGCCGGAGATTACTCGAGGAAAAAGCAGGTCAATACAGTTAAAACTGGAAATGGAAAGGGGTGGAAAAAGGACCGTGACTCGTGGAGGGAACGGGAACCGCGCAGGGAGCGGGAACCGAGACCCAACGAGTTCATCGGTATAACGACAATATTCAACCTACCCCTCTACAAATTGATAAGGGAAATCTCCCGAGAGCCTTGGTTCGCCTGGCCAACCAACAAGCTGGGGACAGCCGAAGGCCAGCCAGATGATTGCAAGATGAAATGCACTTATCACAATGAGCTGGGACACTATACCACGGCGTGCCAGCCTTTCAAGGAATTCTTGGAAAGGCAGGCCACGCAGGGGCGCTTGAACCAGTACATTGACCGCCAAAGAACTGCCAACCAAACACAGCAGCAACGACAGAACAACCCTCCGGAAGAAATTGTTGTCCGTGTGATCCACGGGGCTGCCACTAAAGAGAAAACTGCAGCACTTCGAGATTTGCCGAGCTCCTCCTCAGAAGTCCTTACCATTGATGGCAATGCCAAACGAAAGCTCTCGGACCGTGAGGAGCAGTGGACAATCACGTTTACCGAACGAGATCTGAAGGACGTACAGCTACCTCACAGCGACGCTCTGGTGATTTCCATTTACATGGGAATCCCCAGAGTAAAGCGAGTGCTTGTGGACCAAGGAAGTTCCACCGAAATCTTATACTACTAGGCGTTCACGGCACTGAACCTGAATCCGGACCATCTGTTGCCAGTCGACTCCCCCCTATTCGGGTTCAACGGGGCTCCGGTTTGGCCAATGGGACGGATAAACCTACCAGTGAGAGCAGGCTCCAGAACCCTGCAAATGGAATTCGTCGTCGTTGATGCACCGAGCCCTTACAACGCCATACTCGGCAGAACCTGGTTACACGAGATGAAGGCCATCGCCTCAACTTATCACCAAGTTGTTCGGTTCATCGGTACCGAGGGATGGCAAGAAGATATCAAGGGCGACCAGATGATAGCGCGAAGGTGCCAGGTGAATGCGGTTCATATGAAGAAGAAAACCACAAAGGGCAAAAAGAAGAAAAGACCAAAACCAAGATCTACCGAGGAAGTTGAGGGTCCGGTTTTGGAGGACGTCGGGACGGCCGCGGGGGAGAAGGCAGTAGAGGACCTCGTCACTGTACCCATCAATGACGACGGAACTCGCTACTTTCTTCTCGGGTCGACACTGACAACATTTGAAAAGGAGCAGCTGGTGGACTTTCTCAAGAGAAACGTTGGGGTCTTTGCCTGAACACCATACGAGATGCCGGGCATTGACCCACAGTTTATCTCCCACTCTCTAAACGTCGATCCTCTCCGAAGGCCCGTGGTACAAAAACTGAGACGCTTGTCTCCGGCCCACTCAGACGCGGTTATAGCTGAGGTCGGGAAGCTACTTGATGCTGGGGCTATCCGAGAGGTCCAGTATCCGACGTGGCTGGCAAATACAGTTGTCATTCCAAAGAAGAATGGGAAGCTGCGCGTCTGCGTAGACTACACCCATCTTAACGATGCCTGCCCGAAGGACTGCTTTCCACTTCCACGGATTGATCAGTTAGTTGATGCCACGGCTGGACACGCTCGGCTCAGCATGATGGATGCCTACAGTGGGTACCATCAGATAGCAATGGCAGTTGAAGATCAAGAGAAAACGGCCTTCATTTCTCCCCGAGGAACCTACTGTTACAAAGTAATGTCGTTCGGTCTCAAGAACGCTGGAGCTACCTACCAGCGCATGGTGACAAAAATGTTCGCCAAGCAGCTCGGGGACACAATGGAAGCATACATTGATGACATGGTTGTCAAGAGCAAGCATGCTTCAGATCACTTGGAGCACCTCGGCGAAATTTTTTCTATAATGAAGAAGCACAAGCTGCGCCTCAATGCCGAGAAGTGTGCATTTGGCGTCGGCTCGGGAAAATTTCTCGGCTACATGGTCACTCGTAGGGGCATTGAGGCAGATCCCAAACAGATAACAGCAATCCGGAACCTCAGACCTCCGAGCACCATCAAAGAAGTTCAAAGGCTCACCGGAATGGCCGCGGCGCTCAATAGGTTTATCAGCCGGTCTTCGGATCTGTGCCGACCTTTCTTTGAGTCCCTGAAAACAAGCAAGAGGAGTTTTCAGTGGACCGAGGAATGTGACCGAGCGCTGGGCCAATTGAAGGACTACCTTTCCAAAGCTCCCCTCCTCGTGATGCCCAAGCCTGAAGAAGACTTATACCTATACCTCTCGGTGTCAGGCCATGCTGTGAGCTCCGTCCTGGTGAGGAAAGAGGGGGCTAACTTTCAGCCCATCTACTACTCCAGCAAAACCCTGATCCTTTCCGAGACGAGGTACCTCCCTCTAGAAAAACTGGTTTTGGCACTCGTTACCGCTAAAAGGAAACTGTTGCCCTACTTCCAAGCCCATACCATCATCGTGATCACTGAGTATCCATTGAAAACCGTTCTCCGAAAGGCCGACCTCTCCACTCGGATCTCAAAATGGAGCTTGGAGTTGGGAAACTTTGATATTCGGTACGAACCGAGAACAGCTATCAAGGGACAGACCCTGGCAGATTTTATCGCCGAACTGACACCTGAGCTCAAGGAACACAGCTTGAAGTTAGCTGAAGAAATCACATTTGAGTGCTCGGTGGGAGCTCAAAAGGACAGAAGAGCATTAGGGACTCCGGCGCAAGCCGAGAAACCTAATGAAGAAAGAAAGGGCGGAATATGGAGGATGTACCAAGGAGATGTATGGCGGCTACATGTAGACGGAGCATCAAATAGCCGAGGAGCTGGAGCCGGTATCGTAATCGTATCTCCGGAAGGTGTAATGCATGAAAATGCGCTAACTATCGGTTTCACGGCGTCTAACAACGAAGCTGAATATGAGGCACTGGTCTCCGGCCTAAAGATGGCTAAACACTTAGGTGCCGAGACAGTGCAAGTATACAGCGACTCGCAGCTGATCGTGAACCAAATCAAGGACCAATACAGCTTAAAAGACCCAAGGATGGAGAAGTACTACGACAAGGTCTGGGAGCTAATTAGAGAAATTGGAACCGTCGAGATTGAATGGGTGGGCCGAGAGCGAAACACCCACGCGGACGCTCTGGCCTCCCTGGCAACAGCTTGTGCAGCTTCCCCTAATCGAACCATTCTCCTCGGGGAAGTAGAATGTCCGAGCATCGAGCAAGAGAGGCAAGAGGTGCTACATATATCCCTCGCCCCCAGCTGGATGGACGAAATTCACGCCTACCTCAAGCACGAGAAGCTCCCGACAGACAAGAAGGAAGCTCACAGGGTCAGGTGCAAGGCCTCCTACTTCTACCTGGATCCGAGCGACAACTTGTACCGAAGGACCTACACAGGCCCTGACTTAAAGGTCGTCCACGATTCCCAAGTGAGAGGTATCCTCCGGGAACTCCACGAGGGTAGCAATGGATGCCACTCTGGCGGACGGTCTCTTCACCTCCGAGCCCTTACTCAAGGGTACTGGTGGCCGAAAATGAGGACGACCTCCGAGGAGTATGTCAAAAAATGCGAGCAGTGCCAAAAGCATGCCACTCACCTGCTCCGGCCGGCCGAAATCCTACAACCTATCACCAGCCCGTGGCCATTTGCACAATGGGGTCTCGATCTAGTGGGAAAGTTGCCGACAGCTCCAGGCGGCTACAAACACTTAATACAACAACTGATTACTACACCAAGTGGGTGGAGGCCGAGCCCCTAATTACCATCACCGCCACCGATGTGGAACGCTTTCTTTGGAAGAACATTATCTCTCGCTTCGGTGTCCCTTATGCGATCATTTCGGATAATGGGACCCAATTCGTGGCCGAAGCGATCGAGAAGCTTTGCAAGAAGTACAATGTTCGGATCTTCCACTCCTCAGTCTCATACCCACAAGGAAATGGACAAGCCGAAGCATCAAACAAGACGATTTCAGCTGGAATCAAGAGACGCCTAACTCTGAAAAGGGGTAAGTGGGCCGAAGAGCTCCCAAAAGTTCTCTGGGGCTATCGAACCACACCCCGGCGATCAACTGGCCGAACGCCGTTCTCTATGGCGTACGGCATGGAAGCTGTCCTCCCTCTAGCCACCCTAATCCCAACAGCCCGGACCGAAAATTTCGATGTGCCGACCAATGATGAGGCCATGGACAGGGAGCTCGACCTAGCTGAAGAGCTCAGGGACGAAGCACACCTGAAACATGCTTCATACCAGCAAGAGGTTGCTCGGGGATACAACAAAAACGTTCGGATGAGGCCCTTTAACATTGATGATTTGGTTCTCCGAGAGGTGGTTCAGAAATCTAAGAAGACTAAATTCAAGCCAAACTACGAAGGACCCTTCCGAGTGGTTGCAAAAGCCGGACATGGGTCATACAAGTTAGCAGAGATGGATGGAACACCTATTGGCAACCCATGGAATGCCACTAAGCTTCGGAAGTTCTATGCTTAACAAATTCTGTTAGAAAACTTATTTGGGCTGCTTGTTTTGCCCCCTTTTCTTTATTACTAAAGATATTCGGAGAATGAATGAAGAGAATCTTTCACTACTACTGTTACTTATTTAGATTACCGTTTAGAATTGTCAAGATCCGATGTTTCAACCCATACGAGATTGCTTCGGTTCCATCCTGAACAGCTATCCCCACTGACTAGAACCGAACAGGGGCTATCGGTGGGAAAATTTTTCCAAGTGTTGGAGAATTTTAAACTCCATTTCTCGTTGCTTCGATTCCAGTCCGAACAACGCTTCCTCTGATTGGTCCCGAGCAGGGGCTATCGGTGGGAAAATTTTTCCAAGTGTTGGAGAATTTTAAACTCCATTTCTCGTTGCTTCGGTTCCAGTCCGAGCAACGTTTCCTCTAATTGGTCCCGAGCAGGGGCTATCAGTAGGAAAATTTTTCCAAGTGTGGGAGAATTTTAAACTCCGACTCTCGTTGCTTCGGTTCCAATCCGAACAATGTTTCCTCTGATGGGTCCCGAGCAGGGGCTATCAGTAGGAAAATTTTTCCAAGTGTCGGAGAATTTTAAACTCCGACTCTCGTTGCTTCGGTTCTAATCCGAACAAACGTTTCCTCTGATTGGTCCCGAGCAGGGGCTATCAGTGGAAAATTTTTCCAAATAACAAAGAATTTTCAAATTTCGTTTCACAGTACTTCGGTTCTAATCCGAGACGTTAATTCCTCCGATTGAACCTAAGCAGGGGCTACTGAGAGGATATACCTCCTATATACAGTTAAGAAAATTCTCTAAGTATTTGTAAGGTTTTCACACCAATCAGTAAAGACATATTGCATACAAAAGAGAGATTCATTCATAACGATTGAAACATTCATAACATCCAAATCAAAACTATCACCATTTCGGTGAAATCAGAGCATGGCAGGGTAGTACTTGTTCGGTGCCATCTCCATAACAAATTTGTTTTTAAGATTACACACCAACTGGAACGGCAAACTCATACTGTTCGGAGCCGTCCAATACCAAAAATTAAATTAAAGTTTAAAATATCGTTCAGAAATTCCTAACACTCCTTAGGCTGTTCATCCTCGGCCTGACCCTCCTCCTCAGGGCTTTCCTCAGACAGCTCGTCGGCAAAAGGCATCCTCGCCGGCACCTTACGTCTCGGATCATCCGCCGGGACCTCCATAGCTTCCAGGCAAGCGAAGTAGCCAGACTCAAAGCCCTCGTCTCGGCCCTCAAGCTTGCCCTTTTGCACCAGTTTGTAAATATCTTCAGCATAGTCCTTGCCGGCAGCAAGATATCCCCTGCTGTACGCTTCGGTGTCAAGAGCCTGTAGCTTCTCCTCTTGCTCTTTCTGGAGGCGTTCCATCTCCTCTCTATGCCGAGCCCTCTCCTCTCCGAGCAGTTTCTCAATTTCAGTAACCCGAGCCCTAGCAGTGCTCGCATCCTCCTCGGCACGATCGATCTTTTGCTGCGCAGCGTCGCCACGAGCCTTATACCTCTTCGTCTGATCGTTTAGAGCCAGGGTCTGATGGTACAGCACATACATGGACTGGGAGGCCTGTCGGAAAATATCACGATTAGTAACAGAAAATGGACCAAGTTAATACTTCGGACAAAAACAACCAAGGTAAATACCTTCATGAGATGGTAGGGGAGATGGAAAAGATTTTCACCCAGCTGCTTCGGTACGCTATCGAGGTCTTTTTTCAGCGCAACAGCCGGCAGCAGTGACATAGCTAACCGAGGGTTAACATCAATGCTGTCGGTGTCTTTCAGAAGGTCCCCATCTTCGTTTATCAAGATTGGTGAGAAGGGATGGGGATCGTCTTCCTTCGGCATGTCGGAACCGAGGGAATCAACAAATTCTACTCCCTCCCAGCTCACTTCTTTCCGGGTCCTCTTTTGAGCCTGACCTTCTTCGCTGTTGGTCGGCTTGAACCGGAAGGATTTTGTCCTAAAGACAGAAGGATGAGAGTCAGAAGGTTTCGGATCACTGGCACTCGGAACTTTCTCAGCTTCCACTGTTTTGGTTGACACAGACTTCGCCTTGACGACCTTCTTCCTCTTCGCCGCCTGCTCCTCTAAAATTTTTGCTAAGTCAATCTTTGGAGGAGCCATCTCGGGATCAGCAACGAAAGGGTCCGGACTGATTCGGTCAACTGGATGTCTCTCTTTTCCTCTCAGTTCCTCCGCCGGAAGCTCTTCTATATCAATCCTCTCGGACTCAGGAATAGCTGTCACTTTGCCCTTCTTTGATGGCCCAGCCGAGGGACCAGTACTATTCCCTCCCTTCCTTTTCTTAGTCTTTTTCTTCAGAAAATGACGGTATGTAGGCCGGTAACCCAGGATAATCGGTGCAGTTCTGTCGGGGATCGCCCGGAGTGCATCTTCTCTTTCCTTGGACCAGAGTTTTCTGAGTCCTCGGGTTGTAGGACCGGGAGCTGCAAAGAAGAAATGTATCATTTTCATTAAAAGAAGAAAACAAAAGAATTAAAAGAAGAAAACAACGTCACCGACCTAAATCTCCCTTCTCGGTTGGAACCGGACAAAGATCAGTACCCTCAGTCGGGGCATAATTCCCCCTCACGACAAGATACAGATCTGCCCACTTATCAGAATCAAGAAGCGACTCAACAATCTGGGCCTTGTTCGGATGCGTCGCCAGGAAGTAACGCCCATAGTCCTTGTTCCGAGACATGGAATAAATGCCGAACAAATCCCCCACAGAAAATGCAAGGCCATGTCTCCTCTTCAGCTCTAGAGCGCAGTTTATTATCCTATAGCTATTTGACGACAGCTGGTCAGGTGCAATTCTATAGGCGAAGAGAACAGCCCGAATGAATTCGTTCATCGGGAACCGGAGGCCGCCTTCGGTGACAGCCATCAGAGGTACGTTTACGTGATCCGGACCGTATACCAACCCTTCACCCTTCGGATGAAGAGCGATGGACACGTCCTCTGGGATTCTATATTTCCTAACGAAGGCCTTTAAGCCACTAGAGCCTTTGGCGAAGTAGGGGAGATACGAGCACGTTGTTTCCTTCTTCTTCTTCTTCGACGAAGCGGCCCCCTCTTGACTCTCCGAAGCGTTCCCGCCGGATTGTTCTGCGTTGAGAGGGACCGGGACCTCAGGTTCAGAAGGGCTCGGAACCTCCCCGCTCAGAAACACACCTCCGTCAATATCCATGATAACAGCACGTTCCACTGCTGCCAAGGTGTCAAAATTCGACGCTGCATCGGCACTAGAACTTGGATTGGACGTTTCCTCTTCAAACTCATCCGAAGGCTCCCATTCCGAGCGGTTGTCAGATGGTGTGGCCTCGGAATCGTCTATGAAATCATCAAGGTTCACGGCAGCAGACCAGTTAGGAGATGGAGGGATGGCCTGGAGGGGAGTCATATCAACTGGATCTTCAAAGTGATGATCCATGGTCACGAGGGTCTGACAGGGATTCCTTCGAGCAAATATTTCTGCAAGGATTCTGTCTAGATCGGCACGGATGGCTCTCGGAGAAAAGCCTTCGGAACCTGAACTGTCTGATCCAGACGAGATCTCGATTACTGGAGTCGCCAGACCTATCACGATACATGGGTAAAGACCATCAGCTATATGCAAAGGTCAAGATGCATAGCAAACCGAAGCCTAGCACTACCCAACGACCGAGCAATCGAGATCTCAGGGCTCGTTTTTTGTGAAACCCTCCGGCGCATAAAGCGAATCTACACACCGATTGACACTATCATCTAGGACTTCGGTGCGTTACCTAAGGGGGGTTACTGTTCATCGTCTTCAACCTATGAGCAGACTCCTGATCATCTGTGCGTTACAGACTCAAAAACGACTATTCGTCTACCCTCTCCATTCAGATCTAAACGAAGGTGTTCACAAACCCTAAAATCATCCCGAGAAGAAAACAAAAAGCGAAAATAAAAGATGCAGATCGAGCTTTTACCTGAGAATCTTCAAAGATACGTGAAGGAGAACACTCCGATCTCTGTGAAAGCTCCAAGAACGCAGAGGATTTCTAGAGAGAGAAGCAGGATGCTCTATGGAGAGAGTGAAACGGGAGAAAATGTCCCTCTCTCTCCTCTCCAAATATTTATATACGAGAGAGCGGGAAAGCTCAAACGACGGGCGCGTGACTGCACGCCATTACGACGGATGCTTCCGGCGAATGACACGTGGCGGCGAGGGAACGGGTCATTTCAAAACCCTGAAGACCCATCATTATCCCGCCGTTTTGATATGACCGCTCGTGTCTTTTCAAGTCAGGCAATTACTGCCCCTAGGTGACACGTGGCACAACCCAAGAGGGGCCCAGTACGGCTGTGACAACGCCATAATTGAACTTATCTCGAAGTATGGGACTCGGAACGGTCCCCGCTCAGTACCCGAATGCTCAACCCCTCCTGAGTTAAGCAAACTGCATGGAGGGATCGAGGGGCTATTGTAGGGGCCCGGTAATACCGAGCATTCTGCACGCCGGAAGAGACACCTCTTTGTTCATCTCTGAGAGGTTTACAATAAGGGACTCTTCGGAAGCACAGTTCCAAGTAAGCGATATAGGATAAGTTGGAGTCTGATCCAACGCCTCGGTTCTTTACCGAAGCCCTGCAACCCGACCGAATTGTCTTCAGGAATATCGGTTGGTGTCGAAGGCTTCAAGGTATATCCGAGGAGTGACCTTAACCAGCTCCACAATGCTGATAACATGCCGAGAGGCTAAGTGCTGAGTCAGCAGAGCAGTTAATGTTGCATGTGCCTGTAACAAACTGCGATCATGAAGAATGACGTCATCCGAACGGTTACGACACGTGTCATGTTTTCACTGGAGGCATGTGCCTGCAGAATATTCTTTCGAGCTCGTCACTGTGACGTCAGCCGAACGGTTAACTCACGTGACGAGCACAGCTGAGCTTGGGGGCCAAGCCAAGGCTCACCTATAAAAGGTGAACTTCACCACCAGAAAAAGGTACGCAATACTCCCTCACAAACCCTAGATCTACTGCACTTCATCTTCTTCTACTTACTAGACCGTCGGAGTACCATTCCGGACTCAACGGTCCGGTCTGGTGCTAACGATTTGCTCAGTGTGCAGGCCTAGAGTTCTACCTAAGAGTGTTCACCATTTCCGTCGTTCACCATCACCAGGAGGATCAACCAGAGAAAGAGGGCTCCACAATCCATTTTTTGGACGTCTACCTTACTTCGCCGGTCGTCTCATTATGATGCCAAAGCTTTGCTGGCCGTCTTGAAATAATGATAGAGCTTTGCCTGATCATTCAATTTGATGCCAAAGCTTCGTTGGCTCTTTCGGTTTGAGGCAGAAGCTCGCCGGAGTGGCTGGAGGATCATCGAACCTTCGTTAGAGCTTCTAGAGGGTCGCCGAACCTTTGCCGGAGTTGATTCTATCATCTCCTTTATTTACATATATGTCATTTGTAATTAAAATAAATAAATTTGGAGTGAAAATGAGTTTTTTTCATTGGAGATCAACATATCCAAATTAGAGATTTAGACACTTTTATACTCAATTTTGGGAGGAAAAAAAGTGAAGACGGGAGATGCAAAAAGCATGTAAAAGGTTCCCAATCGATTTGGCTGCAAGCAAAATCATATTCCTGGTGATAGCGGTGCTTCGGATTTTTTGACTGACTTTTATTTCATCAACCTCCATCCCTCAAAAACACAGAACGAAAGTTCGTGCAGCGTATCCGCCACATTGTACACAGAGAGAGAGAGAGAGAGAGAGAGAGAGAGATGGGTGCAGTGACGATAGCGGTGTTAGGGGCAGCGGGGCTGATACTGGCATGGATATCAATAGAGATCGCGTGCAAGCCCTGTCTCAAGAAGGGCCGTGAAGCCATAGATCGCAACCTCAATCCCGATTATGACCCTGACGATGATGACTCGAATTCCATTCATGCCCCTCTCAATCTGAACCCTTCTTCTACAGCTGTTGGTCCCGATCCAGTTTCAGTTTCAGCTTCACCTTCAAGTGCTGTCAAATCCGTCTGATCTTTTTCAATTTTCTGGTATTCAACTCCACCCTTCGTGTCTTCGATTTTAAAGCTTTGCTGTTTGTTTAACGAGGAAAATGGCAAAAGAACAAGAAAAGGGTTTTTTTTTATTTTGTTGCTTGTTACTCAGACTTGTAACTTGTTGATTTGGATCAGAAAAAGGCAAGAACATTCTTTTTTGTCATTCTATGATTGTGGCAGAATTTGTGTTGCTTGGATTTGATGATCATAAACATGTATATGGATGGAGAAGAAAAAGGTTTTTCTGGGCATTCCCTGATTTTGTTGTTTGTTTGGCTGAGTATCAAGGTCAATAAGCCAAGTCAGTGGAACAAGGCATAATGTAGCTTTGATTTCATTCAGAAAGACAGAAATATGTGTACATTGTCCACATCAAGTAGATATTTGCACATTTCTGAATCCCACCCGAAAAACATTAGACTGGGAAGACAATTGACTAATGAGGGATTGGTGTCAATTCGATTTCGTGCCTTAAAGGTTCTTTCGTTGTTTCTGTAATGTTTAAGCTGCGTATGCAACAATGTATGTGAAAAAACAATGCTTGGTGATGAAGAAAATGTGTGGATATGCTTAAAGGTTCTTTCGTTGTTTCTGTAATGTTTAAATCGTTGGCCGTTGGGCTAGAACCAAGAGATGCATAATAGAAGCGATGCCCCTTCTTCTTAGCGTGTCTATATAGATCTTATTGATAGTTAAAGATTGAAAATTTCTGGTAACTAGTCTTTAGTGCAGATTAGCAGATCAATTGTCGCGATCTTATTTTTGCGAGTCTCTGGTGGGAGATGACAACCCACGTGAACGAAAAATTGTTCTCTGAGTTAGGGCATTGTTAGGGTCTGATAATGGATAAGCCGCTTGCGTTTCTGATATCAATGCTGTTTCATTTCTTCGGCACACTCATAGATGATCTAGCATGATGATGATGTCTCTCCATGATTTCCATGACTCAGAGATCTTTTTTTTTCTCTTTTTTTTCCAAACTGCCAGGATAATTATTATACTTTGAAGCATCCAATGATTCACTTATGGGTTGAGTGCAAAAAGTGATGCAGAGCACAAACATTGAAGAGCACAGCATGGTTAAATACTCTGAAATAGTTTCGTAGCCATGGTACAATTTGCTATGGTGCTATAGTTTGTAAATACAGGATTTGTAATCCATCTGCACTTTCGTAGGCGGGCTTTCGCTCGTCTTGACAATCATGCAAAAAATGATACGTCTCGTTTTTGTAAATTCTTTTCATACGGTTGTGTAGCTTGACGATCGGTGCAGATCCATGAACAGACTATGTGGCTATTGTACCTACCAGGATACAAATTAGAAATTTCGTTTACCAACATGTCGACGGTGATGAATTAGTCACGTTGGACTTTGATTTTTCTCTCTTCATTGAACTGTAAACGCTTTTTTTTTTTTTTTCACTCGTCAGTCTTCGGCATTGCGGAGTTTAGGTTTTAAGTGAGTCAAATATGGGCCATCTTAGGTCTGAAAGAACTCAGAAAACTCCCATGCCAAAAAGTCAAACATGAGCCGACCAGACCCCCCTTCTCCTGGCACATAAGTGTACTCTTGATGCCGTTTGGTCAAAGATCTCTTGGCACTAGGTACAGAACTCCGAGCACAACTTAGTCCGGAGCCAGCCATTGGATGCAAGTGGGTCCATTTATATCGAACGGCTCCATGTACAATTGCGTCTGGAGTTGTGTTCTAAAATTGTGCTCCTAGACTTTCTGGTTGCACAAAATTGTGAAGCAATGAAGAATGATAAGAAGCAAATATAAGTGAGAGATTTGCAATAACAAAGTCACCTGGCCTCTTCTAATTGAAAGGAGATTAAATCGGAAAAAAACAGAGTCCTGGATGGTGCACAACAACCCTATGTCCATTTGCAATTATAAAGTCACCTGGCCTCTTCTAATTGAAAGGAGATTAAATCGGAGAAAAGCACAGGCCGAGGTGAAATCTGGGCCGTCCATCAGAGTAACGGACGGCTCGAATGGTGCACAACACCTGTTGTGCACAGCAACCCTATGTCCATTTGCAATAATAAAGTCACCTAGCCTCTTCTAATTGAAAAGAGATTAAATCAGAGAAAAACACAGGCCCCACTTCATTTATCATCAATTTTGCACATGAATCCAGTATATTTTGAAGCAGAAATCAAGTATTTGGAAATTAAGCTAAAGAATAAACAATTAGATAGTACTTTATGTTGCTATTAAAGAGTAATTTTCATTCCTTTGCTTTTCTTGTCCACCTTATGTTGGGTTTTTTTTTTTTGGGTACCAGCAATAAGTGGAGTTGAAATTTATGAGCAATAGATTCAGAAAATTCTACCAATACAAAATAAAATATAACATGGACCAATGCAACGATGGTACATCAAGGAATTAAAAATGCTATGGGTACACAAAAAAAAGTGCAAGGTGTTCATCTTTTTACACAGCAGCCTAGCGTGAATGATTTCTACCTCTGGATCGTACACATCATGCTCTGATATTAAGGATGGGAAATAAGAGGATTTCACACAAAAAAATCTTCCACGCTCTGTCACTCTCTCACACATCTCATACATTCAATCTCAATTCTCAAACATCCATTTACCGTGGGAGAAACATCCCGAGGGGTTCCCACGTTTTCTGCCCTCTCACTCTCTCTTCCCCAATTTTGCGTCTGTTTTGTGTATTTGGTTTATCAGAATTTTGGTTTGTGTTGGGGTTTCTTAGTTTACTTTTATGGGAGAATTGCTATAAGGTCCACTATAGCTATTTCCTAATACTTTTAGTCCACTTAATATTATCCTAACACATTCAGTCCACTCACGCGTACCAATTACAAGAATACCCCTCGCTACTTAGGATACCCTAAGATCCTAGAGTACCCTAAATCCTAGAGTACCCTACCTTAAAACCCTAGGGTACCCTAAAACCTTGGGGTACCCTACCCTAAAATCCTACGGTACCCTAAAACCCTATGCCTAAAATCCTAGTTGAAGATAAAATGTCTAAAATCCTAGGGTACCCTATGAAAGCGCCTAAACCACTAAAAACCCTATAATAAGAAAGTGCACCCCCTAGGGTATTCTATGAAAGTGCCTAAACCTAAACCCTAGGGTACCCTATGAAAGTGCATAAACCATTAAAAACCTTATAATAGGAAAGTGCACGCTAAACTTAAACTCTAGGGTACCCTATGAAAGTGCATAAATCTAAACCATAGGGTACCCTATGAAAGTGTCTAAACCACTAGAAACCCTATAATAGGAAAGTGCACCCTAAATCTAAACCCTAGGGTACCTTATGAAAGTGCCTAAACCTAAACCCTAGGGTACCCTATGAAAGTATATTATGTATTAAATTTAATATGAGGGTGCATTTGTCTATTAAAAATGACGAGTGGACCTTATACCTTAGAAATTGCAAAAAGGTGGACTAGAGGAGTTATGGAACTAAGAGGTGGACTAGACATGTTACAAAAAGCTATAATGGACCTCAGAGTAATTCTTTATACTTTTATTATTGGGTGGGTTAAATCGTTCACTATCCTCCTGGATTGGTCACTGAGTTGTAAATCTGATATTTGGTTTCACTTTTGGATAAGTTTGATTCGCTGCATATTTTGTTTATTCGTGTGGGTATCCCGTCTACTTGTTTATCTATGTGTGGGCTGCTTTTTGTTTTTCGATGGCCAAGAGGTTTCTGCTGTCTAAGGGGTTTCTGAAGGAGATGTGTCGCCTCTCCAAAGAGGTTAAGGGGAAGAGTATTGTTGATTCCAATACCGTGGATCCTCCTGAGGGCAATCGGCGGTTCTTTTCTGCATCAGTTGAGAGGCATCGGGCTATAGCCATGGATATGGCCTTGGATGATTTTGATGCTTTTGATTTAGACTGGTTTTCTGATTGGTGACTGGCAAAAGCACGGGAGGATGCCGAAGCTCGGTTGCGTGAGATTTTTTTATCCAAATTATGAGCCATGGGAAGAGGTGCGAGATGATTTGGACCAATCGGACTTAGACCAATCAGATGTGGATTCTTTGGAGGGTATTTCGTCGAACGGGAATTCTCCTGGTTTTTATCGATGTGGTCCACATATTTGTACCCTACAGGTTGGTGAATCTTCTCATTCTGGTTCCATAAGGGCGGCTAATGAGTCTCCAAGAGAGAAAGGTCTATGTGAGGTGGGTTCCTTTACCAATGGTGCCATGTCTAGTAGTGTTGGCCCTGGTGATCAACATAATGATCATGGTAAAGTTGGCAAGGCTATGGATCATTCTGCTAATAGGGAATGTCCTACTCCGACAGTGTCTCAACAACGACATAAGAAGGTTATTGTGGGTAGGCAATTTCTCCTTGTCGATTGCCTCTTTCTTAGGGACTTGGGCAAGGGCAGGAAGTTCCAGTTCTTCCATTCGCGGAGCAAATCGGTTGTAGAAGTCAGAGGTCAAGGGCCCTTGGAGGAGGCGGTTCACAATGGGTAGAAGACTGATTGTGTGATAGAGGAAGAGTCGGAACTTCTTAGTTCCAACCACATGGAAGAGGATTCTTCGTCACAGCTTAGTTGTGTGTCCTTTTCTCCGATGCCTGTAGTGCCTTTGCCTAGTTCCGAAGGTTCCTCGTCTGATAAGGTTAAAGATGGCCTTCTTGACACTGCTAGTGGCCCTTTGAATTTGCGGTCTAAGAAGATTTCGGTTCTTAGGCGTGACCGGTTTGAGAAGTGGGGTCATAATATGTATAGGTATGCAGGCAAGCAAAGACGGAAGAAGATGGACAAAGTCAAAGATTATGTTGGTGGTGATAAGGCTAATCCAAACCCTGTTCGAAGGAAGCACAAAAGGATAAGAGTTATTGAAGATAGCTGCGAGGACCTTCCTACTTTCCGTACCCCTCGGCGCCGCACTTTATGTTGATATGTTTTATCTTGGTCTCTAACCTTATTTTGTAGGTTTTTTATTGTGTGTGTGGCTTCGAGGGTTTGCTGAGGGAGTTGGAGACTAGCTTTAGGATTATGGGTTTGACGTAAGGGTTTGATTGGTCTTTAGACTATTTGTTTGCTTGGTCTTGGTTACGCCTTTTCTTTGATTTTGTTGATGTATTTGGGCTAATTGGATGTTTGTCTTGTTGTACTTTATTCGATACTAATGAGATATATGATATGTTTTGGTTTGCTCAAAAAAAAAAAAAAAATACTTGCACAAAGCAAATACAAGATCATTATGTAGACTCAACTTACAGATAACATTAACATTGAATCCCAACTCCATCTCATACATCACAAGAAATAGTAGCTAGGCCAGACCCCTCTTCTACATTTCTGTAGTCTGTCTTTGTCTCTTACATGCACATAGAAGTGTTAAACAAGTCGGGCTGGAACAGGCACGGCACGTTAAATGTGACACGGCACGACACGCAGTGGCGGCTTCAGAAATTTGTAGCGGGGTGTTCAGAAATTACCGCGGTATATTTACTATATCAATTAATCAACAATATACACACAAAATTTCATATATACGTATAAATATAGTGGTAGAAAAACGTACCCCATTCCAAAACAATTTCTATTAGTATACAAATGAGAAACTAAATGAAAATGCTTTGGGGTTGAGAGACCGTGTGTTTTTGAAGCGAAGCTTAAGTGAGGGTAAGTTTACCGAAAATTTTAAATGAGACATTTTTTGGGTCCTAATTTGATTATCTTAACCGTTCATTCTCTTTAAATTGATTTGTTAGGAGGCGATGCAAAAATTTGGCTCGCTTAATTGTAGATAAGTGCTTGATATAAAATTCGATTATTGGATCTCTATTTGACCTAAAAAATGGATTTTTAGATTAAGCATTTACCGATATTCAATTGAGCTTAATTTTTGCATAGTCTTCTAATAAATCAATTTGAATAAAATGAATGGTTGTGATCAAAATTAATTGCGTAGGGTGTTCAAAAGTAATTGGATAGGGTGTTCAATGTAGTGGGCAAACCTAAATATATATTTTTTTCCCTACAAATTTTTTTGTCCAGGGTGTTCACTTGCATACCCTGACCAAGCTGTAGAGTCGCCTATGACGGCACGAGCACGGTTTTAGATGGACACGGTACGAGCACGGCACGGAACTAGGTCGGGCACGGTCTAGACGAGCACAGCACGGAAGTGGGCTAGACGCAGCACGGCACGGGGCACAACAAAATAAATACTAATTTGTAATGTACAAAAAAAATAATTTTTAGTAGATTTTCTAATTATATGTTATACACTTTTTAACAAGTCAATACAAATATTTTGTCAATCTCAATACGCCGAAACTCGGCTAGATTATACAAAAAAGTCTAATTATATGTTATATATTTTTTGATAAGTCAATATAGCTATAGTTATTAGATATATATTCCCTCTATTCCAAAATAATAGTCCACTATGAAAAGTCGTGCCATTTCTCAAATCAAAAGATGAAGCACTTTCATGTATCATTTTTTGAATTGTTTCGCACCGAATTAAAGTACTCGTCAAGTACTTTAATTCGGTGCGAAAAAATTCAAAAAATGATACACGAAAGTGCTTCATTTTTTTATTTGAAAAATGACAGGAGAGAGAAAGTGGGGCTCTTATTTACGAACGGAGGGAGTATTTTTTTTTGGTCGAAACTTGGCTAGATTATACAAAAAAAATTGACGAACGCAGAGATGGGCTAGCACGGGCACAACATGACATGGCACGATTACAAAATGGCATGGCACGAAGCACGGTTGACACAAAATTAAATAGGCCATGCCGGCACGGTATGTCCCGTTTGATAGGATTAGCCGACATGGCCCGTTTGACACCTCTAATCATGTCGTCGTTTTTCACTGGACGAAGTATGAAGAGCGACTAACGACTTTGATGCTTCTTTAGTTATTGGATTTGGAGGATTCGGTAAGGTCTATAAAAGGATCATCGAAGATGGTGGTGCTACAACCACCGTGGCGATAAAGCCGTTGAATGCTGAGTCCAAGCAAGCTGCTGAAGAGTTTCGGACAAAGGTGAAGTTGTTTTCAAAGCTCCGGCATATTCATCTCTTTTCACTCATTGGCTATTGCTACAAGTTGCCGAAAATGTTACTTATTTAAGAATATATAGCTCATGGGTCTCTCACCAGCCATCTTTATGAAACAGGTAGAGAAGAAAATGGTACAAGTGACTCATTTAACATGGGAGCAAAGGCTTAACATCTGCCTTGGTGCCGCACAAAGACTCAACTATCTTCACAATGGTACCGTACAATGTATCATACACCGAGATGTGAAGAGCACAAACATTTTGTTGGATGAGAATTTGGTAGCAAAGGTTTCTAATTTCGGGTTATCTAAAAGCATACAAGCCATTCAAGAACTCATATTAACACAAACGTCAAAGGAACGGTTGGGTATTTGGATCTAGATTATTTCTACACCAAGTGACTAACCAAGAAATGTGATGTTTATGCCTTCAGCGTGGTGTTGTTGGAAGTCTTGTGTGGTTGGCCACCGGTAGATACTAGACTCTAGGAGGAGCAAATTAGTTTAATTCTTTGGGCAAAAATGTGCATCAAAAAGGGACGGCATAGCCAAATCGTTGATCCCTCTCAGAATGGAGAAACAACACGCAATCTTAAGTACTTTGCCAAACTTGCCAACAAGTGTTTATATACTTAGCCAAAGAAAAGACCTACAATCATTGCTAAAGTAGTGGAGAGCCTTGAGATTGCATTGCTAAAGTACTTTGCCACGCAATCTTAGATTATTAAAAAAAATCAAATTATATGTTATATACCTTTTAATAAGTCAATATAGCCTATAATTATTAGATATATAATTTTTTTCGACGAAACTTGACGAGATTATATAAAAAAAATTGACGAAACTTAGAGATGGGCCAGCACGGACACGGCACGGCACGACACGATTACAAAATGGCACGGCACGATGCAGCATGATTAAGTAAACGGGAAGGTACGGCATGACATGATTAAGAAATGGCACAGCACGGCATGGCATAAAGCACTGTTGATAGGCACGGCACGGCCCGTTTAACACATCTACATACACACACAAAAGACCCACTGATCAAGATTACAATCTCCACTCACAATCTCACATCCATTTTACTCTTCTTTTTTTCGTCGCTCAACAACCTCTTGCTGTCTTTTCTTCTTTTTCTTTCTCACTCAGAACCATCTCTGTGTTGTTCTTCTTCTCCTCTCTCTCACAGAACAACCGTGCGTTATTGTCCATCTTAATTTGGGAAACAATCTCTTTATTGTTCCCATCTCTCCCTCACCTGAACAAACTCTTGTTGTTCTTCACCCCCTCTCTCTAGGGGGCCGTCTCCACTCTCGGACCTGGGCAGACATGTGAGGCTCGTCTCACTCCCTCCTCTTTAGCAACGTCTCATTAAGGGATCGGTCCGGAATACTTTCGCATCTCTTCTTCCTTCTCAACTCAACGCGTCAAATCCTTTTTCATCACACCACTCAAGAAGACGGGTGGGCCGTAGGTAGCCTCTCGCTGCCCTCGCCTGCACAATCGTCCAACCTCCTTTTGCGATGCATCTTGCCAGATCTGTAATCGCCTCTTCGAGACAAATTTTATGGTGTGAAAAAATGTTTTCCCGTCACCTTCACCCCGTGTTCGTCTTTTTTACACTGCGTCCTCCTGGAACGATTTCTACTCTCAGATTGCACACCTCATGCTTTGATACCAATGATGTAAAATAAGGGGAAATGCTAAGTACTCATAAAACTTATCCCAGAAAACTACCTAGGATTTGAAATCAGTGGCTCAGATTCACTAATTTCCAATCCTGGGCCACTTTTCTGGGTAACTTTTATGTGTAGCCGGTAAAATAAGAGAGGAGTTCTCACACAAAGCCACTACTGAGGATTTCACACACAAAGCCACTACTGAGGATTTCACACACAAAAACACTACTCTATGTATCGACACAACATAATCCATTCCCCAACTACAATTGGCTCTCTCATTTCTGGCCAGTCACCACCGAAAAACCTGATGGCATTGCTCCCTCTCTTTCCTCACAATATCTCTTTTGTCTCTCCAACTCCTCACATACATGGCCCACAAACTTAATTAAGATTATCCTTTACCCCTGAAACTGTGAGCCACCATGGTCCAAACTCAGATCCATAGATTACTGCATATTAGTCATCCATGAAAAAGTAATCATATCTTATAATTTTAGCCACTTACTCATGTAATGCATCCGTCCTTTTCTTTGAAGACAATTTTGTATAACCAGCAAAGGAGGAACATTACAGTCTTGAGACAGAATAGCCATCAACTCTACGGGTACACAAGCAACACAGTTGAGCCTGGAAGAGTCCAACTTGGCAGATGCTACTCAGTGAGCTGCCTCATTTGCTCCCATTGGAATCGAAAAGAATGAGCAAATCCAGTACGGCGACAAGAGCCTTGATGTCTTGAACAATTACTTCACACTCCCATGGAGGAACTAATGTGGAAACACATAGGGTCATGAGGTGTTTGTTATCACTTGTCACAATCGCACCCCTGACCTGCAGAGATTTTGCCATAAGACACAGAAGGTCCTGAGATGTTTAGCTTGTTGTCCATCAACCCAAGCACCAAGATGATTTCGAACTACCACCCCTGATAGCCTTTTGCTCTGACTCGCCTGCCGAGAAGCATCACAAATTCACAATTGATCGAATTGGCCGGAGGGGACATGAAACTCTATGGAAATATCATTTCAATAAATAAATGATATACAACTAAAACAGCATTTGACCACAACAAAAATACAAGCTGTGAGTAACTGTACAAAATCTGAAACTGGATCAATAAGCATCAAACCTCTAGGAGAGTGATGCACTTGCCCGCATCATTTACAAAATAAAAACAAAGATGTTTTAGGCAAGGTAGTTGTATATCTGAGGGTTGTTCTTGTCCCTCTCCAAATACTCCCTATCAATAAGGCTTTCAATTCTCTTCTTCAAATCAGCTGGTTTGATTGGAAACTTGAGCTGTGTCAGCAAAAGAAACACACATTTCAGCAACTATATCGTCAGTTCTGTTCCACTATGGCACTATCCCTAAGGAGGGCAAGCCTTGGAAACAGTTGGTTGTAGTTTTCGGATTCTTTTCTAAAGTGTAATTCCAAACAGGAAAAAAAGAGCGAGAATATATTTTGGTCAACAACTTTTAAACTTGCTTTTTTAGGGTTATTAATTTGTGAAAAGAAAACAAACGAACGTGAACTGTTTCCATGTGAAATATTTCAGCCACAAAAATAAATAAGCAACGAACCAATGACATGGGAAAAAGATTAAAAAATCATACTCAATTTCTTGTTAAGTGTTAGCAAACTTATTCATATTACCGCAACCATGCAAGCCCGAAGGAAAGTTTTATTAGAACTGACAGCTCAGAAGTCAGCAAACATTTTCTTGTCCAGACCAATCATGGGAGTTTCATTAGAAAATTTATTTCATTCCAACTTCAAAGCAATGCTAAGACCAAAACGATAACAACGAGAAACAAGAAGCTTATAAAACATATCTGGACTCTACCCAAGTCAAACAATTATAGTCGTCCTTTTTATTTGTTTAAAGACTAACTACAAAAGAAAGGAAAAAGATTTTCTAACACCTGCTGGAAGAGTTCAGTTATCAAAAGTGTGTGACTTAGAACTTTCCTCGTCTTCATTATCCGAACAATAGCAGCATCAACCTGAAACATTATGGAAAAGGACAGTAAGTGTCTACTTAATAGCTTCAAACTATTGCTATATTAGTAATACTACAATGCTAAATGAAAATGGAGGGATTCGAATGGAATTTGAAACCTGATATTGACGATCCTGGAACACTCTTTCGGTCGTGCTAGTGTTCTCTTCCACTGTTTCTTTCATCTGGATAGCATTTACCTGTATCATCAAATCAAGTTGGCTTTAGTACTACTATGCCCCCACAAACAAGAAAACACCAAATTCCACCACAACCCATGGTTGTGCATAGAGCTAAACTGACAAAACACGAAAAGTTGAAATCATAATGCAAAGAATTTTATTCACTTCATCCCCATTTGTTTGTCCTTGCTTACAAGTCATGCCATTGATTGGGTAAAAAATCTATACGCTTTCTTGAAAAGATCTCAATTAGTTGTCATAAACAATTTCAGAATTCTCTAAAACAAAATGAAATGGAAAATGTAGACAATTTTCCTAAGATGTCCAAAATAGTGAAAGTGAACAAACAAATGGGGACAGAGGAAGTATTGCCTTTTGGCTTTAGTTGTAATTGCCATTTTATCCGGTATGTACACAACTGAATATACCTTTATACGGTAGAGAGGTGCAGCAAATTCTTCATTGAACAGAAAGGAATCATCATCATCCACTTCTTTCCCTTTGGGCAACTGCACCAAACTATTTTCTTGAGAGAAATGATGTTGGAGAAAAAGAAAGATAACCCAAATTTCCAGACGGGAAATAGGGGAAAACCAAACTTACTACCGTAATTAACCACCTATCTTGCCGTTAAAAAAAAAAAAAAATCTAACCACCTTCAGGGGGGGAAAAAAAAATCTAACCACCTACCTTCTGAAGGACGCGGACTTTTCCACATGCAAGGGATTGCAGAGTCCTTCTCAACTCCTTGTCCTCAATCCCAGTAGAATCCTTAATATCTTGAAAGCTAAGCTTTTGAGCGTCATTAAACAGCATTAAAACCACAGTCTGCATAACAGCAACAAAAGGACAATAAATATTTGTAGTTGTGCACTAGTGCACTAGTGTACAAAGCATCGACAGAACAGAAAACAATTACTCGTAAAAACAAAATCAGTCGAAGAAATAACACACAACCGCCCAAACGAGACCAACCTGAAATAGAGAAACTGCCAGCTCCTTTTTACCTTTTGGGTATTCTGCTTTCAAGACACAGTGACCTAATGAATTCTGCCACATTAATCGCCTCCCAATATACTTGCTCAAGTAAAACTCCTTAAATATGTCCTGCCGAAACGAACAAAAGAGGATATGTCAGGCATGTAGACAATATATGCCCAGTAAAATCAAAGGGAAGCATTGTTTGGTTAGTCCCAAACCTGATATACATTGAGTTCATGAGGAAGCCGGATATCCATAGGTGGATATGTTGGCCAGTACCTGTGGCCCACCCAACCACATTCACAGTCAGATTTTTGCCAAAACTAGGATAGGAGACATTATAATAATGCATGCCTGAATAGTAAAACGAAATAAACAGAATTGAAAACAGACCCTGTTGTTAAAACATGGACGCTCATCTCAATTCCAGACGGGAGTTTTGTTCTGGCTTGGGAAGATTGTTTGAAAGACTCGTTAATCTCTTTTGACAGTTCAATGTCCTGCAAAATAGTTCAAATAATACATAAAACATCGCACAATGTCCTTTTAATCAACTTCCTATGGTACCAAATGTCTAGTAGCTAAAATAATCCCGGACAAAACAAATAAGAGTTCTGAAATGGCGATCTTTTATATGAAGGAAGTTCGCATGTGAATAGACATTTTTATCAATAACGTATATATTCTGAATTAGTACCGGCCAATGGGGTACATGAATTCAAATGCTTGTATTCTGTAGTGTATTACTATTAGCGATATTACTAGTACTACACTATGTTATACACCACATAAATTTTATGCAATTAAGTTCCCGGACCTGAATTTCTCAGTAAATATGCTTACTAGTTGCAAAAGAAAATGATGCACAAGGCACACTATGAAATCATTGAAATGCAATACATTCGTACAAGTCTGCTTTATCCATTGTCTATCACCAACACAACAAACATTTTATGATCAAAACCTCACGAGGCATATTAATGAAACTATGCATAAACGAGGCTCTTAATTAACTATCATTTAGTGTAGGGAAGGCGTTTGTCAACAAGGAAGCACACCTTAAACATTCCTTCAAGTTTAGTGGTGAACTGGCTGCCGCACTCGGTTTTCAACTGTAATTAAGGAGCAGATTTATGAGAATAACGCTGTTTGACAAAATATGTAGACAGGGAAAAAGGGACAAAAAGAGATAGGAAAAGACAAGCATCCTTCACCTTAGAGATTATAGATTTCTCTGCGTCAATGGAAGCGCTCTTTCCCAACAGTAGCCTTTTAGCAAGATCTTTCTTGTAGAATGCTTCAAACACATCCTTACCCTAGCATAATGCAATAATCAAACAGCATAAATACAAAGACGGCTGCCAATATAATGCAAGAGAAAAATATATGGAAAAACAGGTCCCGATTACCTGTATAAACCTGAACAAAACCAAGATTTTATCAAGTGTACCCTCCAATTCCTCTTCAGACGTACCCTTATTTCCAGCACGAAGTTTTTCATCCACAAACTTCGCAATCAGTTCAGCAGGTCGGTTCTGTAACAGATCACAACAATCTATTCTTAGTTTCAGATAGGAATAAGTCAGAAGCAGTTGTGAAAATTTTTAGTGATTTCTGATTCCAAAATAGCTATCCACCTAATTGCCAATCATGCAGTACCAGACCACATTGACGCGTTGTACATATGTAAGGTGTTAAGTGTACTAACACAATGACACGTGTTTAGTAGACTTACCCATTGCAAGTTGATATACTAGAGACTTCCAAGTAACGAGAATAAGGATCCAGATAATTACGTATAAAATAAAAGAGAAAATAAGTTTGCCCAATGTCTTAACTCTTAAGTCACCTGAATCAAATAATATTCTCAAGTGTCGACCACAAAAATGACCAATGGTTTGCAAAATATCTGTAGTGAAAAAAAATGGAACATCATAACTGTATTTTGAAATCTACTATTTTGCTAAAAAACTAAACAATTTTGTGGGTCAACCACCATGATGGAATGTTGAGGGCCTGTATGCACTGCTGATGTCATCGTGCCATAAATGTGTAAGCAGTAGCTCCTTAACTAACAAAGGTAATGTCACATCACAAAAGCGTTCATAGAAATCCTTCTGATAAAAAGGACTAGATTATATATTCAGTTACAGTTTGGAACTCTTGCAGCTTTTATGGTTGACACATCAGCTGGAGTTGAGTTTGGAAAATGGAAACAATTTAAAAAGGAAACATCAAGAACTGTCTTAACTACAAAAGAAATAATAATACAGCAATAATGACACTTTTAAGTTAAAACAATAGAATACTCAAAAGCCCTGTAAAATATAGAGCTACAACTCTCATAACGTTGAAGTGCAAGCCAAAGGTTGTCTCATCACCGGTTGATATAACTAGGAGTATACATCTAGGAGGACCATTGTTGCAGGTTTTCCACTTTGTTCTTTTCGAAGTTTCCTGCTCTACTTGTCAGTCAGCTGTTCCTGCTGGATCTACTCGGAAACAGTATTCCTTTTTGTTTGTATTCTGGTTTTATGGCAATGGGTCTTACCAAAAAAATCTGATTCCGTTAGTACTTGTCTAATCAAATTCAGATATGGACAAGGATTGAAATTTTATTAGGTCAATTTTGTGCGCGCGCACACACAGAAACTCTGAAGGGTTGGCCTGGTGTCAAGACTTAGGACTTACGGGGGTATTCTCCCTCCTATGATCTCGTGTTCGAAACTTCCTAGTCGCTATCAAATGGGGCCTATAAGGGGCTTTGTCCCGGCTATAAACGGACTCCCTGCTAGTGGATTGTGGGATGGGGTACCCAGGAATTAGTCGAACTGCCCGTAAGATGGCTAGGACACCATGAGTTATTAGGAAAAAAAATAGTTAAACGACGATCAAAACCTTGTACTACCTGTCGGAGATTTATGAGATGCTCAAATGCATCCTTAATAGTGTTGCAAAATCCTTCATTCTTAGAGAAACTTTCTTCCCATATGGTATCAAGAGATGACTTAAATTCTAAGAGGCAGGAAACCATATCTTTGTCCTTCTCTTCATCCATGACAATACCCTGCCCAGTTTTCCGAATGTATGAGCTAAGAGCCTGCCTTAATGATTCAAGGGCATTAACCCTCAAAAATAGCAAGTACATTCTCTTAAGATCGTCAATGCGATTCCCATCCATCAGCATCGTGAAACCCTGAGCAGATCAGAAAGACCATATGTAACAAAGATTCTGACAAGCAATGACTGAACAAGGAACTGAAAATAAGAAAATTTGAAATCTGAACATTGGGGAATTACAAGTAGGGTCTGTTCAGATAGTTACAAATTTGAACTCAAAAGGATTGTTTTTCAATTCAAAGAAAATATAAAAAAAAGTGAAACATCGGGTCGCTTCCAAGGTATTTATAAATATAAAGCAGGAGAGGGATTGAAACTAGTTTACTGGGATGAATGTATACCTACAATCCTAAACATAAAGGATTTCAGATCACTCCTTGTAGATATTTATTTCAAAACCATCATAATAGAGCTTTTCAACTATCAAAATCCAGGTTCATTGATTAGTACACCTCCGGTGCTGGTAAGGTCGGGACCGTGGTCGTCCGTCTCCAGACAGTGGTTTTCGGGTAGCCAGCTTTAGGAAGGAGGGAGCCGCACACAACCATCGATCTTGATGGCTTAGTTTAGTAGTCTTCGCAGGACTGACGCTGGGAAGAGACTCCAGATAGGCGAAGGGAATGAGCTCGGTCTCCTCCACACTTTTTTTTCTTCGTGCCCGTTCCGCAGAAAGGGCTTTTCTCGCTTGTTTAGTAAAGTCAAGTTTTTGGCCTTATCTTGCAGGTGACGACGACGACGACGTCGAGTTGGCGGCGGAGAAAGACTCGGCATTCAGACGACTGGATAGGCCAGATCTAAAGACTTTCAGGAAGTGGGTTTCGCGTAGCAACTTTCGTTAAAGCAAGTCAACAATGCTTTTTTGTTGGGGTAAGAAGTAGGGTTCCTAGTCAACTTCTGACTAAAATGGAAAGTTTATCGCCTTCTTCCAGTGTCATCGTGTTGGCCTAAGACAAAGCCATCGACCTTTCCATGGAAAAGCTGGAGCTCTCCATTAGAAGAATATAAAAGAAAGACATCAGAATGAGGAAGAAAAAGATATCGTGGTTTATTATTCCTTGCATCATAGGTGTTGCTGCGTCTTGAGATCCCTAAGAAATCATAATCAAATTTGAGCAATTCTTATCAAATAAGAGTTCAAACTAGATTTCAAATCCATTGCCTTACATGGACTGCAGATACTTGACACGGATATGGGTGTATATCAAAGGGTCAGGCACCTCAAGCCTCAAAATAGAGAATTCGTGGATATGTATCCAAATTTGGATACAGATACAAGTATACAACATATGTCACCTAAGTTTCAACATATTTTTAATTTATTTACCTATTCTAATACATATATAAGAGAAGTCTTTATGGCGTGACTAATTTTTAACCTCCGTCACAAAAGTAATTTCCAATATTGTCCCTCCAAAAATTTAGACCTTACAATTAGTTGGAATGTGCCATTAAATAACTGCATATGCAAATAGTAATGGATTAATAACCACCTTACATAAACCACTACTCCACTGTGAGCAACCATCCTAAAAATTGTACAACCAGATAGTGTTTGCCATCCCTCAAGCATATGTATAAGAAACACTTGATTTTCATGTGCCAGGAAAAAATAAAGCACAACGAATGGTCACGACTAGAAGACTTCAAGGTGTTTTTAGCCAGGTTCTTGCAATCACTCCTTTCCATTCTTTTTTTTTTTTTTTCCGATAAGTAATCGCTCCTCTCTATTCAAAGCACTGCAACTAAAATTACTTCCAAATTGAGTTGAAACTTCAAATAGAAGTAAGTTTCATCAACAGATTTTAGGTTTCCTTTAAAAAATTTAAAACAGATCAACTCAGCCATTTATAAATATTAAATAAATAAATAAACTCAGCCGTGTCCAGAATTACACAGCCGAGTCAGATACAGGATCCCGTACCCGTGTCGGTGTCATGTCGACACGGTTACTCGGCAAAAAACCTGAGGATCCATGTAACATAGTCCATAGCTATGCATACTGACCCATAATACTCACCTTATCTATAATTGCAGATATGTGGCACTCAAGGAGTTGGCTTTCAGCAGTTGCCATCAGTGGTTTTCTTGTACTTCCATCCAAATAGAGCAAGCATCTTTCATGTTCTTCATGCAACCTAACCTGTAAGCATAGATCACCCTCATATCTTCCGAATCTAACTTCAAACCGTAAAATACAGAGTAAATACCAAACTGAATCAACAATTAACTTCAGCTGGGAGTCCTAAAGTAAACTACATGCAGCAAAAGTGGGAGAGAATATAAATAAGGTAAGAAATATAGCACTCATGGTCACTGTAGTCCTTAGAAGAGAGCAAAATAAAAGAAAAAACAAAACCAATCAGGAAAAATAAATCACAGGAAAAAAAAAAAAGAGCAGACCTCCACATGCTTCAAGTAGTCTGAAACATCAGATTGCTGCATGTATTTGACACCTTCAGCAGCATAAAATTCAGATGTGCGCTCAAGGAATGGCTTCTCAAAGCTCTCTGAGTAAATGCCTAGAGCAGTAAACATCTCCAAGAGATGGTTAAGGAGGGCTCTATCAACTGCTTCACCTAATCTGAAGGACAACAAGAAGAATGCTGCATGTTATGAAATGGAAAATAAAAGGAGCTCGCACCTTAACCCCTTTGTAGCCTTCGGCCCTCTCGGGTTTAGTAGGCAATAGCTAGAATCCGTTTTCGACTTTTCAGACTTAATTAGGCTTTCAATTTTGAAGTCTCTTTAGCGGTACCACCTTTCAAATGGCAACGTGTAACAGGTCTACCAAGATGTTTGGCTGTAGTATGCAAGCAATAGCAATGTACTTGTAGCAGCTTAGTGTTTTTTTTTTTTTTAATGTCTTTAATTCACTGAATCTTCTTTCTGTGCTGTGGAAAAAGCAAAAGAAAACTACTGGAAGCAGGCTCTATACAATGCCTCTGAAGAACGGCATGGTGGCGTCTTTGACTGTACATACAGCAGGGGTGGTAGACTTAGTAGGGCTCAAGTCGAAGTCTACCAACTGATTAACAACTCGTTCGGTTGCACACTATGAAGAACAAAAAGCAGTGCCTCCGTACAGCGAGAAACAAACAAGTAGGCCCTCAAGACTAGAAAACAGTTGTATCAACCCAAATTCCCTTCCAAGCGCATAGTTCTTTTTCCACCTTATAGACACCTAAACATATCTTCTTTCCACAACCAAAACCCACCACAAATCCGATCACGGGAATATTAAACTAAGTTCCTAAGTCCTCCAGCAACAATAAGACAACAAAATCTATCATTTTCCCCACAACTTTTTCTCCACTGTCTTTTGAGGTTAACAAAGTAGAAAATAACACTTCAATTTCTTCCTTCTCTCCCCACCAGTAGGGCCGGCCCAGGCCATAGGCCCAAGAGGCCTGGGCCTAGGGCACTCCCAAAAGCCCAAATTTTGGGGGCACTCCGTATCTTTTCAGATTAGGCCTGAGTAGAACACTTTTGACCCAAAAAGGAAAATATAGAAAGGCCCAATTTTGCTAGTCATCCATGAGACCCATGATCAGCCAGCGCAGGGAATCGTTTTCTTTCCTGAACATTCAAAAGGCTTTGTTAGGTACTTATAGCTCTTAGGTTTACCTCTTTGTTCAACTGGTAACTGATGTGGGATAGGGAAAGTGTTGAATGCATCATTCTTCAACAATATTCAGTAACTTCGGTTAATTCCTCCTCTTTATCTTCAAATAGCAACATCTACATGTATGTTTCAAACACATTTTCATGTATATATATGTATTTATATTTATATTTTAGTTTCATAATACTAATATTTATATTATTATGAAGTCACAGTTTAACTCCGGTTTGACCGCGGTTCAGCTGGTGACCCGTCCACCCGGTCCCTTGTCCGGTTCGCTCACCGGCCCAGTTTTTAACACATTGTGTGGGGCAACCTCGCATCTCCTTGACATTTAATGTGTGAAATTGTTTTGTTGTGGTGTTTGTCAAGGGTGCAAGTGTGATGCAAGGCTCCCCCTCTTAATTACCGCGTATTGATTATTTGATTACCAGTTAGTGATTCTCATGCGTTATATGTAATTGGAGACTTAGTGTTTTGACTTTTCTATTATTATATAATAATATTAGTAGAACTATATATTGTTTTGGCTTTCTTGTATTGTGATTATTGCTGAAAAAATTATTTAACCGTTCTACTCTTAGAGCACATTTTTTAGACTAGGCCTAGGGTACTCTAAACCCTTGGGCCGGCCGGCGTCACCCCTCCCTCAGATACTTAAAATTACAGCAAGAATTGTTCCATGACCCCTCCATCTCTCTTCATTAAGGCAAGCACCAATTAAGAGGTTTTTCTATAGAAAATGTTCCTAAAGAAATGAGGATAGTTAAACAAAGATAACCGCTGTGTTTAGTTGAGAATTTTGAGAAGAATATTTTGAGAAATATTTTTGAGATAGAGTTTGGAGAGGTTTATAGAAAAAATAATAATTAGAGAGAGGTGAAATAATTGGAGAGAGATAGAGAGAGAAATGAGAATAATGATTGGAGAAAGGGGTATGAGTAGAGAAAGAAATGTGATTAATGATTGGAGAGAAGAGAGATGGGGAAAGAATCATTTTGGAATTTTTTTTGGAAATGTGAAGTGAACAACGTGAATTCATCAACAGACAATCTCAAAACATAAAGGCAGGTATATTGCTTCACAAAATACCAAACAGCTGTTCTTGTATACCCATGGCATATAACCCAATAATAAATATACAAAAGATGTGATGGCCAATTAGATAATTTCCTGCATCAGCACAAAACAAAATAAATAGTTCCAAAATGATAATCGCAATAAGCTATGATTAGACAGATTGACAACAAAGGCACAGGCATGTATATATACCTAATAGATCAGCAATTAACGCACATAAAAGAGCACACACTTAGCTTTCTTGAATATATTATCTAACTTGTCAAATGATTAATAATTTACGGTAACACAATTGCACCCCGATTCACTACATCTCACCCAATTTATAATTATAAGTATACATGCATCACCCCATGGTAAGAGCAAAGACCTTAACTGAAAAAGTACACAGGAAATCTTGTTTATAACAACCAAATATAATAAGATTAAACTACTAAACTTTTGCTAATTCATGTAGCAACCACAATGATCAGATATTATTAACGATAGGTCAGTTGTTCCGTCTATCAGAGCTTAAAAGAGTAACCTTTCTTTCTGGACATTGGATAAGATAAATCTTGAGCAACAGTTAGGGAATTCTAAAGGAGACAATAAATTACCTTTCACTCTCAATCATTTTTAGAAGGCCAAATACAGTTTTGTGCTCAACTTCTGCTGCTATAGAAAGATGTTTACGGAAAAGCTGCAAGCCCATGTCCCACAATGAACGCACATTTGGGGTTTGTTTCACATATGTTCTGTCAAGGTACAGTGCTATACCACGAATCATCAACATCTGCTCACAAAATTCTTGCCAGCATTTCTCAACTACTGATAAGAAAACCACCAGATCTTCACTTTGGCCGGCCAAAGACTCTAGTGCAAACGATATGTGTGCTTCACACTCCTTTTCAATCCGTTGATAGAGACTTCCACCCATTTTATGCAAGCACAGGTCATTAACAGCCTAATGACCACATGAATTTTTGATTCATATCACGAGGAGCAGTTAAATACAAATAAAAGGAAAAATGATGTGGAACTTGCCTGATAAAGCTTCTCCAAGTCACAAGGATCTGGTTGCTTCAAGAATATGGCACTTATAGCGGACTTCAGTGTTGCCCATGTATTATCCTCAAAATTTGTGGGCAGAGTTGGTTTAGCTTCAAAGATAGAGTAACTCAATTTAACATCATTTATGTCAAGTCCCTAGCTCTACATATTCAGTAAGGTAAAGACATTCTCTGGAAAATGTAAGTCATTTATTTGATAAAAACCGTCAAGAATGAAGTCTACTTTCAGCAGTCGTAGAAGTTAGAAGCAATGATTTCGCAACAAGTCTAGTCTCAGGAAGGGCAAGAACTTGTTCCCTCAGTTAGTTGAAATACATAATAAATTCTTGGACCTTCAGCAAACGAAGAAAGAAAATCAATTTCAGTACATGAAGCCTTAAAGAATTGTTCTGGAGTGATCAAGCAAAAAGGTTCTAAAACACTTAATTTTCAAGTCCTAGATTTTGCTTAAAATTTTTCGAAAACCCAGACATTAACTACCCTTTTGCCTACCAACCTTGTTTGTGGGAGCCGTGAGATACGGAGATTAGAGTGTGGTACCTTTTTTTTTTTTTTTTGGTGTGGAGAAGCATTAGATCAAACTTCTCCATTGTTAGAACTTGTCCCATATTGATTAATTATAAGCTCCAAAATTAGCATACGAGCCTGGCAATCTCTTCACTCATTGTCAATTAGTTTGAATTGGATGCTTTAAGCCTTTAACAAATCAGAAGGACAAGTTTGAAGAAGCTTATGTGGATCTTCAGAGTTATGTATGCATAACAAGGGCACATGACGAATCAATTGAACATTAGGAACATCTAATTCAGGCCACAGATGCTCAGTAAACAACTCAGTCTCATACAAACAATCAACGGATAAAGCCAACAACCAATGACACATCTTGACACCAATGAATCCTAAAACGTTCCCATAACAAAAATGGAGAGGTAAAGAAAGAACCTTTGAGGAGCTTGATGACGAGCTTCTTGGCGGGATGAGGCGGAGTGGCCTTCTTACGAGACAAATTGGAAGTGATGCCGCCACTGGGTGAGCCCTGGCAAACGGCGTCGTAATTAGGGCTGGCGGGATCTTCTTCGATGATGGGGGAAGAAGGGTCGACGAGGTCGGTGGTGTCGAAGTGGAAGGGGATGCCGTTTTTGTTGCCGTCGAGAGAAGAAGCCACGGCCTGGGACTTGGCCTTTTTCATCGCCGGAGGGAGGTAACCGTCGCCGCAGCCGCTGGTGGTGGTGGTGTTGTGGGCAGAGCGCTTGTTGTTGTTGAGGTTGTCGTTGGGTTGAGACATAGAAAGTAATCAACAGCTCATTGCAATAGACACAGACCTTCGAATACGAAGGAGAGGAGAACGAATTAAAGCTCCAGATGATGAGAGAGAGAGAGAGAGAGAGCTTTGAGTGAGGAACTTCTACTGTCAAAACAAAACGCACTGTACGGTGTGGTGGAAGGTTTGCCGCCGTACATTTCGACAAATGGACGGCTCGAGTTTAATTCAAAATATAAATTGTTGATTAAATTTATTGCTTAGATTAAATTTGAACCGTTCATTGTAAAAGTGAACAGTCGGATAAAGCACTACAAAGTGTATAATTAAAATTATGTACTACGGAGTACGGAGCATGTTGCATGAAATTAATACATTTTTCTGGTAATAATATGGAGTTAGTTTGTGATCGGCCCATACTTTTCCACCAATCAGAATGAGAGTAATGTTTATCCTCATTAGATGAGGGGTGAACAAAGTCATCTTGGTTCGCCTCAATAAACAAAGTAAGCTACTGCAATTTTTTATTTTCCATTGATTCGTAAAAAATTTGTTCAAAAATACTATTTTGAAGAAGAAAAATGATGTTGGCACTTCAAATACTATTTTCACTAATCTACGGCCAATTTTTAGACTAGGGGAGCCAAATTTTTATCTGTTCATCCAAAAAAAAAATGTTGATAGCCACGCTCCATTTCTTGTCTTTAATATTTATGTTAGGTGTATTTTAAACGCTAAAAAAGAAAAATTTTGAAATGTGGTTATTAAAAGCAGGAGTGTCAAAACCAATTAGCTTCGAAGAATAAGTAAAATAGCCCACATAAACTTTGAATAAGTTACTACTCAAACTCATTCAGCATACAATAGTTACACATTCAACCTACTTCAAAATTGACTCGTGTTTGGTTTAATTAAATTTACTCGGGATTAGCTCATCTGACAATAAGCTAAAGGGTGCTTTGGCAAAAAAGAGAAAAACTGATTTTTTGGTTTTTTCGTTTCGTCTTTATTCAAAAAAAAATTGCATTTGTTAGTTTTGCATTACGTTTTTGTGGTTTATGGATTCGTCTCAACGAGACGAATCCAACAGTATAAAATTATGGTCAAAAGTAATATTTTTTTTAATAAAGCAAATAAACCAAAATAAACCAGTTTATTGGTTTAATTTTGGCTTTATTAAAAAAAAATTAATTTCGACCATAATTTTATAGACGAGACGAATCCATAAACCACGAAAATTTGACGCAAAACTAACAAATGCAAAAAAAAAAAGATGAATAAAGACAAAACGGAAAAAAACCAAAAAAACAAATTTTTTTTCTTTCAAAGATTGCACATACGTTCAAAGCTTGTTGAATTTTCAAACCAAATTTAGACAACCAAATACTGGGCTCCTTGGATACATTTTTCACCCCTATATCCCCACTCTCCAATCCGCAATATGCCATAAAGTTTTCCATCTTTGGCTCCATTAACAACTCGAAATAGATTTTCCAATATCAAGTCAAATAAATTTTCGCACAATTATTTATCTCTGCAAGATCTTCACAACGCTAATCGGATCATCATAACAAGCAGTGATGGGACACCATGGATTAAAGTATAAAGGTGAGATCAAATGTCTATTAATAGACCCAACGCCAAGGGATTTGGTCAAGTGATTATTAGAGAGTAATAAATGCTCATCGATCACATCAAATGTTCTATTTCCATTGAGGTCAAACATTATAAACCTTAGAGCTACGGGAGATTTATCCGGTCATTAACTTCAAGACTCTGGAATTAGTCGAGGTGCGCCTAACTGGCGTGGACATCCAATTATTAATAATAATAATAACAAAAAGAAACATACCTATTAGGCCCTTTGTGACTCGTGCTATGCTCACTTTGTTGGATGCAACACCACTTCTTCTTCTGCTTCCCTCTCTCTCTCTCTCTCTCTCACACACACAGAGGAATCCTGGGAAGTAAAAAATAAATCCACTGTCTAAACAATTCCCCGGCCTTTCACTTGGGAAAGCATTCTGGGATTCCTTCGCCAAGCTGCCAATTTCAGGCACAGCAAAACTGCCAATTGCACGGCCTTGGAGCTGACTTCATCCATATTCTAATTCCATCCACCTAAATAAGGTGACAAAACAAACTGAACTTAATGGAGACTGGTGATAACATTTTCAAACAACAAATATAAGTTAAGAAAAATAAAAGAGAAAAATGGCCTATTGTGGAGCATATACATGGACAAAATTCACTAGGAAGTAGGGTCATAGTCTTTTCGCTTAGTAACTTGTTGGAGTTTAACAAAAAAGATATAAAAAGCTTTAGTCCAAGCTACAATGGAGTTGTGCAAGGATTTCGAAATGCAATTATTGGGACATAAAAGGAAATCTTCCCATAAACTACCTTAATCTCGTATCAAATCCTACTACATCAAAGTAGATCCTCCTAAGCATTCATGGTTTTTAGACAAAGATGCTGGACAAAACCACACCTATCACATCATGTGCTAAGAGCAAGGTTTTGAAATCGGGATACGTCTTGTGTATCGTTTTTCTTGTTTTATAAATCATATCGGGATACGTATCTGTATCGTAAGATACGTTAATCATAATTAATATACAATTAACAAGTATTTATCGTAAGAGCACCCTAGATTCTAAAAACGTCATAGGACTCTGCAAAGTTAATGTTTATTTTTAAATGTTTTGGCGCCGAGCAAGTTAAAAGGAATAGTATCATCATCTTCTTAAGATGTAATTTCAGACAAGCCAACGAAGCTACATGGATCCAGCAATTTCTGGTCTCTCAAAATTCAAAATTTTAAAATATGATGGCACACACAGTATGCATGTGCATATACCTAAATACAGAAATTTGGAAATCCAGCCAGAAAGCATGGAGCTTTGATCCTCCACTTAGGCCTTTGATAATGTCGCATGTGCCTTTCCAGCCGTTGATAATAAATCCTGTCCATCCTTTGGGTGTTTACTGAGTGATAGTAGTGAAACCTTATCCTATAAGTGGGCCATTCGCATCACCTAAAATATTATTAACTGAAACAGACAAGTAAATCCAAATTTTTTTAACCGTAACTCATGACCTTTTGCTAGGAACATCCGTATGCCATCTCATTCAGGTTAAAGCTATAAACATTTTGGAGTGAAACAAAGAAAAAACCACACCTGTGAGAAGAGGGGAGGAATGCTAATGCTATTGACCAGCAGGCAAGAAGCATGGACACGCCATGTCCAACACCATTAGATGCAGACTGTGGGATAGCTTATCCTTCAAATCCATCTGAATTTCGCAAAGCCTACCAAAAAGAAGCAACTATATAAGGGCGATGGTAGAAGATGCAGAGAAGTCTGGGCACTAAAAAGCAGCATGATAGGGTCAAGTGCAAAAGAAACTAAACAATTTGCTTTTTCCTTTTTTGCACAGAAAGGCCTGGTTTATCGACATGGCAGTATTTCAAACGTATAAAGGTCTGAAGAATTCAAGGCGGCAAGACAAGCATGGTGTTTAAACCAGACAAGATCAAGCATAAATAACATATGCAAATGGAAACGGTCAGGGACTCAGAAGAACACTTTCCAGACACCAGTATGTTCTTTTCAGGCCTCAATTCCATGCCTTGGTCCAACAATGAGGTCCAAGAAGCCCTTCGTATACCCAAAACGAAAGACGCTGTTACCGAACATTGTACACAACTAGAACAAAAAATGACAAATGAGAAATGTAGAGCAGATAAGCACTACACCTTGACATGGCTTACGTGAACCCTTTCCTCCTCAAAAGTGCGGGTGTGGTATCCTCTAGTGAGCGCCAAAATTTTGAGTCCAGAATCAGGTAGTTGGTCAAAGCCTAAAAAATAGCTCATTTTGCATGACATTGTCACTAGGCTAATAGCCTTCCACAGAAAAAAGGAATTCACCTACAAAAGGAGAAAATTCAGATGAGTTGACGAGGAATGTATTTCAGTTCCACTATCTTACCACTTTTAGGGTATACCATGGGATATGGTTTGTGATTTGGAGCATAAACCAAATCAGTTCAAGATGCGACCATCTGGCAAAATCATCTCCACTTTTATGAACTTCCACAAGAATCACAAAGAGAGATGAAGAAGATTTATGCAACTAGATTGTTCATCTCTACAGCCTACGCCATAGGAAAGTAAGGAATTTGCTGTCTGAAGTTCAGGAATTCAGTAAAACGTATTTCTAAAGTAAAACTACATTGGCACATACCTGCTTTTAATGTCACAAAAAATGCAGCAAAGATTTTAAGCCCACTATTTCAAAATTGAAGCGGTTCTTTGATTTGTTGATCCAAGATACTTAATGTCCTGTAAATAGCACTTCTTTGTGTGTGAGAGCAATCTCCAGCCATAAAGACATTTTTCCTCCTCTCCACTTCAATCCAGCTGCATCCAATGGGTTTTTTGAGATCTCTTGTCCTCATAAGCCTTCTTATTGCTAGAACACCATCCCATCTATTATCCGCAGCATAAAGATTTGAAAGGACAATATAGTTCCCAATGTCGCTGGTCTCAATTTGGAAAAGCCTATTGGCGGCATCATGTCCCATTTCCACCTGATGGTGGGCTCTACAAGCACCTAGTAGCGACCCCCACACACTGGCATTATCTTCGATGGGCATTTTCCTTGCAAAAGAATACGCATCATTAATTTGACCTCCACGAGCAAGGAGATCCACCAAGCAAGCATACTGTTCTTTGGTTGGTTTTATGCCATGCATCTTTTCTATTGAATCAAAAATCCTCAATCCTTCACTAACAAGGCCTGTATGGCTGCAAGCAGATAATACAGCAGTTAACGTAACATGATCCGGCTTTTCACCCAATTCAAGCATATGAGAGAAAACACTAAGCGCTTCTTCTCCCTTGCCATGCATGGCATATCCTCCAACCATTGCTGTGTATATAACAACATCCTTCTGAGGAGTTGATTGGAAAAGCTTGTAGGCAGAATTGATATTACCACATTTTGAGTACACATCTATAAGGGCTGCACTTAAGTGAACATCCTTGAAACAAGCCCTAACCACATATCCATGGCACTGCCTCAGGAACTCGAATGAGGCCATTTGAGCACAAATAGTTAGGAGGCTCATTAGAGTTAAGGCATCAGGCTTCATTCCATAGTGTTTTAGCTCCTGAAAGAGAATTAGAGCTTCAGATGGACAATTATTTATAGCATAAGCTCTAATCATTAGATTCCAAGTGGTGAGATCTCTTATGGGCATATTGTGAAAAATCCTATGTGCATCATTAGGTGAACCACTACTCGCATATCCGGAGATGATTGAATTGCATGTGATGACATTCCTCTTCCCTGATAACGTCTCAAAAATCTTCGAAGCATACTCCATCCCACCACACTTGGCATAAGCATCGATTACTGCATTTCCAAGAGTAGGTGTACTGTCGCCAAGAAAAAAGCCAGACTTAATAGAAAAGCCATGAACCTCTTTAACCTTGTCAACTCTGGAAAGAGCAGCACAAAGTTGAATTATAGCTAATATAGTTACAGAGTCAGGTTTTATCCTTTCCTCATGCATCCACTGTAACAGTTCAAAGAACTGACTTCCAAGATTTCTTTCTGCAAGGGCATCAAGCATAGAGTTCCATGAAATCAAGTCTCTCCTATAAATTGATGAAAAGGTTCTGAATGTGGCTTCCGTGTCTCCGCACTTTGCATAAACACTTAAAAGGGCATTTCCAACTGATGTATTCTCTTGTAATCGAGGATGCCGGATAACATACCCATGAATCTGTTTGCCCATCTGAAATTGACATAAATTAGCATAAGCAGGAAGAATGCTGAGAAGAGTGACAGAGTCAAGTTCACCCCTCTCCAAGGAAAGAAATTCATGAAAAAACTCCATCGCCCTTAACCATTCATTATTAGAGGTGAAGCCAGATATTATAGTATTCCATGAAACAAAATCTCTAACTGTCATTTTCTGGAACACGGACTCTGCTCCTTTCATTCGTCCAATCCTTGAATAGAAGCTCAAAAGAGCATTAAAAACAGAGATATCAGAGGCCAACTCAGCCAACCTAAGCACATGACAATGTATCTCTCTCCCAAAGTGATAACCAACGCTCTCTTCTAACAAACCACAAACAGGCAGAATGTTTGCAATAGTTGCATAATTAGGTGCTATTGGTCCTTTCAGCATCCATCTAAACGTTTCAAAAGCTTCATCCATAAAATTGTTCTCGGCGAATCCAGCAATCATCGCATTCCATGAAACAACATCTTTCTCAGGAATTTCTTCAAACACGTGATATGCATCCTCGTAGACATCCCCAGATTTTGCATACATGGAAACCAGAGCATTACCCACTAATGTATCGGAAAGCAACCCATACTTCATCACATAACAATGCACACTCTTGCCTAAATTCAATGCCCCCGAACGAGCACAAATAGGAAGAACTATAGCAATTGTGACAGAACTGGGTTTCGGATCGAAACCGATATGCATTTCATGAAACAATCTCATAGCCTCAGTGTCATGATTCCTAGACAAAGAAAACCCAGATAGCAAAATGTTCCAAGTGATTGCATCACGATTGGGTATCTGATCAAACAATTTTTTACAGTCATCAAGTGCATTGCTTTTAGCATACATGTTGAGAAGTGCTTTGGAAACAAGATGGCAGGCAGTGTGGCCCAGCTTAACGACATGGGTATGGAGTGATTTCCCTAATTTGGTGTCCGCAGTTGCAGCACATGATTTGAGAATGGCTGCAAAGGATTGGTAATCAGGTTTGAAGCCTGTTGGATGCCCTATCTTTTGAAGGAAGAGGGACAGGGCTTCACTCATGTTTGGAATCCATAAAATGGGCCAGAAATCATCTAGTTTGCTGTACTAATAGTTCAAGTACACTGGGAACTTGTGTGAATCACACTTCCATTTTTATGTTCTGCTCAACTCCATACATCTATGGATCCTCTTCTCTTTTTCTATTTTGGCCGAATCATGATTTTCAAACATTTTTTTTAACCACATAATTTGTAAGTTGGACCATACAAATTTATATGTACGTTTTAACCACATAAATATCATAACACGAGTATTCACTAAAATTCATATGTTGAATCACCGGAAAATTTCATATATCAGACCACACAAATTTATATCACGTGTCACGGAATACCGTACATTTCAAATAAGAGTCGTGTATTGAAGCATTTTTCTTTTTGTATAAATATTCTTCTCTATAGCATAGAATCATTATTGTGAGAGTGTGAGTAAGGCTAAAAGAAAGTAGTCGTCTTGTGATCAGATAGGCATGCTCAATGAATCAGCTTTGTAACGGTTCCAAGCCTCCAACCTGAACTCCCTCAATCGAATTAGGCATAGTTTAAAAACAAAATTACTTCTCGTACGCAACATGCACGGATGGTGCATCTTAACCGTCCGAAAGTATTTTCGACGGTCCAGATTTTAAATAAAGTATTCGCGCCTAGGTTTTAAATAAACTATTGGCGCGAATACTTTATTTAAAATTTAGACCATTGATTTTTGAGATTGAGGGTTAAGATGCAATACGTGCATCTGGCATACGTGAGTTGTACGTACCCATAGCCGCGCTGGTTTAAAAATGTTAGGACACATTAAAGTATACATCAATTTTTTTATATCATCTCTCATAAATGATGGTAGGACCGTACAAATAGTGTTGTGAGTCCGACCATCACTTATGAGAGAGGGATGATTTTTAAAATTTTTACCATTTTTTATTACTTATATCTTTCAATATGGATGTCAAAACATATACAATATGGATCTTATTTAATAAATTTCAATTAGTTCTATTATATAACTTTCACAAAAATATCTCAAAACATTGACAATATGCAATATGAATCTTGATCGATAGATCTCAATTAATTATATTATATAATTTTAGAAAAATTATAAAAACTATTATAAATTAAAAGATACAAACATATTGTTCAGGCATAGTCTAAAAGTGATACAGATCTAAAAGTGGACAAAGAAAAACGGACGGGGAGAGTAATGGGCTAATTGATGTACACTTTGATTTGATGCGTCTCCAGTAGCATTGCTCAGGCATAGTCTTCAGACATGGGCTGGAATTTCAAAAAGTACTTTTAGCTGATCCATTCAATTTGGGCTACTCAGCCTCTGTGGGTTTTGGTCCTGATCGCCTCGGATCCGATCCATTCATACATTGCGTGCTTTGACTCGGACTTTTCACATTTGGTCCTATGGAGACTGCCAGCTCGGACCAGTCAAACGGGTCCCCACCCTATCAATCAACCAAACCGGACCTTTTTCATGGCTCTGTCTCCTTTGACTGTCCTAAACCATATCCTTATATAAAACCCACCACTACAATACTCCACAACTGTATTCCAGATAACACACGAGAAAGAAGCAACAGCACAGATTTTTGCTAAGGTTTTGCATTTCAATGGCGGGAGCTAGTCATGTGCCAGTGAAAGTGGTATATATCAACACCCAGTACCAGTGGCGGATCCAGGAATTCCACCCAGGGGGGTCACTTTTAGTCTTGTGAAAAATTCGAGCCGTTCAATAACCTTAGAATGATTTTTCAATTGCCTTATAAAAATTTAGCTGAATTGAATAATTATATGTACTTGATCGAATCCTTTAATTTTTCATTCAGAATTTAAGACCCTAAGTTCAAAATGAATTTTAACAATAAGTTTGATAATTGTGTGTCAGGTATTCCAGTTTGAATCATAGATATTATAAAGCTTGTTGCAAAGAGAATTTATATAATAAAATTATGTTGATCTGACATGTATGGTTATCAAAACGCAAAGATAATTTAAAAAATGTGAATTGAATTGATACCTTTCATTGTCGGATCAAGAGAAATTTTTCTATCAATACTCTTCTCAATAAGATTTATGGTTCAGATCACGATGAAATCGAGCACACATTTATCAAACTATTCTCCAAAATTCATTCAAGCTTAGGGTCCTAAATTCTGAATGAAAAATCAAAATATTCGATCAACTACCAATAATTATCCCGATTGAGTTGAGTTTTTACAAACACAATCGAACAGTTATCTCAAGACTATTGAACAACTCAAATTTTTCACGAACTCAAAAAAAAAAAAAAAGATTTCTGGAATTTCAGGGGGGTCACGTGACCCCCCTGTGCCCCATAAGGATCCGCCTCTGCCCAGTACGTCGAAACCGATGCCGTCAACTTCAAATCGGTTGTCCAAAGCCTCACTGGTATGAACTCTTCCGTTGCATTGACGGATGAGGAGAGCTCTTCCCCATGTCAAAAGAGGAGAAAATGTGGTAGTGACACACCAACCGAGGAATTCAAAAGATTTTCAATGGAGTTGCCACCCATGGAGGATTTGGACTCAATAGCGGCGCTAAGTTTTTTTGGGTCTCATCCAGAGATCAAGGCGAGACCTGTTTTGTTGAGTCGTCAAACATTTGGGGTCTTTGGTAAGAAAGACTTATTTGAAATTGGTCACAATGAGTTTTGAATAATGATCGAAGTGGTGGTTGTAATTTTAGTAAGACTTACAATATTCGAATTAAGTGTATATACACTATATAGGCTAATTTTATTAAATGTATGTAGTTCATGCATTGAAGTTTTCTTGTACTACCGCTGTTTTTTTGGGAGATTTCCATCTCATAATCATTTGGGTAATCCATTTGACTGGTCCCCCACGTGAGTTTGTTTTTTGAGTGATTTCAGCCAATTGAACAACGGTCTTGTTTTGTTTCACCATTAATTTGCAAATGTATACGTATATGTGTATGTGTATAGATGGTGAGTGCAGAGTGTGAAGAGAAAAGAATGAGACAAGAACCGGATAGTTCTAAGAGAGTCGGAGTTTTCCTCTTATAATCATGTGTGTGACTCTTGTGTACACAAAAATTTGTCAATTTAAGAAGAGAATAAATCCTCATTGAAAAGGATTAAAAGAAAATCCTCTCCTCTCCATTTCTACTGGAAATCGACCAAATAAAAGAAAATTATACGTTATCAGGTTAATGAGAATCATATTACAAAACCATAGGTGAATTAATACTGAAAAAGAGGTGTAAAACTTCCATTGACAGTTTGTACTCCTTCCGTCCCTATTTAATAGTCCCTTATGGGGATTCCAACTAAATAAGAGAACACAATCATTGCACTTTTCAAAATCTACTTTTCTTATTTTATCTTTCAATCATTACCTTTTCATGCTTTTTTTTTTTTAGTTTGTACTTTTTTAGTATTTTATCCATAGGGGGATTGCGTGTGGATAAAGGTTGTTCGCTATGCTTCCTTGCAGACGAATCTCATGATCATTTGTTCCTTTCTTGCACATATTCTATGGAGGTATGGACTTTGTTGCTTTAGTTGGACCATATGGCTCGGCCTTGCTTTGGTTTGGCTGGTGAGATGGATTGGGCAATGGGTCATAAGAATAATGACTCAGTCTCCAGCCGTGTGTACAAGTTATGTATAGCGGCTACTATCTATAATATTTGGAGGGAACGTAATATGAGACATTTTCAAGGTATCAATATGCTTGTCCCCGTTTTGGGTGCTCTAATTATGGAGGAAGTCCGTGCTTACTTGAGCTCTTGGAGGAATTTGAAGAACTGTGCCGCTTCTAGGCTTGTAGTTCGCACCTGGAATTTGAGTTTCAGGGTGTTTCGCCCTTTGTAGATGTTTGGGTCCTAATGTTTCCGGTTTGTTTTGTTTTGATCTCCTAGTTTGTTAGGAGTTTGCTTTGTATTGTTGGGCTGGATGTTCCCTATGTTCCGAGTTTGTTTGCTTCAATATTACTACTTAATTTACCAAAAAAAAATGGAAGGTAAAAGAGAAAATTAATTAACTACTACCCGTTTAATGTTGAAATGAGAATCTTTTTAGGACGACAAAAAGTTCTAACTGAGACCATAAAATGGGGCCGGAGGAGTAGAAACCATTCTCCAATCCTGTAGCTTCATTTACTATTTCAACCCCTTTTGCAATTCTTGGCTGATGAAACTTATCCCAAATCATTACCTCTTTCTTCTCATATCGCTTGTCCACTACGACTGTGTTTGGATGACCGAAATCTTGAGTAGGAATAGTAATGTGATTACCAGGAATCAAATTCCTGAGAATTTCCTTGGGTAGGAATAGGAATGTAGTGTTTGGATTAATTGAGTAATCTTACGTAGAAAACAATTATTTTGGAAATTTTATTGAAGTCAACATTTCCTTTTCTTATTGAATGAACCATGAATCTCAGATTCCCATGGGGTAGGGGAGAAATCAGATTCCTACTTAGTTAGGGAATGCGATTCCTGGTTGAATATGTCATCAGGAATCACACTCCTGTTCCTGACTGTTCCAAATGCCAGAATTAGAAAAACATGGAATCACATTCTTATTCCTGTCTGTTCCAAACATTGGAATCATGAAAAGAAGACATCACATTCTCATTCCCTCTCAAGATTGCTGCCATCCAAACTAAGCCTACGGGAAACTCAATTTTGTTCATGTCTTCTTAAGAAGTTTGATTAAATTTCTAACATTATCCCTTATTCTCTATGCTCTAAAACTACTTTAAATTATTATTTATGCTTAACTTGTGAAAATAAACCCTTTTTTCTTATTTTTTAGAAAGGACAAACATTTTAATACATTCCAAAATATAGTAATATGGGATTGGAAAATATTTTTTAACAACTCAGGTGTCCAGACTAATTTCTGCGCGTTCTTCAACTTATTCCATGAAGACAAAGTTTCGGTAGGTTATCTTTCAGCGTTGGGCTAGAGAACCCAATGATTTTGGGCCCAGGTTCCCTGTTGTCTCATCCCAAGACTTTTCCAGCCATCACAGTAGGCATGCACCTCAACCATAAAAAAAAAAACATTAAGGGCCCGTTGCGCTCAACTTATTTGTGTAATTTTTTGTATTCTGCACTTTTTTTTGGGTTTTATCTTTAATTGAGTCTCAGTTATAAATCTCTACTTTTTCAATTTTTCTCGCCGAGACAAATCACAGAACCTAAAAAGTTTGCCGCAAAATTAACAAATATGATTTTGTTTTAGTAAAGACAAAAACCAAGAAATGCAAAAAGTTAGGTGGAACGAGGCCTAAAACCCACTATAGAGGTAACTTTTCTTTTTTCCTTCCCTTCTCGTGCTTTTTCGGTCTTATATATGTAGTTTTAATTGACTCTTCAGAAAACATATGACACGATACAATGAGAATCCCCAATCAAATGGTAAACCATGGGTTGTTTGATTCTATGATGTTCGTTTGAATCATTTCACTTCTTTTATTGGCCTGGTTAAATATGTTAAACTACATTTAGGTTAGATCTATGTGACTATAAATTTTCATGTTATTGTATTGGGTAGCATTTTTTTTTTGTTTGTTTTGAAATTCGTATTAGGTAGCAATTTGAAGTAATGCCTTGACTAAAAAAATGATGGAAGAGAGACCAAAAAAAAAAAAAGGTCAATATTGTGTTCATGTGTGTGACTCTCGTGGACAAAACAATTTGTCGATTTAAGAATAGAATAAATTCTCATTGAAAAGGATTAAAAGAAAATCCTCTCCTCTCCATTTCTACCGGAAATCGACCAAAGAAAAGAAAATTACACGTTATCGGGTTAAGAGAATCATATCACAAAACCATAGGTGAATTAATATTGAAAAAGAGGTGCAAAACTTCCATTGATAGTTTGTACTCCCCCGTCCCTATTTAATAGTCCCTTTTGGGGATTCCAACTAAATAAAGGAACACAATCATTGCACTTTTTAAAATATACTTTTCTTATTTTATCCTTCAATCATTACCTTTTCTTGCTTTTTTGATAGTTTGTACTTTTTTAGTATTTTATCCAGATGGATATTGCCCGTGGATAAAGGTTGTTCGCTGTGCTTCCTTGCAGACAAATCTCATGATCATTTGTTCTTTTCTTGCACATATTCTATGGAGGTATGGACTTTGTTGCTTCAGTTGAACCATGTGGCTCGGCCTTGCTTTGGTTTGGCTGGTGAGATGGATTGGGCAATGGGTCATAGGAATAATGACTCACTCTCCAGCGTGTGAACAAGTTATGTATAGCGGCTGCTATCTATAATATTTGGAGGGGACGTAATGGGAGACATTTTCAAGGTATCAGTATGCTTGTCCCCGCTTTGGGTGCTCTAATTGTGGAGGAAGTCCGTGCTTGCTTGAGCTCTTGGAGGAATTTGAAGAACTGTGTCGCTTCAAGGCTTGTAGTTCGCACCTGGAATTTGAGTTTTCAGGGTGTTTCGCCCTTTGTAGATGTTTGGGTTCTAATGTTTCCAGTTTGTTTTGTTTTGATCTCCTAGTTTGTTACTCCCTCCGTTCCTATTTGTTTGTCCATTACGAAAAGTCGTGTCACTTCTTAGATAAAAAAATAAAGTGTTTTCGTATATCATTTTTAAATTTTTTTTGCACCGAATTAAAGTACTTATCGTGTACTTTAATTCGGTGTGAAAATTTTTTAAAATGATACACGGAATACTTAGTTTTTTTATTTGAATAAAGGCAAGAGAGAGAGAGAGTGAGACAAACAAATAGGAACGGAGGAAGTATGAGTTTGCTTTGTGTTGTTGGGCTGGATGCTCTCTATGTTCCGAGTTTGTTTGCTTCAATATACGTTTAATTTACCCAAAAAAATGGAAGGTAAAAGAGAAAATTCATTAACTACTACCCGTTTAATGTTGAAGTGAGACAATCTTTTTAGAACGACAAAAAGTGCTAATTGAGACCATAAAATGGGACCGGAGGAGTAGAAACCATTCTCCAATCCTGCAGCTTCATTTCCTATTTCAATCCCTTCTGCAATTCTTGGCGATGAAACTCATCCCAAATCATTACCTCTTTCGTCTCAAATCGCTTGTTCACTACGGGAAACTCAATTTTGTTCATTTCTTCTTAAGAATTTGATTAAATTTCTAACATTATCCCTTATTCTCTATGCTCTAAAACTACTTTAAATTATTCTTGACGCTTAACTTGTGAAAATAAACCCTTCTTTCTTATTTTTCAGATAGGACAAACATTTTAATACATTCCAAAATATAGTATTTTGGGACTGGAAAATATTTTTTAATAACTTAAGTGTCCAGACAAACTTTTGCGCGTTCTACAACTTATTCCATGAAGACAGTTTCGGTAGGTTATCTCTCAGCGTTGGGCTAGAGAACCCAATGATTTTGGGCCCAGGTTCCTTGTTGTCTCATCCCAAGACTTTTCCGGCCATCACAGTAGGCATGCACCTCAACCAGAAAAAAAAAAAAACATTAAGGGCCCGTTGCGCTCAACTTATTTGTGTAATTGTTTGTATTCTGCACTTTTTTGGGGTTTTATCTTTACTTGAGTCTCAGTTATAAATTTGTACTTTTTTAATTTATCTCGCCAATACAAATCACAGAACCTAAAAAGTTTGCCGCAAAATTAACAAATGCAGGTATGATTTTGTTTTAATAAAGACAAAAATCAAAAAGTGCAAAAAGTTAGGTGGAATGAGGCGTAAAACCCACTATAGAGGTAACTTTTCTTTTTTCCTTCCCTTCTCGTGCTTTTTCGGTCTTATATGTAGTTTTAATTGACTCTTCAAAAAACATATGACACGATACAATGAGAATCCCCAATCAAATGGTAAACCATGGGTTGTTTGATTCTATGATGTTCGTTTGAATCATTTCACTTCTTTTTTGATACAAATGTAGCCGTTTCGAATTTATTTGATTTTTTTGTCCCTCTACAATACGATGGTACTATGCCATATGCCTTACAGATCATGATGGCTTTATAAAAGCCTCCTTTACATATCAACATGTGCCTTAACCCGATTTTAATGGGGGAGGACAAGCAGTGTTGGAGTTTTGCGTGTTATACGCGGTTTTGTACGGGCTGCGCATATTGAGGTTGATTTTGGCTAATTTGTTGTATTATTTTTTTTATTATAAATAATAGCCCGAGTATAAGAGCATCTCTAATACTATTAGGCACTTCAACTAGCCAAAAGTATAAAATAATGTACACTTCTACTTTGTCTAGACACTTTTTCACCTATGGTTCCAACACCACTGTCTACTTTTGTTCTTCACTCTCTACTTTTAGGGAAAAAATGGAGGGAAATGAAGGAAAGTAAATAAGAAAAAAGAGGGACAAGTAAAGTAGAGGGGCAAATACCTTGCTACAAGTAGCAAACCAAAAAGGACAAAGCTAGAGTAGATAGCCAAGTAGCAAGTCTATTGGAACGTGATTTTTTGGTTTGGCTAAGCATAGTAGCCAACAAGGTGCAAGTAGCAAGCCTCTTGGAGATGCTCTAACTATCTAGCTGAACCTTTTCAATGCATTGTATCGAGCACTATGGTGAGACGTGAAAACAACCGATCCCCCTGCGCATCTTTTATATAGCCAGCCTATTTCTTTCTATTAATAAAGGATCGACGAAGGGTGATATAGGAGCGCATCTAAGGCGTGTTGAGAAAGATTCTTAAAGAATGAAAGTACTCACTGGCCTCACGATAGGAGTAAGGTACATGCTGAGAAAGAATAGTCGGGAAAAAAAATGAGAATCACAAAGGCGAACAGGTAATTGAGTTACTCGAGTAGGACGACTAGGTGGTGGATCAGTAGGATGATCATCAGGCACAGAAGATGGTGCATGGCTTTCTTTTCGCTTAAGAAAGCTACGGTGAGAATGAGGATCACTCTGGAACTCTAGGAGAATGGGCGTTTTAGGGCAGGATCTAAAAGCTCTCCAACGTGTTGCGGAGCCTTTGGCCGTGAGAGGGTCTTTTGGCTTCCTCTTGACCGTGTGAAACTTCTGGGGTACTGTTAGGGTTTGGACTTCTTGAGTGAATTCCTTTGAGAGAGCCCCTATGGGATTCTTGGTAGAAAATTAGGTTCTTCATTTGTCGGATCCAGTTCTTTTCAAGGGATTAGATATTAGGGAGTTTGATATTTATCTCTATGGTATCTGTGAGCCATTTGAAGCTCTATTGGTTCCACCTATGGTTTGATTATCCCTATCGGGTTCCGCCATAGATTTTTCTTTAGATATCTTGTAGATGCTTCAAATTGAGTTACGGGTTGGTATAGCTGGCCTGTTGTTCCCTCTCCGTTTATAATGAATTTTCTTGCTCTTTTCCCATGGACTTGCTTTGTGCTTGAGGGGAACAACGTAAATATTGTGTTTCATTCCTCCTTGTTGATTAATTTATTTACTCATACTTCGAGTTTCGGCACAAAAAGTAAATTCAATACCACATAAACCACTTTATGTGTGATGAGGTCCTTCTAGAGACAACAAATAGCACAAAACCCGAGATCAAAAAGCATGAAAGAAAAGGAGAAAGAAAAAACCTATAAACATTCTTGCTTTTCATATCTTCAATCCACTTATCATAATCTTATGACGACAACTTTGGTGGTAAAGTGTTGGAAAATTAAGAATTCCATGCCTCCTTTTTCAACAACTGAAGCAATATGTGATGGTTTCCAGCATTACACACAGTTGAAATTTGGTTGTGATTGTCACAATTCATCAAAAACCAACCAACTCAAAGGCAAGAAAGAATCCTTGGAAAGAAAGATATCTTTGGGCAAACACAAGAATTTTTTCCAATTCTATTCAAGTACCCTCTGCTGCTTCCCCACCCTCACTCTTTAATGCTTTCAAGAAAAAGCATATCTGTTCTTTAAATCTTCTTCTTTGTAATGTCTATCTGAAAGTACAAAAGAAAACCCATTTTCCCCCTTAAGAGTGCAAAAAATGAACATACTAAAAGTCCCCTAACAATTTGCAATTAAAGCTTAAATTTCTTGTCCATTACAAACTGCATACACATTCACTCATATTCAGGATATTAACTAATGCCCTGAAGCTAATCTTTTACCAAAAAGAAAAAAAAGAAAAGAATAAGATAGGAATTTGACCAGCTAGCCATACAAAGGACATGGCGTCTGTGATCCATCAAGAGAAGGAAGAAGCACAAGTCCTTTTTTTCTTTCTTGTTTTACTGCTCAGAGACGTGATAAAAAGAGAGTTTTCATGTGGAGCAATTATTCATGCCCCGTCCCGGAATAGCACCTCATTAGCCTATTTCGATACGTGTTGGAACTTGTGGCTCATATGGAGAGGTACTAAGGAGTTCTAATGAAAGGCCAGATGCCGGAGCGGAGCGAGGGGAGCGCAGCGCACCGAGCGGAGCGGAGTGGAAATAGAGTAGCCGATATATTCTCTATTAGGGTTGAAATAGAGTAGGGCTATATATATTCTCTATTGTAAAAACCCTAGCCGATTATCAGAATAATACAGACTCGCTCTCGCTCCCGTGGACGTACCCGATCTTGGGGAACCGCGTAAATTCCTGTGTTGATTTCCTTTACTATTTTCGTATTCTGTTGTGTGCATGTGGTGATTATTCTAACAAGTGGTATCAGAGCGCGGGTTTATTCACGCGGATTGAATCACACGAAGAACAATGGTGGGGAATACATCTGTGTCGAAGTTTGATGTTGTAAAGTTCGACGGGACTGGTAATTTCGGACTGTGGCAACAGAGGGTAAAGGATCTGCTGGTGCAGCAGGGTTTGTCGAAGGCGTTGAGTGGGGCGTCCAAGAAATCAGAACAGATGTCCAACGATGATTGGGAAGATCTGCAGACAAAGGCCGTGAGTACGATTCGTCTGTGTCTTGCAGACGAAGTTATGTATCACGTGATCGGCGATGATTCGCCGGCTGGGGTTTGGGCGAAGCTGGAGAGCAGGTATATGTCGAAGTCCTTGACTAATAAACTGTTTCTGAAGCAAAAATTATTCGGGCTGAAGATGGGCGAGGGTTCTGACCTAATTCAGCATATCAACACGTTCAATCAGATTGTTAGTGATTTGTTGCGGATTGAAGTAACATTCGAAGAGGAAGATCAGGCTCTGATATTGCTGTCCTCTCTACCGGGTTCTCTGGATAATCTCGTTACCACTCTACTCCGGGGGAAAGAAACCCTAGAACTGGAGGACGTTACTGCAGCCCTTTTGGCCTATAATCAGCGCAGGTTACAGATTAAGTCGGTACAGGGTGAAGGATTGGTGGTTAAGGGGTACGAGAAACGTGGCAAAAGTTGGAGAGGGGGAAATCTGTTGAGCGTGGGAGATCGAAATCGAAGGCAAGTTTTGAGTTGAAGTGTTACAGGTGTCATGAACCGGGTCACTTCAAGAAAAACTGTCTGCAGAAGGGAAAAGGAGAGAACTGGAAGAAGAAACAGGGAAAGGCAGGGGATAGGAAAGATGGACCATCGAATTCTGCAAACGTGGTGGAGTAGGATGATTCTGAAGATGGTGATATACTTTCAGTCTCTGCCAATCCGGATCACTTGGCAGACTCATGGATTCTGGATTCAGCATGTTCTTATCACATGTCCCCTAACAAGGAGTGGTTTGACACCTACAGGTCAGTGAATTGTGGCAATGTTCTTATGGGTAATGATGCATCGTGTAAAGTCATAGGAATAGGCACAATTAAAATCAGAATGTTTGATGGTGTTGTGAGAACCTTGGGTGATGTTAGACATGTTCCAGAATTGAGGAAAAATTTAATTTCGTTGGGAACTTTAGACTCCAATGGCTGTGGATGTAAAACAGAAGGTGGGGTGATGAAGGTGACGAAGGGTGCCATGGTGATAATGAAGGGTTCCAAAGTTCCTGGTAATATTTACAAGCTGACAGGGAGTACAGTTGTAGGTGGAGCTGCTGCCACCACAACGGTTGATACAGATGATACCATTCTTTGGCATATGCGGTTGGGGCATATGGGGGAACGTGGGATGCTGGAACTACATAAGAGGAATCTGCTGAAAGGGGTGAAATCGTGCAAAGTGGGGTTCTGTAAATTCTGTGTTCTGGGGAAGCAGTGTAAGGTGCAGTTTAGGAATGCTACTCACAGAACAAAGGGCATTCTTGACTACATTCATTCTGATGTTTGGGGGCCAGTGAGGGTAGCCTCGAAAGGGGTGATGAGCACTAAATATTGACAAATAGAATCCTCATTTCATATCTTGTTAGTTTTAAATGCGCATAATTCATAAAAAATATTATATTTTTGGTTACATCCACTTAATTATTTATTTTGCAGGAAAAAGACGATAACAGCTTATGCTTTAGCCGTTGGATTCGCTAATATTTGACCTCAATTAAAAGAGGCGGGTCCGGCTAGCGAATGTATTCAGAGGCTCAATGTTATTTGACTTGGTGTGGAAGAAAAATCCGGAGTCAATCTTGGAGGTGCAATCGGAGCTGTCACAGAGAATCAGTACTCAATGCTGTTCCCATCCATATATACGGCCACGAGATCCTGCCAAGGTTTCCATATGGAATATATCCCTACAAAGGGATTTAATTGTGGTAAACATAAAAGAGAGGCCACCTCATAAAGGAATCAACAGCACATGTATGATATCTATGGATCACCGTGGGATTAGTTTTCTAAAAATGTAGATGGAAAAGGAATCATGGTCTAAATAGGAGAAGAGGAAAGGAAATTATATGTCTCTTCCTAAAAGAGAAGATCTCGATGCATCTAGATTTGGTTTGGGGAGCACTCTACATAGCATTTATAAAAAGGGATATACGGGGACTTCGGAGGAAAAAATGACGGACTGAAACAAAAGAAGGGCAGCAGCAGTAGCAATTCACTTATCCCACGGTAGAGGAAATGGAGCAAAAATTTCTCTCTTTTTGTAAGAATTAATTTGATGGAGTTCTATTATTATTTGAATATGTTTACACACTCCATGAGTGGCTAGTCATTTAAACTAGGGTTGAGGATGAAGCCCCATTAACGATTATTATTTATATATTCATGAGAATTGATTTGACCCAAATATTTGGTTTGATTTTGATTAAATTGTTTTTACTCCAAATCAATTGTTAGAGATACATTCTGGATATGAGTTCAATCATGTTTTTCTCATGATTTAGAATTGTCATTGGCGTTGAATGTTGGTTTTTCACTGTTGGCTATAAAACTGGATATTTATTGTGATTTGTTGGAAGCGGATACAATTAATGATTTGGTTTTATACTTGCGAGCGGAGAGAAACATACATTAGACTTTTTAACAAAATTTCACGATGATATTTTCCATGGTAACAGAATTAGCTTTCAGATTATCATGAAGAAATTTTGGGTAAAGTCAATAATCATGAATATATATCGATACGAGTTAATGGGTGTGGATTCTGAAACCTTAGTTATTTTTCTCAACCAGTAATCTCCACTTTCTTTTCCATTAAATTTTAATTGTTTTCTTTTGTCATTTTTACTTTAATTTTAGTCTACAAACCATTCACAACTTTTTGGAACTAGGTTAGGGTTCAATCGGTTTAAATTTATTGAGTTTCCTATAAAAAAAATACAAGTCCCTGTGGGTTCGACCTCGCTCTTGAGAAACTATACTTCGGTACGATTCGTGCACTTGCGAGTACAATAAAATTTCACAACAAGGGGGATCTCTGTATTTCGTGACCTTTATCGATGATTATTCGAGGAAAGTCTGGGTTTACTTCTTGCGACACAAGTCTGAGGTTTATGCAACGTTCAAAATGTGGAAAGCTGAGGTGAAAAATCAGACTGGGAAGCGAATTAAGTGCCTTCGGACAGATAATGGGACAGAGTACAAGGATGGGGATTTTCTGAGGTTTTGTGAAGAGCATGGGATTCAGCGACACTGGACAAGTCGAAAGACACCGCAGCAGAATGGGGTGGCAGAAAGGATGAACAAAACCATAGCAGAAAGGGCACGGTGTATCAGACTTAATGCAGGGCTTCCAAAAATGTTCTGGGCAAAAGCAGTGAGCATGGCAGTGTTTGTGATAAACAGGTCGCCTAGTATTGCTTTAAATGGAAAGGTAGCGGAAAAGGTGTGGACAGACAGAGAGGTTGACTACTCAGTTTTGAGGATCTTTGGTTGTCCAGCCTATGTTCATGTTCCCGGTAATGAGAGGTCGAAGCTTGATGCGAAGTCCAAACAGTGTATCTTTATTGGGTATGAAAAAGGGGTTAAAGGGTACAAGCTTTGGGATCCGGAAGCAAGGAAGCAGGTGATCAGTAGAGATGTGGTATTTGATGAGGATTCAATGGTCAAGGCACATCAAGGGGTACAGAAATCCGAGTCAGGGGAAAGTAACAAGCAGCATGGTATACAAATTGAGCTGGGTGATTCTGACATAGTTGGAGACACAGATATAGGTGGAGACACAGGTGATTTTCAACCAAAGGAACAGCTTGATCAACAACAGAAGGAGCAGCAGGAGAGCATAGCCACAGGGAGACCCAAACGTGTTATCAAGCCACCGGTGAGGTATGGGTTTGAGGATATGGTTGCTTATGCTTTGTCCACTACCAGTGGGGATCCGTCTACTTTTCAGGAGGCCATCACTACTTCTGAAAAGGACAGATGGATGGAAGCCATGGTGGAGGAGATGGAGTCATTGCATAAGAACAAGACTTGGGAGCTGAAAGAATTGCCTTAAGGAAAGAAAACAGTGGGTTGCAAGTGGGTTTATAAGAAGAAGGAAGATGCGTCTGAAAAGGAAAAGGAAAAGTTCAAGGCTAGGTTGGTAGCAAAGGGGTACTCACAGAGGAAGGGGATTGATTATGATGAAGTCTTTCCTCCAGTGGTGAGGCACACTTCGATCCGGATTCTCTTGGCATTGGTGGCTAGCTATGATATGGAGTTAGAGCAGCTGGATGTGAAAACAGCATTCCTCCATGGTGATTTGGAGGAGGTTATTTACATGGAGCAGCCTGAGGGATTCATGCAGCCAGGGACTGAGCACCTTGTTTGTAGGTTGAAGAAGTCACTTTATGGGCTGAAGCAATCTCCAAGACAATGGTATAAGAGGTTTGACTCCTACATGATTCGGATTGGGTTCACACGCTGTGAGTATGATTGCTGTGTCTATGTTAAGAGTCTTGACGATGGTTCATGTATTTTCCTACTACTTTATGTGGATGATATGCTTATTGCTGCAAAGAGTATGGTTGAGGTGAACATGTTGAAATCTTTGTTGGGCAAGGAGTTTGACATGAAGGATTTGGGTGCTGCTAGGAAAATACTTGGGATGGAGATTCGCAGGGATAGGCCAGCGGGGAAGCTGTGGTTATCTCAAAAGGATTATGTGATGAAAGTGTTGGAAAGGTTCAGCATGGATAGTGCTAAGCCTGTTAGCACACCTTTGGCGAGTCATTTCAGGTTGTCTACAGCACAGTGTCTAAAGTCTGAGGAAGAGATTCAGGACATGTCAAAGGTGCCTTATGCCAGCGCAGTTGGTTGCTTGATGTATGCAATGGTATGTACTAGACCCGATTTGGCACATGCAGTTAGCACAGTCAGCAAGTACATGGCCAATCCAGGCAGAGAGCATTGGAAGGCAGTCAAGTGGATGTTCAGGTACTTGAGGGGTACTGTAGGCCGTGGGATTATGTTTGCAAAACAGGATCAGATTTTAGTTGTGGGGTATGTGGATGCGGATTATGCTGGGGGTATGGATGACAGGAGGTCTACTACGGGTTATGTGTTTACACTTGCGGGTGGGCCTATTTGTTGGAGATCCATGGTTCAACCTCTAGTTGCTCTATCTACTACTGAGTTTGAATACATGGCGGTGACTGAGGCAGCTAAGGAAGCATTATGGTTGAAGGGTTTGGTGAAAGAATTGGGCATAGATCAAGGAGGAGTGCAGTTGTACTGTGACAGTCAGAGTGCCATTTATTTGGCGAAGCTCCAGGTATATCATGCGAGGACCAAGCATATTGACGTTAGATTTCACAAGGTGAAAGAGTTGATTGCTTCAGGTGATTTGATATTGGAAAAGGTGCACACTTCTGAGAATGCAGCTGACATGTTAACAAAGATTGTGACTGTGGACAAGTTCGAGCATTGCTTGGACTTGGTTAACGTCTCCAGGTGATAGAGAGGAGACGTCCCCCCCTAACGGTTGGATCCAGATGGTCTTGTCTTTTGAATGGGTGAGGTTATTCGCCAAGGTGGAGATTGTTGGAACTTGTGGCCCATATGGAGAGGTACTAAGGAGTTCTAATGAAAGGCCAGATGCCGGAGCGGAGTACGGAATTATTAGGGTTGAAATAGAGTAGGGCTATATATATTCTCTATTGTAAAAACCCTAGCCGATTATCAGAATAATACAGACTCGCTCTCGCTCCCGTGGACGTACCTGATCTTGGGGAACCACGTAAATTCCTGTGTTGATTTCCTTTACTGTTTTCGTATTCTGTTGTGTGCGTGTGGTGATTATTCTAACAATACGACACGCGACAAACCAAACAACTACTACCCACAATTCCAAAGGAACCAAAAACTGAAGTTCAACAACCACATTTTATATATATCTTAAAACAATTGTCATTTGCAATCTACAGCGGAAGTCGGAAAGAAATAAATTATACGTAAACGACTATTGTCCAAAAGTAGCTACACACACATCAACTAATGGCCAGGAGACAAGACTCTCACAGGCCTTAACCACATATTCTTTGAGGCGAGTTACAACGCACAACGTGACCCATAGTGGACACCGACCTATACCTGCAAAACTGGAACCCAGAACGAGTTCTAAGAGTGTATGTGAGACATGGATGTTGCTCAATGAATGCAGTAAATCCAAACACCAATTATCACGAGTAAAGACAATAATCGACACAAAGTCATTTAATTGACACAGAGTCAAGATCTCCACACAAAGTTATCATTTTGGCATAAAGCCAATGAATCAACACGAAGTCAAGAGCATGACACTAAGTCCGGCCATTGGCAGTTATTGCCCATCGACACGAAGTTACAATTCAAAACACAGCCTGACTCACCCTCCGTGGACGAACCGTGCGGTCCCGGAGCACAGTCACGTGTAGTGCTCCAAATCATTCAAGTATCGCACATTCGTGTGCAGTCCATACACTTAGTTGTGAACCCTACAAGAATGTGTGATATTGCCGTGTCCTGGAGCACTACATAGCTGTATTTCGGAAGTACTGAATAATTAAACTTTCATGTCGGGGGAGATATTGCAAGGAAAAGTCACGTAGTGCTATAATGTGTGTATATGGATGTATATGGATTATTATCTCCATGTGGCTGATGCAAATATGTAATGGCTTTTAAAAAAGGACCTTTTGCTGACTCTACCCTTTAGTTCTTTTTATCTCTTTTACTAGTCAGATCACATGCATGGCATTTAGGAGTAATTTACCAGAACTAAATTAAATTGCAATTGCCGGTCCAATTTGGCTCTCTTGCTTACCAAGAAATCTGACCTGGCTATCACTATTTGATCATATGAATCTTATGTCGGTCTCTCTATAACAAGTTGGAAATTTATGAAAGTACGACTGTCTTATGTACATTTCAAAAGAATTGGGAGTAACCATGCAATAAAGGAAAGAAGAAATGAGGAACTCTTCACCATGAAGGAATACAATTACAATAGATATGATTAAAACTTAGTATAATGAGTTCTGAAAGCATTAGATCAAGCTACATTTATTTTTTCAACATAACGAAAACCGAACATGATTTTTTTACGTTCTACATATTATCGACAGGTTCTAAAAAATAACAATTCCAATCATTGAATTAGGCTCAAGAAGGGCCTAACCGGACAGTTTAGTCCCTATAAGTGACTGGAGAGAGGGGAGACCCTTACGTAAATCTGTATGCATATGCAAGGATGGAGCCAGGGGAGCTATACTATAATTTGAAAAAACCTCACTATCACATTGAATATATATATATATGACCCCCCTCTAATAAGGGACCCTTATTTAAGTTTTCATGCGGACCTAGGGGTATTTTCAACTTTCCGGACCAAATTTCGACAATCCGAACCGCTTAATGTTTTTAAAATGTGTTTTTAAGGGCCCCCATGAGGAATCATAAAAAAAAATAACTGGGAAGGGCTTGATCCAAACAGTTTTCTATAAAAATTACATATATATAACTTTTATCAAAAATTGTTTGGATGAAGACCTTCCCGGTTACTTTTTTTGATGATTCCTCGCGAGGGCCCTTAAACTCACGTTTTAAAAACATTGAGCGGTTCGGATTGTCGAAATTTGGTCTGAAAAGTCGAAAATACCCTAGGTCCGCATGAAAACTTAAATAAGGGTCCCTTATTAGAAGTTTATTGTGTGTATATATATATATATATATATATATATATATATAGCCTGCCCCTACTATACAAAAATCTCTGCTCTGTCCGTGTGCATATGTGAGACGAGAGACTACTAATGTACTAGGGACTAGTTGAGGTAAATGTAGTGGGCCGAACAATCAGTCAGTTCAAAAGGATCAACCTAGTAATCTTGAAGTATGCCGTTGTTGACCTAGAAACCTCCAAGGCACATTGCCGAGCGGTGATGATGCTGGAGGGACCGGTCAGCAGGATTTAAAGACTAGCCAGATAGATAATGGTCTCGTGGCTTGGCACGTTGAAGAAGCCTAGAAGGGGCGATAGCCAAAGCCAAATATCTGATTGCTTCTATTAACGAAGAAGCCTAGTAGGGGCGATAGCCAGAGCCAAATATCCGACTGCTCCTATTAACGAAGCAGCTCGGCCAAATGCATGCGTCGGCCATCCTGTCGCTCGGTGCTAAAGGTCGTATGCGACCAACTTGTGTCATCAAAGAGTATGGTCTAGATATGGTTAAAGCTGACACAGCACGCATGACACGTCAAAGTAGTGGAAGACGTTCCCGTAACCGTTCGAGTTCTTATCACAATGTCAAGAGTGACGTCAGGCAAACGGTACGTCACACGTGTCAAAGGACGATTGGATGCATGCGCTGTTGACCTCCTCAATCGCCATTGTCAGGTGTGACGTCAGCCAAGTGGTTATTGCGAGTGCGAGGCCCAATGGTACTTAGGGGCCCAGTAAAGCTCACCCTACAAAAGGTAAAGAGTACAGCCTGAAGGAGGTACGCACAGAACCCTACTTTAAACCCTAGATTTGAGTTTTGTACTTCATCTTCCTCCACTTACTAAACCGTCGGAGTATCTTTCCGGACTTCCATGGTCCTGACTGGTGCTAACGCGGTTGTTCAGCTGGTAGGTGCAAAACTCAGGCGAAGGTTTAATTCTGGAAGTGATCGGTCGGATCAGACAGTTCAAGGAGGCTAAATGCAGAAGTTGAGCCACCACAGTAAATCTTTGAACACCCGTGTTATGGAAAAAAATTCAACACTTAGTATACCCTTAAAAGTAAATCTTTAAACATACAATGCAGTCTGTAAGATCTAGATCCAACAACACAACGGTATTAATCAGAGCTATAAATTAAGGATTAAGGATCAAGGCCGGAAACTAATTTGCCCATTATTCCACGAAGAAGGCATCAATTAAAACATGCAATGTATCTGTTAGGAAATCGAAACACAAACAGACGTGTGTAATAGAAAAACGGAAAGGAACAACGAGACACTAGATATACGTGGAAAACCTCAACGTGAGGAAAAACCAAGGGAGCCACACCAGTCCATTATGAAATCAAAAATAAGAGTACAAGTATTCTCGCAATCTCTCTGAGATCTGTGTTTTCTCTCACCTCTCACTGTTTTTCTATGAAAACCGAAAACCCTAATTATTAGCAAATTGCAAAATAAATAGGTTGGGCCATATGGCCGAAATTACATACCGAGATCCAAAAACATCGTTTTCGCCCCTTGGCTAGACCATTGCTAGAGGTTGTTTGTACCCCAACGGTATCCGGACCGAGGTGCATGCATATATACGATAGCTTTGATGTGTGATTCTAAATTATGGTGCTTTAATGTGATTGTAACAGCAGCACTTGTCACAACGGTTGTGCAGCTATACTTAGATGCATGTAGTAAGGTTTTCAACTCATATAGAGAGGATATTGGTATTGATTGATTGAGTTGGGATTTGGGTAATGTAACTTTTAAAATATAACCAAAGAATGAAGGTAATATAATTTGTTTTAAAAAAGAACCCCCAAAAATGCGTGATTCTAAATTATCTTGCCTCAGAAGCTGTGTCTACGTTTAGCAGAAGTTCTGTTGCTAATTTTGGTCGAAAAATAGCCTTTTTATCGTCTGGAGAAAAAAAAAATAAAAATAAAAACTGATTCGGAGAGAAGCAGTACATATTATTTCTTTCATCTAACTTACCAATTAATCACCCAATATTGTGTCACATGGTTAATATACTTTTATGCCCAAAACAGATGAACTGTCGGCATAGATGATAATATGATATGCAACTTAACTCCGGGGATTTGGCCAAGTAATTATGAACAAATAATAAGTGTTCTTTCATGAGATTACATGTTTTATTCTGACGGAGGTGAAACATTTTAAATCTTGAGGCCACTGGATGTTTGTCTAGTCGTTAACTTCAAGACTCCAAAATTAGTCAAAGTATGCGGAAACTATGCGAAAACTAACCTGGTTGGTTATTAAAAAAATATATGATAGTATGCAACTTGAACATCAATTAAAGGAAGTCAAGTAAATGAAGAAATCCAGAGAGAGATGTCGTTACCAACATTGGTGCACGCAGGATTGGTGCTGCGGGGGGACCACTCCATAGCAAATACGGAGTATACAGAAAAACTGAGAATGTACTGAAACTATACTACTACTAGCAAGAACCTTGGGAGGTTTGCAGGGGCCAAAACCCCCCTATCACCCCCGGTCCGCCCCTGGTTACCAGATAAGGACACTTACCCATCTTTCATTGTCATTCTACGTAATACCATTTCCCTTATCCACTTACTAAACACTTCTTTAGTTCTTTCTTCTTCCTTTTTCCTGTTTTGATGGTACGAGGAGTTCGAGCTAGCTTATGTGGATTTTAACTAATTTCCTCTTCGGTCCGTTTAAAGACAGGTGATCCAGCACCGATATTAAGGAATTCACAAAAAATTACTTTCTTACGGTCTGATCCCAAAAATCAAACCCGATCAGTTGTGCGAGGATTAAACCCACCAACGAACTGCAGTAACCCTTGTGAGCAAACCCACCAATTGGGTTGGGGAGCAGCTTACTTTCTTTAGTCTTTCTTCCACATATACTTCGCCAATTGTTTGGCCCAAAATAACGCAAGTAAATCATCTTTGAACGTCCCACCTATAAACATTAAATGCAAAGGCAGCAGCTGCATCATGCCTTTGTTTTGCTTGTATCCTAGTCAAAAAGTATTCTCACAACTTTCTTGTACTTAAAAAAAGGCCAAAAATTAATCCCACCCTCAACTCTTCCTTTGTTAATTTAAGACTATATATTTGCTTGTGTGGTTCTAATTATGCTCCAATTTAATAAACTCATTTAGTTTAATTAAGTTACGACGGTGGCCGCTACGAAACGATGACTAATTATTATCATTATCACAATAATATTATACATGACATTTAGCATCAGCATCATCATACTATATGATTTCTTTTCATAATTGATGTTGCTTTTGGTTTTGTGTCAGTACTCTCCTTCTCCCTTTAAACAACCAAGATTCCTTCGATCCCACAAAAAAAAAAAAAAAAATCCAAGATTCTCTTTATTTTCTTCAAATGAGTTTTTTTTTTTTATTTTTTTTTATTTTATTGTTTTTACGTTTCCGAATCTCGACTAGTTTAGTTGCAAATTCGTCGTACTACTACGTAGACCTTTCACGCGCGATAACGATTTCATTTTTGTCTTCTGATATGTCTAGTCCAACAAATCCACATTAACTAATATTAATATCTAACTATTAAATATGTTTGGAATTGAGTAAAAAGAATAAACGTTCATTTTAAATTGTTGACACTCTATTATTGGAAAATCATATGGCCATAGTACAACATTAGGCACATGAGCCTGCCGACTTGTGCACATTGTTAGGTAAGTGATTGCTTGGCGGCTTTGCTATAGACGGCTACGTAATTGGTCTTATTTTCAAAGAAGAGGATATGTGACCCAATAGCTTGTTATTTCAGGGTCATATGGTTTGAAATTAAGGATATTTAGTCAAAAAGAGTGGCTTTTTGGATTGAATCATTTTCCAGAAATATCAGACCAATAGATGAGAATGTTCAACATTGGATGGTGAGAAGGTTTATTTCCTATATATCTTCCACAAATTATTTTTTTCTCGGACAGTCAGTACTGTTAATTGTAGTTAGTGATATTTGAACCTGAGTTAAAGGCAAGGGAGTATACGGTGCCTACCATTGACTACATGATCTCCACTTGTTATCTTCGATCCACAATTGTTAACGAAAGGTGGGTTATGAAAAAGAGATATATAGGGAAAATATTGTGAATCCACGTAGCAATTTACCAATAGTACAGTGAAAATAAAAAGTCAGAGACACCTAATAACAAGTGAAAATTAATGAACTTAAACTATAAAAAATGCATACCAGCCACCATTTGATCAATCAATCAAATACTTCTCTCTTTTAGCAAAAACAAAAATATTTTAGATTAGATTGTCACCTTTTGCTTCATAATCAATTGGCAATATTGAAAAATCTTGCTTTCACATTGCACCAATATGATCACTACCCCATTAATTCTTTTGCAATATCTCTCTCTTTTCTTTGAAGGGAAGAAAGTTGTTAAGGTACTGGTCATATCAATAGAGAGATGGCTTTTTTGAAAAGTCACAAAGAATTGTCTAAAATAACTTAAATTATGCAATAGAATCAGAAGGTGAGAAACCAATAGAATTAATGAAGAAAGAGGCAATAAGGCAAGGCAACCTATTACCTCTGTCCCCAAAATTACAAAATTCAAACAAGTAAAGCAAGGAATTCCCAACATAGCCAATCAACCTTCTTATATATACCCCCTTTGCCTATCTTTCTTCCTTCCCCCTTCCCTCTCATTTAGCTAGGAATCTCTCTCTCTCTCTCTCTCTCTCTCTCTCTCTCATGGCAATATGTTTTGCAAGAATTGCCTTCATGCATACACTTCTTGTATTTGCTCTAGCTTTCTCAGGTACCCTTCTTCCTTCATCATATGCATGTTTGTGTCCTTAAGTCTTTTTTTTCCCAATCTTTGAGCTTAAACCCATTTTCATTTTGACATGTTAGTTATTGATTTTTTGTTTTTTAGTACACAGAGGTAATCGATTCATAACTTTTATAGGGGTACATATGATACACACCCAAATATGAGGTGTGTGTTGTAACCTTTCCCTGCACATTATGTCGAATTTTAATCTTTTTGATTGTGGTTTTGTAGGAGGAGTTGAATCCCTTGGTGTCAACTACGGTCAAGTTGCCAACAATCTACCACCGCCGGAGCAAGTTCTTGGGCTTTTAAAATCTTATAAGGTCACAAAAGCAAGAATTTACGACACTAACCCACAAATCCTGACGGCATTTGCCAATTCCGGCGTTGATCTCATTGTGATGGTAGAGAATGAGGTTTTGAGCGATTTAATGGACACGCAACAAGCTCTCCAATGGGTTGAGACCCACATAAAGCCCTATTTCCCGGCCACCCGGATCACCGGAATCGCGGTCGGCAACGAGCTATATTCCGGTGGCGACACCACCCTATTAGCCAATGCCGTGTCGGCAATGTCTGCCATTCACGCCGCGCTAGTCCAACTAGGGCTAGATTCGTACATTCAGGTCTCCACACCCAATTCCCTGGCCGTTCTGGCGGAGTCTTATCCGCCCTCGGCCGGTACTTTCCGGCCGGAAATCTCCGGGATAATGACTCAAATTTCGCAATTCTTGGCATCTACTAAAGCACCCTTTTGGATCAATGCGTACCCATATTTTGCTTATAAAGATGAGCCTAACAATATTTCTTTGGACTACGTTTTATTTAACCCTAACGTTGGGATGGTGGACCCCTACACAAAATTACACTATGACAACATGTTGTATGCTCAAGTGGATGCGGTTATTTTTGCTCTAGCTAGATTGGGCTTTGGTGGGCTGGAAGTTCGGGTTTCGGAAACCGGGTGGCCTTCTAAGGGCGACCCGAATGAAATTGGTGCAACTGTACAAAATGCAGCCATTTATAACCGGAATATTTTGAGAAGGCAATTGGGAAATGAAGGGACACCCTTGAGGCCTAACTCTAGATTAGAGATTTACTTGTTTGCTTTGTTCAATGAGGATTTGAAGCCCGGGCCCACTTCGGAGAGGAATTATGGGCTATTTCAGCCCGACGAGACCATGGTTTACAATGTGGGCCTCTCGGCTTTGTCCAGCACTTCGACCTCGACCTCGACCTCAACCTCAACGATGTCGTATGGCTCTGTTTCTCTCGCTTCCTCTGCTGCTAGTTCGAAGGTAAAACCATAGATTTTTTTTTTTAAAAAAAATTCTTTTTACAAACAAATTTATATTCATTTTTTTTATTATGTCAAAATGAGAAGAAAATTTGGTGGGTGATGGAAAAGGTGGGGGGTAGAAGAATAATGTGTAGATTGTAAATTTATAGACAAATAATTGAAAGAATATATACTGATATAATGCTTTTACTTCACTCTTTCTCTCTCCTCTCCCCTACTTTTTGTTTGGGTGATGGTTATTGTTGTAAAGCAGGTAGCAAAGATGGGATACCAAAGCTTGGTGTATTGGATTTTTGTTTATTTGATGGCCTTCCAAGTACTCTCAAGAAGACCCTTTTAAACGCTTGCGCGTCCGCACCCGCGCCCGCACGAGTCCAGTAAACACAGAGAACTGGAGAGAAGTCGCTCCCATGTACAGATACTATTAGTTTCTCAGGCTATATGTCCATTTAGGAACTTAATTTGGCACGTCAAAACATGCAAACTTGCGACCCCTTTCGCAAGCGAATACCAAACGGATATATACATGTTTTCCGGCCGTATTCGGATCCTGAACTTATCTTGACATCTTCTGAAAGGATGAGGAGAAAAAAAATTCACTATTTTTTTTTTCTTCATAAATTCAAGATCCAATTAAAGGCAAATTGAAGGGTAACCTCAATTTTCTCAACTACCCAGAAAAAAAATTCCCTGTAACAATGGGTTTTTGACATTGAGCTTTAAGGGGTCATGTGGGAATCATCACCATCAAATGGGGTCAATTTCACAAACATTGATCAGAGGAGGAGTTTCTTTCACCACTACGCTTTCGTTATTACTCAAAGACTTGGTCGACTAATATTTATTTCCCGGTTCAATTACTTGTCCGTTTTAGCAAGCGAGGTAGGACTACGAAAAATATTATTGTATGTCATTTTCATTTGAATATATAGAAAGAGAATAGTGTGCTCGAGCTCAAATCTTGTAAGGATTCTCTCTCTCATTGCTAGCAAGAAAGAAAGAAAAGGTCCCTACTTTCGAACGTGGATTCCATCTCTCTCTAATTCCTACATTTATGAAAGCTTCTCATGCAATTAATTGCTATATTCCCATGTTATCTCTCTATCCCTTGTGTTCGCAATAAAAGATAACATTAAGTTAAGAAGGAGATAATATAAACCAAAGAGTGCCAAAAGGTTTAGTCCTTGTTTGATTCTTTACTTTTTATCTTGAGAAACAGGGGGGTGCTTTATTGCTTTATTCCCTTACCAAGAATATATATAGTATAAATGAACGTCAGCAAATGGTCAGTCTCCAATTCTTTAGATTTGGATTTGTGTGTTGTGGGAGAGAGATATTGGGGGCCATGTAAGCTATCAGCCCTTTGCCAAGTTATCTTATCACTCATCACATCAGCAAACATGGTGCACATGCAGCCCAACAATGACCCTGATTATGTAATGTATGTATATGTATTCTTTTTGAGTAATGATACGTACCCAGAAAAGATACACCGAAAATATCCAACCCACACACAAAGTGTGTGGGCTCTACACACACTGGATGTGCAGTGTGTGTGGGTGGGTTGGGTATTTTCGGAGTATTTGTTTCCGGGTACGTAGCTTTTCCGATTCTTTTTTAACCTTCTTTTCTTTTTCTTTTGCTTTATTATTTTGACGGTCAGCGTGTACAGACCAGTTTAAGCATACATCAATTAATCTCTTCTTGGATCTGGTCAAAGGATGGGACCCCAGGGATTCGCAAGAAACTTTTTTCTTGCCGTCTGACCCCAAGAATTGAACCCTGATTAATTATGTGTAGGTTTGCAAACAAGTTGAGCCGAGTTTTAGTATGTTCAAGCTTGTCTGTTAAGTTTTTCACGAGCTCGAGCTCGAGCCGAGCTGGCCTAAGCTTGACTCGAGTTCGAGCTTGTCACGTGCTCTGACGAGCGAACGAACACACATACACACACACAACAAAAAAAGTTTTACTTGTGCATTAGATATGTTTTGTATCTATATATACTCTACAGGAAAATAGTCTCAATTTCAAAATAATAAGTTTAGGAAAAGATGGTGCATTAGGATATCAAATTGGAATAAAAAGTTATATTATTTTATTCCTCTAAAAAGTAAACGGGCCTTATCAAGCCGAGCGTTGCTGTGTTCAGTCTTGTTTGTTTAGGTTTTTAACAAATTCAAGTTCGAGCCAAGCCACAATAAAAAATTAACGAACCGAATTCAAACGAACTCTTTTCGAACCGAGCTCACAAACGCCTTGATTCATTTACAACCCTAATTGTGTGATAAACAAACCCACCAACCAAACAGAAGTAACTCTCACGGCTCTTTTTGAACCTTCAATGGTAGCAAACGACATGCCTAGCTAGCTAGTGTACATCAAATGTGTGATTGTCCTACTAGGCGTTTTCTTTGCTTTCTGCCACCAAACGACACACACGTTCTAGAGTCAATTATGTCACGCTAGATTAAGTAATCTACACGTATGCTAGCAATAGCATGTTCAGCAGAGGGAGAGAGATTTCTTATTATTGTTGTGCTGTTGCGCCGTATTCCAGCCTTTTTGGTCTCACAAATTGACCATAAAGTGCGGTTGTCTGAATGAGGGTGAGGAATTTCATTCCTAACTCACATGTCTTCTTCAAAAATGATACAGACACATCTATTCGGACACACTCTACCACACCCCCTCTCACATGTGAGGGGACCTACCGGGTAGGTCCGGTAGGTCCCCTCACATGTGAGAGGGGGTGTGGCAGAGTGTGTCCGAATAGATGTGTCTGTATCATTGTTTTGTTTTCTTTACCCAAAAAAATTAGACAATGTGAGTAGAAAATAATACGGCGCAAAACAACAACAAAAAAAAAAAGGGGCTCTTCGCTGATGCAATTGATACATATTTGGCTAGTCTTTTTGAGTATATTACCATCCAGTCCACTTCCTATCCACACTCTTAAGTTACGGATTTCGTCCGCACCTCATAATTCTAGACCAAATCTTGATGATTTGAACCGTTCAATGTGTTTAAAGCGCATTTTTAAGGGCCCCAAATAGAAATCAGCAAAAGAAAATACCGGAAAGGGCTTGATCCGAGCAGTTTTTCATAAAAACGAACATATACAGTTTTTATGAAAAATTGCTCGGATCAAGCACTTCCCAGTTTTTTTTTTTTTTTTGATGATATTTCGCAACGACCCTTAAAAACACCTTTTAAACATATTGGACGGTTCGGATCGTCGAAATTCGATCGGGATCAATGAGGTGTGGATGAAGTCCGGATTTTTAAGGGTTTGGATAGGAAGTTTAGTGTATTGCCATCTATCTATATTGTATATACTAAAGAAAAGTTGTTTCTTAAAATGAAAAGAAACCTCCACTTCGTTTCTCTCTTCTAGTGGCATTTTTTTTTCCTTCTCATGTTTACCTCATTCCACTCAATTTCTTGTAAAATAAAAATTGCTATAATTTTTTAATAAGAAAACTAGCTATACAACTCATCAGAATTATTTACTTCCTTTAATTGCGTCTAATCTAATTGTCAAAATTCCTAATTTCTTGAAACCTCCATGCTTCAAAACCCTCCAATCCTAATTTCTTGAAATTTTGATTTTTTTTTTCCAAAAAATCGGGAGAGAGGGAGGAGAAAAAGTGTAGAGAGAGAGATTGATTGATTGATTTTACGGAAATGAAGAGTTAGAGTTTATTAGATAAAAATAAATAAAAGCATACTTTTTAGTTTTTGTTGATTTGCTTTGTTTATATTTTTCACAATTGCAAATTAATTTGAATTTATTATAAACACTCTTCAAATTTTCAATTCATAAAAATAGATATATTGTCTTCCCGTGATAGAATGGGAACAAGCCCGCAATAGAAAGAGTTTGGGGAGCCCCTTAAAGAAAATAATGTTTGTTTTATTTACGGAATGAAACTTAAGTTGAACCCTCCTTCTTTAGTGCAAACCCGGGGATCAAATGCCATTGTGCATCGAATACGGGGCCAGGGGAAAAAAAAGAACTATCTTTTTTATCAGCCAGTGTTGTTGTGCCCGTTCGGTACGCTGGACCGAAAAAACACCAATGTGGTTTTTTTTGTTGTCGTCTTGTGCAGCAAACGGGTAAAACACTAGTATATCCATAAGAAAATGATGTACTAATTGGGAATAAAATGAAGTCATAGAACGATACATCTTACGGGAATAACTTACTCCTGCTACGGTGGAAACCATGGAATTTCCGCCACTGTTTGTGAACCCCACCGTGCATACATATACATTTATCGTTGTAATACGAACCTTGTTATGGTAATGAAATCCAAAGCTATCACTGTCACTCTCATCATGCATGTGAAACGAATATGCATGTTGTGTGTTCCATACCCTCCATTACAAAATACATGTGAACATAGAAAAGCGAATGCCCCTACTTATCTAATCAAAGGAACAAAGAATCAAATTCAGCTTTTAATAAAGGGCATTTTCTAGGGAATCCAGAACACGTTAATTTCAGCTTGCGTTAACTTAAGAACATTCCAAAATCCCACCAACCTTCTGTTTTCAATTTCCCCAGTCCATTGTTTTTGTTTGGTACAAACACAAGCCACATTTCAATGGAATTGTGTCAACACTCGATAGAACGATCGCAATTGAAATTGGCTCGGACTCAACTCGCACAAGCACAATTACAGAGTCCCCTTCTTACCGAATTATAAGGTCTTTCGTTGAAAATGTCCAAGTCGATCGTACATCTTAAAAGCTTTAGTCTTTAGATGAGTCTCATGCATTTGATGGTAGATTCCACAGTGACTATGAGGACTTGAGAATCATTGGGATTCAAAGAGATTTCATATGGGTTGGCCAATAGGATCCTGAAAATGAATAATTTTTCATTAAGAATGGTTAAGGAGAATAAACAAAACTAAAAGAACATGTGGGGGCCAGTTATCCTTAGTAGTTGGTACACCAATTTTTATTAAAAGAGTGGATTGATGAATTGATTAGCCTCCCACCATGTTCCGGGATAATGATTAGCCTCTATACTTTAGGATTTACCTTTAGTTGGCATAATTTGAGGAAGATGCTTTAGAAAAGCCACACATAACTTTTCCTCCATGGAAACTTTTCTACAGTTATAGTGAGGTCTCTCGACAGACAGACGAAAAAAGAGGGTTGGTGGGGGTCAATTTCCTAGTACATTCATCTTTTTACCGGGCACATATTCATAACAAACCGAAAATGGGGTGGATATGAGAATTTGAGTGTGGCTCTTATTTTTTGACACTGGCCAAAAAACATCAAACCAGATTTCCAGAAACTAATCTCCATTGGCCCTTTTAGGCTGTTTTTGGCTCTTCTTCAATTTGTCGAGGGACACAAAAAGTAACAGATTCTTCAATTTGTCGAGCTGAATAGAGTTAACAAAAATGTCGTAATAGAAACTTAGACCGCTCTCAGGCATGACAGATGCCTCTACTATCAGCAAAACTACTTGCATTACAAGAAATGAAACAAGACCGTGAATAAAGTTCCAAGGGTGTTTAACTGAAAAATAATTACCCAGAAGATCAGCCAAATGACTCACCTTTGTAGACTATTCATCATCCCAAACAGATGGACCACCCAATCCAACCTCAGCCACTGGAGCCAACTGGAGAGCGGACCTCTTGACCCTGTTCTTGATTTTCTTGCTCTTCACAGGGAATGTAACTAAGCCACCAATGGCATTAACATCCCGAACAACTTTTTCATCCATTAATCCTCCGCCACTGGTTTCAGGATTTTCACCAGTAAAAGCGAAAAGATCTGTAAATGGAGTTTCTCCATCATCAATGACATTAGCTTCAGTTCGTTTCGCTCTCTTCGATTTTCGTTTTAGTTCCTTCTCCATTTCAGTACCATCCTCATTATCGTTTGCAGCTTCTGCCTTGAGGGTTCGACTTGCTTTATCGTTTTTGCGCTTCAATTGTTTCTCAACCAAAGGATCTGCTAACTCAGTCTCTTTAATGTCAATGACATTGACTTCATTTTCTTGGACCTTCTTCGACTTTTTATTCAATTTCTTTTCAGTGACGCTATCATTTTCTTCTTTTGAAGCCCCATGCTTTTTAGCAGTAAATGAATAATCATTAAATGTCTCATCTCTGTCACCCTTCTCATTCTTTGAGCTTCCATCTATTGGTTTAGCGTTTAATATCTGCAAATTTGGCACTAGCTTTCTGATCTGCTTCACAATTATAATAAAAATGGTCAATTTGGAGAATAACAGATACTAAAAATTGTAAATCAGGAAAAAAGTAACTGATACCTTGTTTGCTAATTTGTCCTTTTCGGCAATAGGATTGCCTTGTAAATTTAGGTTTTTCAGGTTAACCAACGAAGACAGCACCTACTAGCACAAAGCCAGGACAAATAATAAGAAATACTCTGTACAGACACGGGCAACAACAGTTAACGGTGAGAAAATTTGCCCCAAAATGGCTAACCTTCAGGTCAGACCAGCTCGTGATTGAATTGTGTCCCACGTCCAACAGTTGAAGTTTCACATTATGGACCAACTCAGAGGGGAGAGTCTACACAGTTGTCAAGATAAGAAGAGAGCAAACAAATAAGTAAAATTACTTCTAGAGACAAAAAAGTGAAGACCTACCAATGACATGGAAAAAACACAAATGATAACCCTGAAGCTCACAAGCAACTGGCATGGAGATTGTATCCAAGCAAAGTACGTTTTGTAAAAGTATATACAAGCAGAACTTATACCTTGATATCATTGTGAGCAAGTCGGAGCTCTTTCAACCCAGTGCATGAACCGAGTGAGTCGATGCTTTGAAGTTGGCAATTAGATAGAGAGAGCTGGAATCATGAACAAGTAAGAATCACAACACTACAATGGTAAACAGGTTTGAAGCTTGGGATTTTAACAGCTTACCTTTGTGATTGATGTCATCTTGTTCAGAGAGCCACCAATTTTAGAGATTGGATTTCTCGAAAGAACTGCAAAGCGAACCAAACCCAAGAAGAACTCAAAAGTCAAAAGCAAGCATTGAACTGTGGTACACATATCTCAGTTTACACTCTAGAAAGAATACAAAGTCACTCCTAAATCACCTTCAGAATTATGTTATTTCACAGCATGAATCTACTCCCTACTTCATTATAATAATCCACTGAAATTCTTGTCATTTATTTCCAACAAAAAACATATGTTGTTTATCTGACAACTGTGAGGAAAAATAAGAGGACTTAACAAAGGATAGAGATCAGATCCAGTTACTTCTCCAACTTCACAACCGGAAACAAATCAGTCGAAGAGAAAATTAGTTTGGTTTATGATTTCACTATCACCTTAAAGCATGAAACATTAAACCTCTGAGGTACGGTTTAACAGATGTGCACACACTAGATGTGCACATCACCCAATTGCTTTTGAGCCATGAATTGACGGCTCAGCCTAAATAAACTAGAGGCTCCATTTAACATGTCATCGTGGCTCAGCATAGACAGGTCATCCTAAATAAACTAGAGGCTCCATTTAACATGTTATCGTACCTTACTACACACATTGGGTATTATTGCTGACTGGATCTTAGTAGCAGGATCCTTCTAAAATGGGCGCGCTCCCTAGACGGGAGCTCTATTCTGCGCTCCCTAGATGGGAACTTGATGGGAGTTCGCTCCCATCTAGACGGGAACCCGCTCCTAAATAGGATGGGAGCTTCCACACTAATCTTAAGGACGAAATTCTCACTTCTCTTTCCAACTATATGCAAGGAAGAAGGAAAAGAAAAAAGAAGTAATAAAGATTTAGGACTCTCTTTCTTGTCTCATATTCTACTACTTTTCTACGTGTTTAATCCATATATTTGGCACAAAAGAATCTATTGGGATGTCATTTCTCACTCATATTTATACATATAAAATGCTTATGTACTAGCTCCCTTTGCAACTATAAAACATATGTACAATACATATAAATATATATAAGTTTATTAATATATGTATTTATTTAGTATAAAATATTCCCTCGCTGCTCCGAACCTAGGGAGCTTCTACATACCCCCGCTCCCCCGCACCTGCTCCCGCCCCCGTCCTCGCTCCCGCTTCGTGCAACTAAGGACTGGATTGCAACATAGACTCTAACCAGAATATTAGTTCAATGTATACAGGCGATGGTCAGTGACTCAATTGTAAATATGACTGAAGCTTCTAAGGTGACATAACTTAACTCATTTTCTCGCGGTCAGTTTGGAGAAGCTTACATGCACTGCTTTGATACGAAACTAGAATGAGTTCAAAATATAGGACAGGAAAAAAAGATAAAAGACCATAGAACCATAAAAAGCATGTAAAGCAAGATACACCTCATTATGTCAACTGGGCAAACTGTTTGGAGTACATCTAGGACAAAAACCTACAAAATCTCAGCAACTGGAAGTCTTGTACATTACAAGTGTCGGAACAAAGAACATGGGTAGTTTACAGGGAAGTGGCAACAAGGTAACTCAGTACATACTCAGTAGCATGGGCCTTGGACATAATCATCCACACATGAACATAAAGCTAGATGTACCTCCGGAAAAGGGAAACTCATACCTATAGTGTTCAATTCTTTCATTTGATCAAGCCGACAAAGTGAACCGATCTCATTATCTGCACAAAGACGGATTCGTTAGGGGAAATACAGAATTCATTTTCAAGCAAAAACTAGAACAACGAGGCAATGAGATGGGATGGGTCAAGTAAGCTTGTACCATTCAAAATCAGTGCACGTAAGCGAATAAGAGACTTGACATCCTCCAATGATTTAACCTTATTTTTGCCAGCATTCAGCACCTACTTCACAAGAACAGCATAAATCAAATCTGGAAAGGGACAAATTTCAACAGTTTCAGAACTAAACAAGTGAAAAAGGGCCCATATGGTTCAATCAGACGGTGCAAATCGACATTGCAACTAAAAGAATCTTCTAAACATTGCCTTTGGCTTTGATAATGAAGTATGACCATCATTCAGGATGACCAAAGTATCACATGCAATAACTTTCACATCGGATAGTCAAAAACCACAATAGAAACCAGAAAGTAGATTGATTAAAAATTTAAAATCCAAATATAAGTAACAAGGGAATGGAAGTAAAAGAGCATAAAAATCAGTAACGTAAAAGTTTCAAACATGTTGCAGCAAGTAGGTTTCATGCTTGGTTCCAAAGAAGTTACAACTAAAGCAAAAGCATGTTGCATGCAACTTGGTTTTACTTTGGTTTAGGAATGCATCAAGGAAGTTCAGAACTGGAATGGAAGATAATCTGTTTAGAGCCCCACTATTTTATCTGTCTAGCCTCCCAATCCAATGACATGGAAATACCACAAAAGTCAAAACAGTCAAGTTTCTTTTTCAAGTAAGATTGGGAAATCAAGAAGAGATTGCATAGGATAGGGTATCCAAAGCGAGTAATTAACCTTTCCTTAGACAGATTAATTCGATTCCAACATCCATAGAATATAAGAAAAAGCTTTAAAAAGCTTAAATTGGAAGTTAAAACTGTATATTAGAAGAATAGGAAGTGAACAAACAATTCAGCGAACAAACTCATACATTTTGATTATCATAAGTTACTGAGTTAGTGAAGGAACAAAATATATGGCCATATCTTTTGCATTTCTTACTATAGAAATTATGAAATAGCTGAACAATTGTGAGACATAAGCAAAATCCAACAAAAGATATATAAATAACAGACCTATCACACTGATAGATCACTTTCACGTGGTGTCTTTTAAGAAAAATGATTAGTATTACACTGACTTGATACCTAAGATGGAAAAGCAAATTGTTAGTGGTTCATTAGCCTACTCCTTAATTTATGAAAGCAAGAGATTTCAAAAATGGCCCCAAGCACAAAAGTTGTGGCCTTCAATGTCCAAGAGGGCTCATCTTAAGATTTCTTCCAACTGATCATTCAAGATCAGAAGTACTTCTCCACCTCTTATTTACTGTATCACTGGTTTAAACCTCACAGAACTCCTCCAAACCGTGAAGCTCTAATAACAGTGAATTTAGAAACAATAGGAAAACAGAAAGAACAAGAAAAACAAAATCAGAGAATAATCTAGTGAAAACCCTTCGGCTAGTGAACAAAAGCAGGCAACAATTTATTAAAAAGAGTACTCATTGAACACACAGAGAGAGTGGGAGAGAGAAGCCATAGAGAGACAAACAAGGAGAAGCAGACACAGACACAAACAGAATCCAGCACAAGAATTAAGCTGCAATACGAAGCCCTCCACATGGTCCCCGCAGCGTTTAGCATTTAGCTATCTATGCCGAATTTTTCCTCCCATATTGGTTCTGGCAGTAAAGCTAATCACTTCTTTGTTTAAACTTCTCAAACAAACTCACCACAAAAACAGCTCAAACAAGCTTAAAGAACCGGGAAAAAGGGTAGTACTCACAGTGAGCTTGGTAAGCCCTTCGATTCCTTTCAAGCTCTGAAGCTTGTTCTGTACAACTGACAACCACTTCAAATTGACACATGACCGCAAACCCTAAATTACCCATCAGTACAAAACAAAACTAAATCAAACCCAAATAACGAAATGCTTCATATTTGGAGCACAAAAAGCCGTAAGACTGACCACCTCGAGTGAAGTTAGATTGTTGGCGCTGAGGTCGAGCCTCTCCAGATTCTTGAAGTCGCTCAAACACGAGACCTAAGAAGAGTAAAATCAATCAAATTCGAATTTTTTTTTTATTTTTTATAATCAAACAAATGAGAATAGGGATTTTTAGAGATGGAAGTGGAATTAATTACGTCGGTTAGAGCTTTGTGGGTGAGGGTAAGAGTAGTAATGGCGTTGGGGTCACGGGTCTGTTTGTCTTCCAAGACCCGCTTGGAGCTCAGCACCGTCATTGCTCTTTCGGTGTTGCTTGTATGAAGCCCCCCAAAACCCTAGAATCTCTGTGACGTTTTGTTAACTGTCGACGACGGTTGTTCCATTAGCGGAACACTTAACCCCCTCAAGTATGAGGAATTTCAAATTCTCCTTTTACGTCATTTGAAGTTTTATTAGTTTTTTGTTTTTGAACAGAAGTTTTATTAGTTAACTCTAATAAAATATCTGTCCAAAAAAAAAACTCTAATAAAATAAGAGTTAATCAAGTTTTAAATTTAAATTCTTTTTTAGAAAATGGAAAGTCTTATTGTCAATGTAATCAGATAATTTTTTGAAAATTTTATAGCGCACTTTAAACTTTTCAATTATTCTTCTTTTGATCTCATTATTTTGATTGTTAAAAACATTTCAATGGCAGAAATAGAATTTTACCAACTTTCCTTTGTTGAAAATTTTAAATTGGCCTTATATCTTGGGATAGACAAAAAAGAAAAGTTGGATAAACTTGGGACGGAGGAAAATCCTTCTATAGTATAGGATCCCAAATCCTAATCACTTGTATGCTAGTGGCTAGTGTTGGTAAGTAAGAGTAGTATTTCTTTTTAATGTAGGGTGTCCCGAGTTAGTTTTCGTGCATTTCAGACTAATCTCTACAGCCTCTCTCGCAACCATTTTCATATGCTTATGCATAAAGTTTTTTTATTTTTCAAAAGGCAAAAACTTCGTTAATCTTGAAAAAGATACAAGATTAATAGGGGTAAGGAAAAATCTGAGACCCAAACCTAATTGGCAAGAAACCAACCGAGACCTAAAGAGGTCAAAGCTCAACGCCTCAATGGGTCTAAATATACCCAAATGAAAACAATCAGCACACACCTAAAGGCAAAAAAAAACCCAAATAAATGGGGCAAGCCCAAACAAATAAGCCCAAATCCCAAATCCCAAAAAGACCAGACCATAAGGGCCAAGCCCAAGAACAGACACCCCAAAACCCAAATCAAATCTAACCTCTGCTGCCGCCACTGCCAATGCTCCACCACCTCCACCAACCACCCAGAAAAGACGAAAAACATCCCAAGCCGTTAGGCCCCTAGGGCCTGTCGCATCCAACAACACAGGCAGGAAATGAAACCAAGCAACACTGAGTAAAAAGAGAAGGCAGCCGGAGACAAGCAACAGCAACAAACACGTTCAAGCGCCATTAGGCCCAGAGACCCGAAACACCCAACAATGAATCCAGCAAACGTCGCAAGGAAGCCGAAGAAGGGGGAAACATCAACAACGAACGAGGAGAAGGGGAAATCAAATCAAGGTCTAGAGGCGTTGCCATCATCACCGCTAACCCAGGAGGAGCAACCACGCCACCGCGCTGCCGTGAAACCGCCAATCCGACTCCCAAAAATAGCAAGCCCTGTAGAGCAAAACTCTGCCGCCACCGCCCACAAAATCACCACAACAACCCGCCAAACTTGCACAAAGAAAGAAAAAGAACTGGGGGGAGTGGAGGCTAAAAGTGGGTTATGTTTTTTTAGAGAGAGAGAGAAAAGAGGGAAGCGCTGAGTTAGCCTCAAGAATTGATGGCAAGGGAATTGAACAATGGCAAGTAGTATTTTTTTCATGGAGGTAACAATTGCAGTGGAATGTAAAAAAAATTAAGATGGAATTTTTTTTTTTTTTTGAACTACAGAAAAGGTGGGAGGGGATAACCAGTGTAGCAATTCCACTTGGGTGTGACCATAGGGGATCCTAACCCTCTGTAGAATGTCCCGTTCGAGTCATAACTACTGTCTAGAAGGACAAATCGTCACCACAACACCTAGGTATTAGATGGATAAAGGGCCCTGCACACTAGTCCTGCAGATGACGGGACTCTAACCTTGTGGGATCGTGTACGAAAGGGAGGAGCACTTAAACACACTCATCCTTGCCATCTAGGCTACCACCTTCGGTGGTTATGAATATGGAACTTGAAAAGGTTTCCCTTTACCTTGTTTCATAAAAACACATGGTACATGTATGAACAACAAATCAAACAAGAACTCGGAAGGAGGCAATATTTGTCCTCGGGAAAAATCTTTACTGTGATTATTTCCTTACAAGAAATAGTGCCAAAAAGAATAAATTACAACATCGTTTCGCTCTCTGGTGCTCCAAAATCTATTTATGTACACCAACAAGTACACAATCAGAATTTTCAAGTTGTCTGTTTCTCTCTATCTGTATTCTTCTCTCGGAATTAGTTGATGCAAAATCATAAGCTGCCCAGTATGCCTGCATACCCTTCTCACCAGTAATCTCCACAAGAACAAACTCCATCCTTGAAATGATGAAATCGGTTTGCATCCCTAACGACTATCTCCCTCCCAACCAGCTTCGATATCACCTTTGTTGCTGAATGACAATTCACACAGGCCCTGAGATTTTTCGTTATCCTAACTGTAGTCCCAGGAGGGGTACTGATTAGGCCATACGCAATTGCTAACCTTTCACTATGATTACAAAGACTCTCCTCCTTGTCTTCATTATTCAAGTCATGCAACACAGATTCCGTATCTGGTACAAATCCAGCTTCCTTTATCCTCCTCTCTAACGTCTCAAGCTCCTCATTGATCTCCTTTGCTCTTGGATGTGACTTGTCCCCCGTACGGAAGGCTTGAAGCTTTCCATTAATCTCAACTGTACTATAACCCGTATCCTTACTCAGTCCTCTCTCCCTCATCAAAACCCTCACCTTTGCAACACCATTCCACATACGGACTGAAGCATAGAGATTTGAAAGCTGCACGTAATGTCCAGTGTTTGAAGGGTCTAACGAAAAAAGCCGTTCAGCTGCATACTCCCCTAAAATCACATAGCGATAGATTTTACACGCGCTCAAAAGGGCTCCCCATATGGTGACACCTGGTTCGATTGGCATTTTCATGATAAAATCATAAGCCTTGTCCAAGTAGCCTGCACGGCCAAGCAGATCAACCACACAAGCATAATGCTGGTGCCGTGGTTCAATTCTGTACTCTTTCATTTTGTGGAAGAACTCCCATCCTTCTTGTACAAGACCTGAATGGTTACATGCAGTTAGAAGCCCAATGAAGGTGACATCATTGGGATGGACTTGAGCTTGGTTCATTGTGTGGAAAAGATCAATAGCTTCTTTGCCACGGCCATGCAATCCGTATCCTACAATCATAGCACTCCAAACAACCACATCTTTATCCCTAGTTTGGTTGAATACTTTTCGAGCCAACTCGACACTTCCACATTTTGCATACATGTCGATAAGAGCCGTGCTGACAAAAACGTCGTCTCTATATGAGGTATTGTTGACATAATTATCCATCCACCGTGCTTGTTCAAGCGACCCCACTTGTGCACAAGCTAAGATGGAAGAAATGACTGTTATCGAATTCGGTCTAATGTTTTTAGACATCATCTCCCGAAAAAGCTGTACAGCTTCTTCAGCGCAACCGTTCTTCGCATACCCAGAAATCATGGCATTCCACAGAATCACATTAGGTAACTCCATTTGATCGAACAATGACTTTGCAACCGTTACCTGCCCACATTTTGCATACATGGCCGTAAGTCCAATGCGCAAGTCCGGTTCAAATTCAAGACCCATTTTAATAACACAACCATGAACGGATTTCCCTTGTTCCACGTCCTCTACATCGGTGTAAGCCCTTAGGACGCTCACAAGAGCAATCCAGTCCGGTTTCACATCCAATTTCCGCATTTCAGAAAAGATTGTCAACGCTTCTACAGGATGCCCATTCTGAGCATATCCAGAAACGATTGATGTCCAAGTAACTATAGTCTTATCACCTAAACCATCAAAAACTACTCTTGCTCGCTCAATTTGACCACACTTGGCATACAAATCCACAAGCCCATTTTGCATAAACCCGTCGGTTTCAAACCCGTATCTGAGTATCTGCCCATGTACCACCCGACCCACTTCGATTGCCGTAAGCCCACTACAAGCTTTAAGCACATGAGGGAGAGTGAAGCAATCTGGTCTCACCCCGCAAACCTGCATTCTCCAATACATCTCAATAGCTTCACTAAACAAGTTGTGCCTAGAGCAAACCCGAATGATCGCGTTCCACAGATGCACATATGGGTAAGGAAAATCGTCGAACATCTGACGTGCACGACAAATCTCCCCAAGATCACCACTAACGTTGATGAATTTTGTCATTATAAAGCCGTTATCTTGTAATCCGGAGACAAATAGCTGAGCATGAATTTGATTTAACTGTCTGTTGGTGGTTAAATTAGATAACAGAGATGTATAGAATGACTCGGGATCGAAGCTGTCAAGAGGCAGGGGTGAAGAAGAGAGGTGTTGGGTAAATGAGATTGGTGTCAGTGTGTTTGTGAGCAAGCGTTGGATTCTTGAAGGGATGGCAATAGTTTTGGGAAGAGAGAGAGCAGCAGCCATGAATAACTCATGTCACACTATTTGTTTGAAAGAAAAAAAGAGTGCGAGCATTGTACAAAGCCCAGCAGTATTTTCGTTTTCCTTCATCTCCATTTCAATTTTTGGAGTACTAATTTTTTTGGTCAAGGCCTTAAGGGTGTGTATTATACGATAATAAGTGTAAAAAATGAAACTCGAAATTATGTAACTTTGTTGGTTAGATAATACAAAAAATTGATACATATGACATTCTAAGGGTTTTTTATAGTGTTGGTTAAAAAAGAGTTCAACTTTTGGACGACGGAGAAGCATGTCGACAGCAAAATTCTTCACATCTCCTACGTCTTTGCTCTCTTTTATTTATCTCTTCCACGAGAAAAACTTGTATGCGGATAGGGTACCGCCACATGGTATCCTTTGCCGTATCCAAGCAGTCCAAACATGTTTTGAATGACCCATATTTGTTGGGGTAAATTTCTCTCCAAAATTTACAAAAATATCACCCCTAAATCTAGGCCATTCAAAGCATATTTGGACGGCTCGGATGTAGCGATGGATACCATGTGGCGGAACCCGTTCAGCAAGCAAGTTTTTCTCCTTTTAGCAAGGTATCTTGCTGCATCTGACAGCCTTGCCAAACGGCATCGTTTTGTGCAACCCACTTTTGGGGTCCCACACAAATTATTTAGACCGTTGAATAATTTTAAAATAATTATTCGACTGATGTCATAAAAAATCATCTCAATCGAAAGTAATCAACTAATCTAACCTTTACCCTTGGGCTCTGTTTGATAGATCCCTACTGAGTAAATATGTATAAATAATCTCTTTTCTTGCAAAATTTCTGTATGTTGGGGTAGCTCTCTCATTTCTAAACGATACATGTGTTTGCATCATGAATTAGAGAATTTCAACAACAAACGGAGCGATTATGAAGACAACTTAAGGCCATCATAGACAAACTAAATATTATAAATCTAGATGCTGATTCAAATCTTGTCCTGTAGATTTTCTTTCCTTCAACAATTCTATGAACCCAACACAGCCTTCACAAATCCAGATTTCAACACAGCCTTTGGCCAAAAACCAAGACTCCATAAAAGAAAAATATAGCGAGTACAAAAGGGTCCATCAGAGTCTACATTCTTGGGTTTGGATGATGATAGGCTGTGCCAACGGGATACGATAGATAAGAAAGGAATGGTTCAGAACAAGAAAATAAATCAGCTTCGTTCAGATGTTCCGATCACCATATAAACAAAATGCTCCAGGGAATATAAATATTGCATCTAACTCCATCTTACTCTATAATTAGCAGTCCTGAAACTCAAGTTAACTAGCATATTTAGAGTTCCAAAAGCAAGTACTATTCCGAAGAGAGAATTTTCCATCCCCGATGGTTACAATCCTCCACAAGCAAAGGCCAATTTAACCCATCAACACTATCGCTCCAGTAAGCAACATAGCTCATTCAGTGGCCTTGCCTTTGCGCCTGCTGCTATTGCCAGTTTCCACAAGGTAGCAAACCATGGAATCAACATCGTCACCAAATATGCTGTAAGCTTCAATCACTTGCAGATAGCTGAACCCCATTGACAACACCATTTGCATGCTGCTGCTGAGAACATTTTCTGGTAGAGCACCCCCCTTGGTATCACTTCCAGAAGGTCCTGTTCAAAGATTTCAAAACTTTTTGTCAATATTTGGCGAATTTCAGAATGGCCCGCTACAACTGCGGTGCTTGTGATAGTTTCTAAAAAACAAATTTTAGATTCTTAACCTCACAAGCAGTGGTAACTGGTAATATGTTTGTTACAAGTTCAACTCCAATCTTTTGGGCAAAAAACTGCTTAAGAAACTGCTCAAAAGTTGATTCTGCGTAATATCAATTATTTATGCTTTTGAATTCTGAATTTAAGAATCAAATTTAACAAAACTAAAAGCTTTCATGAACACTTATGTGACCAAACTTAAGTCCCAGATTGGACACCATATTCAAAATGGGACCAAGGTACCATCTGCTTCGGACTCGGTTGTTAAGAAACCATAGGCATGAAAGTGAAAAAGGTCAGACCTCATGTCCCATTCTATCCAAAAAGCGGATCATGTGCGGATGGTAACAAGAAATATGCAGTTGCACGGGACTATAGAACACTGAACTCCAAAAAAGCTATAAACTTAGGCCCAGTTTGTTTCACTTAATAATACCACACAGTGCACACCCCATGGTATTGTTTATACGTGGAATAACCTAACCAAGGGTTGTGAATCCTAGCCACCAGAGTTCCAACCAAACGTGGAATATATGCTCTCTTTGGATTTTTAGTCTAATTTGGTGCTAAATCCGTTAAAACAAATGGGCCCCTAATAATAGAATCAAACAGCAGAATTTGCACCATTCCGCTTATGACAAGATTTTAAGCAATCCATTTCAATAAGCAAGAACTGAAATCCATCTAATATGTCTGATTATGAAATTATGGCTCCAGCAGAGGGAACTCACTAGCCCCAGATGATGAAGGTTCAGCACCAGAAGTAGAGGATTCTTGCCAACCAGGTTGCTGCTTGAACTTGTCATCAGCAAGATATTCAGCGCGAGAAGCTTCCATAACCATACGTTCAATCTCCTTTTCCGTGAGCTCAAGATCCGAGAAAAATCGACCTTCGGCTAGGAGTGCCTGAAATTTGCAAGAAATAAAATCATATTAGTACTTCGTAAACTTATGAGTTCAGACAGCTTGCTAACATAGCCATCGAGTCATTTACATTATCAATCTGTTGGTCTTGTTGAGCTTTGATAGCAGCCTTGACTTGATCCGTATCAACATTTCTCTGTAGTAAAGAGCACAAAGATCAGTACATTAGTCCATCGTCTGTTATAGATGATGATGATAATGTTGCCAACAAGGAGAAACAATACCAGCACAAAGATCAGTGCTACGAACAACCATCAGGAACAGAGGATATGATAAAGTAGTTAAGAACTTAAACAGCATTTTGTAGATAAGAAGCATGGATACAGACACGGACATGACACAATATGGACAGGTCATTTCTTCAGAAGTTAGGACATGGATGTGTTGCCGACATGCCAAATAAATGTATATTTTTGCATTATGAAGGTATCTTATGAACTTATATGAAAGATGAAAACATCATTCCTATCAAGTAAAAATAAAAACAACAAAAAGTATTACAATTATGAAGATACAAAGCAACGGTTACTGTGTAGGTATTCATGAGCTAACCATTAACTGAAATTTTGAACTGTGGACCAAAGTATAAACATTACATTTTGACCTCCTAACATGTCCTCCACTTGTCCCAAGAGTGTCCCCTACTTGTTCTATATTGTCCACGACGTGTCCTAGTAAGAGAAATGTAATAAACAAACTAGACACATATTTAGGCGTGTTTGACAGGTGTCCAGAGACTGTCGTGTCTGTATACGCCACTTGTCGAACATGGATACGTGAAACCGGTAGATGTGACAATGCTTCTTAGTTTTGTAGTAATAGCCATTAGCCAATTATAAACCACCCTGCATGCTGAAAATTGTGGGGGCGGGCTGGTTGAAAGCAAGTTTGGTCAATGTCTACTTATATTACCAAGGCATCTGACAAGATCACTGAAATAACAATAAGCACCAAATAAATGAAAAAGAAAAAAAAGGAAAAAATGTGTACATATTTCTTTTCATGCTTTCCTGGCCACAGCTGAAACTTAGAAACATCCATTAATCAGAGGGTATTTCTAGTTATATTAATGACTGTTCGACCTCAGGTAAATACTATATAGTGTTCCATGTGAGCATTAAACTAAGAAGACCACTGGGCGAAGACAAAATAAATGCAGGATAGTATATGATTTCCTCTCTCCCCACATGTATTTCACATTTGTTACTAGTTCAGTTACTGTGGGATTAGCATTGCTCCATACAATAACACAGGACAAAAAGAGTAGCACCCACTCACCCCCCGCAGAGAGCTAAATCCAAGCCCAGCACCAATCGCCAATCGCCGTGGATCAACAAGTGAGTTGTAATGATTCCCGTGGTGATAACTTAGTCGTATGGGAGGAGTGTCAGTATCATAGCTCCCATGGAATATGTTGATGGGCTCTGCATTCATATAATCTGGAATAAGAGCAATTTCATGATGGACTAGCAGAAAATCTGTAAACAAAATGCCAGAACCGTGTTTAACCCAAAATAGAGTGGAACCTGTGCTGTAGGAATAAATATGGATAGGCCGATTATACATTTCAGCCAATGCTTGTATTTCCACATTGTTTCCATAAACCTGTCACCCATAAGAAAATGTATATTTCATTATTAGCATTGAAAAAAACAAGGAAACATGCTCAAACTAGGTTGAAAACTAATGACCAAACAACAAGGAAGAGACACAAATACATCTAGGCTAAACCTTATGAACCAAAACGATAGAAAAGAATTCGTACAACAGCTCCCTCTGTCCCATGTTGTTTCTCCATCGTCCCAATGGAGACGACCCAAAATGCATGCCCAATTGGAAAGTTGAAGCATAAAAGTATTTAGGTTTCGAAATCTACCGCTTCCAAATGATTATAAGCAATTTTAAAAGTGGGGGATACAGGGGTAATGTTGGACACCAGTAGACTTTACTTAGAATTACAGAATGTTAAATCCTTATTTCCTCAAAAAGTTGCTAACTCCCAAAAGGAATAAAAACATTGGGACGGAAGAATGTCTAGTGTTGCACCTAGTCCACTAGGAACCAGTGATGCTCAAACTTTACAGCCAACTTTATTTTTCCAGTGAACTTTGAGGTATGAAGTATCTTATGGGGGATGAGAAGAAGTGAAAGGAGACCAATTTTCAGAAAGAATGAAATGGCATTCGAACTTGAGGGTAATCATGTTGGTAGAACATGACAATGGTTACTTTGTCCTCACTCCTCACTGAGAAGGAAAGGGTTTTTCCAGTACCTTACTCTAGCGGCGAGTGTTGGAGACAGGTACCCCACAAAACTTCGAAAAATGTGCACAACATACCTAGGCCCTGAAGAGTCTTGGCAATTTCGCTGCAATATGAGATAAAGAGGGGTGTGGAAAGATGTGCATGGGGAGAGCTACGCACACAGGACAGCCAAGCGTTTTTCGTTTAGGGACTATGGAAGAGAGAGGAGGGGTGGGGAATTTTGGGTTTGAAGTACAGAGTAAGGGTTAGAGAGAATAGAGGTAATAGATTCCAATGGAGGAAGCTGGATTTTCTGTCAGCAGCTAAGTAACAGACAAACTGCAAAACTATGCAAAAAAGGGAGAAAAAATAAAGCCCCAAATACCCGACTCCGCGAGGGGTAGTTGATATTACATTCAAACACAGAGAAGAAACCCCAAATCACTTTTTAACCAAGAAATATTCATTCCGACTCCAAATCTGCAGTACCGCAATGGGCACTAAAAATACTACAGAAGCAAAGAAATATCTGAAAAGTTGCTCCATCTGATGTAGAAAAGGTAAGCCAAAATATCTATCGAAATAGACAACCCCCAAACAAGTAATTGGCTGGAATACAGGCAAAGAGAAGTCTCCTAGTCAACTTCAAAATAACACTTCATACTAGAATCAACAAAATGGCACAAGAGTACCAAAAACATTGTGAAGAATATAATTCCAGCAAACACTACTTTCTAAACATTTGTAACACAACACAAAAGAATCAAAATCAAGAATAAAACGTCAACAACCAAACAAGTAGCCACAAATGGTACATTGCTAAAAATCCTCTATATTTTAACTAATGCCTTGCAAACTAGACCCTTTTTTCCCCTTCTGTTTGTCTGTCTCTCTTGTCCTTCCTACATCAGTTAGTCCCATTGATCAGAACTGAAACAGTTTATCAAAGAAGTTATTCCACGAAAATAAAGCATAGAAAACAATAAGGCATACCTTTTTTACAAAGACAGAATAGATCACACAGCGAAAGCGGGAGAAAAATGTGAGAAGAGAACGAAGTGAAATTTGTAGTTGTACTTTTGAAGTGCTAGATACAACGAACAAACATCCAACATAAATATACCACGTACCTTATCTCTCCTCTTCCTCTTGCAATAAGACATGAAACCTTCCGTTATAAATTGAGAAAAGTGGTCTCGTTCCCGCTCCTGATTGGACAGAAACCACAAACATAAGCTTAGACAACATTACGAAACATGCATCATAAAAGCACGCGAGAAACATAGATGCACTCAACAGCAATGGATGACCCAGAACATAATGGAAAAATAACCATAAAATGCCTCAGGTTTTCTTCCAAAATGTACAAAACAGAGTAGCTGTGTAATGGATTGGGTGGAGTTAGCTTCCACCTGCATTAACATTTAAACATAGGTTTCCTCCAGAATCCTACCATTTGGAAATGCCTTTCCAATTTATTTGTGCTACCATGTACCAGTCACCTGTCGTTTCTCACACCAAATAAAATATCACCATCTCAGAGCCAACGCATGACCTGATGACCAGCTACAGTATACACATAAGCCAGGGTAATATCAGTCATAGGATCATAGGCTTGTACATAAGCCTCCGTCCCTATTCCATCCTCGGTCTCATGTGATTCATTATGTTCCCTTCTGATTACACAACTATTTTTCTGGAAGCTAATATGAGGAAGATTTTACTTATACAATTATACTGTTCAGCTTGACGCAGCAAAATATCCCCTTTCTTTCATTTTCTTTTCCTCTCTTTTGTACTCATTTCCGAAATAAATTTGGATCTAATCACTCAAACAAAATGAGAATGTATTGTGATTACAGGATCAATATTAGAAGATCAACCAAAGTGTAATCAACCAAAAATCCGACAAATGAACAAATTGCCTAAACATTAATCAGGCCAAATTTTCTTCTCCTTTTGCTCCCTTTCTAAGCCAAATTAAGATCTAGTACAGACTCCATACACCAGTCAATCAACCCAATGGTCAACCAAGTGATGCCATTGCCAGGTTGTGTTAATGCAAATCAGTGAGAAGTTGACTTGGCGATGAGACAGCCAGGGGCAGAGCCAGAATTGAAGTTCGGGGGTGGCAAAAATTGAATAGATCAACCCCTAGTAATACAACAACAACAATAATAGAGCCCATCTATTCCCCAATCATTGGGGGTATGGGTGGGGATGATTGAAGACAAACCTAACATTCGGCAATATACACAAAATGGCTACTCTCATAATACCACTGAAACAATGGCCCTCGTAAACCTCCAAGAAATGAGGAGCTAAAAGGATGTTTTGCTGCAAAACCATGCCCCCAAATCAAAGCCGAAAGGCATCAAGGAGAGCAGGCATAGAGACCCAAACCAATTTTTGTGCTCGTTACCATGCCTACTTCATTCATAGTCCATAGTATCTCATTAATGAGCACAAAATCCCTAGTAATAAAATTTTATATTTGACATTCAAAATAGGTCAAGTGTTCGACTGTTAATTAATATCTCCAAAATAATTCACAGGTTCTAAGTTTCTAACTTCAATCTTCCATCAACAAATAGCAAAAATAGTTCACCGATCTATCAAAATGAAACTCAGCATTCTTTCAACGCGATTTTTTTTTCTTGAATTTTGGGCCTATTGTGCCTCAGTGGTTTAAGACTTTAAGGTACAAAGAAGAAATAAGATAAGAGAGAAGAGAAAGAAGAAAGAGGGTAGATACAAGGAATCGATTTTTTTTCCCTTGAAAACCGGGGGCGGCCCTTCTTTTCCTCTGCTCCTAGAGACAACCCAATAAGAGTTAAGCCACTGTTTCAAACCCACTTCTAAGGTTCCGAAACCGACGTTGGCCAATAGTTATCACATTCAACCTCGCAGAATAAAGGATTGTTATGGTCGAATGGGATAGTTACAGCTCCAGAGTCCAGTCAGCAATTAGCCCCTCAAAAGACTGAATTTGATTCCTTATAACTCGTATTTTCATTTCCACTAGCAGAAAATGAGCAGTACATCTTTGAGAAACCTAACTTTGATCTACCAGATTCGACCCCAATAGCCGGGAGCTTGGGTTATACTGTATAATGTAATGTAACAATGACACTGTAAGACCTACTCCAGTGCTCTATACATCTCTCTTTTACGGATGGCTGGTAACTAGAATGCCTTTACTTATAAGCGTATCATTTGGCTAAACAGGCTTAGATACACTTTCACATAAAAGATTACAGGACATCAACTCATGCACATAGACAAAAGATTACAGAGGGACTCTCAGAAAATGTACATTCACAGAAGTATAGTTATACCATATAATCAATGCACATTTGTCTGACCAAATCATAGCCTTCAGAGTCTCCATATACTTGATCTGCAACAGCACGAAAGAGGCAGTTCCCATCTTCCATCATTCGTTTCACTTCCAATCCTTTTGCCCGTCTGATGTCCATCTCAAACTGGCGTTCCCTCTCCTGAAACAGATGCAACATGTCAATTTGACAGTACCGCATTTTCTGAACATAGTGGAAATGATCTAGACAGAGGTGTCACCCTTCAGATATGTTTAAGCAGCAAAGTCTGGGACTTACGTAGTGGTTAACAGAAAATTCATAAAAATTAGAGAATGATCCAAATATAACTTACAGCATCATCATAGCAGGGCCCAAAGCAAGGATTCTGTTCATCAGCACTATTATACCCTTCAGTATCGCAATGAGACCTCGGCGAAGAAGGTCTTGACCCGGTTGGTGAAGTTCTAGTTGAAACAATAGGCCACGCACTTGCTCTTCTAGATGATCCAATCCGTGGAGAATTCGAACTACCAGACACAAATCTCCTAGAGCTTGAGTTTCCTAAAGAAGGCTTTGGGGGAGGGACAGGAGGTGGCGGTGGACACGAGCTCACCCTCTGAAAAGAAACACCACTGGATCCCTCAGTTTCATTTCCCATAATTCGTAACTCACCTAATCCTATCGTCAAATCAGTGTCCTCGTTCCTAACTCTCTCACTATCATCAATTTCATCATTATCCTCGTTACCATCATGGGAGCTTTCTTGCGAAAGATCATCACTTTTAGCTACCTTAATATCACCACTACCAAAATACTCTACAAAATCATCCACAACCACCTGTTCCTGCAATTCCTCTACGATTTCTTCGTCTTTCCCAGCTGCAGCAACCTGATGAACGTTAACCTGAGGCTGAGCTGGAGCTGAAGTAGAAGAACTGGGTCCCGCTGCCGGTGGCCTGTTATTAGAGTTCGACGACGATGAGCCACCAGCTGAACCTCGCTGAACCAAAATCCGGGTCATCTTCTTCTCTTTGAGATTTCAAACACTGATTTAAACCCGTCTTTATTTTCCCTAACAAACCAAAATTAAAGGTATAAAACCCTAAGTTTCAATTTATCTCGTGTCCTGGCCTTGGGCAAGGTAACACCAATCCCTCCGCTGAACAATGATTTGCTCCACCTCAGTTCGCCGTGAATCGATCTCTGCATTCCCCTAACAATTCTCATGAAACCTTGAAAGCTCAAAACTTCAAAAAAGAAAACCCTCTAAAGTTGTCGAATTTTACCCTAATTCCAGGCCTCGAGAAATTATCCTCTCCACAAGCCCCAACTGCAATCAAAGATCCACAAAACCCGTTCGAAATCAACTCACTAATAAGAAATCAGCAACGAAAAAATCCTAATTCAACTTGAAAAAAAAAGAAGCATCAAATCAGTCCCCGACTGATTAAAAAAAAAAAAAACAGTCCCCAATTTAACAGGAAGTCAATGCTTACCTGAACGAAGTAGAGCTCGTATCCGAAGTCTATAATTGATTCAGAGAGAGAGAGAGAGAGAGAGAGAGAGAGAGAAGAAAGCAGGATGCATTGCCTAGGGTTTTTCTGAATGCGAAACAAGGGATAACTTAACGACGAAGGAGATAGTGGGGGAGAGAGAGAGAGAGTCCAGAGAGAGAGAGAGTGTGTGTGTGTGTCCGATAGAGAGAGGGAAATGCGAAATAATGGGAGGCTGGGTTTTTACTGGCGACGCCTATTTGCCGATTGAAAGACACGTGTCGGGCTCTGGAGACGATTGTGCCGTCGCACGTGCCAAGAAATAACTGTTGTTTTTTATGGAAAAAATTCTAAAATGAGTCGTCTGTCGTTAAGATTAATAGTGTACTGAAAAGTGTAAAAAATGTATAGAAAAATGGGAAAAAAAAAAGGGCTGCTGTTAAAGTTTAAAGGTTTAAAAAGTGTTTTAAAACGTGTGAAAACTGTATAGAAAAATGAATAAATTACACTGGAGTGTGTGTAGTACTATATAAAGTAGGGCTGCCAAAAAAATTTGGTGAACTGGAAGATCGGTTCGAACTGAATCGACCTGTACGTTTTAGATTGGAATCATGGATAAATGGTCTAGACATGGATTCAAAAATTAAAAAATCGTGACTCATAGTCAGGACATGAATTTTCATTTTCCGAAAGAGACCATTAGATATTTATTACTTATAAACAGTATATATATATGTGGAAGATGTTCTATTAAGGACTCTCTCAAAGATCTCCTCGGTGAGGACCACCGTTTTTTTAATTTTTCGGACCAAATTTCGACGATCCGAACACTCAATGTGTTTAAAACATGTTTTCCATGGCTAACGCGAAGAATCACAAAAAAAAAAACCCGAAAGGGCTTCATCCGAGTAGTTTTTCATAATAACCGTACATATATACTTTATCGAAAAAAGCTCGAATGAAACCCTTCCGGGTTTTTTTTTTTTGGACGAATCCTCCCGGTGACCGTTAAAAACATGTTTTAAATACATTGAGTGGTTCGGATCGTCGAGATTCGACCCCGATCCATGAGGTCTGCAAATTGAGAGTTTGAGGGAGTCCTTAGTAGAACGAGACTGATGTGTATATATATATATATATATATACACACACACACATATAAATAACTTTACCACTATTAGAATTTTTTTTTTTTTGGGCAATTTTAGTATTTTACCTTAATGTGATATAGTGTATACTAATATGTAAAACCTATTACTATTATAGATGTTTGATGTAATTCTTTATGTAATGGATTGGAACCTTAAAATTTGCTTACTCGATTGAAAACGGGTTCTTGCCTTACTAGTCGCTAGTTTTTGATTCTTTTTTTCTTTTTTACATTTGAAAGTAGAAACTGTGATTCTTGTTTTTCTGTTTGCTGGATTGAAAACTAGCTTGGAACCTTGAACCCATTTCCTATACTTGAATGTAATGTTTAATCCAATCCTAAAGTATTGCATTAGGTCATTTACCCAAAAAAAGATATTGCCCTAGGTAATGCTTTATATTTCCGACTGATTCTTGTATTATTTCATGACTCACGGATTGAATTGAAACCGGACCGTAGGACTTCTTATATGAACACGGATTGAATTTTCTAAAACTTTGACTCCCAGGTTAGGATTGGATTGAAAGGAATCTCATTTAATCTAGACCGTCAGCAGCCCTGGTATAAAGTACGATTAAGTAGAAAAGGGCTAATTTTAAAAGTAGAAAAACGATAGTTAGGAAAAACAAAAAATCTTGTTAAACGAATTAAGAAAGAATCATCAAAACGTTATATCAATCACAGATTCACAATATAGAAAGAAGCTGCATCACTAAAAAATTCTCTCAACTGTGTCATCAAAATTTCGTTGCATTGCAAAAGCATTGAATAACGGAAACACAAAAGTTTAGAATTGGTTAAGCCAACAAAAGCAAGCATGAATCAAAAAATTACTGCTTGGTTCTATCCAAACGAGATCTATAATTTTGATTCACTTGTCATGTAATTCACATGTCACCTTCACCTTTTGAGAAATAGGCTCAATTCGATCCCATTTTGATAATCCGAATTGTTCATGCCTAAAAAAACCATGACGAATACTAAAAAAACCCTGACGAATAGAGGATACCTTCGAATAACTTCTTTCGGTCGCATTATCTCATAAAACAGCCTAAAGTTGCCATCGCAAACACAAATAAGCAACCAAGAACAGAATCAAGAAATTTGTCTATAAGATGAATTTTCATACAACAAAACATTAAAACTGTCATACAAAACCCACAATGCTTAATACACTGTTAAATACAAGCACAACTGCATATATTTTTTACAAGCCATAATTTTGCCGCTTAGATTTATTCTACGCACCTCAAAAACCCCAAGGGGAAAGAATGAATCACAATGCTTCACCTGTGTCTTAAATATTAGTTCTGTACTACTATGTAACACCAGATATCATTTTGGGGGACCTCATTCTTGTAATACTACATCTCTGAAAACAAGACATCAGCACAACAAACTCGAAACCAAAAAAGGCTGTCTATGGCCGCAATCTCCATCCTCGCTCTGCAAGTGCCTGACGTACCCGATTAGCTGCTTCAGCAGTGTCATTTAGGGGAGGGTAACTCCAACTTTCTGACATCTGAATATTTTACACACCAGAAATATTACTTATGGATGATGTGCAAAAAATCAATCTTCGAACTGAATCTGAAAACAATATTGCAATTGTCTGACAGAGTGGGGACCAGATTGAAGATTTGGGGAGGCCACACACGAATAGTTCCAAAGAAAAATTAATTGGTAGAACGAAGGATGGTGTGTGGACTGTGGATGGATAGAAAAGGTATGGATATAGGTAAAGGTTCAGGGTAAATTCAAACTCCAAAGAAGAATGGAACCTTTCATTCATATGCCAAGACATCAAGATACACAAGGCCAAACGAGAAAATAGGGAATTATTAAATATATGTGCTCTCAATAGAACTATTCTTAAGTTTCAGGGCTATGAAGGATTGGAATAAAGCCACCATGGTAAGGCATTTATAGGCTAATTTCCAATCAACCAGACAAACTTTGGGTAAAGTGGGTACATAGTTATGTGATTATCTGGACACATCTTGGATTATCATTATTAGAAAGATCTTAAAGTATGTGGTTCAGCCTTGGATGCATATAATTGGTGACGGTCTTTCTACTTTCCTTTGGCTTGATAATTGGCATTTGGGCACCGTTTGGAGTCTTTGTATAAGGAGTTAAGGAATAGCATTATATCTAATCTGGGTGAATCTTTGAAATTTAGAAAGCCAAGGCAGCTTCTGCATATTTATGCGAATGGGAATGTCATAGGGTTGTAACTAGAGAAAATTACTGCTAATATCCCATGGATTCCTTCCTAATGATGCTAATGCTATTGTCTGAGGTGGGCCTGATAAATTAGCTTGGAATGCACTTTGATGCTTCACCCCCATGTTCCATTGGCGTGAACTGTGAAGTTATTTGGCTTCCACATCTTGTCCAGTTGTCTCTATATAGGAATTTTTCCGATGCAATATCGAGAAGATTGTCTACAAGGGATAGACTGGCTAGTTAGGGGACTATTTCGACTAGCGATTGCATGACACCCTGCTTTGAGTGCCCCTAATCTGTTCAGGTGAGCTGCCGCTGTTTGAGAAAGAATGACCGTAGGCCTATTTGGCGCCTATCAGCTGAAATGGAGTCGATCAGAATGCATAGGAGTTTTTTTCCAGCATACTGTTTTCAAATTTTGCTTGGCTGCTGCACGGTACAACCTCTGGAGAGAAAGGAATCGGAGAATATTTCAGCGCAAGGGGATGGATTCTAGTCCATGGCTTACCAAGGTATAGGTAGATGTTAGGAGTGGCATGTGTCTTCTAATGTTTTTAGACCTGGATGAGCATGCTGTGTGCCCAGAGTAGTTCTCTTGTTTTCTAGTACGACTGTCTCTTGGATTCGGGGAGGGTGTTCCCCTGGATTTTGTCTCAGGGTTTGTACCTGTGTCCTAGGTTGGTTGTTTGGAATCTTTGGATGATACTAAACTAATCAACCAAAATAATAAAATATCTTTCTAAATTTCTTTTCCTCTGAAAATATTTGGACAAAAGATTGACCCGCGATTAACTTACATCCTCAAGACCAGTAAACGGCCGCACCAGACCTCGTTCCCTTAGAGATTTATGGAACTCCACAAACTTCCATGTACAACGCTCCATTCCAATAACATACACAGGCTTCCTGCAGGAACAAAATTAAATGAAATACAATAACTCAAGTTGGAAACATTGAAACCCCAAACATCAAAAGAACCTTAGAGGTAGTTCTACTCAAACCATACCCTGTGCCACAAGCTTCGCTCAACATACTGACTGAATCAGCAGTAACGACGAAAGCGTCAGCCCAAGCTAGATGGCCCATGTGCGGATTTGGTTCTGAAAATATGACCCAAAAAAACTCCACGAATCATTTTCTAGATTAAATTGTACATCACCCCTCGAACTGAATTGGAAAAAGAAAATACCTTCACCATCCCAAATGTAGATTTTAGGATGATTTCCAAATTCTTTCACTATGAGATTGGAAATCTGTCGACAAAGAGTTCAAGAATCACTAGTAAGAACACGGAACCAAGCAATTTATGCATTATTTTATTCTTGATTTGCAGCAGAACCAAGCTCCCAATGCAAATATATAAGGAAACTGTACAATGACATAATACCTTCTCAGGGGTTCTCCTCGAGAAAGATATTCTTACACTCCCGCAGCTCACTAGAACATTGTGCAGAGAGACTGTCAGCTGCTTTGCAAGGTCCACACCATATCTACAACGGCCTACAACAGAGTTTGGAAAAGATATTAGTATGCACCTCTATATATACTTAGATGCACAGTGCCAACAAAGAAAAATGAGAAATTTTTCATATTACGAATTCTCTGGGGAGAAACCTACTAATATCTGAACTAAGAGTATCTTCAATGGCCTAAACAAAATTAGATAACCAAAAGTTGCCACATCAGCTTTTGGTTATTCATTTAGAGGTTGCTAAAGTTGGCAATGTGAAGACTCACATTGGTGTTTTTTGTCCATAATAAAAAACAATAGTTTTCGAAACTGGCTTTTAAAATTTTTTTAAAAATTTTTCTAGAACAAAACAATTTTTGGAAAAACAATTTTTCCAAAAAAAAAAAAAAAAACAATTGTGTAAATACAGTTCTTTTTTTGTGTGTAAAATAGTTTTTGAGAAAACAATTTTACAAATAAAAAGTCTTTGAAAAAAACAGTTTTTTTGAAATTTTTTAAACAGCTTCTAAAAACACAGTTTTGAAAACAACACAGTTTTTTAATACAATCTTTTGGAAACATTGTTGAGAGAGAGAGAGAGAGAGAGAGAGAGAGAGAGAGAGAGAGAGAGAAGGCAATAGAGAAGGTTTTTGTGCAATGATGGGTGTACTTGATTGAGTAGATGGGGGGTCCACAAAATTTGATTATTGGTAAAAGTTGCTAGTTTGGGTGATCCAAGAGCCAAAATTTGGTTAGTTGCAAAGAGGTTGCTAAGTTTAGTTATTCCAATGCGTGCACTTTTTTTAACAGACGTTGCTAACCTTAGTAACATTTTAGTTTTGAGGATGCTCTAATATATAATTAAGCAAACAAGTTAAAAGAGCTTCTACTAACAAGTAATGATGATTCATTGATAATATCAGTCATGCATTGTTATCTCCTTTCTAATTGTAAGGAAAAACATATCAAAGGATTTTGATGACGTTAACTAAAATAGCCTTTTGTGACATGAACTAAAATAGTTCTTTTGGATTAAAGAAGTCAGGTAAGATACACATAGTAAAGCAAATTGTTCAGGGTAAAACAGATTCGTGCAGGCTTAAACAAAAGCATGTTCTAGACTCTCACAAACACAACATAATGAACTCTGGAAGATAAACAAGATATCTTGCACAAACATGCCCCAGAGATTCCCACTAATACTAACACTACCCTAGCAATCCAGCTCTGGACCAAGAATCATCAGTAGCAGATTTAGGAAGACCAATGTATCTGGGAAGGAAATTCTTCAAGTAAAGATTATCGAAAGAACTTGCACTTCAACAAGACAACCCATTCAAAATGTATACAAAACAAAAATGCAACACACAAGCACAAATAAATAGCTAAAAGCATATATAACAAAATAGTTACTTGTAGGGCCTCCAAGGTTAACCACGAGTAAAGGCTTTGGCAAAGGTGCAAACTCATCATGCCAGGCACTAGCTGCAGTCCGCAATGCACCAGAATCAACTTGATGTAGAGCTCCAGTAGTGAGAACCTGAGAATATGCAACACTAAGCAGCAGACAGACAAAAACTCACTCGAAGGAAAATATTTGAATACAGAAAGAACCAATATAGTGGGTGGTTAATGGGCAACAAATTTACCACATTACTATTAGGAGGTTCTCGTGGAGTGATCCACTTGCGGAGAAACCGAGGAACCTGCTCTTGTGCATGAGGAGTCAAAGGATAATAATCATGATGAGGAGTGATGACCATGTCAAACCTATTCAAATGGGTCCTCGGGTGCTGAATCTGAAACCAAAATAGAAGAGCAAAAGAAAGGGATTAAACTCAATGGTAATCCAGAAATGAAACTATGGCCCGCATCATATCAGGTGGCAAGGAAGAATATAAAGCTGAATGAAAAGGTTTAGCAAACCTGACAGAAAGAGACTAATTTTGATTTTACAGTCACCATTTAGGTCCCCTTTAAACCCCTAATGTGCACAATATGCAGTAACTTTCTTACTTCCAATGGTAAAGCTCAAAAAGTAAAAGTTAAACCCACAAATATAGTTGTAGAAAAAGACGGAGGCTCTAGCTCTAGTTCTGGCATGATGTACAGCAGCACAACCAAGTGGCAGAGGAAACCACATATACATGACAGGATCCCGTCCAACCTACATAGGTTGTATACCATTGACAATACAAAACGAAGTTTACATTTCGAAAAACTTGTACTATTAATCTCAGCCTGTCATCTGAAGACAATAGTTCTCTGTAGTTGCCAGTTTGCTATATCGAAACAAATTATAGAAAAGAAGAACAGTTCTCTATACAGGCGAGGCAACCAAAGAAAATAATCTTGTTTTAACTTTCAAGTATTCGTAAAAAGGCACCAGAATTGTTTGCCAATCGCACTAGATAAGGTACCACCAGAACACTGAGCCTAACAATAATAGAACAAACCTGAACAACGAAAACATTCTCCGATGCTAGTCTCTTAATGGCACTTGCAACTGATATGGTATCTCTACCAGAAGCCACCACCAGTAAAGGGCCATCCCTGAAAGACGAGACGTGATCATTTCTCAGAGTCAAACAAGTTTACAGCAGATGAAACATAGCACAATTAGCTATCCTGTTGTAATTGCATCTTAACTAGAAGATAGAAGTGTAGAGTTTCATTACCCAAAATGCAAATAACCAAAGCCTAGAGCCACTTCACTAGTAATTGGTTACTTGACATCAAGAAACTTCCTTTCAGTTTCTCCCTCACTTTGAACTCGCTATATTCTTACTCTCTCTAAACTCTTATCCAGTTCATCCAATATCCCAAAAGGAATTCTATGTTTAATTGCAAATTGGCTCTCACCAAAAAAGGTGATGACAACAAGAAACAAATTACTTGGCCGAACACATGCTGCATCTCTTCGCTTTGAAAAAGACCTAATCCAGTTTCCAGTTTAATACACATTGTTTTTCCATTTAAAAAGAAATTGAGTAAGTTCTAATGTTGGCCTCCTTCCTCACATGTGGACAGCCCCTAGTAACATAAATATAACAGCGGAACTCACTCGATCAGGAATCTTACAATATCAGAAGAGCATATCTGTCGTTCCCCTAGACATCAGACATAACTTAATCACTATCAGATTGGTTACTATGATCAAAAGCATCTTAAAAGATTATGACCGCATATGCTTATTCTCCTTTGCAAACTTCTTTCCGTGTATGAGTTTCGAGTTACAAACAAATCAGTGTGAAATATGACAGAATGGGTCTAGTATGGCAGGATACTGGGGGAAGAAAAGCTTACTTCTCAAAAGTCTCACGAGCCATGGTCACTATATTCTTCACATCAGCCTCTAAAACAGATGATAAGCCCACACTGCCACCGTTTTCTAAAGGCAAAGAGTGAAGTTTATTTCCTCTGCCTGCTAACAGAATTCTTGAGTAACCATATATCTGCCTGATGATATAATATAATTTTTTGTGGAGAGAAACTGGGAGCCAGTGAAGCCACTCATTAACTCCTCCTTTTGGCCTTGTAACCCGCTGCAAATGAACAAAATGATATGGGTATGGAAAAGCTTACTTGACTAAAGCAATGACAAGTATATAATAGTATCACAGGTATCAAAAGGAAGTTTTCATGTCTGGATATTTGTAACAACCCTTTGCTGCCTCCTCATCAAGCATGGTTCAAACCTCAACCTCCTAAACTTGACTATTTTACATCTGATATGATAAGAAAATCTGTATGATGCTTACTCAATAGTTCGTGCATTATTATTGCCTAATAGATAATGTTTAATATTATATGATATGACCCATATGATCAGGGTCAAATAACATGGACAACTCCTTCATTTTAACTTTCCCTGCTTAAGACCCTCATACAGTATCCAAGAGTTGTCAAAAACGCTGGCGGTCGGTGCGCCTTTTTCATTTCAACAATCAATACAACTATTTCTATACATGTATGTTACGTACTTAGATTAATTGGAATCCAGTAGGCACCAGGTTAACACAGGACCAGTGGCGGTGGAGGCTAGTCAACCCTAGTGTATACATGAAGAAGCAACCACTCTATAGGACATATAGGACACATGGCATCCACATTGGTGTTTCTCATATGCCAAGAGTAGTGGAACAAGTTGTTCATTGGCATGTCTCTATGCCCAGAGATTGTGCTTCATTGTTGAATGGAATCGCCGTTGCGCCAAGTCGTTGCAACGGTTACCCCAAACAGCTCAGATTGGTCAAGTCAGCTTTGATATGGCCGTATTAGGTAACAGAGTACTGTTAAAGGGTCTTCGCGCCTTGTGTATTGGTGTCTCTCTCAGATGTAGATCGAGGTAGATAAAGGCGGGGGAGCGCTCTTCAAGGGTAAAGGTTGCGCTACCTCAAACTAGCCGCTACCTCAAACCAGCCTTCAGTCCACATACCCTGTAAAGCTCCTAGTCATAGCTAATCCTATAGAAAATGTGGCCTCGAGGCTACCTCACTGGTACCAGGGTTATCTTCTATCTTCTGGTACCAAGGCGGCATACAACCGAGGAAGAAGAGAATCATGAAGGCGACTGGGGAAAATTTCAGTCATTCACAATTGTTGTTCAGGGGAAAAAGGGGAGAGAATTTTTGGAGGACTGTCTATATTACTGGAAACTACGCTGAAATGGATGGAATTGGAGTGATAGCCCAATGGCCAATGGTAGGCACCACATATTCCCATGCATTTGAATGGAGTTCTAACCTCACTAACAACTAACACTATTGACTTTCGCCAAGAAAACAGAAACGTTAGAAGCTATAGAGGAACATGAAAACATTTAACTACTCATCACGACGTCACCACAGTGGCAAAGCCAATAAATGACATCCTAGTAATGCAAGTAAACGCATAACCAAGGAAGGAAAGTCAACAATAAAATTAATGAAGTTACTATCTCATTATTCAAATCTTCAAGCCGGTGTTCTCGAGATCCCAATAGACTGAAAGTGCAAGCATAATCAATGTATTTGATCATCAACGAATGGTAGAAGAATATCCTATTTGTTCTGTTCCATGTTTCCAAGCTAACCAAGCTAAATTAACCAAATTTGGGATTCCAACGTCAGCAAGTGGCATCAGAGAATTCCCAAGTTGCCTTCGGAAGGATGAAAGAATCTGGGGAAATAATTCAATCTCTCACCATAAACACTAAGAGATATTGGGTAGTTACAAGGACCAAGTGACTAGCTGTTTTCCAAGTTGGCACAATTTAAACCTTCAAATTTCGACAAGCGCCTGCATTTATGCAACTTCAGTGTTCAAGTTGGAACCCAAGATTCAGTATTCAGAATCAACATATATCGTCCATTCTGTCAAACCTAAATAACCAACTTACTCAAACAGCATAAATACAAATCACTAAATTCTCAAATAACAACTCCCCCAAATTTCCTAATTCCATGTAGTAAGTAAAATAAAAAAAAAAGTATAACTCATTTATCAATAGAAAATTGTGGAAAAATTAAGGTTCTAAAACTCGCTAGGCGCTCCCAGGGCGGCCAGGCACATTCTCGCTTCCAGGGCTGAGAACTCGGCGCCTAGTCGGTCTAGTCGGCGAGGGGCCTTCTAGCGCCTAGGCAGTGAGTACTCGACCTTACAGACCTTCTTTTAAAACACTAGGAAAAAATAAGCAGAAACAGAACTCATGTGTAACATTTGCTCATCGGAAAGCCCTAGGGTGCGAACCAAAGACGGTGGCAACCACTCTGTGAGAACAAGTGGAGTCCACATTGATGTTTACTCATATGGCACGTGTAGGGGGACACGTTGTTGATGGACATGTCTCGAATACTCAAAGACTATGGTTCATAGTTCTACGGAGTTGTCGTAGCCAATGGTCACCACACATGCCTCAGATCAGGTCAGCTTTGATCTGACTGGGTTAGGCGTCAGAGCACCATTCTAGGGCCTTGGCGTCTCATGTCTTGGTGTCTGTCCGAGGTAAAACAAAGCGGCGGAACTCTCTTCGAGTGTAAAGTTTTCCCTATCTTAACAAGCCTCCAGTCCACACATCCTCCAAAGCACCCACGAAAGGTTCTTGGGCGCGGCTCATAGCCCGATCCTAGAGAAAATGTGCCCTCGATGCTACCAAACAGGAACAGAGGATTATCTTCTGTCTTGTGATACCAAGGTGCCGTACGGTCAAGGAAGCCCTTGGCATTGAGGCCCTGGCTGAAGAGAACAATCTTCGAGGAGATATGGGATAGGAGAAGAGAATCATGAAGGCAAAGGGAAACAATTCAGTCATTCGCAATTGTTAATTTGGGCAAAAATGAGGACAAATTTTAAGAGGACTGTATATAATGCTGGAATCTATGCTGAAATAGATACTTAAGAAGCTATAGAGGAACAGGAAAAATGCTGGCACAAATTGAACAACTGATCACCACAGTGGTAAGAGTTAAGAGAAATAAATGCCATCCTCGTAATAGCAAGTTAACCAATAACCAAGAAAGAAAAGTCAGCAATCAAATTAACTAAGTTACTCTCTTGAAGCTTCAAAAAACCGTCATTCTTGAGCTCCCAATAGACTGGAATAGCAAGCATAATCAATGTTCTTGACCCACCAACAGATGGCAGAAGAATATTCTATTTGATTACATGTTTCCATGCTAACCAATCCGGACTAACCAAATTTGGGATTAAACGTAAGCAAGCGGTGTCAGAGAAATCCAAGTTGTCTTCGGAAGAAGAAAGAATCTGGGGGAAATGGTTCAATTTCTCACTAGAATGCAATGTGAGATACCGCATAGGTACCGGAGCAAGTGACTACTTGTTGTCCAAGTTGGCGCAACATAAACCTTCCAGTTTCAAAAAACGGCTGGGTTTATCCAACTTCACAGTTTAAGTTGTTGCCTTTGAAAGGATCAAAGAATCTGGGGGAAATGATTCAATTTCTAACCAGAAATGCTAGGTGAGATAGCGGGTAGTTACCGAAGCAAGCGACCAGTTGTTTTCCAAGTTGGCGCAATGTACACCTTCCAATTTTGGCAAACGGCTGGGTTTAACCAACTTCACGATTTAAGTCGGTGCCTTTGAAAGGATGAAAGAATCTGGGGGAAGTGATTCTATTTCTCACCAGAAATGCCAAGTGAGATACCGGGTAGTTACTGGAGCAAGCAACGAGTTGTTTTCCAAGTTGGCACAATTTGAACCTTCAAATTTCGACAAACAGCTGGATTAATCCAACTCCACTATTTAAGTTGGAAACCTAAATTCAGAATCCAGATTAAACTTAAAACCTAAACTCCAGATTCAACATCTAGAGGTAACTCTATCACGTCCATTCTGCCAAACCTAAATAAATAACATGCCCATATACAAATTCCAAGGAGCAATGTTCAAACCAAACAGATATCAATGCAAACAAATTCTGAATACGAATTACAAAATTCTCAAACAAAAACTCCCCAAAGTTTTCTAATTCCCTGACGTACCGAGAAAATTCAAGCAAGTAAAATGAAATAAAAGAACAACTCATTTCTCAATAGACAATCATAAAAATATAAGCAGTTTGAAAAGGAACTGACGTATAACGTTTGCTTGTCGGCTAGTCCTAGGGCGCGAACGAGACCGATGCTCTGGTTCTCGGAAGCGGGGAAACCGTTTCCGATGACGACGGCGCGCCTGATGACGCCGTAAACGCCACCTTCGAAGATGTCAGGCACGCCCATGGTGCCGCTGGGCGGTTCAGGAAGCCTGATTGGCTTCATCTCAGGAATTACGGTGAGCAAAACCCTTGGAGAGGTTTCCAAATCGTCTTCGATTTTATTCCTATTTTTGTATGTAGATGTATAGGTGCTTGTATAGATATGGATGTGAAGAAGAAGACGAAGAAGAAGAGTGGAGCAGGGTGTGAGAGAGATGAATTGCTGTACAATTGAGAGGGGAAGAGAGAGAGAGAGAGAGAGAGAGAGAGAGAAGCGTTGCGACGTTGCGTTGGCAAGAAGGTATGTCTGGAACGAACTGAAGGTGGATGCACGATTTCGGAAGTTTTCGGCAGAGATTGGCACGCGGAGAGAATTTACTAGCTATGTGTTTTAGCTTCTCGTGCACCCAGACCTACACAATCCTCTTCTCCGACGCTTTTGGCAACATTGTTTAGAATTCCTTTTAGAACATCAAAAATGATTCTACAGAGGTTTTGATATGATTCGAAATGAATTTTATCCTGATTTCAATGGGTTCAATACTTCAATACAGTAATGTCTTGTGATTCTTCTTCTAGATAAATATATTCAGATATGATACCAACCATTATCTGATCAATGCGATTTTAGTGTGGTCGGTATTTTCAACTAGCTCTGAAACGAGAATGGTTTAAATCATCAAAGTAAGTTCAGAAAGAATCTATAGACTAACAAACTGGATCGAAATTGGACCGTTTTTCTTTCCCTCTGTCTCACAGAGATGGGTCCTAGGGATGGGCATGGAGGTGGATTGGGATCAAATAGTACTATCTTCGTCCCCGATCCCCAAACCCCTTTCCCGTCTCTGTTCCCGCCCCGATTCTCAACGAGACTTTGTTTTTATCCTCCATTCCCGCTCCAAAATGGGGAACAGGGATTGTAGAGACCTATGCCAAATTTTATTTATATTGTTTGAGAATTTTTTTTTGTGTGTACACGTGCTTTTATAAATGCATTTGATTGATCGGGCATGGATTTGTGTGCCATGAAATGGGGGTGAGAATTGTTGAAAACCTTTGGAGTGATTGTTTAATTAAATTTTGTAGTTGAAGGGTCTTAGTGTATTGAATTATAACACATTAGTAGATGGAAATATTACAAGGTACTTGGAGGGGGTTCTAGTGCAATTTTGCACTTAGATATTAGATTTCCCAGGGGAGAGATCAACGTGTCCTCTCTGTTATTTTTTTCCCCGCAGCTCCCTCCCTCCCTCTCCAACTCCAACTCCAACTCCAACTCCACAAACCCTCATGTTTCAAACCCAAAATTGAAGTCTAAGACGTGAGATTCAACCTAAGAGCCAGAAGGGAATATTGTTCTAATTGGCGAGATCTTTAAATCCATCCGAACAAAGTCCAATTTGGTCGACTTCGGGTTTCCATCATTTTGGGGGTTTTGCTCTTTGAGGTAGCATTTATGCTAAATGTTTACGTATGGAAGTGTATATGTGTTGATATACCTTATTTTGAGTTTTTGATAGAATAATCAAATTTATAAGCAAGCCCTAGACAGTGTGTTAAATATTTTTGCTATACATGTCTTTTGTTTGGGGATTTTCTTTACATGGTTCCGGAGCTCGTAATTTTCTGAAAATTTTATTGGCTGTGTTTGGTTAGATAGTTTAGTTTTGTTTTGATGATGTCATCAGGTGTAATGAGTGGAGAGAGATAGAGAGAGAAATGAGGGAAATGATGATGTCATCAAAACTAAAACTAAAACTAAAACTAAACTGGAAAACGAACAAGACCATTGAGAGTTCCTCTATATGTCCTGTTTGTTGGGTTAAAGTTTCAAATCTAGATTCCATGTGTAGAGCTCTATAGAAATTCTTGAAGTGGCTGCAGTCAAATTCAAAGTTGTGCAGGCAGCACCGATACATCTTGGAAAAACATTCTTTTCTTTAGCACGGTATCGAAATTGGGCACCATTTGATTTTTCTAAAACTAGACACGTATATCTTTATGTATATGTAAAGATTGTACCTTAATTTTGCCCTAATACAATAAGTTTTTAGGTTAAACTTGAGGCATGTGTGCAGTTTCTGAAATCCTTTGTTTAGGAAGATTATCTTTCTTTAAAGGGTGTACTAGTGGTAGGTACTATTATGCACACTATGTGTTTGATGAAATGCTAGTAATATAGATTAGTATTTTCCTAAACCTAGTGACTGTGTTTGGTTAGATAGTTTAGTTTAGTTTTGATGATGTCATCAGGTGTAATGAGTGGAGAGAGAGAGAGACAGAGAAATAAGGGAAATGATGATGTCATCAAAACTAAAACTAAAACTAAACTGGGAAACGAACAGGGCCAGTATAACTTTTTTGTGTGTTTAGTGAATTTGTGGGAAGTACACCTTGATGTATTAATTGGATACTTGTTATTTACTATGTCTGAGGAGACTACATTGAAGTTATTCTGTTGTGGTTAATTTAGATGATTTGGGCTTTAAGCCAAGTATTGAGATGAAAAGAAAATCATTTTTTTATTGTGGTTGGTTGATTTAGGCCATTGGATTAAGAATGGTGATAAGGTGTTGTGTTACTTATCGAGAGGCGATATATGTGTAATAAGATGATAAGTTTGAGTAATATTGTGAAACTAACAATGTGAGGTGTTGTTAGCCAATAGTCCTCCTAGTTGAGGTGAGGCCGATGTTAATGGGTATTCGGAAAGGATCGATGTATTGCTTGTGTTGACAATGTGCTTGTGACGTGATATTCTCTTTCTTCATTTATATATGTACAGTGATTGTGTGAGTTGGATGATATGGCAATGGGTGCTTGTGTTGAGAGGGTAGGTTGAGCAGATATCATTGAATTGGGAAGGGTCGAACCGGGTTACATGAGGTAATGAAAATTAAAAATTTAGTTTCCTAGGTCATAAATACTACCCAAGTAAATTAATGAATCAGTCGCGCGACTTTTGCTTGGTCGTTTAAGAACATTATCGTTGGGCACACTGAAGGAAAAGAAAGCAAGAAAAAAAAAAACTTTTATATAGTTTCAATAATACGAATGCAAAAGGAAGAAAGTATATAATTTTTCTTTATTTCGACCTTTATATATATTCATATCTATTCGTTTAGCATATTTCCTATCCGGGCTTAGGCTCATGTTGTTGTTGGTACCAACTTTTTAGGTTTTGAAGTAAATTCAAAGGCATGAGGATCCTTGGTTATGTCCTAGCTCTTCTTTGGAGAGATTCATTGCCTACTTGTATATATATTTTTAACTTGTGAGCCTACGAGGCCATAAACTTGTAAATTTTTTATTTTGGGAATGTATAAATCTAAATAGTGGTTCTTGGAACTTTTGTGCTCTAGTGGAGCATACTGATTGTACTTTATTACGGGCATTATTTTTGAAAAATGCAGCGTCTTATCGGCATGGCATAAGGATGGATATCTTGTTAACTATAGTGTGTTATCTATGAACAGGTTTAATTGTGACTTATAGTTGCTCATTTTTTGGGCATGTCTTGTCAAATTTTTTTTAAAGAAGATAGTAATTTCGCGCGTTTCTTTTTATGCCTAAATATCCGGGGTGTGACAGAGATCCCCGTGGAGATTCTGAGATCTAAACATATTTTTTTAAAAAAGATTGTTAGTATATATGACTTCAACAGTGTTGGCTGAACAAACAGAAGTACTAATACTACAAACACAACCACAAGAACATCATATAGCACAACCAAAAGCCACACTTGGTTTGGCCTTGAGTGCAGATTACACCTCTGCTTACAGAGCCCTCCACAATCCGGGAATCAGAAATGAATCAAATGATACTGAGATAATCCTAACACAATTACAGCGAGACCCCTAGACATTTGGAGAGAATTTAGTTAGACCCTAGAGTTTCATAAGTCATGAATAGAACCCTAAGTATCGGGGATGGGGTGGGGCGGGGATCGATCGGGAAACGGATTCAGCGCAGGGATATGCCTGCTCCCACCTCCTGCCCGATCCCTAAAAAATTTCAATTGGGTATGGGCACACTTTACGGGGGTGTTCCACTAACAAAAAACAGTTTTTTCTAAAACCAAGACAGATCATTTTCTTACAATACATCACATAAAAAATCGTGAAATGCCAGTTTATTCTAAAAACTGTCTTAGTGGAACACCTCCTAAGTCGGGTTGAATCTTACAACAGTAACTCGTATCTAGTGAGGGTTTTTTTTTTTTTTTTTTTAAAAAAAAAACTTTTTTAGGTTTTTTTTAATTGATGTATTGGGAGAGAATGACCTGTCTTGAAAAGCACAATAAACCAAAAAGTCAAAAAGTCCTTAGCAGAACGAGGCCATATGGCTTGTAACTTGTAGCAATAGCAATTGTAGCTGTAGAAGTTAGTTCAGCTCCATTCTTGTTTTTTGTTCGATTCCAATTTGAGTCAAACCAAAAAACAAGAATGGAACCGAACTAACTTCTATAGCTACATTTGCTATTGCTACAAGTTACATTGTAATTTTTTTTTAAAGAAATTTATATTGAAGTGTCATTTTTCTTTTATGTCCTTTACTCTGCTATTTTAGTTGTTTTTAGCTTGCCAGTTATTCAAGACTTTCTTATGTAAGAGAAATAGACTTTCAAACGCCTAAAAGAGTTTGGCTCTTGAGGTTTTTTTTTTTAACAGAACGTTTTTGAAAGTGTGGCTCTTGAGTTTGAAAGCGTGGCTTTTCAACTCCCAAATCTAAAAAATATGTTAACAACCCCAAGTCCCCAGATTAACAGCTCGGATGCTGCACTATAGAATCCCCGAATCTAACTACACCCAAGTTCTCCATTGACCATTTTTTCTACATTCTCCTAGTGACTCTTTCCAGCCAGTCGCATAGCAATGCATAAATCTCACACTCAGGTAGTTTGCAGATTGCCCCGTAGGTAATATAGACACAACGTAAATCATACTCTTTTTGTCTCATATTGTTTATTTAGCATGACAAGTTTAACTTATTAAGAGGAACGCAGTTAAAACACATTTTCCTAAAAAGCTTAATCAAATTTCCAGTATTAACCCTTACCCCATGCATTTAAAATTACTTCTGATCCATAATGAGGGTGAATACTGTGAATTTGTAACTATTTACCCACTTTTTATTTTTTTGAAAAGAACAAATATTTTGAGAAGGGGGTCACATTTGCCTTCTTCCTACCGTCTTATCTCCTTTTCTTTTGTGAATGTAAAGAAGAATTAATGTCGATCGTCTGTAGTCTTTAATTTTTGAATGTAAAGATTGCTTAAAGCTGACCGACCGGTAGGAGTAACTCGTTACTTTGCATGCATGCATGCATGTTGCTCCGTATTGAGAATATAAATAATAACGTTATTTCTCTTTCTAACAACCTAAGCTTTTAGATGAGTTGGTGATTAATAATAATACTCTGACCAATCTTGACGGAATAAGGAGGTTACACCCATTCTCTTTTACTCATCATTATCCAAAAGTCCACAACCTTGTGTTCCCCCATTGCATCTTTTTTCTCTTTTTTTGTCAAGGCAATCGAGTGGAATCCCTTGGACATCCAATCCTGCAGCAGCTAATTGCTCGGCTTAGTCCTGGGCTAATGTCATTTTTACAATTGATGAGGTCAAGGTTCAACTTTTTTAAACGTCAAAGAGTTACGATTTCTTTCTTTTTTACCATTGATGACGCGGTCAAAGTTCAATTTTTTTATATGTCAAAGAGTTACAACGACGAGACACTACATTTGATGGTGTAAAATTTGTAAAACAACGCATATTGTAAGAAAGAAATAACATGAGTCTGATAATCAATTTCTTCCACTGATCAAATTTGACCATTTGATTTCTTTACCGTATAGAGAGTGTACGAGAATAGCAACTAAGTAAAGTTAGTCCTAGTTCGAATGTACACTTGCATAATTGAACAATGGGAGTCAAAGTACTGTATGATCTCTCCTTATCACGAGAAGTTTTCAGTGCCGAGCGGGTAACATGGACAGTACCCGACACGCATCTCGACCGTCTAAAAATGTACTAGACGATCCTAATTTTAAATACTCGAGTTTATTTAAAATTCTGGAAGAGTTTATTTCTCTGGAAGCAGGGACGGAGCTCAATAGGGGGGCAGGGTGGCATGTGCCACCCCCGGGTCTCCCCCTCCCAAAAAACTACTTTTGTATTACGTGTTATTTTCTCCAAAAACGTATATATAATTTTTGGTATTAAACATGTCAATAAGTGATTAATCAATAAAACTGTGTAATTTTATGGTATTAAGTATGTGATAGATGATTAACACATGAAAATTTATACTTTTAGGGTATTATGAATATTAACATTAGAAAACTAGTACTTTTTATACTAATTACTCCCTCCATCCGTAAAGATAGTCCATCACTAAAAAAAAGATCAATTTTTGGATAAAAAATAAAGCACTTGTGTGTGTACTTTCTCATATTTCTTGAAAGCAAATTAAAGAACTGACTGAGATTTTCATCAAAAAATTCACGCCGTTTTATAATAAACTATCTTTGTGGAGCAAAGGAAGGGAGAACGTTGTCACAGAAACGTGCTCAGTTTTTCCTGGTTAGTTTCACATCACTTGACTTCGTAATTATAAGTCTTCCATTTTCAAGAGTTGCCCACATCGATCCTAATCAAATCCTGTTCCAACTTGTTAACCAGCCAAAGACAAAGTCTACCCATTTTGTACCCCCCATGCCTCAATAAATTACCCCTCATTCTCTACATCTAAAATTTTCTTTTAGAGTCATTTATGATAATTGGTTTATACAAATTTACCCATTTTTTTCCTCTGGTTTTTCAACGAGGACAAATATTTTGGGAAGTGGGCAACCTTTATCTCTTCTTCAAATCATCTTTTCTCCTTTTGTTTGTGAATATGAAGGGGAAAGTCAACCAATTGTGTTCTTTAATTCTTGAATGCGAAGGTTGCTTAAAGCTGGCTGACCGATAGACGAAGAAAATTGTTATCTTACACGCTTAGATTTGTGCTCTCGACAGCTGTTGACATGACCCCCCCCCCCCCCCCCCCCCCCCCCAATTCTCTTTCACCTTGTACATCATTATCCAAAATTCCACAACCATATTGACCCCTGATGCATTTGTTCCTCCTTTTTTAGAGTCCTTTTATCATTATCCAAAATTGAGTTTGCTAGATCCTTGGAAATGTATGCTAATATTAATATATAGAAAGTAAACAAGATAGAGGTGTTGTTCACTTATGAATATCCAAGCACGTTTGAGTTACGTTATTATCAAGCAACGGGCGATTTCGAATCTAATTTTGTATGGTATGTGTGGGGGTCCGGATAATCCAAGTGTGTTTAGTGTGCAAGTCTTGTTGCACTAGAGTTAAGGACAATCATCTTCGTCAATCGTCACGTCGAGAAGAACCATCAAAGAAAGACAAGCTCCACAAAAGACAATCATCTTCGTCAATCGTCACGTTGAGAAGAACCATCGAAGAAAGACAAGCTCCACAAAGGACAATCATTGGCGTCGATCGTCATCGTCGAGAAGAACCATCTGAGAAAGACAGGCTCCACAGTATGCTTTATTATCAAGTCTAGATATTAATATATTTTTTATATAGTGGTATAAAACAAAGGAAATTTTCCTATGCACAAAGAAAATTATATGCTAAGAAAGTGTGGACAAAAAATGCTCGAAAGAAGTAGAAAAAATAGTGCAGTGTATGCAAGGTCAACTCAAAGTCTTAGGGCAAATATTCAAATTAAGCTGATAAAAAGCCAACAAAAATTTGTAAAATTGGTAAACCATTACAAGTTTTTGTTTTATTAGTTAGAATTCATCTTACTTGGCAAAGTGATAACCCAAATATGTATAGTCTCATATTGTTCACTCAAAATATGTTCAAGGCTAACATGGTAATACAACATGCATGCCTATTTACTACGTTGCGGCATGTCAGCAATTGCACGCGATGGGTACCTATGGAGTCAGTTGACACAGTCAAATCATGCTTAATCCAAAATAGAATTTTGTATATGCCTCTATATGTTGTTGTTTCCTTAATCTCAATGAATTTGGACAAAAGAGTTTCCAACGAATGGAATTTATAAATGTATACAAGTGTGGCCTAAGCAAGAATGGGGGACACAAAGAACTCAAATTATTATCTGATCTACTCAACCTGAAAGAATTCATAACAGCTTTAAATTTAATTATTCGAAGTTTTTTGCACCTTCAATTGCCGTGTTATTTTTTTATCTCTTGGGTAAGTTCATATCCGCGGGCAACGCCGCCGCGGCCTCTCACTAGTCTTTACCGTAAAGAGAGTGTACGAGAATGGCAACTAAGTTTCCTAGTACTTCGAATGTACACTTGGCTAATTGTGTAATGGAAGTCAAAGTAGTGTATGATCTCTCCTTATCAAAAGAAATTTTTCAGTACCGAGTGAATATTATGTGGCGGTACCTGGCGCCTATCTCGGCCGTCAAAAATGTATTAGACGGTTGAAAGAGTTTCTTTAAAATCTAGATTGCGGAATGAACGACTGTAATGGGTGCTACGAGTTCACGTCAGACACCACGTGATACTCGCTCAATACTGAAAAAATTTCTCCCTAATCACAGAAACGTGCTCAGTTTTTCCCTGGTTAGTTCCACATCACTAGACTTCTTGTCCAAGTGCTCTCACTTGACTTCGTAATTATAAGTCTTCCATTTTCAGGAGTTGCCCACATCGATCCTAATCTAATCCTGTTTCAACTTGTTAACAAACCAAAAACAAAGTCTACGCATTTTGTATCCCCCATGCCTCAATAAATTACCCCTCATTCTCTACATTTAAATTGTACTTTTAGAGTCCTTTATGACAATTGGTTTGTACAAATTTACCCATTTTTCCCTTTCGTTTTTCAACGAGGACAAATTTTTTGGGGAGGGGGCAACCTTTGTCTTCTTTCTTATCATCTTTTCTCCTTTTGTTTGTGAATACAAAGGGGAAAGTCAATTAATCGTATCCTTTAATTCTTAAATGCGAAGGTCGCTTAAAGCCGACTGACCGATAGATGGAGAAAATTGTTATCTTACACGCTTAGATTTGTGTTCTCGACAGTTGTTGACATGATAAGGAGATTAAACCCCCCCCCCCCCCCCCCCCCCCCCCCCCACACACACACACACACACACACACCCACCCCCACCCACACAATCCTTTAATTCTTGAATGCGAAGGTTGCTTAAAGCACTGACCAAAGTCTCTTTCACCTTGTACAGCATTATTCAAAATTCCACAACCATGTTGACCTGCATTTGTTCCTCCTTTTTCCTTTTTTCTCTTTCCCCTACTCTGTATCAATAATGTCAATTTGACCAATCTTCACGATATATATATATAAAACTTCATTCTTCCTAACTTTTTGTTTAATGATTTTTTTTTGTAGGGTATTTTTTGCTTTTCGTAAATTTTTTGTTTAACATTTTGTCGTTTTTCATTGGGATTAATCATTCGTATCGTTGAGAGAAAACAAAAAAGTATAAAAATGTAGACCGAAATTGGAAAAAAGTTCGTATAAGACGACACTTTAGATAGAAAGACAGTTGGTTGGTATTTTTTCATCTTTAGTGAGCTTTTTTCTTTTTGGCTTTCGGTCTCACTCAATTTTTTACTTTTAGACACTTCTCGTCAAGATGGATGATTAATTAAAAAAATATAATGTGAATCTAACAAAAATTCAGAAAAGGCGAATAAACCATAAAAATAAAAAAATACTCCCTCCATCCTTGAATTAAGGCCTCCTACGCAAAGACGTACAATTTTCGAACAAAAAAGTAAAGTACTTCCTAATTTTTTCAATTTCTTCGCACCGAATTAGGGAAAATGGAGCCAAAGAGTGTACAAGAATGCCCGCTAAGTTATGCCTATGTTGACCAAAAAAAGAAAAAAGCCTAAATATTGATTATTGGCTTATCCTGCCAATAAATCAAATTAAATTTGCATGCTTTTTTTGACCATTTTGGTATTCCATATGCTCAAACTCCTTAGATTATTGAACTTCAATTAATAAGCAAAGATTAATTTTTCTACTAAAATAGGCCGTATTCCTTGTTCAATGTACACTATGGGAGTCAAATTAGTGTATAATGATCTTTCCTTGTATCAGAAGAGTGCTCTGTATTTTCCTAGTAGTTTTTCATCACTAGAATAATTATGTAAGTCCTCTCATTTGACTTCGTAATTATAAGTCTTCCAATGCCGATCAAAAAAAAAAATTATAAGTCTTCCAATTTCAGGGGTTGAGACTTGAACCACACATCCTCATGTAATACTATTAATTCCAACTTGTTGACAAATTAACCAAAATTATGTTGAGATTGTGAAGACTAGGATTTCGCCCACCTTCATCTGGATGGCGGTGAGACACTGAGACTCGCCCGGACGACAGTGAAGCTCGTCCAAACGTTCGGGACACGCTGTAAGTTTCATATGCCGAGCTCCTTTTTAGTTGGCAATTCTATAACAAAATACACATTTGCGTATATCCCTATTTGTGGAGTTGTAATTTTTATTTTCATTATTCATAGAGAGCCTGTTTAGGTATGTGGAAGGAACTCAATGTAAAATTGATTTGAATAGTCTATATTATGATGTAAGTCAAGGGTGTCAAGTTTTAAAGCCATATGTAAAGTGCTCAAGCAATACTCAAGGCAAACATCCAGCAAGTAATCTGTTAGCAAAGTGCTCGAGCAAACCTAAATATGCCCAAGCAAACGGGTCAATAGCTTATAAAAGCATTGGCTAGGGTTTTTAAAAGTGACGACTTTTAAGAGTTGACCATGTTGCTTAACAATCCATAAGTTGTACTCCAAGACACAAGGTAAGAATCACTTGAATAGCTTTTCTACAACCTATTGAGTTAACTTGTGGTGGATTTTTGAAAGAATCTCGGAAGGCTTGAGGATTCAAGGCATCGGCAATCAAACACTTGGCGTGGTGAACGAGAAGTCAGCAATCGGTCCTTTGGTCAATTGAGAGGAGTTTCAATTGTAAGTTAAGGTCGTTTGCAATCACACAATGTTACTTTTTAACGTTTGATTCCTTCCCGTGGTTTTTTACCTATTTTGGATTTTCTACGTATATCATTATGTTAAGTTTTGTTCTTCAATTCTTATTTATTTGCTTTAATTGATTGGGTAGCAAAATAGGAATTTTACACCCGAGCAACGCGTTTTCAAGTTTTGAAGGATTTTGTTTTGTTGGGCTTTGCTTGTAACTATATTAAAGTACAAGAGAGACTTCCTACATTGCAACCCTAATTCTCATGTTCTCGTAGCGAAACACCAAGCACTCCCGTGAAGTCCGACAAAGTGATTTATTTAAGTCGAAACTACGTATATCACTTGTCTTGCTTGTTGCTTCGATTGTTTATTGTTTTTTTTTTTTCCCTTGTGTGATTGATTTCTTGCCCTAACAATTTAAACATTATCTTGATATACAATCATGTTGGGCCTTGAGAGCCCAATGAATTTGGTTACACAATGCCACTCCTTGCAAACACTCTAAAAACAGACTTGTGGGTGCAATGTCGAATGTCGTAAAAGACTTAATTGAAACTCTTCCTCACACCAATTGGTTTTAGGAAAGATTGAGGAAAAGCGGTCCGACAAGTGGTGTCAGAGCCCAGAGGTCACAGGTTCAAGTCGCGGGAGCGTCATCATGAGGGAGAGATTTTTGGGCCCCGAAGTGCCCCCACGGATTTGGTTACACAATGTCACTCTCTACGACCGTTCTAAAAACAGACTTGCGAGCGCAATGTCAAATGCCATATAAAAGACTTAATTGAAATCCTTCCTAACACCAATTAGTTTTAGGAGAGAGGGTGAAAAAATGGTCCGACAAATCACTTTCGTGTTAATTACATCTGCTAAAATCTATAGAAACAAGATTCACTATTTTACTTTTTCAACAATTAGTATGATGAAAGTAAGAAAAGAAGGCGGCTATAACACAGCGCTACAACTTGAACTTATGTCATGACCAATAAAAGAGTGTCCCGTCTACTACGCCATCCGTTGGGCTGAGTTTACAATTAGGGCCAATTCAGTGGTTCCCACTCCCACAGAGGGTCTTGGCCATTGAGATTCCCCAAATTGGTCCCCCCTGAGTATGAACTTTCTGATGAGCTTGTTTTCTCCCCTGTTTCAGTGGCTTGCGACGGTGGCATAGCGTCGTGTCCATGGACTAGATGCTGGTTTTCAGGTATCCTCCTCGTCTCTGTCCCAAGTGGGCGTCGATCGAATGCTCGAAAGCTTCCTGCTATCACGTAAACTCGGCACAAGCTCAATTCATGCCTCAGCTGCAAGCAATATTCATTGAAATGTTCACTTATCAGAACTTCAAAAAAATAAAATAAAATAAAATTACAGTATCTTCTCATTCGAAAGATGTCTGACAATCTAAAATCGCTTCAAAATATGAGTTTCTCATCTGATAAAATCTGCTAAAATCTTCTTTGATTTTAATAAATGTTGATTTTAGCAGATTTTATAAAATGGGAGAACTGATTCAAATCAACTCACTTGAAGAGAACTGATTGATTGGCAAGCAGTGGCAGAGGCACATGGTGGGGCAGCACGGTAGCTATCAAGATGCCACCACCCCACCCCCATCCCACCACCAAATTTCTTTTAACATCAAGGCACCTACTGATATTGAGACAACTTTATAATTGCAGATAATATAAATATCTCATTTTAAAGAATGAACGGTTTATTTAAAAAATAACAATGATATCTAGACTAATCATTTTATAAGTTTAACAAAATTCAAATCATGCGGTAAAACCTAATGATATGGATATATGCTTAATCTTACTATTTACATTGTTACATACAACATACGAACAATACAAGTAGAATTCCATTAAGCGGCGCCACTCTTAAATCTAACTCTGCCACTGCTACCAAGTGCTATCGGCCATTTTAGGTCAATTTGAAATAGAGTCAATAGCATTGGTTTTGTGGTCCTTTTAATGCTATCACTTCTCTTCTCTCCCTTTCTTGTTCTACTTTTACAATCCAGACACAAAATCGAAAAGTCCAAAAATAATAAATACTCTGAATTTTTACTTGAATGAAATAGGAGTAAAGAGTACTTAATTTGAAATTATGAGCACGTGAGAGAACTAAAAGAGGTAAATACTCCCTCCGTCCAAAAATAGCAATTTCCTACGAACGTGTATTTTTTGATTAAAGAAAAGAAATTACTTTCGACATGATTTTTCGAGTTTCTCTGTATCAAATTAAAGATCATGGTCAGTTTTTTAATTTGGTGCGAAAAAATTCAAAAAATTATGAAGTGAATTAGCTGAAGCCATGGAAATGAAAAGGGGAGGGAGATTTCAGTAAAATCTATGCACCTTTGGGACAGAAAAGCCGAATGGAGCGGAAGTTTCTTGATCAATGGCTCTATACTCGTTCATCTTCCATTTGGTTTTTCTTCCTGTAGGAGCTTTCCCTTTGTAGAACACCATTGTCTTGTTCACTCCAATTACTCTGTTATCCGACGAATAAACGTAACTCGGAGATCCAGTGGCTTTCCAGAACCCAGAAGCCGTCATTCTGCTCGGCCTCCCTCCCCGGGCTTCCCTCTCCTGTCTCGGTACGAAGAAAAACCATTGCTCAATGTCTTCATGGCACAGCTCTCCCGATAGCTCTACAAAAGTAACCTTTATGTATTACTTTACGAAACACTAACCTATTTGATAAAATCTGCTAAAATCAACCGTTAGATTTTTAGCAGATGTCAAATGAGATATTTTAGCAATTGTCTTCTTCATTTGCTAAAATCAACAGTTGATTTTAGCAGATTTTATCAAATGGGAAACTCATATTTTTGATAAAAACAACTAATAAGCGCATGCAAAATTTTTTAATCCGCCAATCGGCTGAAACTGGTCTATAAGCTGGTTAAATGAAAATTGAAAAGGGTACGTAGAGGAGTACTGCATGAAGAATAAGAGGAAGGTGATAAAAAAGGGTGTACTAACTTGGAAGGTGCCATGGCTCGTGGTCGAAAACGTCGAGGACGGAGATGACACGGTTCAGGTGGTCATTTCTGTTCCCTTCAAGCTTGTTGCGGAGATAGAATGAAATCAGCTCTTCTTCAGTTGGGAAGAAGCGGTATCCCGGTGGCATTTCTTTCATTTCTTTCTCTTCTGCTCTTTTACCCTTTTGTTTTGTGTAATGCAGAAAGTAAAGCTTTCATCAGCCGTGCTTTATAGTGCCACTGAAATGTCTTTATCATTTGTCCGTGACTCCGTGTGCATGAGAGAGAGAGAGAGAGAGAGAGAGAGAGAGAGATTTTCCGAGTGAGAGGAGAAAAAGAGGGGGCAGTGCTTGGAAACTTCCCACGCGGTTGTGCCAAGAAAACAACATTCCGGAGACAAGGTCCTATCTTTTATCCAACACAAATAATTTTTTTTTTTTTGGGAACCAGTCAGCCTTCCTGTTTTTGGGTCACCTATGACGTCAATCCAGGCTTTTTTTCATTTTATTTTTTATTTTTATCAACCGTCAATTCATTTCATTCAAACATCTGAAGGCTAAGATTTCGTCACTAAATATATGAATGAATCAAGCTCAAACAAGTTGAGGGGCTCTTACGCGTATTGCAAAAGCATCAACATGAAGTGTCAGCATAGGGTCTCGTCCTAAATTAGTAGTAGAGGATCCCTAGAGAAATCCAACTCAAACCATAAGCAAAAACCACAGATGAAATCATGTAGAAAATCATCCCAAGGCTTTGCTATCCAAATACCATCTCCTGCCAGCCCAGGACGCGAAAGAAAGGTTAATGATAACCCTGGTGAAACTCTGCTGCAACAAGTATTGGACACCACTCCGAGGCAAACCCCCACTGTAAATCTGTTGGGATTATTAAAAAAATTGAAAGCAAGACACAATATATTCGAGGTTCAGCAACTGCCTACTAGGAATGGCAGCGGGGTGGGGCTTCATGGGTTTTGCCATTCCCCGACTCCGACCGGAAATTCTAGTCCCACCCCAAACCCCGATCGGTAACATATGGTTACCCAAAGGGCTTACGCACCCTGCTCCTATTTTTTTAACATATTAAGAAAATATGTTCTGGACTCCAAAATTAGAGAACAAAAATAAAAAAAAAGTTCACAAAAAAACTAGTATGACTTAACCAAAATCTATGATCTAAATAGAAAATAAAAAATAAATAATACATAATAAAGTATTTTAGTTGTAAAGGTAAAGATACAAAAATAAAATAAACAAAGGGGTAACTACCCAATTATATATCATTAACAAAATTGGTTGGTTTTTCAACAGTTTATATTTGCCCTTTATTTGTAAGTGCTTCATTGGTTATTTTTCAAAGACGTTAGAAGTGAAATATCCTTCTTTTTTTTTTCTTTTAAAACGTTACAACTGTATAACATGATTATCACCGAGAGAGAGAGAGAGAGAGAGTATTGACTGGACTCTGGAGTAGGTCCAAAAGGTGTAGACTAGTAATAGGGGAAAAAAAAAAAGTATCAGGAGCACTGCATACTCAAAATTTGTTACCCAGCAATTACCCGCCCACACGCTCCCACATTCGCAACCGTTCGTGAGTGACATATGGATGGACGGTTCGGCTGGGAATTGGTTAGTTTGGGCGGATCAGGTGATCCTTTGGGCACCCCTAAAGACAATTGTTATACAGAGATCAACTTTTCAAAAATAGGCCAAACATAGATGCACATAACGGGTGCATAACGCCTCTAAGTAGAGGACATAAACACAATTGTGTGGTTCTCCAATTTCGCAATTGAGTACATTTATGGCTCGTACATATTTCACATATGTATCAAATAAAGAAAGTATGCACAAATTATATTAATTGCGTTTACATGATATTTCAACGATTGACATCATGAATGGATTCTTCAAGATTAATATTCAATGATTGACATCATATTCATACTCAATGGATTCCTCGAGATTCATATTCATCTTGTTCGGCTCGTGAATTTTCTTAGTCGAAATTTGATAAAAATATATATCGATATATTTCATCGTATTCGGATAGTGAAGCTTCTTAGTTGCATCATGTCAAAAATTATATTGGCGGATGACATCAGTTTTGGAATATGACAATATTTTTCCCCGGAAGGAAAATTCCTATAATTGGTAACAATGTAATGAAGGAAAATGATAGACCCGCTGCAATTTAAAAAATTGAAAAAGAAACAAAAAAAAGATGCAAATTTCAATTTGTAAACGAGAGACTCAGAATATGTTTTATGGTCAAGGGAAGTCATGGAAGTCACCCATCGAATGATACAGCTACAAAAGCCGACACCCCCCCCCCCACCCCCACCCCCCCCCCCCCCCCCCCACACACACACACACACACACACACTTTTTTTCTTTTTTCTTTTTTCTTTTTCCGAATGAACCATAACACCAATGCATTCCGATCATATGACAATGAATTTTTTTTAATAACCAAGTGTCCGAGTCATCCACTAGCAAGGGGGCAACTTGGAGCCGGAGCGAATATTTTTTTATGAACTGACCTTAAAGAAGTTGATAGCACAAGTAATAAGTTTTGAACTTAAAATCGACCTTATGTCTCAGGTTTTGACCACTAATCCAATTTTGGGGCACTATAGTAGAGGGAGAAATATTCAGTGCTGCTGTTTACCTATTTAAAACAATTCTTATCGATAAGAACTTTTAGTAACAGATGGATGCTAGAAATGTAGTTTGTGAAAGTAGAGTTTGGTTACTTGCCGTATTTCAGGACTTCTCTGGAAGCAAACAAAGGAAATGAAGACTAACAAAGTAGAACTTTATTAAACTTCAAAGATGGTTACAAATCGATCAAACTCGAAGTTATAATCGATAAGTGAATTATGTTACTCCTACTCCTAGAAAATACTGTAAAGTACAAGAAAATAAAAAATGATAAAAAGAAAAGCCTTTGGGCGATTGATCGAGGCTTCAAATTGTTGTATATGACTTGTATTTATAGGCCTCTCTTCTTCCTTTGAATTTTGAATCTTCAAGTGGTTTCCCTCTTGATTTTGAATTAGGCAGTTATCTCCTTGAATCATAGAGCTGATTACTTAATCAAAACTTCTATTCAACTTGTAACTGCTCTTGTCTTGATCCAAACAAATAACTGGATTTATCTTAATCCAAATCTTTTTCACTTGTTGGCTGCCACATATTAACCTTATCAATAAGCCAAGGTTAGTTTTGAAACATATATCTCGGCGCCTTTAACAACTAGCTGCCACATGTTAGCCTTATCGTTAATTTATGACGTGAACAGCTCCCCGAACAGAGTTTATGATTCACTTCGATTCTCATAACCTCTCTCTCTTTCTTAAGGTACAGAGAGTTTTTCCACCATAACCTCTCTCTCTTTATTACTCCAAAAACCTCCCATAAATCAATCAATTGTGGTAAAGATTTTTACGGGCCACCACCCCGAGTAATTACCCACTCTAGTGGCCCCAAAGACCAGGCCATTGTGGAGGACATAAAAGTACAGGTCGATCTCTACTCCTTTTTAACACGGATAGGAAGCGGTTAACACACTGAAATTACAAGGGCAAAGACTCACAGCAAAGTCCGCGGGCATATGCCATGTACGAAGAAGACAAAAAGACCCCATAGAATCGGGGAATTAAAAATTGACGTACGACAGATCACCACAAAGATATCCGAAATACTAAAAGTCTTGGTCTTTGATGTTGGGACTTTGTGAGAGGTTACATCAACCCTCAACAATCAAGCCACTGAGTATCTTGTCATCTTTGCCTTTGGCTAACCCCAAGGGTAGATAAGTCGGTAAAGACCCCTTCTAACAAAGAAGAGGTAAAGACCCCTTCTAACAAAGAAGAGGTCTTGGGTTTAATTTTTCTTAATTTTTTGGCACCACCTATATAAAATCTCATGGTTCTCATGAGATATTGGTTTTGCCTGGTCTATATGTGTAGCGGGGTGTATATAGACCCTGGGATTAGTCGAGGTGCACGTAAACTGATCCGGACCGCCTAGTTATAAAAAAAATTGTTTGCCTTTGGCTCCGCCATCCAAGCTTTAATTGGTACTATTGCTTAACAAATACTCCTTCCGTCCCAATTTTATAGTCCCTTCTGGGAGTTCGTGCCACTTTTCGAAGTGTTATACTCCCTCCGTCCCATAAAGCTTAGTCCCTACGAAACTACGTGCAATTTTCAAACCAAAAAATAATGTATTTACCAAAATAATTTTTTAATTTTTTTTGCACCGTATAAAAGTTCTCGATGAGATCTATCAAACAAGATCCATATTGGCTAAAAAAATATTTTCGTAAGCACGTAATTTTTTAGCTTGAAAATTGCACGTAGTTTCGTAGAGACCAAACTTTATGGGACGGAGGGAGTATCTTGTAATCTACAATGTTTTAGGTGATTTTGAACACTTTGTTTATTAGATTAAATAAAGATCTATCAAACAAGATCCATATTGCATATAAAATGTATTACCGATTGAAAGATATAATCGTTTTTTTATTCGGTTAGGATAGAACGAGGGACTATAAAATTGGGACGGAGGGAGTATTTACGCCTTTACGGAGCTCCTTTGGCTAAAAAGTGAAGAAGTGGTTTTTTGGTTTTTTCATTTTGTCCTTATTCAATTTTTTTTTATTTGTTAGTTTTGAGTCAAGATTTTGTGGTTTCTAAATTTCTCTCAACGAGACAAATCTAACAAGTATAAAATTATGGTTAAAACTAATATTTTTAGAATAAAGCCGAAAATAAACCAGTTTATTGGTTTAATTTTGGCTTTATTAAAAAAAATAGTTTCGGCCATAATTTTATACTCTTTGGATTCGTCTCGTCGAGACGAATCCATAAATCTCGAAAACTTGATGCGAAACTAACAAATGCAAAAAAAAAAAAAGAATAAAGACGAAACGAAAAAACCAAAAAAACAGTTTTTTCTTTTTTGCCAAAGGAGTTCTGAATTCCAAAACAATGAAATTTTCAGAAAGTAAGTCTCCACCTTTTTCATACATTTTCAACCAAAGATTTTACAATCTTTTGGTAAGTTTCTCGCTTTTTCGTACAAGTTAAAGATTGGGCCGTGCTACTTAATTCACCACTTTAAAAAAAATTAAAAAAAAAAAACATATAGAAAGCTCGTCTAAAATGGCTTGAGACCACCGGAAGAAAAGGAGGAGAGAGCTGGCTAGCTCCACGCGTGGAGAGCACTCAGAGAAGGATGTAGTGCATTTTTAAGGTAAATTGTGAGTAGGGATCAGATGTCTTAGACCTTCATCCCATAAAATCAATTGGAATTTCTCATTTTAGCATTTTGATTTTATTGAAAATCTCATAAAATTAAGGTGTTAAAATAGGAAATTCCATACAATCAACCAGTCGAGATTTTCCATAAAATCTTATTGAAAAAAAGGCCTAAAACAATTGGCCCCTACTTTTTATTTCAAGGCACATATATATATTGGAGCAGATAAAAACCTCATTTGTGAATCGGACGATGATACGCGTACAGAAGCTGGGGACCCGAAATTGTACCGATCGCACACGGAGACCCACTTTTGGGTCCCACACGAGTGATCCGAACCGTAAAATTTGGTTGGAACGGTGGGACTTTGGTTGGAACACTTCCAACCGTCCGATTGAGCTGAAATTTTGTGGGGCCCCTCGGAAAAATGTTTTAAGAACAATGAACGGTTCGGATCACTCGTGTGGGACCCAAAAGTGGGTCCCCGTGTGCGATCGGTACAATTTCGGGTCCCTTTTTTCTGTACCCATATCTTTATCCTTTGTGAATCTTACTATATGGACCACATCTTTCTTGGCAAACAGAAAAGTACTGATGTTGTGCAAAATGGTAATTGAATTGAGCCTCAATTCAGGTTTTAAAGATTTTTTGTTTTTAAAAAAAACCCTCCAATCTTCCCTTTAATTGTGGCATATTCCACTAACTTTTTGAATTTTTTTTTTTGATGTATGTGAAGAAATTTCTCTTAAAAAAAAAAACAATAACCCACTCCGTGGAACGGGACCTCAGTGGCAAAAATGCCATCATATAGTGCGATAAAAGTAGTCATTGGAGACAAGTTCATTCTCCCAGTTTAGCAAACTAACCCAGTTATATAGGAGTATATTACAAATCCACCTTCTTAATCGTAGCAATACAAAATAGTGAGATACTAGAACTTCACCATAATCCAAACTAAAAACACCACATCACAGATGAAGACCTATTAATCTTCTCTCCCTACCATGCAAGCATATCGTAGTTTAAATTCATACAAGCAGTGATACATACACAGAAACCAATACAACGAGACATGCATCGAAAAAAAAAATTTAATATTTGGCTCATATTCGTTCTGGGCACGGCCCGTTACGAATTTGAATACGACCAAATATTAACTTTACTTTCCATGCACTTCTCTTTTGCATTTTTTCCCGTGTACCTCTTTTACAAACCTTACAACATTACTATATGTCTATATATATCTATATGCCAATTCAAGGAATCCCTATGATGGGGATGAAAGGCATGTAGTAGCTTGATGGAGCAAGTCCCCACTCCGGCGGCAACGGAAGGTCGATGGTCTTGGATGAACCGGTCCCTGCGCTTCGGGCCCTGCATTTGGCATCATCATCTCTAGCCAAAGGGCATGAGGAGTAGAACACCAGAGGGGTGGAGGTGGTGTAGGAATTGGATTCAGATGGGACCTTTGAAACTTTGGAAACCATGTTTTTTTGGAAGGCATAGATTTGGTCTGGACCACCTAGGATCTTGGTGAGGCAACTGGATGGAGGAGTTGGTGTTTGAGTAGTACTGTCTGAGGGAAGTTCAGTTTGGAATGTTCCATCTTGTTTTGTGGTTGCCACGGCCAGCTTCTTCACTTTACTGCATTTCACTAGAACCTTGATATCTGTAACAGGATATGGTGGATAAGATCATAGTGAGGAAATCAAATTCACCTTTTTTTTTTTTTTGCTCGGGAAAAATTTAGTTATAGTTAGTGAAGTTTGAACCCCAGTCATGGAAGCATATGGTGCCAGCTATAAAGCTACCCCTGCACTTGCGAAATCAAATTCAGTTACTAAGGGCTGGCTTGTCAAGTTGTTCATCTAGATTCTTAGGTACTTCCTTCTCTTGGTTTGAGGCCTCGTTTCGCTTAACTTAGTTGTGTGATTTTTGGGTTAATTATTGGGTACTCAAGGGTACTGGGTACTCCACGACAAATAAAATATCGGCACCACACTATGCGGCCCACCCCTTGTCTCCTAACCACCCCCGACAAGAGTAAATGATAAGTGTTTTCACCAGATGATTTGTCGCTACATAAATGGTCAAGATTATCACGTAGGCAAAGCCACGTGGTACTCCGGGACGTTGAATAATTACTCGACTTTTTGTACTTTTGGGATTGTCTTGATTTGAGTTTCTGTCATAATTTTGTACTTTTCCGATACTTCTCGACGAATCATAGACCCTTAAACGTTTTAAGCAAAACTAACAAATGCAAAAAAAATTTGAACAAAGACAAAAAAAAATATTTTAAAAAAGTGTGAAAAGTTAAGCGGAACAGGCCTGAAACACTTAAGTTTAGATAAATTTCAAGGGAGTGTGGGGAGAGCTGTTATTAATTTAACTCAAGACCAGGTGAAAACCTTTTAGAGCTAGGACAGAGCTCATGAATCCAGTTTGATTGAAGTCTTTTCTGGTCTAGGTCTGGTCTAGTTTAAACTTTTATGGGCCAGGGCTCATGAATCCAGTTTGATTGAAGTCTTGTCTGGTCTAGTTTTGACTTTTATGGGCTCAAGATGGCGAAAACTGTGACTGAATCTGTTTATTTTATTGGACTCGTGAAGTAGATCCTTCGAGTGAAAAACTACTGGCTCAAACAAATCTCAACGAACAGTCCGAACCCAGGACAAGTTTATTAAAAATCTGGACCACTGATTACTGAGATGGACGACTGTGATACCTGCTCAGCACTGAAAAATTTCTCGTGAATGAAAGTCTGAAACCGTCTATTATATAGGACTCGTGAAGTAGATCCTTCTAGTGAAAAACTACTAACTCAAACAAATCTCAATGAGCATACAGATTTGTGCCAGAAAAAATGAACAAACAATCTTGTGCATTCTTCTTATGCAGATCAATATTGCAAAGAACCAGATAAAATTTTGACCAAGGGAAAAATAAGTAAATATATGAACAAAAGAAAGGCATTTACCTGAAAGATCATCATGGCTGGTAATGCAGTCTAGGCACTGAACAGAGCCCTTCAAGACATGACTTGATGATGAGAGTTCAACACTAGCAAGAACCAATGCAAAGGACTAAAACTGCAGAGACTATCAGATGATGAAACCCCATGAAAGCAGTCCACAAGAATGACTGGCTATATTGTGAGAGATGATGCCATAGCAACTTATTTATATAGTGAATATTGTGAGATAAAAGGATGAGGATAGTAATTACTAATTAATAGCCTGAGTTTGGTAGTTGGTGTCAAAATAATTGAAGAAGAAATGCAGGCTTTCTGTCACACTTTTCAAATTTCATTGAAAGCGTTCATTTTGGCTATGGCACTGTCTCCTTGGACCTGTGTGTTCATAATCACGGTACAGTACTATTGGAGGTTGGACTATTAATTTTGTTACGTGGAGTTGTGGGTTTTATTGACTTTTGGGTTCAAAAGTTGTTGATTCCTTTCGACCGGAGGAATCAAAACAGTTGAAAAAATATAAGATTTGGAAAAAGTTCAAAAGGAACTAAAACTAAGCAAAAGAATTTAATTGAATTTTTTTTACTCATTTACGTGTTTAGCGAAATTTTCAATTTTTTAAAACTTTTTTTAGAGTTTAATTAGAAGACTTTCATTTGGTCTATCCATGATAATTTTAAGGGTTTTTCTTTTTCAAATTTTGGGTAATGATCCATTGTTTTATTTACTAAGCATACAGCCTAATGGACCGACTAATTTGGAAGATCATTCTCATTGTGACGTCATCTAGTGTCGACTAGCGATGATCCAATTAAAGTCAAAATAGAGCAATGCATGAACTAGCTCAACACAAATAACTAGTGGGAGTCGAACCCAAGACCGAAGGCTTCTTTAGACCTCTAGCTGCCTAGTGAGTAGTGACTATACCGTGCCATCCCCTGAAGTTTTTGGGTTTAACATGATCTGAGGCATCAGGATTAGTCTCTCTTATTGATCAACCTCTGCAACTGTCAGCACCTTGCATATTTCTTTACCAAAAAAAAAAAAAAAACTCCAGCTGATATTTGTGGACATTTAATTCAGCCTAGAATGGTGGTTGATGGATTCTTCTCGTCTTGTGAAATAACTCTTCAAAAGCTTTGACCATATTCCTATCTCTTTAGCCAAAAAAAAGAAGCTTTAACCATAAAATATCGGGTGTAATGTTCAAGCTGGTCTTCTGACACAGCTATGTCCAAAGAGTCGTTCGATTCGATGCATGTTTAAAGTTTTAAACACAATTATGGCCTTGTTCGTTTAGTAGTTTTAGTTTAGTTTAGTTTTGAAAAAAAGTGTAATGAGTAAAGAGAGATAAAGAGAGAAATGAATGTAATCAGGGGCGGAGCTAGGACTTTAGAGAAGGGGGCTCAAAATTTGAACTACGTGCGAGTTACTTTTTCGATTTGTCAGAAAGAAACAATTAGATAACAAGTTAATCAAAAAGTGAACATATATAAATAACTAAATGTAGCTTCGATTTACAATTGACCCCGACGATTTTTCATATTTTGGAAACGATGCATGATAGTCTCATTTGTAATGCTATCAAAAATATCTTTCTCAATGTAAACAATCAAACTATCATGCATCCATTGATCACACATTCGATTTCGAAGCCTACTCTTCACAATCTTCATAGCAGAAAATGCTCTCTCTACTGTGGCAGTGGCAACCGATAGAACAAGGGCCAAAGTAAGAAGTCCATAAACCAAGGAATATCCTACATGTCTTTGGGTCACAAATCTTCTTCGTAAGGTCACCGATTCCTTTCATGCCCACGAAAGGGAAGCCCTTGTCGTAAAAGAAACCGACAACAATCAATTGATGCCATCAAACGCACTCGATAATCCCTCTTGGCTTCATCAGATTGCTTGGAAAGAACAGTTTCTACATGTTGCTTTTGATTCATCAAGTCGAGACCTTTTTGATCTTTTTTTTCTTCGACCCTTTTTCTCCAGAGAAGAGAGGAGTAAAGTTTGGTGAAGAGTACAAGTTTGGTACTGGAAAAAGTATAAATTAAAACCAAAGTAAAAAGTATACTGGAAATAGTACAAAGTTTGGTGAAGAATACAAGGGGCTATTGCCTATTTGCCACCCCTTTTTCACTTATGTATCAAAAGTGTATATGGGCTGGGGCAAAAAAAAATTTTAAACGGTGGTCAATTAGCAATTTTTGGATGTGTATTAGTAATATCCCTATACAAAAAAAAAATTCAGAGTGGTCAAGTGACCACTGTAGTCTTCAAGTCCCTCTGCCCCTGAATGTAATGATTATAAAACAAAACTAAAACAAAATTAAAACTATGAAACGAACAATGTCAGAGTATATTTTAAAATTGTGCTCCTAGCATTGCTCCTTTGCCGAACACGAACAAGTGAATACTATACTCGCGTACCGTAATAACATCACAAATTAAACTAGGCGTTGTCCCACTAAAGTTGATACCAGCTCAATGAAAAAAAAAATGTTTCAACACTACCATTTTTTGAAATTTGTTTTATTGGGCTGCCTTTAACCCAGAATTTCCTGGGCCATGCCAAAGAGATGTATAAATGAATGGCCTTTGGCCTTCATGATTGAGGACTGAGGTGTACTTCTTGCCTTGAAGTAATGATGATTCGTATACATATCCAACTGAAGACCTCTGGGTTTGATGAGAGATTCATCAATTGCCATGTTCCCCACCGCTAATTGGCTTCTCACTAAATGATCTGGTTTTTTTTTTTAATTGTCCACGCTAACTTGGCTTTTTGTTTTTAAATTTTTCGGACTTTTTTAAATGATATATGTGAGGAGAATGGGTGTACAGCTCTAAAATCAACCACTAAATAGACCCAAGCCCAAAGGTTCACCCCGGTGGTTAAGATCTGTGACTTAAAGGTTTGATCCTTGTTTGAAACCTCCCATATCAATTTTTTTGGGATCAATCTATGCAAAACTTTGTTCCGACTTTAATTAGGACCCCACTAAACTGTAAGATTGGTTTCTCAAAATTAATTTAAATGTTCGTAAGTTGGGCCATGCATTGAAAATTTGGTTAGACTCTGGAAGTGTCCTTTCATGTATTTTATATATTTGACCCTGCAACTGTCAATTTATCAATCCACAAATCCCACAAAATAATAGTAATTTCCACCATTAATCATTTTCAAATGCTAAAGGGGTGTTCCGCTAACTGCTAAGGTTGTTTTTAGAATAAACTGATTTTTTACGGTTTTTTATGTGATGTATTATAAGATAATGACTTGTCTTAATTTTTTTTAAAATTATTTTTTTGTTAGTGGAACACTCCCTAAATCCGTAGACTAAGAAGGCCTCCCTCCTGTCTTCGAAAACCCACATTGATTATGTCCTTATCTTTGGAGATCTCTCTATGGCGCTGTGCATGTGAAGATGTCCCCCGTCTCTATAGTAAAAGGATCTGGCTCTTCTAAAGGAATGGGAGAGGAACTTTCCGTCCAGTCTCTCTTTTTTCGAGCTCATACCAGGCAAACATTAATGATTTGAATCGTACATTACGTATATCTCGTCATGCAATTTTAACCATACAAAAATTAGAGTTGATCAAATGTCAATTGATAACTAATCGAATCACATTAATCTTAAAAAAAATGTACCAAACACACTGTATAAAAATAAAAATTTTCCGAGGTGCACACAAACTGACCAAACATACATTGTTGTAAAAACAAAAGCCAAAGAAACTAGTACAAATATCCAAGTTGAACAGTTTGGGTTGCTATTCAAAAGTTTGAAAGAGAGATGTTCATAGTATTTGGGGACATCTGCATGTTTCTCCTAGGTGAAGGCAATTGATGAGTTGGTGGACAATCACATCTGCATGTTTCTCCTAGGTGAAGGCAATTGATGAGTTGGTGGACAATCACTTCAAGCATTAATTACTTCCCAACCTAAATTTCAGGTTCATTTATTGTTAGCAAGGCATTCCCCTCCTCCCTGATCCTGTCATGAGAGGGGATGAAGAAACATGACTTAAAAACTCCCCAAAAAAGTAACCCCTACATGAGGTAGGCAGCTAACAAAAAATGGTCCTTTTTTTTTCAACGGTTTTAGGACCAGCTAACACGCAACTCGACTAATTTCCTCCCCGATCGATTCAGTCATAAACAAGTTATCCATGCCGGGACGAGGGGATACTCCTATTTGCGCGTTGTTGTTAAAAATCGAACCCTGATCAATTGTGTGGGAAGAAAATCGACCAATCAAACCGGACTGATCATTGGACAACAAAAATGGCCTTAATGTGGTCGAAAATGCAAAATACAGTGCGTTCACCTCAGAGTTGATTTTGCTAACTAATATTTTTATCATTTTAGATTATCGAGTAATCAAAAAAACATAATCTGCCAAAAAATATGTATTTGAACAATTAATGGAGTTTTGCGTGTTTATGTCGTGGTTCGTTCTTGAACGAAAAATGCTAAAGTACCCCAAAAGTGAAATTAGTGGTTCAAATTTACTTAGGGTGTTTATCTGAACCGGTTCACCGATTTCTCTTTCGGAGGAAGTTTTATGTGAAGCATTGCCCTTCCTGAACTGCGACTTCACAGACTCTTTTAGCCTACTGTTTCCCTTTTCCCGTAAAAAAAAAAAAAGTGACATGAAGAAATCTTTTCAAATTTTGTTCCTCAAAAAAATTGAAGAAACCAAATAAATTTTACCTACCAGCTGTTAATAATTCTACTCGAAACGACCAAACCGGAACATGTAAAATTCTCTCCTTTGGTTTTGTTTATGAAAGGCCTACGGCCCGAGAAAACCTAGCCAGACTCGGGCGTAACTGGACCTAGAGCTCCGGAGGTGCGGCAACACAGTGAACACACTATGGCCTTGTAGGGTGGTCCAAAATTAATCGTCTCTGAAACAGTCATTTTATAGAGTTGGTTAATAACATTATTTTTGTAGATAATTAAGTTGATTGAAGTTTGATAACCAGTTAACCACATAATATGGCAACATGTATTTTTGAAAAATGAACGGTTAATATAATTTAGATAAATCTCACTTAATCACGTGTTTATAAAACATCGAATTTCCATGATTTTGAATCAATTAAAGTGCCATGCAAGCTCTTAAAAATGACCGGTTTATCGTTGCAATTCCAGTTCAAAAAGCCATGCTACTGCATTTGCCCCACTACAGGTCAAGTAACCGAAGTCATTTTTAGCCGTATTAAGAGAACTTATTTAAAGTGAAAATTAGGCAGGAGTACGTACAAGCAGGGCCGGCTCACGGGTTTGGAGTGCCTTAGACTTGGTCTAAAAAATGTGCCCTAAGAGTACAACTCTTAAATTTTTTTTTCAGTAACAATCACAATACAACAGAGCCAAGACACTATAAAGTTTGACTAATCATTACTCCCTCCATCCCTTTTTAAGTGATCCATATGGGAATACGTACAATTTCAAACCCCTAAAAAATATATTTATCTATATAACTTTTTAATTTGTTTTATACCAAATTAAAGTACTCAATGAGTACTTTAATTTGGTGCAAAAAAAATAAATAAAAACTATATACAAAGTATATTTTTAAACGTCCGCAAAAATATATGTTTCCCAAGTAGATAACCAAAAAAGGGACGGAGGAGTATATAATAACAAAAAAGCCAAAACACAAAGTCTCCAAATACATATATAACTCACGATTATCACTTAAATATTACTCGTGTTGAGTTTTTAGAAGCAAAAGTATCAATTATACTTGTATAATCCACCTCTTCTACCTAGTCATTTTATCATGGCATCAAAAAATGAATTCATCGGCAAAGAAAATTCCATTATTATGGGATAAAAAATGAAGCTATTATACTAAAAAAAATGGAATTCATTGAGACAAGTTCAAAGAGTATAAAACTCTTCGACATATGACATATCCATAAGTCAAATTAGTAAGAAACAGTAAACCCACAACTACGAAGATGAATTTTTTTCCTCTTTCCGGATTTTGAGAGAAATTGAAGCATTTTGAAATCCATTTGATTTTATTTATTTTTATCAGGTTTAGCCTTTAGGCCATTTTATAACTTATCTTTGGGCCTCTTTTTTAGATTGGGCCACAATGGTTTAGATTACTTTGTAACTAATAATGAGTTTTTTTTCTCTTTATTTGGGTAAAAAAAGAGTCCTAGTCTAGCCCATTCGTAAAAAATGTTGGAGTGCCCCAAAAATCAGTCCTTTATAGAGTGCCCTAGGCGTACAAGTTGCAAAAGAAACCACAAAATTTTGGATTCGGGAGCTTGTAGTGAGCTTGCATATTACACCCCTGTAGTAAGCAATCGCGGCAATTCGTTTGACAATCAATGATAAGAATTAAATAAAATTATCATGCATATAAAATATTTATCTTTTATGTAAGACAATTCGAACCATTGATTATCGAATGAACGGCCGCGAGACCCCTGAGTAATATAAAGTGTCAATTACAAAACATGATCTGATCTGTAGCTAACATGACAAGTTTGACAAACCCTTTAAAGCTACTTTGGAATGACTAAAATTCTAGGGGTACAAATCTGTATGCACTGCAGGTGCATGGATCGACATGTAAGGCCCACGTACGGGTATCATCCCCAAAATTTGATCTGTTCACAAATTTCAAAATAATTTTTCGAGTGACCTCATGAAAAATTCACTCAATCAGATAACCGTCAAGGTTTGTTCCAATGGAGTACTAACTTTTCATTCAGACTCTATGATCGTGAATTCTGAATAAAAAAATTGTAACATTGAATCGAGAACTTACAATTATCCGATTAAGCTAATTTTTTACTGGGCTACTCGAAAAATTATTTAAAATTAATGAATTCTTCGACTTTCATGTGAGACCCGTCTGTGGATCCCATATACCAATATTTGCACTATTGATCGGTACCCATATAGTGCCTCTCCGGATCCATGAAATCAATGGCCGCACATTTTGGTAGTGATTCCGGGACTTCTATCATTAGTACCACCAGGAATCCCTTTCGCTCAGTTGGTATCTCTGTTTGTAGGGACTCCATGTGAAAGCTTTCCAAGAGTATGGAATATTTGAAAGTACTTTTCTATAGGCCTTGCTTGGATGGAGTAAAAGAAAGGGATAAAATTTTTGGACGGGTATAAGGGTTGATGCGATACATTTAGCATAGTTTGGATATCCAAAAATGCGGGGAGGTAAATTTTTGCCTCTTCAAAAATAATCCAGTTTAGAAGGATAGAGGGATATTATTTTTGGGCACCTCTCCCCCCTACCCAAAAATTATCCCCAGGTATTACCAAAGAATAATACCCCTCACTTATTTCAACTACAAAACAACCTCATCCCTCATTTTATCCTCCATCCAAAACAACCTTTTTTTATTACCTCATCCATATCAACTACTTTGTTATTCTCTCCATAAACATTACATCAATGTGGGCCAACCCTCCAAAATAATACTACATCTTATCGTATCCCCTCAATAACTTATCCCTTGAAAATAATCCTTTACTATGAATGGGGTTGTTTATCCATGTAAAAAAATAAAAGGAATATTGTTCACTTTTTATGAAGTACACCGAGCTCAACCTCAATTATTATTATTTTTTTTTAAGTTAAGAGTTAGAAAAATATTACTCCCTCTGTCCCAAAAAGTTTAGCCACTTTTCTTTTTTGGCAGTCCCAAAATATAGGACCAATTTAAAATTTTGAACAAAGGAAAGTTGGTAAATTTCATTTCTACCCTTGAGATGCTTTTAACAATCTAAATAATGAGACCAAACGAAAAATATTTGAAAATTTTAAAGTTTAAAATGCTTTTTAAAATTCTGAAAAAGGTCTCTGATTACGTTGGCAGCAAGATTTTTCGCTTTACGGAAAACAATTTAAATTCAAAACTTGATTAACTCCTATTTTATTAGAGTCAACTAATGAAGAGCAAACTTGAAAAGTTACAATTTTTGGGTAACAATGTGTATTGTACATAAAATTTAGAAATTGGTAAGTACGCCAAACTTTTTGGCCATGGGACGGAGGGAGTATAAAATTAAAAACCACCGGTCAAAAAACTGGGTACACACAAAACCTCCGGCCCCAAAACCACCGGCCACAAAACTACCTACAATGAAAAACAACAAAAGAATACAAAAAAAAGGACAGAAAATAAGATCCACTCATTTTGTAAAACGTGATACTTCAAATTTCTCTCGTGAAAAATCCTCTCTGGGGTTCTTAATCAAACACTAATGTAGTACTTTGTTTTGGTTTCAAATATTCTTTCCAAAATTTTGGACTACAAATAGAAAGATTTGATCAAGTACTAATCATGGGGAGTTGCCGGAAACCAAGTTGGGGGAAGCAATAATCGACCTCCTCTCCTCTTTGCATGGGCGACTAAAGCAGATTTTTGAACAAAGGGGAAGCCGGATCTGGGTTTTCTAGATCCAGACTTCCATCATCGGCAGCGGCACAGCGGCGGCGTGACAACTTCGACGAAGGCTCCGACAATATTTCCTGTAATTTCTGTTTTCTTTTGTTTTCCTCTCTTTTCTTTTTGAGTTAATTAAATAATCATCCTCTTTTTGGACGCTACGTAACTTTCCATCCCGCCCACTTTTTGTGGTTATGTTTTCATCCTCTTCATATGTGATTTACCATTATTACCCTTATTATGACATGCATATATATAATGGGATTTTTTAATTTTCATCCATTTTAAATATGGTTTGATTCTCGCTTATACAACTCATGATTTAGTTACCAGAATTAAAGGAGATTTTGAAATAGTTGGGCGATTCAAAATAAGTGGAAAAATTTTATATCCATATATAACTGACTTAAGGGATATATGGATATTGATTACCAAGATTAAAGGATATTTTGAAATAGTGAGGGGATTCAAAATGAGTGGGAAGATTTTTTATCCATATATAACAAAATTGAGAAATATCATAAATTGGGGGGTTTTGAAATAGGTAACCTTTCAAATAATCATGGTTAAAATTATCAGAAAATTGGTCTAAAGGCCAAGTTTTGGGTTTTAAATGGTATTTAGTCCAACTTAACTTATTTTAATGATTCCAATACATTGATAGAAAATATTTGAGGGCTCAAGAACAACATTAGACAAAATTACCCTTAATGAATCATTTCCATGCGCGTCCTTTATGCACTGCTATATAAAATAAAAAAAAATGGCGCAACACTGTTCCCGCTGTTGACCGAGTAAACTTGAAAGGGACAAGTCATGCATTGCTTCACTGTCCTGAGTGACTTTATGTACCTGCGAAAGCGACGGGTTTTCTCTCACCAATTGAAAGCGACGGATGGGACAAATTGTACCGTCGTTGTCAGACCCCCACCCTCTCTCTCTCTCTCTCACACACACACACATGGGACAAATTTAATTTCTCTTTCTTCAATTTTAGGGGTGGGTTCAATTTTGGGGGTTCAATTTTTGGGGGTTTAGGCTCTTTGGGGTAGGGTATAGTAGATTTAGGCATTTTGAGTTTAGACACTTAGGGTGCACTTTCCAATTATAGGGTTTCAGTGGTTTAGGCACTTTCATAGGGTACCCTAAGGTTTTAGGCACTTTCATAGGGTACCCTAGGGCTTGGCACTTAGGGTGCACTTTCCAATTATAGGGTTTTAGTTGTTTAGGCACTTTCATAGGATACCCTAATGTTTTAGGCACTTTCATAGGGTACCCTAAGGTTTAGGTTTATGGTGCACTTTCTAATTATAGGGTTTTAGTAGTTTAAGCACTTTCTTAGGGTACCCTAGGATTTTAGGCACTTTCATAGGGTACCATAGAGTTTAGTTTTAGACACTTTCATTAGGTTTAGGGGTTTAGGCACTTTCATTGGCTAGTGGGGGCATTTTTGGAATGTGTAGGTGATTTGTCCTCTTGGCATTAAAGAAAAAGTTGATGTCCTTATTGAAGTAAAAACTCATTTACTATGTCCTTCCCAAAAACGGACTCAATTATTATTTCCCCATCATTTTCCAGTGGTCGTGGTAAATTCACATAGGGCACAAAAAATATGGTAAATTTGTCCTTCATAACAACTTGGGCCGCAGTAAAATATTTGTCCACAACAATTTATTCATTCAACAACCAAGTAAATGGTGAAATATGGTAAATTGTTCAAGTTTAAAAAAATAAGGAAACATACACCTTGACAAGCCAACAGAACCATACCATATTTACCATAAAATGTTCATATGGGGTCATTGAACATTTTACCATATTTCATAAGGGGTCAAGCCGACAGAACCATACCATGGCCAAACATAAAAAAATATGGTAAAACTCCCAATAATTATGGTAAAAAAAATCCATAATTACCAAATATAGTCCTCGAACCATACCAAAATAATCTCTTGTATGGTTGGTATTAGGAACTCGTTTAAGTTACTCTCTTTTCTAATAAAAGAGAATGGGCATCCGATAGATTAATCAAATAGGCTATAATTTTTTATTGAATGTCAAAATAATCAGTTACTTTATTTCTATGGATTGCCTAAAATTCAAGCATGATATTATTACCTAAAATTCAAGATTTTTTTGAAATGATGGATGATTGAATTGCCTAAAATAAAGGAATTTTTTAAATGGTGTGAGATACAAAATGAGTGAGATTATATTATTCCCAAATATAGTCCTCTGAGATTCCGAAATTTTAGGCATTTTGAAAAATGGGGGAATGCAAACTGATAGCGATGATAGTTATCCAATATTTCAGAGGGTGGGCGGACTATTTTGAAAAAGCAGTGGGAATGATAGGGTTTAAGGGTTTACGGCTCTGACATAATTAGAATTGTTACATTGAATCATGGTAAAAAAACTAGTTCAAAACATATTTCAATAATTATGGTAAAAAAACATAACCAAACATTGATAATATGGTAAAAAAATTTACATGATCAATAACATAGATACTTTGTAAGACGTGTTATCGAATCATGGTAAATAACATACCAATCTAAAACAAATATGATAAATTGCATTTCCATAACAGTAACAGTAACATGGCTAATTCAAACAACTTTTTACATGATTCCATGGTAAAAAAAAAAAAACTTGCTTAGCAAATCATGGTAAACGACTTGAATAGGACGTTGACGTCGATTTGGGATGGCAATGGTTAGCATTCTTGATCTTTCTATTTGAGTTGTGGACTTCGAGTGACGGAAACTGAAATCGAAATTCTGGAATTTTAGTATTTGTAACCACAAATTAGGATTGATGAAATTAAAAAAAAAAAAAAAAACAAAAAACAAACCACAAATTAGTAACCTTTGGCATTAGTGGACTTCGGGTTCCGATGTCGGCGGGTGCAAATTTGGGTCGACAAATTGAACAATGAGTTGGAACTTTCTGGTAGAGACTCGCCAATTTAGTCGAGAGGGAGGATGGTTGACGACGACTTGGAACTGCGAGGATTGAAGGTTTTGGAAGACGAATTGGGATTGCTGGGTGAAGATTTGGTCCCAAACCTCTGGAGTTGCTGGGTGAAGAAGTTCAATTTCTTTTCTCGGTTTTAAAATGATGAGTTTTGAATTGAGGAAGAACGATGGAGTGATTTTTGGGATTAATAATTATCATCAATTCCCACAATTACGGCTCAAGTCCTGTAAATATTGATTTCAGTCCAAATTTCTCCACCTATATAGTATACCCACGTCTAGTCTTCAAAAAATAGAATTCAGTCCCTAATATTCTTATATAAGGGCAATATTAGGTTTATTTGAATTTCAGGATGGAAACATAATTCCAAAAAGAGCATAGGATCAAACTATAATTTCACTTTGAGGATGATTATTTAAGTGCCCTTTTCTTTTTCTTTTCTTTTTTCCAGTTTTTGTAGGTTTTTTTTTGTTAGATTTTTGTATTGGGATTTTGATTAAGGGATTCTATCTCTTTACTTAAAAAAAAAAAAAAAGAACTAACCAATGTCCAATTGAAGTTCTTTCTTAAGAGTAAGTTAATACATTAAAGAAAGGTAATTGATACCCAAGAGGTAGAGGATAATGAGTTAAAAATATATCAATATCCGAGGAAAATATATTAATATCCGTGAAAGTGTATTGTGAAATATATACTGAAATCAAAACACATTTGTCTTTATATATCCATTGTTCTCCACCTAAAGGGAATGAATGCATCTAATCATTGAGGTGTGACTTGGCACAGGGTCCCACCAAGATGAATTGTCAGTGAACAAAATAAGAAAATGATTTTCACACTCCCCTTTATTCCCAAGCAATTCTTTTTTTGTTTTTATTCACTTGAAATTACCTAATTGCCTTCATACAAAAAAAAAGTGGCTCTTCATACAAAAAAAGTGATTCAAGAGTCACTTTTTTTTTTTTTTTGGTGAAGGCAATTAGGTAATTTCAAATGAATAAAAACAAAAAAGGGAGTGTGTGTGTGTGTGTGTGTGTGTGTGTGGGGGGGGGGGGGGGGGGGGGGGGGGGTGAAAATCATTTCCCACAAATTAATACTACTCAATTAAGAGCCGGTCCTGCTGCCTTGTAGCTGTGGCACACTATGGTATTTTCGCCAGTTAGAACGTTGGTGCGAGAATATCGAAAAGAGTTTTTCTTCGACAAGAACATGTTATATGAGTTAATTATGGAAATAGGACAAACTAATTCTTTAATGTCAAGAGAACAAATCACTTACACACTCTAAAAATTTCCCCCGCTACCCCATAAAAGTGCCTAAACCTCTCAAACCCAATGAAAGTGTCTAAACCTCTCAAACCCTATGAAAGTGCTTAAACCCCAATGTGAACACCCCCCGCAGAGTTTCACGAAAACGGTTTGATTGATTGGATGGAGTCGCCACTCGGGTTTGAGGACCGCACCTGAGAAACCATTTGAAAAATGGCTGTTTTGCCCTTGGATTGGAAAATATTTTACTAGTCTCACAAAATGAGATTTCTCGGGTCTGGGAGCTAGGTTACTCGAGGGGAAGGAATTTAAAGCACCCCTCACGCCTAGTGTGACCACCAGCCTCTACTAAATGTTTAAGAGATTTTGAAAACATCGTTTAAACAGACTTTAATTACAAGTTCATGAGAGAACACATAAATGCATCAAGAAGATTAATGAAATGTACATGGATACTTGTGCGAAATGTCATGGGTGAATGATATAAGACACTAAAACTTGACTAAATCACACTCAAACTGTTCAGAGATGCCCCAGAAACTGATCACTAACATCATACTTGCCACACCTGAATGACAATCTGGGCACCTAGATTAGAAAAATCCAGGCGCCTGGAAGGCTACTCAGGCAGAAACTTCTATCTTCTAGGTTTCACAGTAAACAACAAGTGCAATGTTCCTAATTTATCCACACATGCTCTAAATGATGTTTAATGGCCCTATGGATGAAATGGAGCTCAAGATCAACTTTGTAACATGATATGAACTTAGAACTTCATGATTCTAACATGCTTTGATGGATAGAAAGAAAATATTAAACTAATCTAAGGTATGCATTGAACACTCTTAAGCAAATGATGAATCTTGAAGTGTATTAATGACCATGAAAGAAGAAGGAAAATGAATGGAATGGATTTAAACCATGAGATGCCTTGAGAAATCATGTGATGAATACATATGCACACCATACATTTTCTTCATTTGATTGTGACACCTCTGATGCTATTTGAAACTAACAAGGAATTGGTCCCAAATTTCAACATAAAAGCCCATTTTGATCGTGTTCTTGCTTCCAAAGTGTCATTTACCATACCTTAAAGTGATTCTCTAGATCATGCAGTTATTAATGCATGCACAAATGACCTGCTATTGCTTCAAATAACCAAAAGAGAGTAAATAAAGCAGAAAAATACAGCCAGGGGAAGGGAATCCAGGCGCCTGCTTTGAGCAGATCCAGGTGCTTGGATTTGATGCAGGTGCACAAAATGCATTTATCTTCTTGTGCGTTTTGAACCTTTCCCAAGTCCTCCACTAGTATAGAAGACTAGCAAGAACCTGGTAGAGTCCCCTCAGGGCATATTTGAACATATTTGGTAGATAATCTACCTTTTTAGCTTGATTAATGAACTTGAAATGGGTTTTTGAGTGGGTTTTATGGAAGTGTAGCTACTGGTCTTGAATGGACAGAGGTACTAATGGAAAAATATAAGTGCTATGATGGAGTTTGGTTGAGGAGAGTGGAATATGAGAGGTTTATATGATGTAAGGATGGATTCTTAAATGAAGAAATTAAATAGAAGTTTACTGGAAATTAGTTTTTGGAGAAGGTTTGATAGCATAACAGTAGAAAGAAGGAGTGTGATTGAGCATCCTTCAAATGAGAGAGATGAGAGGCTTTATATAGGCAAAGTAAGGTTCAAAAAGGGCCATTAAATGGCTTAGGGGTCAAATAGGGGTCAAGGTTAGAGGTAATGATCTCCCCCCACTACTCTCTAACTGATTTCTGTAGAAAAATCCCTGAAAAATCCTTCAAGATGCTCTTTCCCGCCTATTTAACCTTGGGATGCAAGTATCTAGAGTGAGTCCGGGCGCCTGAAATTAGGAATCCAGGCGCCTGGATTGAGTCTGGGCGCCTAGAATTGGGAATCCAGGCGCCTGGACTTGGAGACTGCACAAGATTTCAAACTTTGTGGGGCTGCTTCGGGTGCTACCAAACTTTGTTTTGCACATAATTTGAAGCATTGGAAAGGTAATTGAGTCCACTTTCTAACCCAAGATGATTTGTACATCAAAATCTATGACCAACTTACCCTTAGAAGGTCGGAAAAATAAGTTATTTTGGTAAAACGTACATATCTCCCTCATTTCAAAATGGATTGAGACATATTATATATCAATAAAGAGGGGTTTAAATGTACTAGAAGGTGGTGCAAGCTTGGGTTTATTTTGAAGAGGTTTTGGAGGGGTTTTGGTGGGTTTATAGAGGATTTTTGGTGGGTCCTCAAGTCCTCAATCAAGTCTCATGTGCTTCATGTTAGACATTTTCATCCTTGGGAAAGGCTGTGGATTTTTGAAGGCCCGGATTGGGGTGTCTACACCCAAACCTAATGAAAGTGCCTAAACTTAAACCTACGGTACCCTATAAAAGTGCCTAAACCACTAAAACCCTATAATTTGAAAGTGCACCCTAAACCTAAACCCTAAGGCACCCATTTGAATGTCTAAAACCCTAGGGTACCCTATGAAAGTGGCTAAACCAGTATTTTAGAGCCCCAGACCGTGGAGCAACTTTTTCAATGAAATTGGGTTAACACCACTGTATGACACATGAGAGAGAAAAAAGGAAGTGGAATTGCTGATTGGGTTCTGGTGGTGTCCGTATACCACAATGCGAGAAAGAAAAGAAGAAGTGGAATTGTTGTTTGGGTCCTGGTGGTGTCCGTATAGCACATGCGAGCAGTGGAGCCGGCCGGCTTTCTTTGTGTAATTTTTTTTTATCATTAAGGGTATTTTTGTTTAGTGTTGTCCTTAAACCTTAAAAAAATTCACATTAATGTATTGGAGACATTAAAATAAATTAGGCTGGACTAAACACCCTTTAAAGCCCCAAACTTGTCCTTTAGGCCAATTTTATGTATCCAAGATACCAAAAATATTTCAACAACACTACATACACACAAAAACTTACACACAATTTACCCAAACACACACACAAGTGTGTGGGCTCCACACACTCAAGTACACTTGTGTGTGTGGAGCCCACACACTTGTGTGTGTGTTTGGGTAAATTGTGTGTAAGTTTTTGTGTGTACCTAGCATTTTCCAAAATATTTTTAGTAAAAATTCAACCTAGGGTAATGATTGTGTACGAACAAAATAATAAGAGCCAACTCTGCTGCTTATAATTGTGGCGTCCTCCACATAGTTGAAACTGTGCTGGGGCCGAGCCCTAATGGCTAATTTTGAGTATTAATATTATTATTAGTGTAATAACTTCTTATAATTTTAATAATTTAGATTTGATTTCATAAAAAAAAGTTAATCGTAGTTTCATTACTCAATTTCATTCATAAATTAATAATAAGCATGGGGTTGTTGAAGTAACCTAAAGCGGGGAAAAAAACGATTCACATACTTTTAATGCATTGAGCTAGAATAATTTCAATATACAATACTATTCTATCTATTGAAAAGTAAAAGCTACTGTATATGATACCATTATAATAAGTATAAATTATAGTACGTATTTTTAAGCTGGATCACTTAAAGCTAAAACTGCCTCCAAGTGGAACTGGACACCTTGCCAATATTAGAATTATAAAGGTTAAATTCCATGGAGACCCCCTCATCTATTTCAATTTTCCTCATCTATTGGAAATTGAAAAATCCCCTTACTCCGTTAACGGAAGTAAGAAAATGACAATTTTACCTTGGTAAGATTTTTCTATGTCAAAAACACACTCTTCTCCGATTCCTTCACCACTGCTCCTATCCTTCATCTTCTTCACGTCGTCTTTCTCCGATTCAGGATGCTATATACCCTCTCTGGAGCTGTGTTTGCTATGTTTTTATGTGATTTGTGATTCGAACTCCTCGGCATAATTGTAAAAACAACACCAATACAACGAATCAAAAAAAATTAATCCAAACCCTACTTTTCTCAACTTTGATTCCAAACAAGAACAATCAAATAGATTACGTCCGGTTAAATGATACCCCGGATTACGATAAGCGCCGCCGGCGAAGTCGCGAAACTTTGACAGATCGGTGGATTGGGTTAACATTGAGAACGAACAAGGTGTGGCGGCTGCAGATGACTGTAGAGAAAGAAAATACCGAGAAACGGGGAGAGGGAGTAGGGATAGAGGAAGAAGGGTGTCTTCCAGAGTAGGAAATGTGATGGGAAATTTGGGAAAAAAATTTCCTGTCCTCCATGTGTTTAACGAGTGGCTACCATTGTTGACTGGAGGAGTGTGAGAGATTGGAAGAGTTCCAGGAAAACCCAATTTTCCTTCTTCCACATAATTCTTGTTATGTTTTGTTTGATTGTTGAGTTATAGACAAATTGGTTGTTGAGTGTTGTAATTGGTGACCTCCCTATCCTCCAATAGTTCATGCTTAGAAGCAAGAGAGAGCACCCATCATCATTATATGTTTCCTCAGCCCAAGTGCAATGGTTGGGGAAAGAGAGAAGGGGTATTTTCATCCAACTCAGTTTTTGTTCTTGATAGTTAACGGTTATTTGACAGAAGGGGTCAAGCTAGATAATGTTCATAGATAAGGGGGTGTGTATGGACGTTTTTAAAGGTTAGGGTGTGTCTAAGGAAAATTGAAATAGATGAGGAGTTCTCAATGGAATTTAACTAATTATAAACCCATTTTTTCTTCCTTTGACGCTCAGCTATCATGGAGGAACTTATTTCAGGCTTATTTTTAAAAAAAATCGCTCAGAATTTTTTACTTTTTTTATTCCCTCGCTGAGACGAACCAATAATCCACAAAAATTTGACACAAAACTAACAAATGCGAAATATGTTTGAATAAAGACAAAAAAAAAAAAGTGGCTTATTACACCTCCAGATTCCTCCAGTCAAAGATTATCTTCAACCAAGAACCAGGTAAAGAACATAAATTCCTGTGTCTCGACAGCAAACCCTAATACATGCAACAATTATGAAAAGTAGCATATGACTCTACAACAAAGAAACGAGGTTTTTTTTCCATAATCCATAATTCTCGTAGCCTCGCCTAGATAGTAGAGCTATTCATCTCCTAGCTAAAAAGCCAATTAGGCTAGGTAAAGCATTTACACGTGACTATATCTTTTATCAGAACTCCTATTCTCCAACATCAGCTGAAAGAGAGGCCACGTTAAATGCGCCAATGCACTACGGGGTAATGACCATGTAAAGATTTCAGAAGGAGAATAACCTCAATTCACCGAGGACAAGATTTTGTCCTCCCTAATCCTACAGCTAACTCTACTGATGTATATCGAATGGCCAAAAAAATCCTACAGCTCTCATCCAGGTCATTCCTCCAACCATAGTACCCATACTAATGCAAGAAACCCAACTGTCTCAAATCGACTGAAATCACGTGCTCGGACAACACTTGTTATACTTTCAACAAATTTTCATCTCTCACAGTTGAAAAGAAACGATACGGGTAGAAAATCTCCCATTTCAATTCAGCAAAAGAAACCTGCTGCTTTGAACTTCAGTGGTCAAGTATCTCTTACCATAGAATCTCTCCTCCTCTGAGAGAGTCCTATCACTCTTGCTCCAAGGAGAGAATCCCGTGAAGTTCATTGTTCGATCATTGCAGGATGTGTATTCAAAACCTGTTGATTATAAGAACTTCGGCATCCACAGGTGGATCCTGGGTAGGATAGTTTGAGCCTAAGTAGCACAAAAACGCACACAGATACACTAGACACATGATGACACTGAAAATTTCAAAATCCCAGACATGACACGCCAAGCACATCAATAAACTTATACTACCCACATTTTTACAACTCTATAAGAAAATCTTCTTTGTAACGTGGAACATAGCACTAGTTAACATCACAAATACCATATAGTCCATAGCATGAAAGATGAGTACATCATCCTAAAGTAATTGCATGTCCCTCAAAACTAATAAAACAAACACGGATTCATACACGGATGGCTAAAGTTCATGTCTCTAAAGTACATATATCTAACTGGTTTATGTCATAATAGTACCATAAGCCTTTTTTTTTTTTTTTTTGAAGCGAGTAATGTGATTCATATACATCTCAATGTTGGAAAAGTGTCCGGTTCTGACACGACAAGCCACGTTCCTAGAAGGGAACAGTTCTCATAAGCAAGATGTTTATCCTTTAATATCGAGGAAATAAACATTACCATGAAGACCACAAGTTGGAACTTCAAGAGCAATCTTTTAAGGTCATTGTATCAGGATCTCAGACTACAAACATCTGGAAATCCTTACATAGGGCAAATGGCAACGAAGGCATATACCTGGGAGTAGATTTGAACAAAATTGTTCCTGTTCCTGGCAGCCAAAACCATTCCCAAAAACTGCCACCTCCTCCAACTCCCAAATGTATAACCAGACTGTAAATCCAATTGAAGACTGGAAACAAAGCCTAAAGTTGCCTACAACCAGAAGGGAAATTCACCAATTCCAAACGGATCCATTACGCGGAAGAAAAAACTAACAATGTTCATTAGTTTGTTTAGCAAGAGATCGACATGAAGTGCAAGAAAATAAAGTTCTCAGTACAACCCATCCATCCTCGTATGCATGTAAACCCATACCTATTATCCATAGAAAAACAAAAAGAGAGGACAGCAGGAAAATTACATTTCCCTTGAAAGAGATTATCTAGGGGTGGCTCCACCCTTTAGCAAGGGTGGTCACTTGAACACCCTTAAAAAAGGAAAAAAAAAAAATTAGAATACATGTAATATTTTTATTTTTGTAGTAGTTTAGCCCTTCATGAATACCCAAAAATATTTGAACATTCAACCTAAAATATTTGAACACGCGACTCAAATAAATAGCCCACAAATCAATCCAATATAAACATAAAGCCCATAGGTGGCTCCATAGCTTTCCCTTAGATGGTCAATTGAACATCCTAAGTTTCTCATTTTTCATATTATTACAACGTAGTTATTTTATCTCAGGTTTGTTTGAACACTTGGTCCAATACTATAAACACTCATCAATCCAGGTAATTCACAATTAAACACCTAATACATTAGCTCAAAACAAAATACACACGTAAAATGACAAAATTTAGAAAAAAGAGAAAAAAGTATTTATTGGTAGGGAAAAATTCAAAATGCCCCTCAATCTTTACACTCAATGTCTCATAGCCTCCCAAACTTTAACTTATTTCAATTTAACTCCCAAACTTCAACTCCGTTATTCAAAATGACTCCTTCCGTCCCAATCCATTACCTCACTAACAGAAAATGATGAGTTGGAGGTTAACAGAGAGTAAAAACCGTTAGTGGGGGCACAAACGCCCCAAAACGACATAGTTTTGGGGCGGCCCAGGAAAAAAAAAATCACTCACACTCTCTCCCCCCCCCCAACCCACATCTTCCTCTCCAAACCCAAATCATATCAAGTCAAAATCATAGACCCAATTTTCTGCAAAACTAATGCACGACCTTCTATTGGGGCCGAGACATAACCCTCCGCTTCGACTCATGGAAGACCAAAACGTGGATGGAATACTCCGTCACCCTTTTAGCCTGCTCCCTCTTCTCCGCCTTCTACCAATACCTCACGACCGCCGTGTCACACCCCACTCTGGCAAAATAAAACTTGCACAAAGTGACAGGACACCTGTCACCATCTGTACGCCTTTCCGGCTTCTCACAAAAATAATACTCAAAATTAGACTACAGCTCGCAGCAGAACCAATAAAAATAAACAAGTGTTCACACCTCCACATCAATTGTACAGTCAACCATATTAGACTTGTACTGAACCACACCAACCTCACATTATAAAGTCATTCTACAACACCCTCTAACTGACAGAATTATAAAACTCAACCTCTATGAACACCTGACTGACACCCTGGCACTGTAGTGGACCGACGTCTAGCTCAACTGAGAATCTGCAACCAAAAAGGTTACAGGAGAATGTACGTTAGCAACATAATAAATGGAAATGATAAGTATTTAGATGGATCGAAGCATAAACACACACCAACACATTTGCTTAAACAATTCAGATGGATCACAGTTTTAAACATCACACCCACACTTTTATCTCAAAAACACAGCCCACCATATTTATTTCAAAAATGCAGCCCACCGGCTCATCTCAAAACATGGCCCACCGGCCCATCTCAAAAACACAGCCTTTCGGCTCATCTAAAAAACACGGCCCACCGGCCCATTTCATCAACACACCTCTGCGGGTTTTGCAAAATATTTCACATTTTCTTTCACAATATAAAATAATATCAAATCAATTTACCCAATGTGCCAACGAGTCGCCAACCTCACGACCGGGAGTTATGACGGTACCGTTACCTCGCTCACAGGCTCACATATAGTGGCGGTGACGAGGGCCATTCTTTATCACCAATGGTAGGTGCAGCCCACACAGAAAGCAAGAACTAAGCTTGCACTGCTCACATTTGGCACAGCCCACGAATGCAAGTTGCCAACCTTGCAAACTAAAATATTGGCACAGCCCACGCTACAAGATGCCAACCTTGTAACTTTTTGGCTAAAATGCTGGCACACAGCCAGATGGCACAGCCCACGAATGCAAGTTGCCAACCTTGCAAACTAAACATTGGCACAAGAGGCATAAAATATTCTCTTTTCACCCACCAAAAATCATTTGATCCATCACTGAAAATCATTTAATCCGTCCAAACATAATATTTTTAACATATACAAAAATCACAAGGAGAGTTTTCAAAACATCAATAATCACACCACACATTTGAAAACACCATATAAACACTACACATTTCTATTTATTATAGAGGCTGTACATTCTCACCTGCCACAAAAGGACAAACTCTGCTATCAACTTAACCTCCACGCACCGAAAGCAAAACCACGACCATTCTTACGATTACATCACCTATAATAACAATTATATATCACCCATAAGCTCACTACTAAAATTCATGCCCAAATGCAAATGAAATGCATGAAAATGTATCGTACAACTCAACAGTGCTGCGCTCTATGAATTTTCAGAATTAATCTACTTATCCGATTCCCACGAAATTTTCACCACAAACTCCAGACTCATACTTCAACATCATATCCAAAATTCAGAATTTTCTGAGCTCCGTAACTATTTTTAAACAACCTCCAAACAGACCCATAACTTGCTGCAAATTCCCCAAATCAGATTTTTCTCCAACTTCAAATTAAAAACTGCTATTCTCTGGAAGAAATTAAGGCACAACCCATACATCATTTCGAAGGTATACAAGTCTAGTTTCATAATCAAAAGACGGTGTGCCAATCGGATACCCACACTAGAAGTTATGACTGTTTTCCCAAGACATGTCAGTGCTGTCTGCACAAACACGAGACTGACAGCAGATTGATTCACGAATTTTCATATTTTCTGTGATTCGTATTAAACTCTGAAATTTTTACACAACACACACGACATCCATGGGTAGCCACTGTAAAAATCTCGTAAATTTCCGACTTCAAGAACCCTGTCTTAAAATTCGCCAAAAACCATGGCAGATGTGGTTTTTTCCACAAAACCAGTCAGTGAACCCTTCACCTTCCTTTCACGAATTTCATAAAAATCAAACCCCAAATCACTCTTATGAGATGCAAAATACCAAATTAACTTGTATATGAACAACATATATCAAGAATTTCGGAGATTAAACTCTAATTCGTACCTTATTTTTGGGTTTTCCCCAATTTTTCCTTCTTCTCTTTCTTCTTCTTCTTCTTCTTCTTCTTCTTCTGCCTACTTCTCTCTCTCTCTACTTCTCTCTCTCTCTCTCTCTCTCTTCTTTGATTAACCCCAATCATCTGCCCAAATAAACAGAGAAGAGAAAAATATCTCTTGCCCAATTACACTTCACCCCTCCAATTATCATTGTTATTAATTTTAAACCCAAGCCTTATGATTTCTCCAAGCCACACACAAGATAAAACACATCAAATATTTGAAATAACCCGGGTGTTACACGCCGCCTCCGCCTCAAACACCTCTCCGATTCCCCTCCGCCACCCAGAGTCTGGACCCACCATCCCTAAAATTCCTTATGTGATATGCATGCTCGCAACTTCGTACAACCCTTATGCTAACATCCAAGATTGGGTGCTGCACCATCCACTTCACCCGAGTCGACTCAGCTACAGCAGCAAAGCTTTACTCCCTCGTCATCATTACTCTCTTTCCAACTCCATTTCCGATCTTCGATCCACATAGCTGAATACAAAGAGTCACTCAACCTGGCTTGACTCGCTCGCGACTCGGCCGAGCCAAATCCTTCCAAACTAAACTAGATTTGGCTCGACTCGGTTGCTCTAGAAGCCTTGAACTTTTGGGCAAAAATGCATTGCTTGACCAACTTCAACTTCTTGGACCAAGAGTACTTTTGGATTATTAACGGTATCTGTAACAAATCCGCTCCATTCAGTGGACCATTCAAAGAAATACTCATCTGGGTTTAGTTCAAAACTTACACAACAAGATTCAATTGGTGAAATGTTGCAAGATTCAATTGAAGTCACCATCACCACCGATTGGGGAATTGTTGTTATTTAATGGCCGCTGCCGCCACTACTGTTGTTTCCCCAAAAACAGGTTGGGTTTTGGGGGGTTGTGGGCCAGAGAGAGAGAGAGAGAGAGAGAGAGAGAGAGAGATTTTTTCTCTGGTTTTTTTTTTTTTTCCTTTCTTCTGGGCCGCCCCAAAACTACATCGTTTTGTGGTGTTTGTGCCACCACTAACGGTTTTTACTCAGTTAACCTCCAACTCATCATTTTCCGTTAGTGAGATAACGGATTGGGACGGAAGGAGTCATTTTGAACAACGGAGTTGAAGTTTGGGAGTTAAATTGAAATAAGTTAAAGTTCAGGAGGCTATGAGACATTGAGTGTAAAGTTTGGGGGGCATTTTGAATTTTTCCCTTATTGGTATTGATATTTTGCTATGGCTTCCCTCTGAACGACAATCAACTTTTATATCTCATAAAACAAAGAACATATGTCCAAGAAGATCCGTTGCGAACCTCTTCGCCGCACAATTTCTTACGATAAATACTAGTGTGCTTATGCGCCGGTTTAATTTTGCTTGGCCCAAGATATAGAATTCGCCAAAAACAATTGTGACATCTTCTGTGTTTTCGTATTATCCGGTCACATTATTAACACTAACATATGAAAAGGGGTTTATACATGACTAGTTAATAACTTAGCCTAAAAAAAAAAAAGGAACTAGCTAATAGAGCTAGTACAGTTAAGATAATTCTTGAAAACCCTCTTAAAATTTTCTTGAGCCGCCATTGAGCTCATATACAAATTTTGATATCTGATAGATCCTCTGTCTTCTACAACTTCTTAATAAGCAAATCATTTTGTACAATCTGCGTAGGGTTTCATTTGGCAAAAATCTTTTTCTTGTGAATTTCATGGTATCCAAGTAAATGAAATTTTTACATACCTTTTGTGAGAAACTTTCTATCCTAACTAAATGCATGTTAGGAAATAGATTTGTCTTTCACTTCCCTTGTTCACTTCACCGTCTACAAATTTCACTTTCCTAATTCTCTTCTGAAATCCTAAGTTAAACATACTCAATAAAACCCTGCATCCTAAAATGAACAGCTCTACTCGAGAGACCAACATCTTTCCTAGCAGTAAAGCATACGGTTTCCTGGATATAAAGCAGCTTAACAGAATCGTCTATAGTAAAAAAAAAAAAAGACTAAAATTGTTCAGAAACGGATGTAATGAGTAAATAAATAGAAGACGGAAAATATTGCAGTAGGCCATTTTCAAAGATGGCAGGGCATTTCTTCTCTTCCACCAACAAAATGACAGGGAAAATATTCTGTGCTGGCACTTGGCAGACTCCTACCACACAATCACTCAAGTAAGTAGACACCCATACCACCCAAATGATTTAAGAAAAAATAAACATGATCTCAAGAAAATCAATTTCTATAGACAACTCCAAACCAACGCGACTTTTTCTTCTGAAATCGTTGTCATAATATCAGAAGACAATTATCTTTGAAATTGGGATTATAAAACTTACAAAATAGATGCACCCAACTTCCTAAAAAGAGGAAGATTGCAGAGTTTTCCCTCTCTTGTTTAAAGAGGAAAAGGATTATATGGACAAACAAACAAAATACTGTATAGTCAGACACATACTAAGAAATGTCCACTGACAATAATGAGAACAATAGTACATGAAAAATTAATCCATTCCACAGCTAACCAGAAAAGAGAGTCAATATCCCCTTGCAAGTCTAAGACTAGCAGTACAATAAATTTCCAAAGAATGTCGACAATCAAAGTATCAAACCAAGTCAATTCTAATGTGTGTATACGCGAGGCCATTTAGAACGAAAACAAAGTGGATACAGATATTATAAACTCGGTTGATTTCTATCATATCCTTAACCGCCTTCTTTATTTCTAAGTATAAGCAAAAAGGGTGCTACAAATATGGTTCCTCGTCATTACAATAATATGGTTCTATTTCCTTCCTCTATTACCAACATTTATGGCAAATGCAATACTTTTGCTACAAGTAAGCTGTGACGAAAATGTCAAGATTCAATGCATGCACTAAGAACTAACTTAAAAACAATGACTTCACTGATGTACATCAAGTCATCAAGCAACTAAGATTTTGAAGTATGCTGCTGGGGGAGCACAGAGAGATATAGGAAATGCTTGATCAGACCATAACATACAAAAATAGGTATGGTACTCAATCGGACAAAGAGCAAAATGCCTTCTTTACAAGCGTTCGAAGAAAGAATGACTTATATGCTACCAAAGAGTGTCCCATAACCAATGCTACTCCAACCCCCTCTCAGGTAGTACCATTTACAGACCCTCGATAAGTCCCCGATACCTTTCTATTCAATTCAACCCCAAAGCAAATACTCCGTATTCATTTTGGTCCTCTAAATTTCCCTTTCAATAGGGCTATAAGTATAACTGCACAACCGCTAAAGGAATGGAACTACAATTCAAACATCTTGCTAAACAGCTCATTCAGGTGCTTTCCTTGTAATATCGAACTCAAACACTACTATCAATAGTTGTCACGATAAAGCGTAGACAACAGAACTACATAGCTCATTTTGATTAGAATATATACCCAAAATTGCAGCTAAAATAACAAAATCATCACTAGAATATATACCAAAATTGCTGCTAAATGACAAAGTCATAAGACCAGGTTATCGGAAAAGGCACACAGATTATTCAGAAAGAGAGAGCATTCAGGTTTCAAAATTTCCTCATAATCAATCAATCAATCGAGAAAACCTGTCTGTCTCCAGACCGCATTCCGAACCTGCCTCAAATCCCTCCCTTTAAGCGTTCTTCCCACTCCTTCGAGCACGGAATAGGCCACCCTGTCTTCCTGCCTCGACGCAACCACCTCGTGAGGCGGCAACATCATCTCACCATCATCCCCTTCCTTATCATCGTCGTCGTAAAGGACGTCGAATTGATGACCCCTCCTCCGCCTCCTCATCGCCTCCGTCATCACCGGCACCTTCACCGGCGCCGACTGGTGCCGATCCACTTGCGCCGCCTTCTTTGCAGCCACCGGTATCATGGGGATCATCATCCTCGACGAAGAACTCGAAGAAGACGAAGAGAGAGAGGCCGACGAAGCCTTGTGGTTGAAAACGGAGCGAGCGTGGTCCGGTTCGGGCAATGCAGCGAGGATGCCGAAGTTGTCCGGTCGGGTGACGTGGCGGTGGAAGGAGGTGGAGGGGTTGTGGGTGTGGTCGGTGGTGGTGGTGGAGTGGCCGGTCCAGAAGACGTCGTGTTCGGTTAACTCATCGTCTGTGGTTGAACCGGAGACGGCGGTTTTGTCCGGGTCGGAGAGATTGGAAAGGCCGAGGAATTTGTGGGAGGGGGTTGGATCCATCTTGGAAGCAGGAGGGTGTCTCAGTCCGTGAGATGGATACACGGGACTGTAATGCATCTTGTGAGGTGGGGTGGGTGTATATCGAGTGAGTCTCTCGAAAATTGTGGAGAGAGAGGAGGTCTGTTGGTATGTGGATGTGTTGGGGCGGTGGACGTGGGGGGCGGGGGCGATAACGTGGCGGAGTTGCAGAGTGGTGGGTTTGTAGTTTGTAGAATCGGATCGTCAGAGAGAAACAGAACTTTCGGTTAACTTTATGTTCTGTTGCTTGGTTCTTGAATGGATTTCATGTAATTCTTCATCCTCTAATAATAATAAAATGAAGGAATGACTTTATCCTTTTTTTTTTTTTTTTTCAATTTATTGTGGTCCCGTGTGGCTCACCCACAAATAGCATGTAAAATTACCATTTTAACTTTTACATAAAATAGGACAACTTGGAGATGAAACAAAAAGGAGAGTAAATTGGTAAAAATGGCATTAGTGGAATTTTTATCATAACTAGATTTTATCTATTGGGAAAACAACGTAATTTTATCACTCTCTATAAAACACCAACTTAAATGAGTTTTTCCATTTTATCTCATAAAATCCATTAGTGAACCATTTAGTCTAATTCTAGTTAACATTCCTAACCAAAATTTAAAGAAGACGAATAATGCTATAAACACATCTCCCCACTACATCTGTCTGTGTGGCATTGTATGATTGGTAATGAGAGAACAATTATTTTGAAATTACTTTACAAATTACAATTACTAATCATGCAGTACCACACGAGTGTAATAGAAAGATGTTTTCCTAACATTATTGAAGAAGTACTCACTCCATTCATATATGTGTGTGTGAATTTATATCAACCTTGAGAAACTTTTTTTGCAGCTAAGGTGGGGTTCCACCAAGGTTGGCTTTTTGGAATTGCCGCGCCCAGAAATCTCATGCCCCAAGCACATGAATTTAAGGATAAGTCACCAATTAATTATGAAGATCAATATCTATATTACAAGGTCAAACTCAAATAACTAGAAAACTTATTCAAATCATGTCCATAAGTGATAGTAAAATTTTATAAATTTTTTGAAAGGGGGTGCTTGTATATAGGACTTTCCAGAATTGTTACAGCCAAGGTAAAAACCTGTACATTTTATAAAAATAGCAAATGAATAAAAACTCACTCAAGCGAGAATGTATGTGATGGAATTTTTCACTTGACTGCCGAGAAGATAAAGAGAAATTGTTCCCCTAACTTGGCCTTTTGGCTTTTAAGGTTATTTAAACAAATGTCAATATTGCCCTTATGGCAGTACAAATAAGCCTTAGTGGAACAACTTAGCTTCTGGCTTTTTTGTGAAGCAAAATTTTTTTAGTAGAACAACAGCTAAAGTAAACTGTAGTTAGCTCTGATATTTGTAAGAATCAGATTGACATATATCCAAAACCCCAAACATTACGCAATTAGCTAAATCCATAATTTAGGGATCAAATTGAAAAAATAGCAAAATTTGGGGACTATATATGTATGTTATCCTAGATTTGTTTTGCTCTTTGTTTTCTTTTCTTTTTGTTCTAGACCTGAGAGAAATCCGGAGTAGATAAAAAGCAGGATGGTCGCTTTTGGAATTCAAGGGTGTCTAGCACTTCTTAACTCGAGATTTTCAATCTCCTAATTCCAGTGTGGATGGTGTCAGGGGCGGATGTACATTGGGACTGGGGTGGGCCTTGGCCCCCCTCCCCCCGCACTTTTATAAAAAAATATTTAAAAAAAAAACTTGCAACGAACAGTTATAATATAAATATAAAAATAGGAAGAATTGAATTTGTGTTGGCATTTGGCGCAATGGTTGGAGCGCCCAGCTTCATCCCTGCCAACCTGAGTTCGACTCTCACAAGGTGCCGATTTTTGTAGGTGATCGCTCTCGGCTGTGGTCATCCAGAAAATCAGATGGTCAGTTGAAGAACCTCATTCACGGAGGAGGCAAAAATTGATTAAAAAAATTCATTGATTTTGTGAAATCTGATTTCTTGTTGGGGATTAATGAGAGGCATTAACTAATGGAGAAGCGAAAAAAATCCAATGGTAACTCACCACTCATCCTACTAAAACGCTACCTTATGTTAACAAAGCACTGCAGAAAATTATTCAGAACCACTCCCAGTTGTTCAATTCTGATCAAAGCACAGGGAAAGAGAATTCAAAGACAAGAAAAACACTAAAAGTGCGAGTTTATTGTTTAGGCAAAAAGTCATTAAAGATCAAATGTCCATAGGTTGATGAACAAAACACATTTGTTTTGAAAAAAATTATTTGAATGTTTTTCAATTATTGCTACTAATGTTCAATCAGTATGACTTTTTACATACATGACAGACTCGATGAGCTAAACAAAAGATGAACGAGTTGAATCATTTTTTCGACCCGGGATGAGACCCATATGAAGGGCAGCAGGGGTCCCCAAATTAACAAAATCCCCACCCTATTTAAGTGGAGTATTGACAACTTGGCACGCTTTAGCGATAGAATTCGAGACAGAGATAGAAGGAACTGGGAGATTCACATTTTGAGGAAGTGATACAAGACCGTCTCTTCGCCCTATTTGTGCTTGAATTTGCTTCCTCCACTCTGCTTGGCAACGTCGGGATATTAACTAACTCATTTAACTGGCATGTTTGCAGATTTTTTCGCTGTTGATCCTATCTAGAAGTATTGATGCATCACATCCCTTTTCATGGTCACAACAAATAATTCAAAATTGTTAGCCCCTTTTTTGGTTCTTTTGTTTCTTTTCTTTCAAAAATTTTCTCGACACGGGCTCCAAAGAGACACCACAACAAAAAGAATTCGTTACAAAGCCTGGCATAGCACTGGACCATTTTGGAGTACCCTCTTGCCATAGCACTGGCTTGTGGATACCATCAAGATGATCATGAGCCCAAGGGCTAGAAGTCCCACCGGAGCCACCTTAAATTAGGACTCCCTTTTGTACTTCTGTAAAATTATTGAATCGTGTAAAGTCTAGGCTATAAGCCTATTATTAGGTTTTTGGACTTTGGCTAATAGCTACAAAATAGATTTAGGATTTGCTTTAGTTTATCTATTTAACGACTCGTCTAGTGTATTCACAAATCATGCACAAAGCCTTCCTCTTTTTATGTAATAATATTCTATCTTTGCAAAAACCCAAATACTTAGAGAGTGTTAGGGCCCATATACCCGTTTATTCAAGACCTTTTATCATAAAAATTTTTGGTTCATTGAACTTTAGGAAGGTTTTAGGCACCAAACACACCACTCTAAGATGTTTTAGGTATCCGCATCAATCTATTATGACACTAAACAAAGGAGACACCACATTTACAGGTTCTGTAAAATATATATATATATACGAAATCTTTCCCATCAGGTATACCTGATGGGCTTCCCATCAGGGACTCCTATTTCCCGATCAAATTTTCACAATCCGAACCGTCCAATATGTTTAAAAGTTGTTTTTAAGGGTTCCCGTGAGAAATCAGTGAAAAAAAATACCGGGAAGGGCTTGATCCGATCAGTTTTCGATAAAAACTGTATAAATGCATTTTTATCGAAAACTGATCGGATCAAGCCCTTCCCGGTATTTTTTTTCACTGATTTCTCGCGTGGACCCTTAAAAATACCTTTTAAACACATTGGACGGTTCGGATTATGAAAATTTGATCGGGAAATAGAAGAATTGGAGGGCTCCCTGATGGGAAGCCCATCAGGGAGTCCTGATTGGAAGCTCACTGATATATATATATAAGAGATAATTATGAGCATCTTGTTCATATGCTTAAACAAGGAATTAATATTAATTATATTGGTGCTAGTCTTAATAATATTACTGATCTTATGTGTTCTTAGTTTTCTAAAATAAATAATAATAAAAAACTGATCAAAATTACTTAGAAGCAAAACTAGTTTCTATAGAATCCAAAGTAGACAATTTTGGGAGTATTCTTAATGGATACTTAAAGTCTAAGACAAATACTACCATGGAAAGTTTACTAATCAAGTTAGACTCTTTTGACTATACAATGTAATGTGATTTGTGCACTGCACCATCCCTCAATCCCACCAAATTATGTGTTTTGTATGTGTATGCGAGCATGTTAAGGGTGCAGTCAGGTCAAGGATATTATACACAACAATGACATCTAAGGATGTTAGGTCTCCTGGAGGTTCTAGATTTGAACTCATGAAATAACGTCGACACGCTTGCAATCAGTGACAGAGGCAGAATTCTTGACACGGGTGACCAAATCACATGTATTCATAAATTAATAACAAAATACCATTCTTATATACTAATAATACTATTCTAAGGGGGCTTTTCTTCATAATTAAAAAACAAACATAAAATATATAAAAAAATATTGAGATAATTGGGGAATACACAATGGCCCGGCCCTGTTTGCACCCCTAAGTCCGCCGCTGCTTGCAGTAATCTACCTCACTAGCACTACAAAGCTACCTAATTCAATCAAACTAATTTGAACTATAAAAACTGAGTACGTAAAAGGAAATAAACAAGTGGCAGAAACTAGTGTCTCCAAACCATATTATAACATTGTGATATGATATTCCTTTTACGTAACTCAATCCACTGGACAAGAGCACAAGGGTTTCCAGGAAACACCATAAAAGCAAAATTAAAGGGAGAGAGAATCCAGCCTTTTCTCTCTTGATAAGTTAGAACAAATCCATGAAAGGGACTCTACAACTTCCACTCAACATCGAATACCGATCGAATTTACGAGAACCAAAAAGATGGCCTCAAGGTTACTGCTCCCGATCATGCTCTTCATTCATCTTCACGCGTCCTTCGTATCCTTCGCAAAATCTCCTTGTTTCAGGTTCACTAATTTGATCATATCACGTATTACCAAAATTTGTGGTTTCAATATGATTTGGATATTAATTTTTAACATTTGTTCGGTTCTTTGTAGCCTTGGATCGACAAGGTGGTCAAAATGTTAAAGTTTCGGCTGGAGGAGCAGCGTTAGTTGATAAGCGTGGAGGTGGTGGTGGCGGGCATGGGGGTGGTGGTGGTGGTCATGCTGCTGGTGGTCACGGTGGCGGTGGAGGCAGAATGGCTGGAGGAGGATCATATGATGACAGTACAAGCAAGGGTGTAAACGGTGCAGCAGCAGTAGTCCCCTTGTATGTAGCTGGTGCAGGTGCACACCACGTAAACAACCGCCGCTACCCCCACGGCAAAAATGGTGGCACCACCGCAAATATTCATCGGCCTCTCTTGGCTTCTGCCGTCTTGGTCTCACTGTTTCCTGTGCTGTTCATTTGATTTAGCACTGTTTCCGGTTGCGAATATTTTATAACGCTCATCTACATGCACATACAAATACACTAGCATTGTGCCCGTTCAATGCACGGGGCAATAGGAAAGACGTTTAGGTTTTTTTTTTTTTTTTTTTCGTTTTTCGTGCATCGAACAGGTACAATATTAGTATGGGTGTGTGATCGTGTACGGGTAAACTTGCTATAGATCGAAAAATAAATGTTTATAGAAATAAAGCACCCAATGCAAATCATGTACCTAGTTTGATATTTCAGTACACATACATGGGCTGATCTTCTTGTGGCTTTTGCTTTTCAGGAGCTTGTGGCGGTTATTTTGGCTGCTATTTTGTAGCATTCTATTTCGGATGTTTCTTTTTCCCTCTCTTTTTCTTTCATTCAACCTTGGTTGGATCTTACCTCCCCTCTTCTCGATGTACCCTTATCAAGTTTCTTTAATAAAATTTCTCGTCGATCAAAAAAAAAAAGTCTGATATTTCTGTCGAAAGAATAGTTGTACTATATATACGTATATGTGGAGAGCAAAGTTCTCTTTTTTATTTGTGATTTGGGTAGTTCAAATTAGTCACAAGATTGGAAATTAATGGTAAATGCTAGCAAGTGCAATTTAATATATAACATGTATAATTTTTATTTTTATTTTAAAAAGTTGTCTACTTGACGAAAATCCCAGAAAAAAGTTGTCTACCCTGACGAAAATCCCAGAACGGCAACAAAACAAGTGCTAGAAAAGTAACACCAATGGGTCCAGGATTTTTGCATACAAGGAAACAGGGACAGAACAAATTCAAAACCACAGACCGAAAAATTTGTCCATGTGATGACTTTCTCTTTTTCTTTTCCTTTTTTCCACTTTGTCATCTTTCCGTATCATCTTCACAGATACTCCTAAACTAAATCTGCATTATGCAACAGGAAATTTGTATCGAGAATAAGTAACCCGAAAAAGCAAACATGAAAAAAATATAATGAACCGTAAAGACCGGGAGAGGCAGTAAAGATAATGAAAATATCAAGCGAGAGAATTATTTTGTCGCATGCTCCAACAACAATAGAAATCAGGTTAATTATTGTCAGTCAATCTCAAGCAATGGTATCAACAACAATACAAATGGGTAGACTCGACGAAAAAATAAGGACACACCTGTATCTAAAGCTCCAACCAAATGACAAAATCATCTAGTTCCCGCAACTCTTTCTTTCACTAAAAAAAAAGGCAGATTTTGCCTGAGAGTAAACTATATGTAATTAATTACGTAATATCAAAAGGGATCTCCCAACTGGGATTGGCAGAGTGTAGAAAACAGTCACCCACTCTATTCCTCTACTCTAAAAAGTTGTCTTCAAGTAGTTCATTTTCAAGATCTTGCGTGAACGCCAAATTTGAGCACCCCCATCAGTGTGTGTAATTTATCCCTCTTCTATGATTTTGAATTTCGTTTAAACTGGGTACAAGTCTCTTACTTCATGTACTCGACCACACTTTGACTGATTTCCTCGAGAAACGAAACAAAACCCATCATGCTTGTGAACCCACTTCCATCGACATCCTGCTCCTCGATAAGATAATTCTCAAATGCTGTGCAATCATCCTGTCCTCCCCTGAGGAATATTAGCCTCGGAGTAATACTCCTCTCTTGCTTTAGTTTGTTAATTGTAGTCCTCAATAAGCCTGAAGCAGAAATATTTGTTTTAGGATGCAAAAAAGAATAGAAATAGTGACTGGCCTTGTTCTATGAGAGCAGCCCCAACAACTTACAGTCGTGTGGTGGAGGATAAGGCAGTGAAGGATCAGCTGTAGAGGAATAAAACACAATGAGAGTAGTAAATGCGTCGAGGAAAAATATTGGACTGCCGCTTGTTATCAATGCAGCACGGCTCAAAGAATGGCGAGGAAATGCTTGTTTATCAGGAGTTGCATATGATGTCAGCAGTGGGTATATAGCACGGTTAAGAGAACTTGGTTCTAGAGCACTGCATCACAAGTTCGAGAACAGCAATTAGTAAAATTACATTTTAGGCAAAGGCACTAACATGTACTACATCAAGGGATGCAACCTGAAGAAAAATATAAGATGACAGAAAGGGGTTTCACCACCTATAAGATAAGTAAAATGATAACAAAAAGTAAACCATAGAATTCTTGTACGAGGAAAGGGTCAGGTCAGACTTGGGAGATCTTTCAACTACGACGACAAAGAGCACCATAGAACGCTTACAACGAGCCAAGTCACTTTTTGTTTCAACCTTTTATGGTGCTGGTGACGTTGGCTAGTTTTAAATGGGTTTGTATGATACAAACGGAAATGTTATGTGTAGCTTTAGTTGTGACTCATGAATTATTGTGGCTAAAAATGTGGTTTTAGTGTGCACATAGGGCTTCACAAACCACAATGGAAAATGTATCTCATCTCGAGTGTTATTGCCAAAAGAACACAGAAACTCAGGCTGATGAATGCACACCCAGTGACTGAAAATTGGTATACCTGAAGAGGCATTGCAGGTATATCCGATAGTCAGGGTGGACTCCTTCCTCATGGAAACGGAGAAGTGGATTACGAAGCAAAGCAAAAACTAAGCGAGGTAAAGGCTGCAGTTGTGGACATTGCGACAATGCTATGTCAATGCGAGCTGCTGTTGAACTGCCCTGATCATACTGTACTAGTTTACAAGCATCATTATACTGAGCTGTAAGGATTACAAGCCAATCATGTAGCAACATCCTGCCTTCCCGGACTCCTTGCTCCAACGAGGCTGATATAACCTGGTGGGAGAAAGTCAGCGAATCAGCAAGTTATTAAAGTTATAGTAGCAGCAAAAGCCATAAGCTATAAGAGTTATGTGCTACAAATTGCTTATAAAGATTGGTCAGCATATGGTAGAAGCCTGAATTCTACATTTCTTTTCTTGTTAAAATTCCTTCTTTCCAAAGGGGGAAAAATGAAAGAAAGAAAAAAGACCTCCCTTCACAAAGTTGACAGCTAAAACAGATAAAACCATGTTTGTCTGATGGGTTTTTCGATTTCCTCTCGTCCATAACCTGAGATTATGATGGCTGTGGTCTTCGACATCATGTCCAGAATACCATTCTTTTCTAGACTAACTATAGAAAGTCATTGTGGTACTGAAGTAAAACAAAATAAGCCTGTTGTCTTTTCACAAGGACACTTGGGCTTCAATACAAAAAGTATGCCGCTCATTCATGCATATTTGGTGTGGCATATGCGCGAACGGCGAACGCCAAACGTCACTACATCCTTGAAGTTAAATATGAACGGAATAACGAGTTTGTTCCTCTTTTATAATCTAGCATGGGCATGTCGTAGGGGAACTGTGCTCTGATTTCCTAATACAGAACTGCATTAGAGCAGCAGTATTTAACACTACAGAGCATCACTTCCTACCATCATAAAAATATCAAAAAATTCCAAACTCAAGTAGGTGCATCATCACTTCAATGATGGAGAAATGAGCCAAACTAGGGCAGTCAAGTTATTAGAATGCAAGAACAAGCAGAAGACGGGTAAACAATGAACCTTGTGAACAAGTATTGATAAAACTGCTTCATGATCAACACTGTCATAAAGTTCATTGATGTTACGAGCAGTTCCAAATCGCAGAGTTCGAATCCTTAATCTCCTTTTCAGAGAATACTTGTCTCTGCAAAATATACATCACATCAAACTGTAAGTAAAGACATATTTGTGGGGATGCCAATGATAAAGACATTCCATCAAAAAGAAAGGGAAATGATTTTAACACTCGCATTATCCCGTGCAGGAGAAATTGATAGCTAAATGGCACCACTAGATCGCGAAGCAAGTACGAAAGCCATAACAGTTCAGAGGTAGTAAAGGCAAGTACTTTCAAGGTTCACACAACAACAAGAGTCCGAGCGACTAGGAACAGGCTTGACTACAGAAAGAGATCCGTACTCTTTGCACTTAATTTACCAATTTGCTTATTAACAAACAAACACAACCATGCATGCTTACCCCTTTGCCCACCAATGATACAAGATAGCTTACCTCAGACTGGAAGCCCCTATAATTGCTTCCACTTGAAGAGACTGACTTGCGCCAAGTACTAGACTTTGATAAAAGAATAGGGAGGCGAAGATATTTAATACTTGAATGGGAATCGTCTTAGCAACTGGCTATACCTTTTTACCAATGGCACTCTGTTTTGTCTTTTAGTGGGTGAAATTACTAAATAATCCCTCAATGCAATAAAATTTTCACAAAAAGCATGGACTGTTTCGTAAATTCGCACACTAAAAGACAAAAAGGGGAGTGTCATTGGTAAAAAGGGGAGCGTTAAAATCATCTCCCAAAAAGCAAAAGAAAAGTACGAAAACAATAAATGATGGGGATCGTGAAGGCGTTGGATGATGAATAGCTTTAGTGAAATTATGAAGATAACAGATGGACAAAAATGTAGTTAATAACAATGCATGCAAGAGTTTTTTCACAAGATATAGTTTTGGACACAGATTTTCAAATAAAAATCCACGGATCATAAATGCTTATTCAACTACATGCTCGCCCTGACGCACAATGTTTGCCTAACTGACATGCTGGCAAGTTGGAAACCAACACATCTAACTAACAAAGGAAAAAGATTCTTATCGAGAAACAGAATAACCGTAAAAACTAGATGCATCTCTGGATATGATTAAGCATTTTTTCAAGAAAATGTCTTCCTCTTGATGGCACCCATCTTTAGGACTTATAGGAAACCGTCAACAATAATATTTTAATCCTGACCTCCTAGAGCAGCTGTGCAACGCCAATGCTCTGGATGCTGAATGAAAGAAGCATGGTAATGTGCACATAAATCAAAATGATTCTTGGGTCTGCCCTCTCTGATGCCTTTTGGCTTTGATTTGAGGGCATGATTCCACAGCAAACGCGACGGTATAGGGGGATCACTGTTTCAGTGGTATTCTGTGAGCAGCCACTTTGTGCATTTATTGCCAAAGGTTAGGTCTGTCTCCAATCCATCTGTTTCAGTGGTATTCTGGGAGCAGCCACTTTGTGCATTTATTGCCAAAGGTTAGGTCTGTCTCCTATCCTTCCCCCGCCCATACCCCCAATTATTGGGGACTAAATGGGTTATGTTATTGTTGTTGTTGACCTCCTAGAGCAACTAATGACAATGCCTTGGGAACTACACCACATATAATTACAGAACCCTTCAACTCAATCAAGTGTCTGTAATAAAAGATCCTTGCTCCAAAACATTGAAAATGAGAACTAATAGAGACAACACAATGGATATGCACTTTTTCGTAGAAGGCATAAAATTTAACAAGAAAAACAACACTATAACCTATAACCAGCAGAAGTTTCTGCAGTTCAAAAAAGCAGCAGTCATGAACAAAACGTTACATCACTCAATTTCACCCACTCTGCCTGTATATGAATCAAATCTTGAATGCAAGGCTACTTTGGGTGCTGAGTATATTTTTTGTTGTCTTGTTGATGTGGAGCATAGTAAGACCATTATCTTAATTTAGCAAAGCTATTTAGTCCCACGAACCGAGTATCTTTAATTTCCTTTGACTGAAGTGTTATATTACCCATATCTTAAATGATGGAGCCTATTCGACTCGACTGCCTTCCGTCGCTTTTCTATCTTGTTTGAGTCAATCTTCAATCATATAGGGGTATCAAGCGGTGCTGTTCTTATCTATCTAAGTAATTTCCTGTACCACCATAATCAAACAAAGCTTGACAGAAGCAACTTTGACTGCCAAGTCACCAATTATCCAAAAGCTTAGTCTGTTAAGAAATAGGTCTTAACAGGCATCTAATAGACTAACAATATCCTGACACACCCAGTGGTGGACATGGAGTAGAGAACATCTATACAAAGAAAGCTGCAATGCGCACCCAAAGAATTACAATGCAAACGGCAAACACATGTTGATCAACATATTTGAACCCAAGATGTCACAGAACCCAATCTATAATACCATGTTGAGCCCAATCTATAATACCATGTTGAGCCACCAATTGTCCCGAAAGCCGCTTGGAAATGTGGCTTCGGATGGTTGCCCACCAACATATATCTGGTTGCCCAAAACAGAAAAACAGCCTAACAGTCTTGAAATGCAGAATGTAAATCATGCATACCTTCGGACGGTAAGAGCATACATGTCAGAATAAGTTAAAACAGAAAGGCAAGGAGTTATGTACTGCTGGAGTATAGAACTAACCCTACCTACTTGGAGACCTGGAGGCAGAATTTGACAGTTCCTCAGGAGGCACAACCACCGTATACTGGAATGCAATCTGTAGCATTGGAGGTTCTGATGTGTGCCTGCAGAAATATGATGCAATTTCTGAAGTTATAACATGTTAGGAAGCAACCAAATTGACTTGAGTTTTTAAAAGGAATATTAGACTTGCCAAATTGAAGGAATGAAACCCATGATATTTTAGATCTCATCCCACTTAGATTAATTATAACCACAAAACTAGGATATGAGCCTAGGCGACCTCCCCACTCATTGCCAACTGGTTTTAAGTTGGATGCTTTAACATGGTATCAGAGCTAGGCTTATGGAGGCTTTTGGACAAGACTCTCTTGATTGTTTGCCCCATTGTTTGAGCCTTGAGTGCACTTTGTTTTGTTGTTTGTCGTGATCCCTATATTATAGATCGGTTGTTTACCTCTCCACATGCGGGTCAGGGGCCGCACGTGCGGAAGATTGTTAGAGCTTGTCTGCCGTTAGTTAATTATAACTTCCAAAACTAGTATATGAGACTAGGCGGCCTCTCCACCCATTGCAATTGGTTTTGAATGGGATGCTTTAACAGATATGAAGGTAAATCTTCAATTTGGACTGGGAAAACTAAGATCCAGGTACCAAAACTTAACCAATATTCAATAATAGATGGAAGTAGGTCTGCTAAAACAACCAACCAGCACATGAACTTGAGTCGGCCCTTCAACAGTTCATTCAATGCAAGCTTGTCACATATCTGATCAAAACAGTACATGATTTTAAGTTCGACCATCTGAGTTAGAACTTGTAACAATATTTTCTTCAGCTCAGTGGCTCAACTAACCTCGCACATCTCGTGTTCAAAAGTAACTCTAGACTAGACTGTTAGTTGGTGTCTTGATGAAAATGTCACTAGACTCACTACAGTGGCACATGAAGTTTTTTTTATTGGCAGAGTGGCACATGGATATACGTAAAGGAATTCAACTTTCATGGGCAAAAAGTTTAGTCCGGAAAAGGTCCCCCCTTCTTGAACCAATGTCATACTCTGAAATGTTCCACGTCCATTAAAGTCAGCAAGTCAAAGAATGAATCAATCAATGAAATACATATTTTCATTCACTTTTAGGTCCAGTTGCCTCATCACGGAATTTTAGCTTTGTATTTGCCTGTGAACTACAGTTATTTTTTAGCGCCGGGATTTCATATAAGTCTTGAAAATGAGTCCACTCAGCAAATAGAGAATTAGCCTGGTACAAAAGTGACGAAAGCTCAAAGCCTCAAACCAAGAGCAAAGATCAACAGAGCCAAGTTTAAGCAGGTCATCTTGGCCCAGATTCCCTCCTAAATGTCCTATATGAAGATACTTCTCACAGCCAGTAAGCAAATGCTCAGATTTTAATCAGGAGGCAAATTTTAGAAGCAGAAAAAGAAATAGAGGCAGAAATATGATTATCCAACAATGCCTGGGCAGGTAAACAGAAAACTAAAAAATTAAAAGAAATAAAACAAGGAAGAGTCAAGGAAAAAGGCGTAAAAATTACTTGTTTTCAGGAACCAGAAAAACAAAGAGCTGCCAAATCATACCTACTAATTCCCACTGAGTTGCTAAAATCTTTTGAAAAACTCGGCCTAAGAAGAATTCCTGTCACCATTCCTACACCTGTATTTTTTCGGCCCATTTCAGATTCCTTGCCAATTACTCCCTCCGTCCCTATTTAGTGGTCCGTTTTGGGGATTCTAACTTATTTAGGGGACACAATCATTGTAGTTGTTATATTTTTACTTTCTCTTGTTACCCTTTAAGTTTTTTTAAAAACATCATCATTGTCTTCTCCTATTACTAGGAATTAAGTTTAAAAGTAAGGGGTAAAAGAGTAAACTGAACCACTAATGCCCATTACTTTTGAACAAGGACAAAAATTTTGGGACAACAAAAAGTGCTAAAATGGACCAAATTTGGGGACGGAGCGAGTATGATCTAATTCTTAAGAGTTTCACCAAATGTCATCCGGACTAATAGGAGTAACTTTTGTTTTTTTAACATATTGGAATAACAAAGAAATAAAACTGCAAGGAGAAAGGGCAAACGACAGGGTCAAATAAAGATATAAATTAAGAGAGAACAAATATTTCCTAAAAGTCATGGACCATAACAACCTGGCTGGCTGGCTATGAACCCAAAAGTCATTAATTGGCAAGTCCAGGGAGGGTGAGCTTTCTCACTAAGCAATGACCACTACAAACGAAATCTAAGACTCTCTTTTCCTTCCTTATCTACTAGAGACCTGTTTTGCCCATTACCCTTAGTAATGGATAGAGCCCTCGTTAGCTTCAAAGTTACATTGCATAGAGAGAGCAAGCTAGGATTAAACACAAGCGTCCGTGGGAAGTTTCGCCTTCCCTTTGATCCTTGGTCAAAATGAGCATCTAAAGATTAGCAAAGCCCTTATGTTTAATCTCAAGCTTTATTGGCTGCCCCCCTCTCCTTTACGCTGGCGTTGAAGTCATCCAATGGATAACAGACAGATCTCCTGTTGATAGGCTTTCCTTCTGGACTCACCATCCGTAGTTGGAAGATGAGTTAGGAGAAGCCCCTTAATCACCATGAAAAATACATTTTTCGAGTACGAACGAGTGGGCCTATTCTTTCCTGCTCTTTCATCACCCTTTATTCATCATATTAAAGGGCCCATGATCAGCCTATTGGGGATACGAGATATCCAATGCCAGATAGCTTTCATCGGCGTTTATTTGACCATCAACCATAACAACCTGGCTGTAAGCCCAAAAATCATTAATTGGCAAGTCCAGGGACCATGCAAATTCACCTCACAAACCACGAGCATCAAAAGTCTCTACATCCTTTCTTCATCCCTTTGGTGAGAATGAACACAAACCAAGTACCTAAATCACAATTTATAGTTCCTCTAAAAATAAATACTAAAATCCCGGAGTAGGCCATATCTCCAGCATTGGAGTAAGAGAGCTCTTTTAGACCCAAAATGCCTTTCAACACAATGGACGCAAAGTATGAAAGCAAAAACCATAAAGTTGTATCACACTCCCTTGGTAGGTTCAATCACGAAAGGTTTCCAATCCAAAGTGGCTATCTTGGCTCACAAAATGGGAATATTTCAAGCATCTATATGCAAACCCAACTAACTTCTAAATGATTAGACAATAGCATCGAATTGTTGCTTATGCTAGATTAGAGGAATAAGGTAGGATAAACAAAATAAACATATTTTTACCTGGAAAATCCAACATTATTGGCAAAATCGAAGTCATATGCATATGTGGCATAAGAATCGCAACAAATGATGTGTTGAACATTTTCATACTGAGGATCTGGGAAGAAATGACCATACTGCAGAAAATGATGAAGTACCTTAAGCAATCTAAGACAACAAAACGAAGTTGCAAAGAACAAGAACTGATAACTTACAGAATGCCCAGTTTTGAATTCAGAGGACGTCCTCAGCCGTAGTATACAGTTGAAGGCATATGGACGACTCAACATACGATACCTGCAACAGAGTATTTTCTTATGATCAGAGATGGATCTCATAAGCATTTAAACTCAACAAACATGTTTCTATATGTGACATAAGATGTTAACCATTCATGTTTTGTTGCATATTGCAAATTGATGAAAATACTAACATAGTCACAAAAAACTAAGTCAGATAGAGAAAGCAGAATAACAACGAAAGACACTAAAAGCATTCACATTTGACAAAATTTTTGGATATTGCGTTTATTATTTTTTTCTGATGAAGCTTGGCTTGCAACCAAGTTGTACCGTATAACATAAGTAACAGTTGATGCAAAATACAATACGAACTAGCTGGTACTCCAGAGTCCTGACCACAGAAATTCAGGACATATACAGAAATTACAGAAGTGCAACTTTTAGACAGAGGGAACCATTTTTCAGGTTAATATACGACTTTAGCAAAGATTTAGCATTTCATACTCACATGTCCTGAGGGAGTGTTGAATCATCAGTATTAGAATACAGAAACAAAGACCCGCCACTCTCGATGCTAAGAAACTTCAGGGATGCCAAATCTGTGTACTCATTTGTAATAGCAAACAAGTCCACACAAACACCTGATTGAACAGCGACAGCAGCCTGTGAAGGTATATATCAAAACTCACACGTCGAAAGCTCATACCAACAATATACTAGAAAGTAGTTCAAAACCAAGTACCAAATCCTTGTAAAAGGGTGTTTGCTCAGGAAGTAAAGCACGGTCAGCATCCTCTCCTTTACTAGCATATTGCTCACCGTACCGCCTAGTGTCTAGTTGACCAGCTCCGAAATCAGGAGGGCCAGATAAAAATGCAAAGACTCTGGCTGCACATATTTTCCACCGGGAAAGAAAAAAAAAACATACGTCACGTCCTTCACAAGAACAAAAGTTGACAATTGAAGTACAGAATGTTTCGCCTAAAGGAAGTCCTACTAGTGAAATTGAGCAAATTTTAATGCTAATCCTTATCGTACCTAATGCAAATGTGCTTCCATATTCTGAACTTAGGTAATTGAACAAGGCATCCATTGCTACTCCAAAACCCCGCCCACCAAGCAAAACTCCATCTATTCCTTGACCTGCAGCTGTGGTCCTTTCCCATGAGTTTGTTGGTCTTAGTGTTTCAAGTGCAGATGCAATACGATCCTTACATGTGTCCACCTATAACGAAAATAAGTTAGAATGAACTTCCACCAAAGAATTAGTTGAAAAAAGAAACACCAAGAACGAAACAACAAAGAAAGAATAAAAAAAACACATCAATAGATTAATGAACAGGAAGGCGGGGGAAGGAGGATGGTGATATACATAGCCAGCACTCAGTAACATACCGGGGCCAAAAATGACAGCAAAGGCATGACATCTTCAAGCTCCATTGGTAAGGTGTCATCCACATCTGGGGGGATGAAGACATTCTTCACCACTGGAACAGGCCCTTGAACATCATACAACCCTATTTTGTGGCTAAATGTAGCAAGCCCAAACAGTGATCCAGGCCCAAGAGCTGTGATGAAAACAAGCAAGTTCAAGTTGACAATATAAAAAAGTAGTACACAATAATATGAGCAACGAATGTCTAGTGGTAGAGACCATCAACCTTCCAGAGCCGCTAATAGAGCACTTTTTATGAGCTCCAAAAACTCTTCTGACGCTGCAAATAGATTCAAGGCTGAAAATTAGCCATCCAGAAATACATTTCTTTTGAAATCATTATAACTTATTAGGTTGGATGAAACTGACAATGGAATATACAGAGTTGGATGTGAGTAGATTTTTTACAAGACCAAATAATGGTGTCGTCAAAGGCCATCATTAAATACAAAAAGCCTTCAAATAAGTTCTGTGGAAGCAACTAATGATAAATACATTAATTAATCTCATAAAATTTCTCCTAATCCAAGTAAGACAGGGACTCCAAAATAAGCAAAACAAGAAACATCAAGAAGAATATCCTTAGAAGAAAAAGCTCTCCATGTAAGATCAAATAACAATATTTGCTCGTCAGTAATACTTGTCTAAAAACAAGGTGCAAGCAGTGCAAGCTTATGAGTTCATTTTGATGAAAAGATACTAAGAACTGCAAGTGCTGCAACTGAGTCCACAAGTGTTCGTTAAAATATCTATACATGTATAATGATTGCCTCCACAAGGCGAAAATTCTTCTTCATAAACTATTTAGCACTGCTAAACTGGCAAAGCTTGCAAACCATACTGACACAATAACAAGAAACCACCAAAATAAACACAAAGGACTGGATCATATCTTACATGACAAATCAACAGCAGCAACATAAACTGGACGGGCCTGCATTGCTTCTTCTTCGTTTCCTTCAACTACAAACAAGCAAGAAACAAAAGTTCACATGCAAGTTCAGGCTTATACATCCAAAGCTAATATGACAGCTAAAACCTTAGCTTTCGGTCAGTTGATACGATAATGTTTGAATAAGTAAAGACGAAAAAGAGGATGTGGGGGGAGAACTAAGGTCCCATTTGAATACAAGTAGATTTCAGCTGATTGAACTATACAATTCAATGAGTAAAGGTCAGATTTAGATATTATTCTTTTGTATATTGGTTCCAGTGGGGAGTTTCAACTTCCGAGCTATATCATGATGCATTTGAAAATAAATAGAGGTTATTTGAAATCCTTCCTCTTAAAGATGGTAGTTAGACCAGGAACCCCTAGAATCCATATCTTCTATCTAGAATCTAACTTCGTTTCTAGTTTCACAATCACCTATAAATTAAATCTCTTCCATAATTATTTGAATTGAACTCCAACTCATTCATTTGAAAACATCTACCAAAACGAACCCTAACTACTCTGCTTCTTCATGGTTGGAGTATTTCAAAGCCAGTTTAACAAGAAACTCGCATAGCATATCTGGAAACTAATCCCAACCAATTCGCAAAACTATTCTCTTCTCCATTCTCTATGGATTTCAAATCAGGATGGAAACAACAGATTTCCGAGCTTCTCAACACAACACTGCCATTAAGCCCTTAGTCACATAATCCTTCCTAGAGCCATCCGCTCCCACTCTCAATCATCACTCTCCACTCACTCTCAATCCTTACTCTAGCGAATTTTACTAGTTTGGAATGTTTTCGAAGGACGCTTCCACACTCGGCTGAAGTTCCAGACTCCTTTTCAGTTTCTTTCCGAAACCAAAGTACAATACTCCCCAAAGGAGAACAAACGTCAATACACAATTACGTACATTAAGAAAAAACAAACGCTTATATATCTAAGTCACATAATTTGAGTGCGTATGTCTGAGCAGGAGCATTAGTGTGATCAGTGTGAAAGAGCCTAACTAGTATTCAAATTCGAGCTAGGGAGAATTGGGATCCCGAGTGCAGAATTATGTGACTAGCATTTATATACACATAATTGAAAAGATTTGGATTACTTGGCAACTCGAGATCTATGAAGGAAGAAGAGTTCTCGGGGCAAGACTGGGGGCGAGAATATCGAGAGACGTTCTCGGAGGAGAGGCCGTTGAGGGTCCCACACAGGGAGCAAGTCCAGGCCCACTGCTCCTGCTCGCAGTAGGTGTTGTAGTAGGCCCAGCAGTTCTCGCACCGCGGCAGGAGGTGGCCGTCGGATCCGTACATCGGAGGGTTTCCGTTCTCGTCCCTCGCCGCGAACGGCGACAGCGTCACCCCCCACGGCAGCCCCGACGACTCCAGCGCGTCGGAGTCGGCGGGGAAGCGAGCCACCGTAGGCCTCACCGCCATTGGTGACGACGGGGAGAGAGAGAGAGAGAAGAAGACGGGGGCGTAACTGCAATAGAAATTGAGATTTTGGAGGTTTATTGTAATTTTTGGATGTCGGAGAAGGGAGTTTACGAAGGTGGGGGGGAGTACAATAGTGGAGTCAACCTCCGGGCGTAATGTAGCTTTGGTCAGTACACGAGCTCCACATCAGGTGAGCCAATAGGTTTTTGACAGCTCACGTACATCCATTCGCAACCCTGACCCGTGAAAATTTTATGGGTACCAAATGGGTACCACGTGGCCATGCCGAGCACGATCTCGGCCATTCAAAAGTGTTTTGAAAGATTGAAATTGATTCCCTCTCTCTCCTCTCACCCGACCACTCTCTCTCTTCTTTAGATTGCCGAGCGGATACCACGTAGGCAGTACCCAGTCAGCACTGGGCATCATCCCATTAGTGTAAATCGGTCCCACTCGTTCCAGGTTGGGATCGGATAAAAGAGGTGTTTGGAAGCTTCACTGTTGTAGGGAATTGGATATAAGGCTTGTTTGTTATGGGGGATGTGGGGTTGGAATTTGGGGATGTGTTGGAGTGGGTCCCATTTTTCATTGTTTGGTAACCTTATTTGGGATGGGATTTGAAATCCCCACCCAATTTTAATCCCCATCCGTACGGTAGAAAGAATCCCATGGGGGGGGGGGGGGGGGGGGGGGGGGGGGGGGGAATTTGGATGAGATTTCCCCATTTTAGTGCAAAAAATCGGATATCCTGAGCAATATCCCGTCGAACACAAACACCGGATATGAATTTTTCTCATCTATTGATATCCTGAGCAATATCTCAAGGATTTCATATCCCACCCATATCCCATGGAATTTCATATCTCATTCATTTATCTCTGGCCAAACAAACGAGGCCTAAGAGGTGTTGGAAGCTTTATTGTTGTAGCTTGCATTGTATGAATTTGCATTTTGAATGTATGGTAGCTAAATTGTAAAAGGAGAGTATTATGGGTACAGAAATTATGGTATAAAAAATTACACAAATCGATTGGGTTGGGGCCACCTAGTTCCGCAAGAATGATCGGAGCATTTCGTATTGTTTCAAAATACTTGTTTACTTGTACACCTCAAAAACCAATTCAATCGGACGGTACATTGGGCCGAATGCCTAATTTAATAACGGATGAATATGCTAGGTGTCTAATTGAAATGAGTCAAGAAAATGTATCTCAAAATTATTTCTCAAACCTACCAACAAACACGGTGTAAGTGTTTATGGGACATTGGGATGACATGACGTGTTTTTTTTCAAATTTTCCCTTACTGGTATCCAGGGGAAGTAAAGGAAAAAAACTATTTATATGTACAAGTTGTAGTCGGTTAAAAGTGTTATTAGCAACTATACATTTTTTCCAAAAGTTTTCCAACAACGCTTTTAGGCATCTCCAGGATCCTAGCCAACTCTCCCATTTGGGCATTTTGTCGGGCGACAGAGTTGGAAACGTGAGCCAGCAGCCTCGCCGTCATCCTTGCTAGTTCCTACGTTACTACAGGCTGGCGAGGTACTGTAACCTCGCCTGGCCTTCTATCTCTCTCTCTCTCTCTCAGCTAATTGACGGCGAAGAAAGTCGAGGAGGGGGTTGTAGCTCTTGTTGCCGAGAAAAAAACGAGTCGCCGAAAACTTGATCTAAATTCGTTTTGAGACAAGAGACTTATAGATCTCGTTGACGACGATTCCATTGGTCCAAGACTCGTGGTCGATGGAGTCCCGTGGCACCCGCACACACTGGTCAAAAGAGGTGCACGTAGGAGAGTGAGATGCAGTCTCAGCGCATGCTTTACACACCCGTGTGAGGAAGAAGGTGGCGTCGTGTTTTTTTTTTTTTAGCCAAGTGGCTAGTCTGTGGGTAGATGTGGTATTTTTTGACAAACTATATCACTATATGACACTTTTTCTGGCCAAATGTGGCAAAATTTTTGATTGGGGCTGATGGAGATGCTCTTAGAAAGCATTATTGACAAAAACACTTTCTGAGTGTTTGGGAATAACGCTTTTAAATTTCTTTCTTTCTTTGATCTAAACTGTTCAACTTGGAGTTTCTTTAATCTAAACTGTTCAACTTGGAGGTACCGTTAAGAATATGAACCATGATGAAGATATTATGAATTGACCACTAATTGATACATAATCATAGTTGATTTGAGTGAATTTGCTTTTGTGAAAATAGGCTGCAGTAAATCATGTCCATTTTACTAAAGTGAAGCTCACATTATACGGACTGCAATGTGTAATTGGTCAATTATGAACTCATGCCGGTTTACTTTTGCGATCGGAACCGTTCAACTTTTAAAGTTTGTCAAGAAGTTAAAACACGTTGAAGATCATATTAATCGAATACTGATTGGTACATAATCGAAGATTATCGGAGTGAGGGAATTTGTTTTCATGAAAGAAAAAGGTTTGGCCATACTGGATCACACAACCCGAGCCGAAGCGGGTCGAACCCGTACACCATTGGATCTGTAATTAACGAAATCCAAAGAAATAATCCACCGGCGTCTTCGATTCCATCCCTCTACGCAGGAGAAAGCACTTTAAGATCCCAACCCATTCAAAGAAGCAATCCAACAAATTCTCTCTCTCATACCATTCTCTCTCCATTATATACACTCTTCCTTCCGGATTCAGCCCCCAAGATTTCGGTAAGCATTTCTGCTGACTGAAAACTGAAATTCATGTTCTCTGTGCATTCTATTGGTTGTCAGTTGGTTCGTTTTAGGTTTTGTTCGCGAATCAGTAACGTTTACCTCTTACGCACTTGAATTGCTTTGAGGTTTGTTGGAAGTGTTAGTCTATTTGATTTTTTTATTTTTTTTTGATTTGGCCGAAGTAGTTACGTTTTCTCTTGCTGTGGTTGCTGATTTACTTGCAGAAATGTGAATCTCTCCAACTTCCCTACATTTAGATTGTTGAATTGTGCATCTTGAGTGATTGCCTAAACTGCTGCCCCCAATGGATTGTATATATTTTTATATACTCAAATTTAGGCATCCTTTGTATTCCGTCTTTTTTGATATCTTACACTCACCTAGAGTCTCGATGGTAATCCCATCATCCAATAGCGGAGGGCTGTATCGACTGTCCCATAAGAGTTCATAACACTTGAGAAGTTTTGAACAAAAGACCTTAGCAGGGAGCAAACCCTCGGTCCCAGGCCTTGCCGTTGGGATTTTCTTTGTATTCCATTGATTGCATTTTTGTTTTGTTCGTCTTTGGATGGAGCTAAGTTCTTCAGAACTCTCGTTCTTTTATTCTGCAATTTTGCGGGCATCTATTGGAGCTGTTTGTTTGACTTCGGCGATAAGGTTTCACAATGAAGTTGAACACCTGGTTTTGGCGTTCCACACAAACTTCCTTTTTCACTTGGTCATAGGATGGAGCAGTATGGAAAACTTATTGAGTTCTACGTTAACGTCGATCTTTATAATCGGCACATAAAGCTGGATTTGAACTGATGATGACCTTTGCATAGCGGAAGTAGGAAATCTACCCCAGGAAAAAAAGGGAAGTGAAATGGGGGAGTCATTGTTTCCTTCTTTTCATGTGTTGTTTATTTGTGTTTCGGTCTTTATTAGTTCACTAGAGTGAATGGACAATTCCCATGCAGACCTTATAAACTCCAACTGTGAAGAGCTATACATGAATTTGTTTTTGGAATGTACGAGACTTGGGAGAAACATTTCTTTGTAGTTTCTATATTTTGGTTCTCAGACGAAGAAGTACCAAGATTCACACATAATCAGTTTCATTCTTTTAAATTTCTGCATGTGTGAGTATAAGTGGAGCGGAAAGTTAACTTGGATCAAGGATAAGCTTCAATCAAGTATTTGGGGAAACTGTGATATTTTGGTGCTGCAAGTATAGAAAGCTCTTGTAGTTGTCACTTGTCAATAAGCTAGAATGGTTCAAGGAACAATTCTTATTCTAAACTCACTAGTCAGAATTGGTCTTGGTCAATTTCCATTTCGGAATTAGGTAAACATGGCAATTGCCATTGTATGGTAATATGAGGATGTGACTTGTGGAAGGCCGGAAGCAGAAGTAAATGTTGGGAATTACCTTGAACCACAGAGATTTGAATGCTCGTATTCTGACTTTGTTATTGAATCTGAAGTAAAAATTCATTTTATTGAAGTAAAAATTCAATTTACTGCTGCATGTATATTGTGGCTTGTCATGATGACGATGTTATTGTGTCTCTAACCCCTTGAATCAAATATAAATAGAATGCTATAAGATTTGAACCCTCAAAAACCTTGGAGGATAGCTATGGGGATAGGGTTTAAGAACTTCAACGGGTTTGGATTCAGTGTACCAATTTATTATTATATTAAATTGGTAATAATGACCATCCCTCAGTTTTACAGAGATTGACCATGCCATGTGATGAAGATTTGTGAAGCACATATATAGGCAACAATTGTCTCACTTGGAAGGCTACCTACATAAGCTAGTAACGTCAGAATGTATGTAGTTGGCTAGATGTAATGTTCATGGGGGTATTGTATTTCTTTACTTAGTGGTGATATTGCCTAATTGATTTTTCTGCACATTGAGCAGGTAATCACTAATTATTGAAGTTAATGTAACTCTGTAGTATGGCACTGTTATATGCAATGCTATTCTGTTATGGAAATATGTTGTATTTTATGGAGGGCTCTAAATTTTTTGTTACTAAGTCGTCAGTTACTTTGTTACAGGTAAAGTAACTGCTAATCAACTCTAATGGCCATGAGGATTGCTGCAAGATATGTATCTCGTAGGCTTTCAAGCAGTGGTAAAATTTTTAGTGAGGAGGAAAAGGCTGCAGAAAATGTTTACATTAAGGTGGCCCAACTTTCCTTTACCATGCTCTCTTATTGTATCCCTTTCCTACATTTCTGCTTGAAGCATGTGCATTTCATTTTACCAGGGTGATGTTTTGGGGTTGGCTTATGCTAATATTATTGTATATGACTTTTGTACTTCCAAGTGTTATCTCAGGGGTAGAATTACTGGATTTGTGCTCAGTGTTCCACATTTGTTCTTTCTGACATCAATTGTTTGGTATTGTGGACTAGTTTTTTTTTTTTTAGGTATCACTGTTGATGATTGGAATGATTTAGAAGCTTATTTTCCCCCTTCTAGCAGTTCTAGGATCTTTTATAGAGGAAGCTTAGATCTTGTTCGGTTGGGGTTTTGGTTTTGGGTTTTGGGTTTTGGGTGGAGAGTGAAATAGGGGTAATGATTGGAGAGAGATAGGGAGAGAAATGATTGGAAATATGGGTTAAGGATTGGAAATAGGGATAATGATTGGAGGGAAGTAAGGGTACAAAATTCAAATTTGGGTCTCAAGACCCAAACCAAACAAGGCCTTAAGGTGCTTATATGTTAACGCAGCCATAGACATCAATTCTGAACATAAATTCTGATTTTGTCAAACCAAACCTGCCCTCCCACTACTGCTACCAAAAGAGGGGGAACCAAAACCCTGTGTAAGTGAGGTCTGCCAAAATAATGCCGGTTCTTATCCAAACATGCAGATTTCATTTTATATTGAGATCTGGTTTATTTTAGATAGGTGTGCTAATTCATAACCAAACCGGCATGGGCAATGCTGTTGGAGAGAAAGAAACATGCATTTTTTTACGACGTCATAGTTTGGAGTGCAAAAGCTCTAGAAGCGTTTCTTGTGGAGTTCTCATGTTCATTATCCAGAGGATTTTTTTGAAACCACTTTTGGGAGATTTTATTGCAACCGTATATTTCTTGTTGAGCTAGACATGGTACTGGATTACAAATCCCATGGGATCTTATTCCGAGCATTTGTCTGGAATAATTTCTGCTGGATTGATGACATAATACAGGATATACCCTCTCTTGGGCTTCTTTACATATAGTACTAATAGTCTCATAAGAGATTACTTCCCTTGTAGAATTAAATATTCCCTCATGTTTAGTTCACCAAATCAAAAGAAACCATAGAAGTTTTTTACAAAGGTTCCCTTTGTCATCTTGTCAAAGTACACTTAACCCAGAAGGTAAAAAGAGCAAAATCGAAGAAGTTGAGAATCTTTAGATAATTGGTTTTCGTTTGGATGCTTTAGCTTTAGGAGGTAACAAAAAACAAGATAGTCGTGACTCATAATGAGCACAGTGTGTCGGGTGTTCTAATCATCTTATATGGAATTGGACATTCCTTTACACGCTGTTTTCTTTAAGTAAAGTGTGTCATTTTACAGAGTGCTTGGTCCCTAACCTTTTGCCATTTGAAGGATAATTCTGATCTTTCATCTATAACAAATAGCCTACCTCCTTGCTTTTCATGCGTCTGGTGTTCATATGGTCAGGACACCACCTAAAATCTGTTTGTGCTGTTGCAGAAAATTGAGCAAGAGAAGCTGGAGAAGCTTGCCCGCAAGGTATGAGCATGCTACATACTTCCTTAGTTCCTTTCTACGACCATACTAGTACATATTTTTGCTTTCAGCTGTCGCATTGGTGGTGGGGGAGGTTATTATATTAAGTACTTGCAAAATGTTTGCACAAACCTCTCACATTTTCATATCTCCGTAAGGCATCTAGCAGTTTGATTGTATTGTTGACAATTCCTGACAATAATATGCCTTCATTAGCTGATACCGCAATACTCATACCTGAATATGTTCCAAAGTTCTACCAATTGGTGCTTTTGTGCTTTGCCGTTAGATTTGTCACCTTATAAGCTGCTGTTACAAAATATTTCTGATTTAAGCAAGTCTAACGTTTGATGGAGTAGAAGTACAAACCTGTTCAGCTTTGAACATAGTTGTATTATGGGCTTGGTAGACTGATTCACCATTTTATAAGAACATACTATAATCTAGTGATGTTGAATGCTACCATTGTTTCTTTCTACTCTATAACTTCCAACACATTTTGGAATTCAGTTCAAACATTTTGCAATTTCATTTCAGAAATTTCAGTATCCTCTTCAGTTGTCTACATTATGCTGAGTTCATTTACAGCTCGAGGAATGAACAATAGGAACCTAAGCTATGCGTATAGTCCTTTGAAGCTACAAAACTAAGCATAACGCAGATTCCTCAATGTTGTAGATTTCATTTACAGTCTTCAATTCCTGTCATCATTTTATCCATACAAGTATCTACCTCTGAATGCACACGGGAGATGGCTGCAAATCTTGCCATCTTTGTAGCATGCAATAAAGCCCTTCTACGTTTCTTTGGTCACGTTCTGGTGTGATTCAATGTACTTGTCGTAGAAACAATGAAATTTCAGACTTCCAATAATGTTATCTTTCAGTATCCTTGGACACGAATCTTTTCCTCGTATTCTGCCTTTCTTTGCCATGTACAAAATGTGAGGCTTGTGTTTGTGCTCAAATGTTTCAGGGACCCAAGGCAGAAGAAAAACCTCCAACAAGCTCAGAAGGGACTCCATCCGATGTGAAGCCAAGTGCCCCAGCAGCAGCCTCATCAACATCTGGAGTATCGACGGACGAGTTCAGAAACTATGCAGTTGTAGCTGGAGTGGTTACCGGCCTCAGTGCTCTGGGATGGTGGTACTTCGGAACTAAGGAAAAGAAAACTGAAGAAGTGCATGACTAATGTTTCGTCTTCTTGGATATACATTGCAGAGAGAGTTGCTTATAAACTTCTGGCTTCCTTATGGTGGCTTTCGAGAAGAGAGCACATACTTTTGCGTAAAGCATTCATGGTATTTCTTCTCCCTCTGTTATGACATTTCGAAACTCCGACATAATCACATTACCTTTGCGCTGTGGGTAAAGGTTTTACGCATCTGGCTGCCCAGACTCCCTCTAAAATATCCTACCGTTAAAAGGGTAGAAAACAGCTTTTTTTGACTGCGAATTCATTGAACTGCGATTCTGTTTCTATCTTGTTTTTACTCGCCCTCATGCCGTAGCCAACTTTTTGTTTGCGAAAGATGTCTTACTGCCATATTCGCTGAAACAAACAGCATTACGATTCCGTTTGTTTCGATGTAAAATGTTTTTCGCGTAAAATGTTTTACTCATTCTTTCTTGTTTGGTTGAACAAAATGGGCAAAAAATATTTATCATATGAGCACAATTGTTTTACTCTCAAAACTTCAGTAAATCATTTTTGGAGTTAGAGCCCGTCCTTCCCTCCCTTCCGACTTCCCTGCCAAGTCACACCCTACCCCCTCGAAACGAAGAACGAGTAAAACACTTGAAAATAACAAGGATCATTTTTTATATAATTATTTTATAAGAGAATATTTTACGTCGAAAAAAACGGAATCAAACCAAACAAACGGAACCTACATTGTACTGATTTTCTAATCTAAATTGTCTAATCTCTGCTTTAGACTATGTACTCCTTCCATCCCTTTTCAAGTGCATTGCTTTATAAATTTAACTTATTAAAGATGTCACTTTGTTCACTTTACATTTCTAAAAAAATTTCAAAAAGATTCTTTCTCCATCTCTCATCTCTCCAATCATTAATCACATTTCTCTCTCTATTCATACCCCTCTACGATCATTATTCTCATTTATGTCTCTATCTCTCTTCTATTATTAGACATCTCTCTAATTATTACTTTTTCCAAAAATCCCATCCAATCACTATCTCAAAAATATTTCTCAAAAAATTCTTCTCAAAACTCTTAACCAAACACAGTATCATTATACATTTCTCATAAACTTGTATCTCAATTTTACACTTTGCACATTAATTTCTAGCTCTATTTTCCAAAATTATTCTCAATTTTTACTCATTAACTCTTTACACCCACTATTTTCCAAAAGGACAAGATGTTATTTGTATTAACTTTTACCCATTAACTTTTTCAAACACACATTTATTAAAGGAAATTCCAAAATGAAAATGTGACTAAAAAGGGCTAAAAAGGGACAGAGGAGTATCAATTTAATGAGGGAGATCAGGTGAAGCATGATTGGCTCCAGAACAGGTAAAAAAAACATATTAATACAAAACAGACAACCAAACTGGGTGGTTGGGGAGTGTCTGTAGTGCCCAGCACACAGGGTTGTAATCCCGATGTGTGACCGTTCATCTTCGGAATCGATGGTTGACTGTGGATTGCGGAGATGAACGGTATGGGACCTTGGAGCTGGACACTACAGGCTCCCCAAATCGGTTAGGAGGCTGCAGTTTAGGTCACATAACAAATCTTGGAAGAACTAGAAGTGGCAGATTCATCATCGAAAGAACAAAAATGGTACAAATGCATTGGGGGGCATAGCTCAAAAACTTCGTGCACATGCTATATCCATTATCGAGCTTCTTTTATCTTCTTCGACACTGCAATTATGCCTCCGATCACTGCTACCACCAACCCGGAAATTATAACTGCCGATTTCAGGGTTTGAATCCCGTCTCGTCGTCGTTTCTCTTTCTTTGCCGCTTCCTGAGAATCCCAACCGTCAACAGTTCAAACTTCAAACTTAATTCGAACGAGAACAAAACAAATTCAACACAAAATTCTGTGTAAACATCTTTGAAAAAAGAGCACAGAGATTTGAGCGCTTAGAAATCAATCACCTCGAATTGCTTAGAAGTAGTATACGCAGGATCGACGTGGAAATCAGCATCTAGTTCCGGGTCCAACTCTCCCCCGGCGGAAGCCGCCGCCTCGGCTGCCGCTTGTGCCACGGTCGCAGCCGCCACGTCGGGAATCGCCGGAGCGGCATCTAACTCTTCTAGTGCTGCCATCCTCTTCGCCGGAAAATAGAAGTGCCGTAGGTATTTCAATTGGAAGCTTTGATTTCACCTGTTTCTCGTATTGTCATACGAGCGTTGCTCATGTATTTCAATTTTTTCGTTATTTCTTTGAGGGGTGTGCCGATGTTTAACTTTGACAAGTGGATGACGGGTGTCATCTGTTCTTGGTACGTGCCACAAGCACGCAGTTCCAACACATCTGTGAAAAATTGTGAATGAAACCTTGGATCTAAAGGCCACCCCGTTTCATTAAAAAAACGACTCGGATAGTTCGTGTGGGACCTAAACTAAAAGTGGATCCCCGAACTGATCTGTACATTTATTTCTGTACGCGTAGCAGCCTCCAATCAGTCATAACTTTCGGGCCCTCAAGAAATGTTCCAAAAAGAGGCTCCCAGATTGATAAGCCCATTTAAATAGTAAGTCCAAAAAGGTTTGAGTTAGTGTTCCTGCATATAATTGAGGCTCACTTCAATCCTCCAAGCCCAAAAGCTAACTTGGTTGCATGATTGTTGTCTGGAGGGCGATGAATATCAATTAATTGATGTGTAATTTAAGTTTTGATTTTTGATACAATTGAAATTATATATGAAATTGTATATCTTTGATTTTTGGGATTGTGAATACTTTTTTAGTTGTAAATGAGTCTTCGTAATGTTCATCTTAAACTTATGAATTAATGATTTTTTGTTGTTTTATATATGTACAAATTATACAGGTCCCATCTAAATGGTCATTTTCAGGGACGGACGTAGGATTCAAGTGTGAGTTGGGTAAACACTGTAATAAAACCTTATTAGGCTGGCAAACCTATATAGTCGTAAACTTTTTTGAAAAATTGCCAGTACTATATTCATAACAAAAATTTGAAACTTGGATAGGGCGGTTGCCCGAGCTAACCCGCCCTTACGTCCATTGTTGTTCGTTTCAGGACCCACAAACCTTAGAGCCCGCACTGCCACACACAGTGCAATGTGTGACTCCTTAGAGCCGAAATGTCCACCGCTGTAGACATTGGTGGCAGATGCCAAACAATGAAATTGTTTTGGACAACAAGTGCACGTACATAAATTTAGAACCGTCTGATGTGCGTGAATCCCACATGAATCGAGTAAGGTCCACGTACATCGAATGACAACATATATGTTTTATGTCCGGAAACCACATTCATAGTTCAACTCTCGAAAGAGTTTTTGTGAATTTCAAATGAAAGAATTGATTATGTTCAGTGTGAAACAAAAAATGAGGGGCTTAGTACTCAAATATTGTGATAGGAGTATCTTGCATAAGCACCACACGCCTACAGAAAGTGGTACCACCAACCTGTACTGTGATTGCTAGCTTTATATCCAATGCTACATGTAGGAATCAATATTGCGGTCCAAGAGTACTGGCAACTGATCAATATAGAATCCCCTGTTGCAATTTGCTTTTGTTGAAGATATATGCCTCTGCTTTCCGACCCATTTTTAAGTGATTGAGCTATACATGTGGGGTGGTCCAACATATGAATCAACTTCAGTACGCTTATGTACATTTAAATTGTTTTGACTATTAGGCCTCGCTCAGGGGAACGGAGGGTGTGCTGTCATTGTCCCGTGTCCAATGATATATTTTTTCTGGATTGTTCACTATGCTGAGTGTGATATGTAGAACAAACCTCAAAAAAAACAAAAAAAAAAGAAGAAGAAGTTGATTGGTTAAAGGAAATTCAGTGAACGAACGACATTTTTTAGCAGTTATAAATGTTCGAAAAATTATACTCCACTATGAAAAACGTGGTTTGTTCACCAAGTCACCAACATCCGATCCAGTGGCGGAGCCAGGATTGAGAATCCGGGGGGGCCGAGTTCAAGGGCGGCTCTAAGATTTTCATCTAACGCTGGCAAAAATGCACTGCATATTTATGATGAAAGCTATATGCAAAGAAGTCGTCTAATTCTCTTCAATTTTTCAGTGTTTCCACATTGAACCTAATGTCAGACAACTATTATCATGGGTCATACTTGTTTTGTTTTGTTAGGGCTATAACAATTTGATTCAAATTTTGTTGGAAACATTTAAAACGAGTAACCCTACGCTGAAAATAGCAAAAAAAAAATTAATTTATATCAAAATTTTAATTTTTTTTTCAGTGCATTTTTCAAACTGCGGGGGGGCAGGGCCCATCCCAGCCCATGGCTGGCTCCGCCCCTGATCCGATCGCCTTCAGTTTTGACATGTTTGTTATATGTATCTATGTATACATGGGCTCAGGACTATTCCGTTTGGTGGATCATTCTTTTGTTGTATTCACATGAGAGGCGACAATTTATAAATGCCTATAGACTGAAGAGCTAGTAAGGATTGATCGAGTAAATTTGGCAATGATAAAGGGGTAAAATTCCATTTTTAATAGATTCTGAAGATTTTTCCAACACATGTGGAGTCAAATTAATATGTCAAAATTCATATTAAAATGACGACTATTCTGAATAGCAACTTTTTGAACCTCAGTTGGGTCAAGTGACCTCAAGTCTCTCTTTTCTCCTCCACCGTTGGCTGTGTCCTTTTAGTATTTGACTGTTGATACTTGATAGTGAGAGTTTTTAATGAATGAAGCACACACAAGGATCTTGGATGGATGCACTGTTGATAAGTGAGAGTTTTACTCAAGTCTCTCTTTTTTTTTTCTTTTTTCCCTCCGACGGTCAAGGTGTTCGGGTTAGTTTACTATGGATGCACACGGTTCGGATTAGTTTGGTTTTCTAGAAAATCAATAACTGGACCATTCCAAACGGTTCTAAAAATTGAAAAATAAAACATAAGCAATATATGTGTGGAACCTGACCGGAACTAAACTGCCAGACCGGTCAAATTTTGGTTCGGTTCCGATTCTATTCAATTAACATGCAAACATTTTTTTAAAAGACATAAACTCATAAAATAATTGAGAATTTAAAGCCAAACAACTCATAAAACAGTAATAGGAATTTTATTAAGATTCCAAACCCAATTGGAAGAGTACTGAATGTTGAATACTCAACACTCTGAGGATCCTTTTTGGGTTCCCTTAAATACAATAATATATTGAAGACTTTCTTAATGTGATTTCTCCTCTAAATAGATAATCTTACTAGGAAAAAAAATTACATACCAAATCAAAATACATAATTAGACATTTGGGTGTACATTGACACACATATTAATACTAAACGGTCTGGTTTAGTTTTAACCATAACCAGACCAATGAACCGCAGAACTAGACCAAATAGGATGGTTCAGTCTAGATCAAATCGGTTTAGCGGTTAGATCAGTTTTCTTGAACACCCCTACAGGCTACAGCCCACGTGCACATCAACTAATCCCCTTCCTGATCCGGTCAAAGACATGGCCATCCACCTAAGACTAGAGGATTCACAAGAAATTACTTTTATATGGCCTGACTCCAAGAATCAAACCACGGACAATTGCTCGGAGAACAAACCCACCAACCAATCGGACTTACCTCGTTGATAATAAATGGGTGCCTTAATAAAAGAATCCATAAAAGAACACACACATATATAATATTCTTGTTCGACCCCAGTTAATAATATTCTTGTTCTTGTTTTCTTTTCCTTTTAGCTTTGGTGGAAAAAGTGGGAACTTGCCTATTCTCCATTACGCTCTAAAAGATCATAGAATATTGCTGGTGTTGTGTGCTGGAAAATGATGTAATTAATCACCTGGAAAATTGATGGATTTTGTTTTTCATCACAAGCAAGCCAAAGTAATAAAACCTCTCTGTGCAAGAAAAATTCAGAAAGTTCAAAAAATGTTAATATCGGCAACAGTTTTGTGCAAGAAATAAGACTTCTTTTAGCGAGCACAATACTCACAAAAGTTAATGGATTATGGAAGCTACTATTACGATATATGATGAAATATTTGAACAATACATAGTGATTTTTTACATGGTCGAAGGCACGACGCGTTGGCCGTGATGACAATACAGATTTTGTGAACCATTTATACTGTAGAGCTCAACGCATTGAACACTAATGTAAAAAATCAAGTTATTGCTTTGGCGGTCAGCACTGGCGAAGCTAGGATCTTTCTCAAACTTAATATCCATCTCATAACCAATTGGCAATAAGTGGAGAGGCCCAACATTATATTAAATGATCACCCATTCTTTCCCCAAGCAATGTGGGACAATATTTCTTAACATCACCCCTCACGTGCAACCGCGTTTGAGGTCTGTCACGTGTGGCCACTTTTTGGGTCCTATCATCGTGCAACCTTCTTTTTGGGTCCTATCATCATGCAGCCTTTTTGCTAGTCTGTCATCATGGGTGTGGATTTTTTTTTTTTTTAAATGTGGGGTGGAATGGGTCATGTTCTGATACCATGTGGAAAATGGTAAACCCTGACTATATTCAAGATTTGAACAGAGAGAAAATGGAGAGATAAGAAGAAGAAATCAGTTCAGTTCCCCTAACTATATTCAAGATTTGAACAGAGAGAAAATGGAGAGAGAAGAAGAAGAAATCACTTCATTTCATTTCGTGTTGTTATAAATTTCTTGAAGGGTTCCAACCTGAAACCAATTGACAATAGGTGGAGTAGCCTCTAGAATTTATTAACCAAGCTTGGGTGGCCTAGATAGGCAATGTGGGACAAGTCTTTAACACTCCCCTTCACGTGCAGTCCGGATGCACGTGGATTCACGTGGAGGTGATAGACCAGGAGACGAAGAGGCGACTTGGGTAGAAAGATGAGATTGACAAGACTCTCCCACACGAGGTGGGGCCACCCAAGACCTAGCTCTGATACCATGTTAGATTTCTTGGAGGGTTCCAATCTAAGACCAATTGACAATAGGTGAAGTAGCTTCTAGAATTTATTAACCAAGCTTAGGTGGCCTAGATAGGCAATGTGGGACAAGTCTTTAACACGTGTAATCTTTTCCATACCTTACTAACCTAATGATGTCCAGTCTGTTTGTTTTTGGCAAAATATTCATCGTGACGAGCACTACAATATGAATGGTTCGGATTATGTTTTTAAGCACGGAACAAAGCCTGTGGAATACAACTTTTCTTGTGTCATGAGTGTTTGGTTTTTGTGAAGAAAAAACAGAAGGTATACGCATTCTGCATTCACTCTACATCCAAAAAATAAATAAATAAAAACAAGATGCAGAGTTGCAAACATGGGCTTAATTATTTAAGTGCAGTGTGTGTTTGTGGTTTTTGTAAATCAGCACGTCTTTTTCCCTGCATCTCCAACTTAGCTGGAATCCCCTTCCTCAATGTCATGACAACCAGAAAATTTTGGGTGCCGAACGGGTACCACCTGGCAGTACCCAACGTGCATTCTGCCCATCCAAAAATGTGTTAGATGGTCCGGATTTCAAAAAGAGAGGGAAAGGGTTTGGGAGGAATTGGGCCGTCCAACACATTTTTAAAAGGTCGGGATGCGTGCTGGGTACCGCGATGTGATACCCATCCGCCGCCGCCCAATCTTTTCTCCATGACAACCGCTCTCCTCAGTTCCCAACTGACGAGGGAATTAAAGGTCGAGTAAAGTTAAACTTTAGCGTCTCTTCTTTCGGGCTTCGGCCAAGGCTTTTACGGGTCTTTTTTGACTTTGTTATAGGGAAAAGGACTGAAAGGGAGAATTGGCAAGTGGATTGATTGAACTGCAGGGGCTTATTTTAATTCCGCTGGCCCTAATGAATTGTTTTAAGAGGTTAAAAGTCGGTACGGGGCAGAAACCTCGTCTACGCTCACGCTCGCGCATGCGCACTAGGACTGAATTTTGCGATAAAGTAGATTTGAGTTTCGTCATCAAACCGAATATCCTCTTACCGCTCACCCTCATTGGATTTTGCGAGAAAGCAGATTTGAGTTTTGTCCTCTCACCAAGTACCCTCTTGCCGTTTTCCACTTACAAGTCCATTATTCGTTCCAGAATAACATTGCCATAGTCATTCTTTTAGCTCGCTAAAGGGTTAAAAATGTCTAAAACTAGCAATGTTACTGTAACCACGTGTTTTAGCCTAAACCCGTTATAGCAAATTTGGTACCACGAATGGTATTCTGAAGATTTGGCATGGAGTTTAGCGTGAGTGTAAAGATGGCTTTGATATTCTTGATGTCAAATTTCGGCTTCAGCATGAGATTTGGCTCAAATGGTGGACTTTATATTAGTACCATGCAGAAACAAAAATGAAAAAAACAGCATTCCACTTACACTTGCAAGTAGCAATCCGATTACTCAAGAGGTGTGAAACTACGAAAAAGAAACAAGACTGAAAAATTCTAAAAACACCAAATTCAGATCCACCCCAAATTCCATGCATTAATTAGAATTTAATTAGTAGTACCTAAAAATTTAATCTTCATCTGCCCTTCATTTCCTCCACTTCTTCTTCTTCCTCTCCACCAATCCCATCTATCTCATCCTCATCATCCTCATCATAATCATATTCTTCTTCTTCTTCTTCTTCTTCTTCTTCTTCTTCTTCATCCTCTCCATCCGCCTGAAAAAACTGCAACTTCAATCGTCCATCCTCTCTGCTAGCATGCAGAAACTCCTGATTCGGCACCCTTATTTCCTTCAAAACAAACCTCCCATTCTGCCTATAAGACTTAAACCACACCCATGGCTTTCCACTCTCCCCAATACAAGAAATCGGCGGAGGAAACTCTCCCCCACTTTTCCTCGCCCTCCTCGTCACTTCACCCAACCCAACATTAATCTGATCATGTAAAAAATTCTCTCCTTTCTTTTCCCAAATGTCAGTTTTCACGTCGGATTTCAACTCCTCCACATCAGCAGAGCTTTCGAACCCAAGACCCTCCGTGCACAACTGCAGAGACTCTGGATTCATGGATGAGAAACTGTCAATGGGGTTGTGGAATTGTTTTCTCTTGGTGGGTGAGAAGTAATCTGGCGATGGGTTTTTATCGGCGGTGGTGGTGGGGGTGATTTGGTCATTCTTGGTGGTGGTTGAGGGAGGAAGAGTGGGAGGAGAGGAGGGTGGGAAGGATTCTGCAGGGTTCTCTTTGAAATGCAATTCTCCAAAGAGTTCTGTGAAGGATGATGAATCTTGTTCAATGGGTTTTGTGGGTTTGATCTGGTTCCAAGAGAGGGATTCCAAGAGTGTTGGGTTTTCTGGTAGGGGTTTCTTGAAGATTTGTTGGAGGCTTCCACAGGCAGCCATTTGTTAGAGAGGGAGAGAGAAAGAGATGCACTGAGACTGCGGAGTATTTAGTAGGGAAGCTGTTTCTGGGTTACCTTTTAGTTGGGAGTGGAATAAGGATGGGTGGTTAAGAGCTTGGTGTCCATTTGGTGGTTATAAATCCATACAGATTTTCTTTGTAATTTATACTGTATTTTTAAACAGCAACAGATTTTCTTTGTATGGTACCAAAAAAAAAGACTTTTTTTTTGTATATATGAATATCTCGTATCTACTAGCAATTGGTAAAGGAGAAAGTTATGGGCAGTGGCACGAATTTATGTGCAGAGATCTGAAACCGTCTCTGATTTATGTGAATCTAAAAAAATAACGAGGGGTCAACATGTACCAGAAAATTTTAACACATTTATGTCCGAATCTATGCACATAAACTCTCTTTTTAAAAGTTGATGTTAGTGAAAAAGTTATATTACTTATTAAGTTCAGTCCACAAGTTTAAATGAGCAACTCGTAAAAGTGTAGCTTGAATTGCCAATTTCTTTGTTCAAAGAAGTTGTTAAAGCTTAGATCGTTTTCATTAGTGAGTCGAACTCAGAGTTTGTTCCACAAACTCTTATCATTTTTAGTAACTTTTTTTTTTTTTTTTTGGGAATTGATGTATTGTGAGAGAATGTCCTGTCTCGTAGAGCGTAAAAAGACAATAAAAGATAATTTCGAAAAAAAAAGTCTATTTTCTAGAAGAACCCCTCAAATTAACTTGACGCAAGGGTTACATCATGACATGATGACAACATTATCATAATGTGAAAGCAGGAGGTTTATTGAGCTCACTATATAGGCTGAATATCTTTCCAAGGCTCATAACTGAATCCCTTTTCCTTGAATTTGTATTCACATTGGGTAATAGCAGTATGATGCTTTACAGAAACCACTGATGTGATTGGTAAGAGGATATAAACCCATAACCATCTTTCTATATCTACAACATCCTTCCTTCCAAAACACTTCTCTAATAACAACACGAAAACACCAACATATCTTATCTTATCTTAGCTTATCACCATTCTCCTTCCCTGTTAGCTGTGATTTGGATATCTTACAGGCCTCAAGTGATGAATCATTCACCCAAAGATAGAATTCTCCAGCTTTTCGGTACTTCATGCATAATGAAAGACGCATTAAAAGTTTGAATAGGCAAAAAAGGAAGTTTTCCATTACTCTTAACAATCGCGAATATTTGCCATCAGTTTCTGCATTTGTCAATTCCTTAAACACCAGAATATTCCTATCTTCCTATCTGATCCTTCTAACATTGCCCAATCTCTGGTGGGAAAATGACTGGCTGTCATTTTTGGTCCCCATCTCAGCAGATTATAAAGTAATCAATGGATGCAGATTGCCCTGGTAGTAGATTGAAGTACCACGACCACAGGGCTCCACCCCAGATTTGTGGTGGATTTGTCTAGTCCCCAAGAGGTGTATATATGCCAGTAATGCAACAAGCACAAATATCTGTAGCATGAGGACTCTCCCTATTCTGTAATTGATTTTCATCTGAATCGTATTCTTATATATTTCGTAGATTTAGTTTTCAGTATTTGTTTTCAAGTTTCCAGAAACGGAAACAATGAACAGTATGAAAATACTCCTTATCCTATCTTCTTTTTTTTCCTCGTTATCTTCTTGCAAAGCCTGTATCCGAAAATTCAAGTCAAGACTTTGATACCTTCCTTGAAAGGGAGTTTCTTTGAAAAGAATGGTGAAACCAATTCACCAAACCTGATTTTTTTCAGAAGGTTAACAGAAAAGAGAGAACAAAACTACTAATACATAAATCTCCTAGTACAACAAAATCAACAAAAGAAAGAAAGAAAAGAAAAGGGAGACGACATTTCATACATGCTCAAATTGAGACCGAACGCATGAAATTCACAACGTAGTCGTAGTTTCCAATAGCAAATTGTAATGTGTGATACCATAGAAATTGTCATACCTGATACCGCAGAAGGTTAAGAAAACCAACCAGCAACAAAGAAAGAACATACAATTCACAAGTCACGATCCTCCCATCACCTAGACATGGACCATTGTCGACCTTTTCTTCACCGCCAAGCTTCAATCCGTTCTGTTCTGGAATTTATACGGCTCAAATTGCTCAACTCCTTGCTCTTCTCCACGTGTCCCATCCCTGCTTGATGTAGCACCGGTTGTTGCTCAATTCCCAGACGCTTCTTTCTCAGCTTCAAAACACTAGATTGGCCATTTTTTCCTCCAAGGCCTCTCTCTTCTTGTACTGTAGTGTTTAAACCCTCATTAACCACTTCTGCATCTGTTTCAGTGTTGTACTCATCAGGACTACTACAACCTCCTTCATAGGATCCTTCAATATATGTTGAATCACTACTATGTGGCTCCCCTCCATCAGTCATGTTGTTATCAAGCTCAATTGAGTCTGAAGCGTTTTCACTGATGGGTTCTTCATAAATGAAGTGAGGGTCAGTCTCGTCATTTTCTAGCGCAGTCTCGTCATTTTCTTGCTCAGTGACTTCCAGACGAGGAGGTTGGGAAGGGCTGTCGTGACCATTTTCATCAGAAGGCTCCAAGAGAGGACCAGGAGCAGTTTCTATCACAGAATCCTCTCTTTCGCGTAGAATCTTCACAATAAGTGTCTTGAGGAAGTTCATCACTTGAACCGCATGCATTAACGCAGTCAATGGATCTGCCATCTAGAAGTACAAAAAGAACACAGAAGACTAATATAACAAACAGTTGGGTAGATGAGGGATCATATGTCACCAATAACAGATTTTCATAGTACATACGGTGCCCCCATCACAATCACCTCTTTTTATTTATTTTTTCTAGTTATTGTTTTTGAACCTATATCGACCTATGTACGGATGCGAGTATCAAGTACGGGTGGGAGTCCAAGGGTCGGACCTTCCTAAACTTAAATCTTATGATATTGGGATGTGTCCCCTAATTGGGTGTGGGTTCAGGGACATGTCGTGTACACTTGTTTGTAGCATCTATGGCATAACTTTATTTGATTATGTATCATAAAATATATTTAAGATGTGTTTAAACAAGAAAAGGATAAGAAAAATATGTTTTCGCTATTTCATGTCCATGTGAATGACTAGAATTATCGTTTTTCTAGCAATTTGATATTTTTTATTTCTGTAAATATCATGACAACAGAGGATCTGAGTGTCCAAAATGGATACACGTGTCGGACACATCGACACTGGTACTTCAGCCAAAATGAAGGATCCATGTAACATAGATAGCGACCCTTCAAAGTACTGGATAGCAATCTGAGAATGGACTCTTCTTCTACAATCTTTTGTTTTTCCATCATAATAGTGAATAGTACTTTCTCTATTCCTATAGGTTTTCCAGAGAAAAAGTTGTCGGAATTGCAACCTTTACGAGAACCTCAGTTCCTTCCTATGGAGAACTAATAATGCAAAGGAGCCAAGATTTGGCAACTGAAGTCAAGTGGTTGGATGTCATGTATTGCTCTCTTAAAAAGTGCTTAAAACCATTTCAGCTCAATGAAAATCATGGTCAATCAGACTAGTCAAATATTATTGACTTCTTGCTAATTATTCAGTACAAAAAAAAAGAGTGAACAAAGGTTACTCAATCTCACCTGAGTCATGTTCGGTGCAAAAACCATTGCAATATTGTGTGCATTCATCTTGTTTAAATGTTCCAGTTGAACAACATCACCCATCAGGTTGATCGCCCAATCCAGCAGAGCAGCTTCTGTCGGAGGTAGGAGCCTCACAAGTGCTGTACAATCTTCCTCAGACTGGCACTGCATTATTTGCTCAGGGGACAGAGAATCCAATACTCCAGCTGGGAGTTCTCTAAACCAAGCCTATGGATAACAGTGACCACAAGTCAATGCTAACTGACAAAGAAATCAAGCACTATCAAGCAGTACGCAGAAGGAAGTTCTTTGGGTAGCACTCATCAATTTTATTATTTTTTCTTTTCTGTTGTTGCATATGCGTGCGGACTTGTGGACATTAATTTTGGAATGCCTCATTCAAAAGTTTAACTTGAAGAATTGTTCCTGTTTTTAGCACCATAAGAAGTAATCCATGAGTTACTTCCATCTCGGCAACAGTGCTAACTCCTACTATCAAGTAGATCACTATCATTGCAGGGTGTTGTTTGTGAGTTTGGACCTCTGAGGCTCTTGTTGGGGCTGCATGTCTTATATTGCACATCCAAATTGAGATAATTAAAGACCATTACATAAAGGCTCTACATCTAGGAAACATGTAAGATTCTAAACCACAAGCATGGCAAATAAATGAAACAGAGAGCATATTATATGACACTGAAAAAGACCAATGAAGGTCCCATCGCAAAGTTTACCTTAATTCCATTACATAAAAATTAGATGATTAATATCCAACATTAATCTACTAATGCCATTCTTGTCAAAAACATTACCAGAACTGTGTCTGGCACTTCCTCAAGGGACCTAATTTAGAGACATACAACAATAACATAACCCATTTAGTTCCCAATAATTGGGGGTATGAGCGGGGGATGGATAGGAGACAGACCTAACCTTTGGCAATAAATGCACAAAGTGGCTGCTCCCAGAATACCACTGAAACAGATGGATTGGAGACACACCTAACCTTTGGCAATAAATGCACAAAGTGGCTGCTCACAGAATACCACTGGAACAGTGGTCCCCCTATACCGTCGCGTTTGCTGCGGAATCATGCCCTCAAATCAAAGCCAAAAGGCATTAGAAAGGGCAGACCCAAGAATCATTTTGATTTATGTGCACATTACCAACACTTCAATTAATTTGCAGATACTACTTCAGTCACTTCTCTTAGTAGTAGTAGCAATGTTAATCTTATTGAGAAAACAACTAACACGCCCCATATTTGCCTTGAAACATTTTGAAAACCAATGTAATATGCACATGACCAATAAAAAGTATGTAGTCAGCAAGCTTTTAATATGAGAAAAGTTGAACTGAAACTTTTTTTATTTAAAAGAAAGAGCCGATTTAACTCTAGGCACTTTTTTTAAACTAAACCTGAATTAACATACATTCTCCAGCTAGCTCTTCTATTTGTCGTCAGAATCGTACGGTTCACGATTCGATTTATGATTCATGCAAAAGACAAATATAGTACACATGCCACCAAGATGCATTGATGATTACAGTTGTTTCCCTTTCTATTCTTGACCAGGTCTTTACTACCTCTCTCTCACGCTCTCGCCCTCACTCTTGCGCTCTCTCTTGTTGGTTACATTTTTCGGGATTGCACATTTTCTAAGCTTGGGGATCCATGACTGGGTTTTGCATTCGCTAAATAATGTATTATTACCATGTCTCAAAAGTGGTCACTAAAACTTATTCTAATGACAATGGCAGCCAACAAGTGAAAAAGAAAAACAGACAAACCAACACAAGACTCACATGCGTTATGCAATCACTAGTAGTAAGCAAATACAGATCAACTAAAAAAGGGACACCATACTCGATGACCAATAGAAGACCTATACTTAACAGAATCAATTTTCCATAGTTTTACAGATTTTCCAACTGTATGTACCTATTTAGGTTGCTATGTTTCCCATGTCGAATATCAGACAATTGCACAAGTCAAATTCTATAGAAGAACCAAAATTAAAGTCATTCTGAGTAATCATAAATGGATGTTCATTTTCATATAACATTAAATGAGCATGAAACAAACAATAAGTATTTAGGAAAATGAAGTCAAGTAATTCATATTGCACAGGTAAACCTTGATAAGACCAGCTAAGCAGTGTACATCAATGCCTTGCGGAACGATTCCCCTATTCAATTGGTCCCTTACACTCTCCTCCTGGCTGTTTTCTCCATTTATTCTGAAAATGCCTTCTGCCTGTCATGTGAATTCAATAATTCAGGAACTCGTCAACAGTCTACATTAAAGAGTTCGCACAAATCATATCTTTGGTTCATCATGTACCTGTAGGCCACCTTGTGCATACAAACGTCTTTGCATTAGCAGAAGTATTGTTGGCACACTGTTCCCTCTGGCGTCATATGATAGCTGCATGGATTCTGTAGAAACTCCAAAAACAGTGGTACTACAAATGCAGATCGTAAGTCAAAAGGATGATAAAAAAAAAAAAGGAAGCTGTGTAATGTATCTTGATTACTGCATAAGACCAAACAACTGCACGTTTCACTAACCCACTTTCACGAGATTTGAATTCAATGTGCAGAAATACATGGATCAAAATACAGTGCAGGTAACATAGCACAACAAACATATTGTAATTGGTCACTGATGGTTAATCACTAATGGTTACTAAGACAACTAAGCAGTGATAAGCTGATATCGAGCATAGAGTAAACAAATAGGAGATAATTTCAGACTGAATTTTCCTGATGTAATGTCTACAAGAAGGTTGGCACATGATTTCTGGTATGCATTTACTTGGAAACTATCAACTTTTGCTAGCATCCAAGTCAGAGTCATATATTGTTCTAAATGGGTGTTTAGGAGTGTCCTTTCTTTTGTGTTCAAGGCTTTGTAGCATATGCACGAATGCTCATTGCTGTAGTACGATTTTTTTAATGGGATAGAAGGGTTTTTTATTTGTTCAATACAAGAGTAGAACTCTTCTAAAACATTTGGGTGTGGAACGCATTGCCAATAGCTGTTTCGGAGCTCAAAACTCGTGAAGTTCTATTTCTTCCACAATTTAGCAAGTATTCAAATAATCCAGCCACAAAACAGAACTGATGATAGAAAGGGGTTGTAAGAAAATTGACTTCAGTGTTAGAGCAGGGACCAAAGATTGAAATTGAAGCTAAGCCGGCCTTGGAACATCATATCCCGGTGTTTTACACAAAAGAATTGCAATTTATACAGTTCTAGTCTGTATCTCATTAGTTATCATTTTTGAAAACAGCAAGGCATACAGGAGTTATATGATATAGGTCTTCACAGTTCACACGCACTGCTACTGACAATAAAGAGGAAGTTTAAGTATGATAACCAAGAAAAAGTTTATGATTTTGAGCTTTTACTGGTATGTTTTTCCATCTTATACACGAAGTTCAAAAATTCCTCTTGAACCAATCTTAAGTAACTTCCAATATGATAAAGTTGCACAAAAATCAGAAGCCACGAAGGTAAGATAATTTGCTACAGATTTTAGAGCAAAACAAATTGCGGACTTGATCTTAGCATCTAAGAAGCATGCTACGTGCCAGAACGCCTTACTGCTGAAGATCTCGAAAAAAGGTTTCTTTCTCTGTTTCTTAATAATAACAGCACTATCACGAATCAAGTATTTATGCAGTAACTAACATAAGCAAGGCACAGACAGGAATCCTTCGATGCCAATTAATCTAGATCTCAGTATTCCTTATTTTACTCACAATCAAATTGATATTGCAGCTGAATTCGCATTTGCAAAACAAAAACAAATGAGTCCCAAAGTAAATCAACAGGAATACATCAGTCTAATGTTTAAGGTCAAACTAGAACAAAATTCCATTGGCATTACTACTAGAAAGAATAACCCACAAACAAAAAACATCAGCAAATTACAAATTCATAAATGATGCTACCCAATAAATTATTGAAAACTAAAACCGATTAGAAATCCCCATATACAAGGCCAACAGCATTTCCCAGAAGTCAAGGGTGAACCAACAAATTAAATATGACACTATCAAAGAAAAATAGCCCACCCAACTTATTAAGCATCAAGAAAATCAAACCCATTCTCCATTTCCCTACCAATAAGAATGAAAGTCAACTACTCAAGGATTAAAAAATTCAGAAACCAATAAATATAAAGTCTTTTCGGAATTTCCATCAAACAAGGCCAAAATCCAACGGCATTTCCCAGAAGTTGAGAAACAAAACCCAGAAAACAAGTAAACACCAAGAAAAATCGAACCAATTTTCCAAGTCCCAACAAATAAGAATGTAGATCAACAAGAAGGTCCAAGTCACTAGCAACAATACCGTAAATCAACAACGTGAGAATTCACAAATTCAGTAACCGACAAAATAAACCAAGATATAATCTTTTCAGAATTTCCATCAAGCAGAGTCAATATTCAATAGCATTTCCTAGAAGTCCAATAAAAAAAAAAAAAAAAACAGAGAACAAGTTAACATCAAGAAAAATGAAACCCATTTTCCAATTCTCAACAAACATGAATGTACAAACAACAAGGTCCAATGTAAGTCAGCTAAATCCCTACCAATAAGAATGTAAGTCAAACAATTAAGTAACCGACAAAATAAGCCAAATATAAAATCTTTTCAGAATTTCCATCAAGCAAGGCCAATATTCAACAGCATCCCCCAGAAGTCAATTTCCCAAAAAAAAAAAAAAAATTGAAAATCAAGAAAAAGGTCCAAATCCTAAGTACCTGGCACTAGGGGCTCTCCTAGGCACTTCAGGCTCAAACTCAACAGGCAAACCCAAGAACCCGTTGAACCTATCAAACGTGACATGCGCAACATGGCGCACATTAGTCGGCCACCCGATCTCCATCCCACAAAGCTCTTCCCTATCAGCCTTGCAAGCAGCAACCCAAAAGGATTTCCTAAAAAGGGTCACCAAAAGTGCCAAAAGGGACAATGAATCTCTGTCCTTGTCTTCTCTCTCCTTCACCTCATCATCACCGGCTGTAACCCTAGAATCCCCCTCAAACAAGGCGTCATTGCGGTGGGGTGTGGAGGAAGGTGCGCACGATAAGGAGGAAGGAGAAGAAGAAGAAGGCGAAGAGGATGGGGAGGAGTGGAGGACCTCAGTCATGGCTATTGGGATTTGTTTTCTTGTGAAGTTCTTGGTAGAAAATAGGTACTTGAGAGTTGTGTGGGATTTGGAACACTGAAATGTGGGTACGGAAAGTGTTTGGTGGGAATGATTAAGAGGGAAAATTTTGGGGAAGATTTTGACCAGGGTTTTGGAGTTGGATTGAAGGAATGGTTGTGTGGGTGAGACGTGTGGTTCATGAATCGATTGTATTTTAGTACTTGTGTTTTCTGGGTTTTCTTGTTTTCTTGCATTCTTTTTGTCTGCACTGGATCTTGACCGGGATGTGGATTTGGATGGCGTAAAAATAAAAAATGGAAAAAACTAAGGATTGGATGGCGTAAAAATAAAAAAAAAAAATTGGAAAAACTAAGGATTTGGATGGCGTAAAAATAAAAAATGGAAAAAACTAAGTACGCAGAGCAATGCGCACGATCGCTCTATGGAGCTCACTTAGCCCCACACAAACAATTCAAGTTGCTCATTAATTTTAAAATAGGAGTATGTTTTAGAGAGGTCTTATAAAAAATTGAATAATTCTAAGTACTTGATCCAATGGACCCCATATTGCGGTAAAATTACTGAATAAAAAATAAAATGTTTGGATCAAGTATTAAAGTTATTTGATTGAGTTGATTCTTAATGAGGTGGCCACTTGAAAAAGTGTTTTCATAGCAATGTATAATTTGGATTGTTTGTGTGGAACCCCAAATAGATCCCGTAATATAGGTAACCCTAAAATAAAGTTAGAGAGAATATAGATAATTGATATTCACACTCCTTTTTTTGTCTTTTGATGAAATTGTAAAAATTTCACTAATAGACAAAAAGAAAAGTATGGATATCAATTTAGGCATGTGGAAATCACTCATCGTAATAGTGGAGTATATTAGTGGAGAAAAACTATTTAGTGCTCCGGTCATAGCAATGGACACATTATTAGGTATATTTGAGGGTTGCTTTGGCTAAATAAATTGTTTTTTTGTTTTTTTGTTTTTATTCAAAAAAATATATATGCATTTGTTAAGTATGTGTTGATTTTTTTTGTGATTTATCGTTGCGATGAGAGAAATCTAAAAAATATAAAATTATGACGAAAATTTTTAAAAAGGTCACTAAAGACAAAAATAATGCAAAGTTTTGTGATTTATTGGATATATTTGCCTTTATTCACCAAAATTTATGTTTGGTTAAAAATTTATACTTTTTAGATTTTTTCGTTGAGACGAACAAATAAGTCACAAAAAATTGATGCAAAACTAATAAATGCAAAATATTTTTTAATAAGGACAAAAAAATGAACTACTTAATTTATTTTATCCAATACAACCCTGAGTCATGTACTTGAGTGTCTACACGCTCATTTACTTGTAGGTAGGAAGGCATGTCTAATCTCTCACGCCTAGAAGGTCTTCAATATTTGAATAGCTATTAGTGACAGTCCATCTCATTCTTAAGTTTCTGATTATTTATTCCCGTGCCAATGAAAGGCCATCACGCAGTGTCCAAATTTTCAGTTGTGCATCTCCAACTGTCTCTTTATAACTCCGGCGAATACAAAATGGCGAGCCAAATCTCCATTTTCGGCGCCCAACAGCCTTGCCATCAGCCTCTCTAAGAAACCATTCACTGCAGTGACTCGCTGGGATGGGTGAGTCACTGTAGCCCTTGTTTACCTCTCTCTCTCTCTCTCTCTCTCTCCCGCCGTCGTCCTTATCGCCGGAGATGCAAAATCGACGGCAATTCTTAAACTTGATCCTAAAATCTTTTTAACACCATAGGCTTGTAGCTCTTGTCAAGATGATCACGAAGATGCAAAAACCGTCGCCGTTCGATTACCGTAGCGGTTGCACGCACCAAACGAAGAAGGTGCGTGCACGAGAGTGATATCTACTCTCGGTGCGTGTGGTGCACACACCCGTGCGGCGTAGAAGAAGAGGACGCGTGTATTTATATATTTTTTTTAAGCAAACAGCTAGACTGCTAGGTACCACTCTTGCTTGGAGCTAGCCAAAACACCTTTTTTCTTGCCAAAATGGCTAGAAAAACACTTAGGCTGTTGGAGGTGCTCTAAGCGCAATGTAACATTGAGATTGCGGTGAAAAAACGTTTGTCCAACTTGCGATGTGATTTCAAATTAGACCTCAAGTGGCTGCTTGCATTGTATCTAAATCAACATCACCATCACCATCGCCATCGCCATCGCCCATCGATTTTGATTTATAAATCAAGTTGTAAAAGTTTGGCATCACATGGCCATTCAATACAACACAAAACCCTAATTAGTGCTCGTATCCTTGAAGCTCGAATTGATTTTTGGAAAATAAACTTCACACCCCCCCTTTTTTTTTTATTATAAGTGCACTCATATTGTTTGTCTTTTGATAAAATTCAATGTGTAAAATTTGTACTAAAAAACAAAAAAGAGATGCACTTATCAAAAAAGAGAGTGTGGAAATCACAATTCAGATTTTTTACAGAGGTATTATATATGCGATATAAAGCATAGAGATGGAATTTTTTTTGAAAAAAGATAAATAATTTTGACCATTAAAAAGAGAGACATTTTAAGTCATCACCAATAATATGATGATCACATTTGGTAACCACATTTTGAGTATCATATGATGTGTCACTAAGGTATTCATAGAATGTGCCTCCTTTGTTACATAAAGAAGCACGTTCTACCAATATAATCACAACAAATCACATGGTACCCAAAACATAATCGTCACAAGATATCGTCACCATAGCATTATTCTTAAATTACAGTACACGTTAGTCTAGAAAGTAGAAAGTTGGATTTCTGCTGCACCCCAAAAAAACAAAACAAAAGAAGAGCAGAAAGTCAAATTTTGAGGAGCAAGACGAAATTTAGAGAGGCCCTCTTGGCTTCTTGTATTGCCCAAATACCCTCTCACCGCCCATTTGTTGTGCAACTCACATCATAAATTGTTTACAGTCCATTCAAAATGTCTGGTGAAGATTATGGTTGGACCATCAAAGCTGGATCACTTTAAATAACTGCAGCCAGAGGGGACCGATGAGGACTTTAATATCTCTCCTCTTTCTTTCTTTTTTTTGTAATTAAAAGTTTTAGGCTGAGTTTTCCGTTTGATTTTAGCAACTCAATCGATTTTAGCAAATAAGTTCACCAGGTGCTAAAATTTAGGTTAATTTAAGTCTAAAATCAACCCAGATTTTAGCACCTGGAGAACTCATTTGCTAAAATTAACTGAATTGCTAAAATAATTTTAAAAACTCAGTCTTAATATCTTTGGCCAGCATGTTCTTGACTTGTTCTGCTACTTTTTTTTTTTTTTTTTTGGGGGGGGGGGGGGGGGGGGGGGGGGGGGGTTAAAATTGTTCTGCTGCTTCAGGTGGACATTTTCTTCCACTATTGTTTTTCCGTAGACGGCCGGCGCATCCGGGCTTGTTTACGTACACTTCGATTATTACCTTATTTGTCTAGTCAAATGCATGTCACCCACGTTAGAACTAAAGAATTCATAGGGGATTTCTCTCTCATGACCTAACTCAAGAGGTTGTCAAGTTTTTTCTCAGAATGTCTGAATTTACAGTTTATCCCGAATGTCACTTGAGCTTTAAATATTTATATGGCAGAGGAGAACCCAGTGACAATTAGCCCAAATGGAAGCCCAAAATCCTGGTGTGGTCTGATGCAAGAAGACATTGGGCTAAAATTGCCTAACTGGGCCGCCTAACGATGAGCCAGTTGACCTTTGCAGTGGCGGGAACGAAACCTAGAAAACGCGCCACGCAACAACATCACTCCACGAACGAGGAGAGGTTGGGTGTTTTCTTAGAGAGAGAGAGAGAGAGAGAGATGGCGGAGAAAGCAGCGGCGGTGGAGAAAGTGGTACCGGAGGCGGAGGAGCTACCGAAGGCTATCGTGCGCAGGGTGGTGAAGGAGAAGCTCTCCCAGCTGTCCAAGGACGGTGCCGACATTTCCGTCTTCAAAGAAGCTCTCATGGCCTTCTCCGAGAGCGCCCGTATCTTTATCCACTACCTCTCCGCCATGTACGTACTGATTATACGTCTGTACTTACACATCTTTGCTGTATTTCAGTATTTCTGAAGAAATTTTTGAATTTGTCTGCAAAATTACTTAACGATTTCTCCTGAAATACTACGATTATTAGTCTGAAAATTCTAGGTTGTTTAAATTGCCTGCTTGTGTTAGATCATTTGATCGGTCACAACTGTGCAATCATTACCCAATTTCTTCAGTTTCAAGTTGTGCATTCGGTAGTTTGAACTTCTATTTGCTGTTAGGCTCTGAATTCGATAAGGAACATCTCTTAGGGCCCAGGAAAATGGGTCCTTATTATCATAAATATCAAGTGATACCCTCTTTTCACTATTCCCAATTGGCCAGGCAGGCATTTTGCCTCTGGCCTATTTGACTAGCGAAACGAGGCGAATTAGTTGGCCAATGAAGAATGCCAACATCTTGAACCATGTTAAATCATATTCAATTATAGCTAAAATAAACAGTAGGGTTGGTCCGGTTGGAGTATATACATAGAAAACACAAGAAAGACAGAAAAGCAACAGACAAGTAAATGCTAAGGTGACATTCTTATTGAACCATAGATTAAGGCCCGTTTATCGGACGGATAAGGTTTTAGATGGTAAGGAAGAAGGGTGCATATGTTATAGGGGTGGATTAATTAAGGAGGGGGGATTAGCTTATACTTGGTTTGAGTTGTAGTCGATATGAGTGGATAAGAGTGGCTAATGTGAAAATTAAAAAAGTGTGGTGGGCCAGGCCTGCCTCTCTCTCGTCCATGGCAGGTGTGGGGCGGCAAGGGTGGGCCCAGGCCAGTGGGTTAAATGGTAAATGGGAGGCCAAATAAGATTTAAAGGGAGGGGGGATCTAAATTTTATTCCTCTCCAAAGGGATATAGTAAAATTTATTCCTCCCCAAAGTGATATAGATATCCCGGGATATCTATATCCCCTCCCTCCGCCAAACAGGCGCTAAGGGAAATTCCTCTTTTTCAAGAAAATAAAATAAAGTGAAAAGTAAGACGGCCACATGCCCATCCCCATATTGATGGGTATGGAGTGTGAGTTACATTTATGTTTGAACTAGACATGAGTTATTATCGTGTATTTTGGCCTTGCAAATCTTAAAGAAGAGACTTGTTTACACATCTTTGCTGTGTTTCTCTATTTCTGAAGAAATTTTCAAATTTGTCTGCAAAAAGAAGAAGAAAAAAACGATATCTCCTGCAATACTAGGGTTGTTAGTCTAGTTTGTTTAAATTGTCAGCTTGTGTTTGTTGCCTGTACACTCGTACTCCACAAGATTAGAGCATTTGATTTTTGATCGGTCAAAAGTATGCAATCATTATCCAACTAGTGTATGGAGCACACACAATCCGTGTGCTAGTGATTACAAAGGGTGCACCATTAAATAATATTTGATATTGAAATAACGATTCAATTTTGTACTGACACGTTTTAAACAAAATTCAAAAAACAATTAACGGAGAACTTCATGTGTTTATAATACTTGATCTTTGTTTCCATTGGAGGTTGATACTACCTGTGATCGGTTAATGTGGAGATGGTGAGGCGAAAGAGTCTGAAACCAGAGAACGAAAGAAGGGAGAAGACAGTTTTGGTTTTGTTTAGAACTGATAAAATGTGGGAACGTGGGTAGTGTAAGTAGGAATCCTAATTTACTGTTTTAACCCTACAGTTATTTCAGGCGCTTTATGAAGTCCATGAATATTAGGATTTAACAATTTAGGAAAGTGAATATGTGAGCCAGCTTCAAAGAGGAGTCCACACCAAATGGTGCTCTCCCTTTATCTTAGAATACATTTCTTCAGTTTCAAGTTATGCATTATGTCCTTACCAACAAAAAAAAAAAATTGTGCATTCAGTAGTTTGAACTTCTATTTGATGTTAAGCACTAAATTTGATTGGGAACATCTTTTAGGGGCCGGGAAAATGGTTCCTTATAATCATAAATACAAAGCGACACCCTCTTTTCACCATTCCCAATTGGCTAGGCAGGCATTTTGCCTATGGCCTATATGTCTAGGGAAACTAGCCGGATCGGTTGGCCAATGAAGAATGCCAACATCGCGCACCATGTTAAAGTAGATTCAAGTATTGCTAAAATAGACAGTAGGGTTGGTCCAGTTGGAGTATATGCGTAGGGAACACAAGAAAGACAGAAAAGTAACAGAGATGTAAATGCTAAGATGACATTCTTATTGAACCATGGATGAAGGGTAATTCCACCTCACCAAAAGAAAATATAGTGAAAAGTACGCCCGCCCCCATATTGATGGGTATGGAGTGTAAGTTACATTTATGTTTGAACTTAACATGAGTTATTATTGTGTATTTCAGCCTTACGAATCTCGAAGAAGAGACTTGTTTACAAGATGATGGAGATGAGCTAATAAAAACAGTCCCGGCATTGGTCATAACGTTTTTTTGAATGATGTCAATGTGCAGGGCAAATGACATATGTAAGGAGTCTAAGAGGCAAACCATCAATGCAGAAGATGTATTCAAAGCACTTGAAGAAATGGAGTTCCCTGAGTTTGTTGGGCCATTAAAAGCTTCTCTTGAAGGTCTGTGAGTTTGAATGAATTTTGTTCTTTTGAAAAGTCCTTTGCTTAACTTCAAGTCCTTGGCTGTTTTGTTACAAGTATACACCTTGAGTCTAGAGATCTGTGTACAAATACAAAAATGTACGTACTTCATGAGAGAACTTGGCCACTCTCTTTGGGATTATGTCTAATAGCCAGTAAACTTCTTTATTTTATCTATTGAAAGACTTTTTCTTTTCAAATTATCGAATTGTCCTAAATTATCAGAAATTACAGTTCAGTCTTGTGTAATAGCATGTTGATTGCATGGGAGGATCTCTTGTTATTCCTTTTCCTCTTTTCTACGAAGAACTAGTTGAGAGATTCTTGGACTTTGTAGCATCAATGTCAACCTTCGAGTGCTCTTATTACTAAAACCGATCTGATCACATTGCTGGTAATCTTAGAAAACATCCAATGGCCCAATAGCTGTTTGACCATTTGCCTTTGGGTTTAATGACACAAGCAAGAGTCGCATATTGATGAATAGAGAATAGAAACCGACTCTATGCATGCTAGATTCCTTCTGCTTTCAAAGGCTTAAATTTGTCATTTTCCGAAATTTCATCCTGAGCCTAGGCCCTCATCCTGAAACCAAACCACCCTCCCCCTAACCTCTTAGCAAGAATTTTTGCAGATGCAATTGCGTAGAAGTTATGAGTTGATTAGCTTGAAATTAAAGTGTAGAAACTTTATATCCAACAAAAGTCAAAACCAATTGGCAATGAGTGGAGAGGTCCCAAATGTAAGTAAGTGATCTCCTATTCCATACCCAAGCAATGTGGGACAATTACTCTAACATGGACAATAGGTTGACCAAAACCCTTCTGGCTAGTTTTGGGATTAGACAGGTTGTTGGATCGTGTTCACTCGGTTATGAATAATTTACTAGGATAAACAATTGTGGATATTCCTTGAATTATATGTCCTATGCTTCGTTGTGTCATCTATTTCTTCACTTCGAGAAGTCAAGTTTTGCAGGCTTATGCGCATATGTTGCTTCAATCTTTCTTAATCAGTCCTGTGCTCTTTTTGTTTTTTCTACCAACTGACTAGACAAAGCTGAACAAGAAGCAAAACAAAGAACACTAGCTATAACACTAAAGACATCAGTCAGCAAAAATCCTAGCAGGAACTCTCCTTTGACTGCATGTAACATGTTTGAATCAGACTTCTTGATTCTCCTCCAAGAGACCATACAAGCTGTAACAACCTCCTCAATTTGATTGATCAAGCCTAACATCTCTGCTTTGATTCTTAAATAGCCTGAAATTCCTCTCCCTCCAAATCCAATACAGAGAAGCAGCCAAAAATAATCGATACACAAGAAGCACCAAAGACTAACCTGCCATATGGGAACGAGCCCAAGATCTCTCCTCAGCAAGGCTAAGCACATTCCTTGCAACATTATTCTTATCCAAGAAATAGCCCCAAACTTGACAAGAGAGTGGACAAGCAAAAAACAAGTGCTCATGGGACTCCTCTAGGCCAATACAAAGACAACAGATCATATCCACCGGAAGGCCCCAATTTCTTAGACGATTCTTGGTAGATAATCTGCCTCAGAATATGAGCCACTCAATGATCGCCCATCTAGGTACATGGTGGGAGAACCAGACAATTTTCCCCCATGAAATAGCAGGCTGGATTTCCATCAAAGCATTCCACGCGAAAGTAGTGGAAAGAAGACCATTCTTCGTAAGATTCCAGACCACTGAATCTGAATAGCCAACATTAGGAAGAAAAGCAGCTGGAGTTTGAGCAATAATACTGCTGGAGTTTGAGCAATAATACTTCTAATTATCGGAGACCTAGCCCTTGGCCACCTCATCCGCCTTGATGAATAACAATAGAACTGACTTTGGCCAGCATAGAAGGACCCCTACCTTGAACCAAAGCCTCCCCAAATCTCTTGAACAAAGGCCCAACAGGATGCCAGTTGTCTAACCACAAAAAAATAGAATCACCATTGCCCACTCTAGCAATAATCTATGCTGAACGCAGTCCCTTGACTTGAACAATATTTCGTTGCTTGTGTGTGCATTTCAACAAACTTCAATATATGTGATATTCCCTCCAATGAACTGTAAGAAGATGCAGTTTAATATGCAGAGGTAATCTCTATTTTGTAGAATATGTAAGTGTTAATAGTAAAGACTTGCTATATTGCTAATGTACGTGAATCTTGGATTTGTTTAAGGGATTTTTGGAGGGGAAACATAAGGATAGTAAAGACTTGCTATATTGCTAATGTACGTGAATCTTGGATTTGTTTTAAGGGATTTTTGGAGGGGAAAAATAAGGAAGCTTATTTGGGTCGTGTTTCCTCTTTGTTTGATGTGGATAATAGGGCGAGGAACATGAGATGTTTTGAAGGTGTGGAACAACCTTTGTTTAGGATCAAGAGTTTTTTGACTAGTAGTTTGTATAGTTGGGACAAGGGACTGAGGGAGAATTTTTTATTTTTCCCTGAAACGACGACAAGGGAGAATGTTATCCTTTCCTTGACCATTTCATAGACTGGTTTGAGCATTTTCATACGAATAGTAGGGTTACTAGGGTATATGACATTTTTTAAACTATTTTTGTACATGGGCGGCATTTCCTTAATGCTTTGTTTCTATTTATTTACTTATAAAAAAAAAAAATTTGTGGAGGGAAAAGAAATGATACATGATTCTTTTGCATTACATGGGAAAAAACATTGAAGTGTAGAATCTTTTTCCTTTTCTTCCCTTCACAAATGCCTCCACATATTCGAGACGAAACATAGCCTAAAAAGAACTCAGATACCAGGATACTGAGGCTTTTGCAGGCGCTTCACAAAGTATTTCACAACATGTCCATACTTGATTTTTCGCAGAGTTTAGGAAGAAGAATGCTGGAAAGAGGTCTGCATCAAAGGCGAAGGAAGCCAGTAAGAAGAAGAAGATAAAAGAGTCAGCTGGAGAAAATGGAGGTGAAGCTGCTCAAGAAGACGTGCAAGATGAGGGGGATACAAATGGAAATGAAGATGAAAATGATGCTCCTGATAACAACTAAAGCAGCATTTCTACTGAGCAAAGATTCGTACAAGCCACTCTTGTAAAAAGGTGAGTCCAAATATAGCGTTCGCTCACCATGAGTCCCCTCGTGAGTGGATAGGCCTTGATCTGTATCAGGTAGATGTGCATATATCTTTACTTCAACTAACAAGATGGCGAACAAAAAATAGAGAAGGAAAAACAGAAAAGAAGAGCTTAGGATGGTGTTTTTCGCTTAGCATCCCCGTGTTTTAATTTGGTAGCCTAACAGTTAGCTGCGGGACCATTTTTTTTGTTTTTTTTTTCTGGTTTTTCGTATTTTGGTATGCTATCATGGTCTAGGCCGAACGAGTCCATGGACGTTGAAATTAATTCGTTGTGCTCCGGCCATCCTTGTACTAAATACTGACAAATCTTATATTTGTACTTTTATTTAGCTAATTACCTCTACTTCTGAGTTTTATGAAGGACATTTTATTCTCAGAAACTAAAAAATGTCAATTATTAACACAAAACAGAAGGAAAATCCATTTAATTCACCCTTTCAGGAATGGTCGTCGCTAGACTGTGTTTGGTTAAAGAATTGTACTGAGATATTGAGGGAAAACCCGAAGGAAAACGGAGAAATAACCAGCTCCACAAATTTATCTCCTTTGATAAATAAACCATCTGAATATCTGATTATGATATGAGTTTGTTGATTAGTCACCTTCCATATTAAAATTCTATATTATCCTCTTGGAAAAAGAAAGGGTAAATTAAGTAAAAGGAGTCTTTATATTCCCAGGTGATGCAATGCAATCATCAACTGGATTTACCACAATGCAAATGACGGTCGAGCATCAATATCAGGATCTTTACTTAAAGTTAAAGTAGAGAGCAAACTCTTCTAAAACTTCAAAAATCAGAATCACCAAACAAACTCACTAATTTGAAGATTTCTTAACTTTGCTACAGTAACTTAACAAATTTGGTGACTTACTGTTCACTCACCAAAAGAGGAGGAGAGAGGGAAGAGTAAAAGTTTGAATATAGAGTCTTATTCTATGAGTTCTTGATAAAGTGACTTGCTAAAGTTTGAATAGAGAGTCTGATTTTGTGAATTTTTTGAAAAGTGACTTGCTAAATTATAAAAATGTGTTTTTGAGGTTAAATTTGGTGGATTTTTTTTTTTTGTGTCAGATAAGAATGCTCTTATTTGGTGAGGACGTAACCATGGAAAGAAAGAGAGAGGAGAGAGAATTTTAAAAAAATTGCTTCTTTTATTTGGTTGAGATGATAGTGGAAAGAGATAGAAACATGAAAAAGTTGATATAAACAAATACTGCAAACAGATCCTAAAACTTGAATATTCCATAAAGAAAAAAGAAATATGACCGGGTTATTTGGTTTTATACGGAAAGTAATACGTACAAAAGGTAGGATTTTTTTTTTATTAACCAAAGAACAACCCCTCAATCAAAGCTACTAATGAACTCAACTGCGTGACCCAAACCTCTGGCGGAACTAGTGCGGCCATACTAGTCATGGCCGCTCACTTACTGCAAGCGTACTCACTTGGTGGGGAATCAAACCCCAGATCTTGAGGACTACCCCAAAGCTTGGCACCCATTTGTATTATACATAAGTTTTGTTTTTAATTTGGTTCGGAAACTAGCATGTACATAATTGCATCATGTACCATGAATAAACATGGTTTCTCCAAAAAAAAAAAAAAAAAAAAAAAAAACAAAAATCATAATTTTTTTTTTGCCCGTTTTGGTAGATAGGATGGTTTTTGCTATCTACTAGCCAGCCAATATGGCATCCATTTTAATTTGAAACTTCGAGGAAGTGGAAGAAGAAGTTTAGTTGTTTGACAATTTGTGAATATTGGAAAAACTGTTTTGCGATTCTCGATTGCCATTTCTCTTAAAAGTCAATAAGATGTAGAATTATTGGTATTGCTACTTTAAGAGTAAATTTCAAAAAAAATTCGAGAAAAAATTACAAACGGTGTAATGCAATATGGATTTCTATAAAACAACCAATCATGAAAATAAGTGTAATGCAATATTGATTTCTATAAAACAACCAACAATGAAAATAAGTTATGCCTTTGTTTTCTTGTATCTGTTGATTTCTATAAAATGCAATATTTATTTTTTATTTCTTGGATTGTTTTGTTTTCTTGTTTTTTTCAGACCTTTTAGGTCCTTTGTGTATATAGGGGCGGACTTAAGTGGGTCATGTGCCCCCACTTGATTCTATAAATTTTTATCTTCTCATAGGTTGATTTGAAATTGCCTAGGGTAGTTTGTGCACATTTGGATCCTTTATCAATGATCGAATCGTTTTACATTGTAGAGATCGTCAATTAATTTGTCCACAGAAAAATTCAAGTTGATTAGGCATTCGTTACAACTTGATAATAAGAATACTTTACTTTTGCAAAAAAATGGTTTAGAGTCTTTAGACCTTCTATTTTACTGAATCAAAGTATTTGGATGAAATACTTGCCAATGTCCGATCAACATGAATTTTTGCGTGGACACTCTATATTCGGCGAGCCCTACCATATGAACGGCTTAGATCAATGACTAAAATTGGTCGATTTGTTTAAAAACTTTTCAAAACCTACATATAAACTCCTTTTCATAGTGGCGGAGATTAAAATCCAATACCGTATAATTGATAATTGCACTTGACTAATGAATTTTTTCAAGGTCACAAATAAATATATGCCCCACTATAGAGAATTTCTGGGTCCGTCATTGAAATGCATGGATTTTTAGTGGTTTATATAGCTCTTATAGACTCATCTGATTTTATCAATATAAATTAAATTGAGATTTGTTTTTAAAAAAAGAAACTAAGGGGGTGTTCCACTAATTGGTTTTTTAGTTTTTTGGTTTTTTTTGATCTTTAGTTTTTCAAAAAAACCAACTAGTTCCACTAACAAGTTTTTGGTTTTTTTTAGTTGTGTTATGAAATTACAAATCTACCCTTCTACCCAAACAACTATTGCTCTCTTTTTTTTGAAGGGAGGGCAGATTCGTAATTTTACATGATTAAAGTACATGTACTTGATTGTGCAATGATTTGGTTTTTTTTAGGTTAGTAGAATGAAGTGGTTTTTTTGTTAGTTTTTTGTGGGATTTTTTTTAGTGGAATGAAGTAGTTTTTGATTTAAAACAAAACTAGTTTTTTGTTAGTGGAACATGGCCTAAGAACCATTCTCGAAATTGCCATATGAAGGAACCGACTGCTCTAAGCAACTCGGCGTGAACCGCGTACGAAAATACTTTGTCAACTTCGCCTCTCTCTCTCTCTCTCTCTCTCTCTCTCTCTCTCTCTCAAATACTGTATTTCAAAATTCCGAACCGCCTCCCCCGCACGTCGCCTTCCCCAATCCTTTTAAAAACTCTTCAAGAAACGAACACATTTTACTTCTACTTTCTTGCACTTTCTTGAATATTCTTTCCCAACCCATGTCTTACCAATCCCAATCCTACGCCCCCTCCGCACCACCAGCACCCGACCCTAACGGGTCGGCCTACCCCTACCCAGCACCCACGACGAGCTACTACGGGCAGACCAGTTACGGGTCACATGGGTACTTGGATTTCCCGCCTGGTACTCACCCGGAGGTCATTCGGAGCTTCCGGATGGTGGACAGGGATCGGAGCGGGTTCATTGACGAGTCGGAGCTCCAGCTGGCTCTTTCTTCGGGTTACCAGAGGTTCAGCCTTGACACCATCCGGTTGCTCATGTTCTTGTTCAAGAACCCCAACGATTCTCTCAGAATTGGTGAGATTTTGGCTTTTGGTTCTTGTTTTTTTTTTTTTTTTCCCCCTTTGTTTTTTCCTATTTTAATTTTTGTTCCTTTTCTTTTTTGTCAAATGAAACAGAACTTGGTTTTGGCTACTCTGTTGATATCAAAACGCAAAAATCTTTTTTTATTTTAATACATATATATAGTTTAATTTGATTTGCTTTGGTTAAATTAGGTTTCAGTGTAATGGGCTATGGATGATTTTGGTAACTTGGTCTCCTAACAATGGAAAAGATTTTAGATGGCACTAAACTATTTTTGGTATTTTTGGTATTGTGTATTACAAATTATCAAATCGACAAGTGATTCTCCTTGCAAATTCTCCTCACATACATCAACTGATTTGACAACTTGTAATTCAAGAATACCGAGAATACCGTAGTGGAAACTCAGCCTAAATACTCTTCGCATCTGTTGTAGAGATCTATTTGGAGTTGTTTAGTTTCTTTGTTTTATTTAATGTGCTTTAGAAAATAGTAAAAGCAAGGAAAAAGATAGAATTTTGAAAATGATTTTCTTAATTATGGAACCCATTTGTTGTTCTTGACTTTTGAAAGCAAGTTTCCGTGTGTGTTTGTAGAAAATGAAAACGGCTAACGAAAGCAATCCCAAACAAATACACTTGTTTTCCAAATAGAATTGTGTGTATCTACGGATTTGGTGTTTTTTTATGGTGAATCTACGACCATTTTCAACCTGGCTTTGGTCAAACGTGTCCTCCTTTCTAATAACGTGGGCTGCTTTTTGTTTACCTGGTACAGGGCCCAAAGAGTTCGCTGCATTATGGAGTTGTCTCGGTCAATGGCGGGTGAGTGCTTTTCATTCCTTCCTTTGTTGGTTCAAATAAGAACCAGGTAATATCGTTTCTTTGTCCAAAAAAATGAAAGCAAGCTGCATAAATGCATTTAAATTGGCCGGTGGGGGTGCTTGTTAACCGGTTGTGTTTCTTTTAAGCTTATGAGATATAGAAGATAAGATATAGATAATGCAATGTTGTGAAGGATTAGCTCAAAAAGAGAGAATGAAGAAAAGGAAAAAAGTGAGAGGTTAATTTGCAGTCTATTCATCTACGAGCACAAGAACTAAATACTATTTCTCTAATTTGTTCTTCTGATATATCAGCAGATAACTAGATACACAATACATTGTCCGCTGATGTCTATACCGCATTGCTTTATCCTTGATCAATTTCTCCACTTTTCACCTGTGTTACTCGGACTCGGGTGCGGGTACGAATCTAGGTGTCGGACGCGTCAAGTCAAAAAATAGAGGATACGGGGATATGGATCCAGATTTGGACACGGGTACGGGGATACGCCATCTAATACTTTTTTTAAATTATTTTTTAATATTTTAAAAATATTTTCTGATTTTTTAAACATTTTAAAATATTTTTTTAGTAATTTTTCAATTTTTAAAAATATTTTAAATATATTTTGAGTATTTGTAGTATTTTATAGACATGGTAGGCCCAGATTGTAATAAGCCCATGAGTGGTTCAATTGAAAAAGGAGGCCCACAATACAAACTCATTAACTTCAATTTAATAAAGAGGCCCAACTAGAAGCCCAATAACAGATAATAAAAAAAAGAGAGAGAGGCCCAATAATATTATAAACCCTACATCTTTCTTTCTTCTTCTTCGTCTATCTGTTGCAGCAGCTGCTGCGATCAGCATCTTCATCGACGGCGTCATCTCGCAGCAGAGCTCTCTCTCTCTCTCTCTACCCGTAAGCTCCCTTCTCTCCTCCACCTCTCCTCATCTTCTTCATCTATACTTTGATCTCCTCCTCCTTCGATCTGCTGCTGCTGCTGCTGCTGCTGCTCTCTCTCTCTCTCTCTCTCTCTCTCCCTCCGGCGAGAACATCATACTCAGCCGTGTCCAGATTCAATGCGCCGCACCCGACACAAATCCCGCACCCGCACCCGTGTCGGATCGTGTCGACACGGGTACTCCATCGAAAACGACGAGTCCGTGTAACACAGCTTTTCACTGACATTAAGTACATGATGTGCCAGATTGCACCTTATTGGGCAATGTGATAGCTCGTGTAAGGAAAGTGGAGAGGCCCTAGCATATATTAAGTGATCACCCATTCCACTTCTAAGCAATGTAGGACAATATTTCTTTACATCCCTCTCCCCCCCCACATGCAACCGCATTTGAGGTCTCTCACACGTGGCGGCTTTTTGAGTTCTATCATCATGTAGTTTTTTTGCTGGTCCGTCATCGTGGGTGTGGATTGTGAATTTTTTTTTTAAATGTGGGGTGGAATGGGCCCCGCTCTGATACCAAGTGGAAACTATATATCCATCTCAAAACCAATTGGCAATGAGTGGAGAGGTCCTATCATATATTAAGTGATCACCCATTCCTCTCCTAAGCAATGTGGGACAAAATTTCTTAACATCATTTACCTATGGATCGACCAATATGGTCTGATACAGGCTGATATATGGCTGTATTACCGGTACTGATACACATCCAAACATAGCAATTTAGAGCCTTGGGTGTCAGTAAGTTATGTGTAACATAGTTCTCAGGCTTTCGAAACATCTTGCACTCTAAAGCTCTATCAACAATTTTATTGGCTCATGTGAAGTTAATCTGTGCTTCTGCTACCACAGGCCATTTTTGAGAGATTTGATAGAGATCGAAGTGGGAAAATTGATTCCATGGAACTAAGGGATGCTCTATACAGTCTTGGATATGCTCTCCCACCCTCTGTTCTTCAAGTTCTGATTTCAAGATATGATGACGGAAGTGGCCGGAGAGTTGAGCTGAATTTTGATAGTTTTGTACAGTAAGGCTTTTGACCCGTAAATACATTACTTCCGATACTTTTAGTACTTTTGATGTCCTTGTTTTCTGAACAAGGTGTTTTCTTGGATTTACAGGTGTGGGATGATTGTGAAGGTGAGTAAAAAATTGCTGTAAATTCAGAATTCTTTCATTTGTCTCCAATGTGTCCACTGAAAATATACTTTCAAATTGTATTTTGCCGGTTGGTATTCATTCATTTTGCGGGACTTATGGTGTGTTTGGAACTTGTGGAAAGTAAATGGGAGAGGAATTTTGGATAACGTAGAGATTTCTCTAGGTGGCTTTTCAGGGCCGGCCCTGACATTTGGGAGGCTTAAAGCGAATTTAAAGGATAGGGCCCTTAGTTTTAATGAAGAAAAATTCAATATAAGTGGTTAATAAAAGGTATAAAAATTAAACACAGTATCTTATCTTGTTAATTTAATGAACATAAACTTTTAAATTTTTATACCGTTAGAGAATTTTTTTTTTGAATTACCGCTCATAGAATGCATTTTTCTAATGTTAATATCTATAGTGGTAAAAATACGATTTTTAATGATAGAAAATTATAAGATTTAAGCATTTTCTATTGACGTTTGTTGATTTAAAAAATTATTTTAGTTCATTTGTCATTGTCAAAAGTGATTTATTTTGTGAATTTGATAGTAAAAGTTAAACATAAAATTAAAATAAATGAAGCAAAATATTAAAAAAAGACTTATCAAATATGGTGTGCAAATTATTTTAACATTGGACTTGAGTAACATCTACCACTAAAAAGGCTTTACTCCGTATTAATTTATATTAATATAAGTGATGCAAGAGTTACATGAGGAAGAAAACCAGGGGGGAGGGGAAAAAAAAATTAACCTATCAAAAAAGGGCCCTGCCAAGAGTTGAACCTGGGTCACCAGGGTTATAGCAAAAGCGCACGTACCACTGTGGCAGTCTTTCTACCTTCTTTTCAGGAGTATTAAGTTTATATATATAGTAACAGAAACTTCTATCGAAAATGGGCCCCATATTTTTGCTTAAATTATGGGCCTAAAGCCGCCGCACCTCCGGCTTCACCTCAGGGCCGGTCCTGTGGCTTTTAGTAGTACTCTTTTAAGAAAAAAAAGTGAGAGGAGAATTTCTTTATCTTGTATGGTTTTTATGTGAAGAAGAAAGAAAATATTGAATTACCTTCAAACAACAAAATAGAAGAGGGAAAGAAGTAAAACGGAAGGGGAATCGAGCAGGTATAACTTCTGATGTGCTGAGCTTTTTCCTCTTCTCTCAAAATTAAGAATCAAAAGCGTAAGGAACGGAAATTGCCTCCTTTCCTTACCAAACACCATAGTGCTTCAACCAGTTTTTCCTTTCCTTGTAATGAATTTGTATATAATCCGTCTAATACTGCCCTTGCATTTTCAGGGTTTGACTGAAAAATTCAAGGAGAAGGATCCCCGTTACACAGGTTCAGCAACGCTAACGTATGACACATTTATGGCTATGATCATCCCATTTCTTGTATCATAGGGAACGTGAAATCAATCTCATAGTTTTGTAATGGTTTGGTTTTTGCTTTGTATTTGTGTGATTGAAGCAATATTTTCTATGTACAGAAGTATTTGTTTCTGTTTTTTCTCTTGTTCTGTATATATGTTAGAAGGATATCGATGGAGAGAAATGCAGTCGTGTGTTTATTGAGCATTATGAATTCCTATTGAAACCTTGGATCTCTTGTGATGATTCAGAGGACTCTGCTGCTAAAATGTAGTAATAGGAGGCGGGGACCGTGTGCGCTGCACCATGCAACGCATATCACGGTTGTCCATCTCGGAAATCAATGGTCTGGATTCACTGAAGCTTTATTACTTGTAATAAAGCATTTTGACTGGTATGAAAACGTCTGCGAATCCGGACCATTGAAAATGCTTTTAGACGACTGGATGCTGTGTTGTATGGTGCAACGCATTTAGTGCGCTGTAGGGTCTCCGGTCCTACCACTAGGTTTCTTTGGCCAATTCTGACCATAACACAGCACTTAACTTTTTTGGTGTTCCTGAGAGAAAGAGTTCATTTTGTAAACAGGTAGCCTGTGGTGGATGTTGGCTTCAATACTTTCTTCTCCAGTTATTAATATATGAATACACTACCACGAAACAAAGCCCATATTTGAAAACCACTCTCATGTAGATCTTTAGTTTGGGCCAAGGCCCAAAGGTGTAGGTGCAAACCCAAGGTGCAGAAATTACGTAGCTACCCTGTTATATAGGTCTGCTGAAAATGAACTGAGTTATTTGTGAATTGATTGAGACTTGACTCGGTAAATGTTCGTTTGGGTTCAATTCAGGTACTAAACAAACCAAACTTAAGCCTTTATTTTAGGCTCGTTTAATAAATGAGCTGAACCTGAACTTTATAATATTGGGCTCAATTAGGTTCATGAACCTTATATATGTATATCTCACAAGGATTATATATATAAACTTGATATGTATAAATTTTTACGTGTACATAATGAAAAGTTTATGACATGACGTATAAATTTTTAAAAGTACTATAAGTTTAGATTTTAATATGTTTTTGCAATTTTATAATGTATGTACTTATTTATGTACAAAATAAAATTTTTGTTTGAAGTTTTAACCTTCATGAGCGCATAAATATATGATATTTTTGACTCGTTAAGGCTTGTGTACAATTTCCACTTCGACTCAATCTACGCAAGACCGACTCAAAACTTGGCTCATCAAATTTTCATTAAGCTCAAATTCGGATCGAGTTCACTTAAAAATGAATATGAACATTTTAAAACTTGACTCGGTTCGATTCGTTTGTAGTCCTACCGCGCCTACGCATAGTTTGCATCATGCAAATGGCACTTTGAACAATGATGAATTTGTGAGAGTAAACCTAGGCAGGAATAGCAGAAAGTACGTATATGAAGCAAACCAAAAATGCGTGCATATGGTGGGAAATTTGCAAAACTATGATGGCAGACAATGACCACCATACTGGCCGGTGACAACATCATAATTATTTAGATTATGATAACATAAGTGAAGGAAATGTGAGATATGATAGAGCACCAACTTTAGAATGACCTGCTGAAAGTTGATTTTAAGATGATTTCGGTTTGTAATGATGAAGTGGGAGTTGAAATGGTGAACTCATCAAGATTTAGGGTAAGTTTCCTGTTTTTTTTTTTTTTGATCAGGGGTAAGTTTCCTGTTTGTTACAGTAAAAGTTTTGCTTTTAGCACCCTTAACTCTTATTTGTTAAAGGCACAGAGAAGATTTTAGCAACTTGCTTTTAGGAAAAAGGAGTACGTGAGATAAAATTGGCTTTCAGCAATTTAGTTTTTAGCTAATGGAAAATAAAAGTGATTTTAGCAACTAAGCTAAACTCAACTCTTGGGGCCACTAGGGATTATGCCCGGTCGTTACCTCAAGAGTCTTGAAATTAGTCGAGGTGCGTGTAAGCTGGCTCGGACATTCGGTTATAAAAATAAAAAAAACTTTTATGGGAAAACTCATTTTAAAGGTAAAAATGTGAAGCCTATGTATGGTTGGTTGAGAGGTTCACGTTGGCAACTTCACGGAGTTTTCCCTTTGCCAGCAAATTCTTGGAGCTATTGGGATTTATGCTCGGTCGTTATTTTTAGGACCATAGAATTGATTGAGGTGTGTGCGAGTTATGCCCGATCGTTACTTCTAGGGCCTTGAAATTAATTGAGGTGCCACAAGCTGGCCCAAACATCTGGTTATAAATAATAATAAAAAAGAAAAGAAAATTTTCACGGGTTTTCGCATCTGGACCCAACCTCACCTTCTACAAGCAGAGTGGCCGATTAAGATTGGAGCAAAGCCACATATAGACTGGCCCCTAAGAACATCTCCAGCAACCTCTCTACTTCTCCAGCGTGGTCATTTTTGCAAAGGAAACCCCCAAATCAACACCCAACAACCTCTCTTCTTACCCAGCCATCCTAACATTTGCTCGGTGTCACGCCACAGGGGGGGCGAGGAACTGTAGCCTCGCTTCCCCTCTTGCCGATCACCCTTATTGCCGGTCATTGTTTCATCACAGATCAAGATTTAGAGCTTGATTTCAACCTTAATTCATCGTCTTTGACGGCGTTTTGAGCGAATTCAACTCCAACGGTGTTCTCGGCGACGGCGTTCCAGGTGACGGTGACAGAGTGCATGTGATGACGACGGCGACAATGTTCATGGTGAAGGCGACTAGGTTTCAGGTGATTTCATCATTTTCATTTGTGTATGTCTTAAAAAATCTGGCCAAAATGACTAGGAAAATAGCTAAATTGTTGGAGACGCTCTAAGAGTTGATAAATGCCTGAAAGTTTCAAATCTGAAAATTTAGGAGGAGAGAAACCCCTCAGTTTCAGGCATTAAACTACCACATATATACTCGTCACAACTACTACCATTGCTTTTGGACTCTTGCTGCCATTGAAAATTGCCATATATACTAAGATGAAATGAAACTCAGCAATAGTCACTTAAAAAGAGTTTAATTAGGTACTGGTTGATAGCTCCTTCTATTGACATAGGTAAATAAAATTCCAAAGTAACATACTTAAAATCGATGCACCTCTAGATATTTTCATACACACATACATAATTCTAAACATTTTTCCCACATTACTGAGCTTCGGTATTTTTAACATTTTTCTTTTTAGTGTGAGTTTGAACTAACTCTTACAAACTTATTGGTAAGGTCTTTTGGTTGTTTTCTCTTAGTCACTATAATCATTATAAGATTTGGGTAAAATTTTTACATCATATTTTAATAAATATAGATCAAAATTGGAAAGAAAAAAAAACTCATATAAGACGGCAAAAAGCTCCCTCAAGCCCCAACACACTTTGTATGAATTGGGAGAATCTGTTGTCACTTGGGGTCGACAGGGAGTGCCGATCTCATCCGACCGTCCATTTCACGCATCAACGGCTCAGATCTTACCTTGCCTAAGTGTATCCGGACCGTTCATTGTGTGATGCAATCTGCGCCATTGATGCACGAAACGGACGAATTCGTTTCGTGCATCCTCTGGGTCCATTTTGTATATTCACACACACACACACACACACACACACACACACACACACACACACACACATATATATATATATATATATATATATAGGTTCCATTTCCTATCCGGACCTCCGTGATCCGAGCATTTTTTTGATGATCCGAACCGTCCAATGTGTTCAAAAGGTGTTTTCAAGGGTCTGCGCTGCAAATCTTCAAAAAAAAGTACCGGGAAGGGCTTGATCCAAGCAGTTTTTCGCAAAAATAAACACATTGGACGGTTCGGATTTCCCAAAAACAATTTTTAACGTAAAAAAATTACATTTTTCCTTATTTACGGGAGGTCCTTATTAGAAAATTTGATATATATATATATATATATATATATATATATATATATATATATATATATATATATATATATATATATTATACAAGCAGATCTAAAACGACCCAGATCCCGATCAAAGTAAGGAAAAAAAAAAAATCACATTAATCGATACATCCTATATACATATATAGATTATACATTAATTTGCAGGTAGGGAGAGTATCAAGTATCAATGGAGTTGCTGGCTTCCGTACTAGTATCCCACATGCATGGAGATTGAGAACAGAGCATCTCACATGGTGTAAGGTTACTGAAAATACCACCACCTTCTACCAACATCACAAATTCACAATCAACATATATGTTGGCCCCGCCCCCTGTAAAATCTTGATATCAGAATCATTCTAATTTGTTTGGACTTTATGATTTGCATAGAAATGAAAACAACAAATAAAGCGAAAGGGATCAATATTCCCCGTTGTCATCAGAGCAATGAATCAAACATATTAAATGGGCCCCGCTAATTGAGGACACTGACTCAGACATTTGATTATAAAAAAAAGATAAAAAGGCCCAATAAAAGGCCCTGAAATTTCCACCACTTGAAGAGTTGATAATCCATCAAAACAAATAGACAAAAAGGTTTGAAGATAGAGAATCCCTAGCCAATTGCCACCCAAGGATTTTTCTGGAGTTCAATGGGGTCCAATTAAAAGGCTGTACGCAACACATAATAGTGTGGTTGATTCGTTACTTCCTCTTTTAAAGAAAAGATCCCGAGTTAAGAGTCCACATGGAGAGGTGCTTGACTCTTTTTTGTAACCATTAACTTTTTACTAGCTTTTTGATTTTTTGAACTTTTTTAGTTGATACAAGTGAGGAAAATATTGAAATGTCTCGTATAACGTGAAAAATAAAGAAACCCGAAAATCTACTTAATGGAACGGAGCCCCCGAATATCCTGTTGCCTGACCAAAAAAATGGCCGCAGGCTTCCAAAATTTATAGACGTTGAATTTTGCCTTTTCATTGTGTTCGTTCCATGAAAACACCAATTGTAGAAAGAACTCAGAAGTCACAAGCCACACATTACATCATATCCATTATCCAGTAAAGGGATAATGCACCACCCCACCTTTTGTTGACAAGAAAAAGGTGAAATTGGAAATAACAACAAAATAGAATATTTAGGTGCCGTTACGCTAACAGTCTCTCCTCACTTAAAAATCTCAAATAATTAGAGAAACAATTCGAATTTTTCTACAACTAAAAAACGAAAAAAAACTATAAGAGAAATGGTGCCTTTGTTTAAGGCAGAGGAAGTAAATCTTTGTAATCATTTATGAAATATGGAACAGGAGTTGATCAATATTTTCATTATACAAGAAAGAACCACAACAAATGAGAAAAATGACCCCCTCAAGCCAATCATATATACATGCCCCTGTAAAAATCTGCACTAAACTATTATCCTCGTATCAGATCAAAAAAAAAAAAAATCCATTATTCGACAAATTCTAAAGAGTAATAATCTTATCGTACGGTTCAACCAGCCATTTTATCGCCCTGCCTCCACAATCTTTACTATTTCAAACTTTAAAATAAATAAGAACCACTAAAAGAAAATAGCTTTTGGTAATTGTTCGTCGAATTAATAATGGTGGAAAAGAAAAGACAAAAAATATATTCCCTGATCTGACTTTGGTGGGATGAAGATTAAGCACCACGCAACAGTAAATGATGATAATGAAAGCCCTACCATCAGTTGACTCCCCTGCATAGAAACATAACTAAAGAATTAGTACCATATATGATTTGGTAGCAGAAAGAACCTTCATAGAAAACTTAAAAAGTATGCCAAAGCAAAACAGCTGTGAACCCATCTAGGGTGAAGTCCTACTAGACAATTTAGTCCCCCGATGATGGGCCTCGACGACTTGAGACACGGAGGGTTATATTGGGTACAAACCTATTTTTCGGCCAAATTTGCACAAGAAGGCAGACCGGGGGCCATTGTGGATGTATGAAAGCAAAGATTATTTTAGCTTGATCTAATTTTTCCTCAATACATTTATTAGGATAAGTTCAGTGTACATTTAATTGAAGCAGGAAAAATTAGATCACCTACGAATCCCCTATTCCAATGTAGTTGGGACCAAAAAAATAGGCCACTTTTCAACAAGTGGGTATACCAGCAAATTCGGTTGTTTCACCAACTAGTGTTTTAAAAAATTGCGGTAGAGCTCACAAGAAACTATGTCAAGCCCCAAGAGTTAATCAGGTTGGTTATCCGCACAGTTTAGTAGGGTTAAATTCTTCAGGTAGGCCATAAGAAAGTGAATTCTCAATTCTTAGTAGGGTTCAATTCTTGAGGTTAGGCTGTAAAAAAGTAATTTCTTGTGAATTCTTTATTCCTGGAGTCGGGAAGGCCTGATTGGTGACTGGAGAGGGGATTAATTGAGTTGTTCCACACTGACCGTTGAAACACCCCCACTTTTCAACAAGTGGGTATATCGGCAAATTAGGTTTGTTTCACCAACTAGTGTTTTAAAAAATTGCGGTAGAGCTCGCAAGAAACTATGTCAAGCCGCAAGGGTTAATCAGGTTTGTTATCCGCACAGTTTAGTAGGGTTAAATTATTGAGGTTAACCATAAGAAAGTGAATTCAAAACAAAAAAAAAAAACACTATGTCAAATCTTATGTGTAGTGGATTTATCTCTCTGTCAATGTTATCATCTCTGGGCCCACGCTGATGCCAGAATCCTCTAAAAAGGAGAAACATGGGCTCTATGATGTTGAAAGGCACAAGGCACAAGCTTTAGGTTGAACTTTCTGGCTTGAGCATCAATTGACATTACACGTTTAGAAGCAATTTTCATACGAGAAAAGGGGATTCTGCAGGCTAAATTTTCTGATACAGAAAGGATCTTTTGTGGGAGAGACTTTGCAGAGAAACATCTTGATTTTTTCTTTTTCCAACTTTATGCCGGACTCTAAAGGCAAAGAACCTAACCCAAGCATATAGCCCAGGATCATAAATTGCTATTCTAATTTCGAAACAGAAGAAGATGAAGAAAAAACTTGTTTTTTGTACCCATGCGAGTTTATGTACATAACTATGTAAGCGTGAAATCGACCCATTCTCGCTGACCTGCTAAACCTTAGTATAACCACGAGTCTCAAAATGTATTACTACCGAGGGAAGACCACTAGACTAGGGAGGGCTTCATTGATAACCTCAATGGGTTGATTAAGTTGAGCTTGATGACAAGTAAGATGTCGCATCAACTTCCATTGCCACAAAAAACTGTTGGGGCCGCCAAATATTTGTCTAAGTTGTAAACTTTAGTTCCCCGATACTGATTGACAAACGCTTAGCTGACTCAGACATTAAATGATCAAAAAAAACAAACATAAGTTGATTTTCACACAAAACCAACTGGGGACTCTACCAATTGATGTGAGGTATGCCTGCCATGCTTCCCATCCCAATCATCATATATATATTTTTAATTGATTACTACCAATAAGATTGATGTGCTTTTTTTTTTTTTTTTTTTTACAATCTATGAATGCAATTACGTGCAATAAAAAATTTCTATGAAAATGATTTAAGTTTGTATTTTTCTCCTTACAACCCAAGAACCTGATATTTTAATATAAAACATCATTTTCCGGAGTGATGCTATTATATGCCCTTTCGGGAAGAAATTAAATAAGATGAGACGAGGAAGACGGCATCTTTATGGGACCAAAAGACAAAAAAATTCTGATGAGCTTTCAACTTTGACAAGTACGTATTTTGAAAAAAATAATCAAGAGGAGGAAGAAGAGGATGGCTGCCGAAAGATGATGGACTGGGATTGTGGGTTCTCCACCTGATAGAACCCAATATGGACTTTTGTGAAGGTGAAGACAACAAGAATTTTGTTCAAAGTTGAGATTCAAATGCATGATTAAAAGTGGACACAAAAAAGGACGGCGACCCTTATCATATCTTCCAATAAATAAATTCAGGAATAGAAGAGTTCTTAGACCCGCATGCTATCATTTCCAATGTCTGGTCTGTCTGTACAATACGGGTCTCTATCCCGAGTCCCGACTTTGATTGGCCATATGCTTGTGAACAATGGGATTAGTCTACCTAGTTCGGCAGTCTAGTATTGGACTGAATACCGAGTTATTAAAAAAAATGGATTAGACCTGTACGCTATCATTTCCAATGTCAGGTCAGTCTATATGCGGCTTTATCCCGTCTTTAACCGGTCATCTGCTTGTGAACAGTGGGATTGGTCTACCCAATTCGTTTGTCTAGTGGGCCGAATACCGCGCTATTAAAAAAATTGGAGTCGTGTAACACTTAAACCTCAATTTAGTCATTGTTGCTTGCATAAGCTGGGATCATTCAACAGATACCACCTAAACAGTACTATCAAGTTGAAAAGGCTCATGTATTTCCTAAGCAAGGAATTGACATCTCCAAGACTAATGAATGAATAGCCTCCACCAGATAGTTTTATTTTCCACAAGGTCGGAAATCAGAACCGTAACGTGAAAAAGTAGAATGGAACTCTTTAAGGGTTAATGGTTATGGCAGACTGCCACCATGCATAGACAAGTCACTATTTTGACTGAAGAAACAAAATGTCAAAATCATAGAATAAATTGTAAAAAAAAAAATTAAAAGAAGAAGAAGAAAGGAAATTGGATTTCTCACCTCTGTTATATCCCCATGAGCTATAGGGAGAAAATATCAAAGAAAGTCAAGAGCTCCTCCTTTCTACCCCCCAATCAATTTTTGCGATAACGAATTCGCAGGTTCAAGCACATAACAAGATTGCCATGTTCAAAACCAGAAAAATCGAATAAGAGAACACCTGCAAAACAAAGAATTCACAAAGACAACGCGTTAGACTCGTCGTTCTTCTTGTTTAACTCACTGAATTGGTACATCACCTGTTCAATTAGTGAACACCACAAAGAGCATTTGTAATCAAGTATGGGATTGAGTTTCTTACATTGATACTGGATGCTGAGTAGTTTAACTGCGGAAGATAACCTTGTAATCCAAAACTGTAAACAGGGGTACCATTGGGATAAAAAAGTCCATAATTCCTCTCTGAAGTTGGACCGGGCTTTAAATTCTCGTTAAAAAGCGCGAAGACATATACATCAATCGGCACAGTTGGATTCGCCGGAGTACCTTGCTTCTCCTGTATCCGACGCAACAAATTCCCATTATACAACGCTGCGTTCTCTACTGATGCTCCTGCCTGGTTCGAATCCCCTTTCGAAGGCCAACCAGTCTCGGAAATCTTAATAGCAATATCAGTATGCCCCATTGCTTTCATGGCGAAATAAACAGCATCCATTTGAGCATATAACATGTTGTCATATGTCAAATTGGTAGTCGCATCGACTGTTCCATTGTTAGGCTCAAAAAGGACATAATCTAGGGAAACCTGATCCGGGTTATCTGCGTATGCGAAAAATGGGTATGCGTTGATGAGAAAAGGCGAATTGAATTCGCTATGGAAATTGAGAATCGGCTGGATGTAGCTGGAAATAGATGGGTTAAAAGACCCGGCGGAAGGAGGGAAGGAATTGGCTAGAATAGCTAGGGAATGGGCAGTTGTTACAAATACTTGTTGGTTTAGGCCAAGATTTTGAAGAGCAGTATTAACTGCTTGCATTGCTGGGAGAAGGTAAGACATGAGTTGGGTATCGGTGCCCGCTAAAACCTCGTTTCCTACGAGGATGCAACTGATTTTGGTCTGAGAAATATACGGTTGAACGTTCTGTTGAATCCAGCTTTGGGCATTGCTTGAGCTGGTCATGTTTTGTAGATTTCCATTACTTATGCTGATGACGAATTCGACGTTAGAATTGGCGAATGCGCTTAGTACGTTTGGATCGGCATCGTAGAGTTTTACTCTGCTGATGTTTATGGAATTAAGGAGAGACAAAACTCGGTTGGGGGCAGGGAGATCGTTGGCTATCTGGCCATAGTTTATTCCAATACCAAGGCTCAGGATTGGAACTGTTGAATCTGGAAGCAGAATTGAAAATAGGAAAAAATGAGTTAGCCATTTCAAAGATTGCATTTCAAATTCAGGGGAGACCAGGAAGTCAAGAAAGTAAAAACTTGTCAAAAGTGAGTCAAGAAGATCAAAAGATGCAATAAATCTAAGAGAAGATCACACAAGTCATTGGTTAAACCCTTCAAAAAACACTCAAAAATTACAAAAGGGAAGAATGGAATGAGTAATATGACTGGAGAGCAAAGATGAATGGATGCCAATAAAAGAAATCTAGACAACTTCTAGCATTTTCATACTAATAAAAAGGAAATCGGATATTCTCCTGTCCTGAATTTGGACGAGAGGAAACAGTCAAAATCTGGACTGTCCATTGCTGCAATCAATGATTCGAATTTACTAAGAAACTCTTTCAGATTGCAGCAATGGACAGGACCGAGTTGTCAACTCTTCCAGATTGCAGCAATATATGGATGAATTCACTGAGTTGTTAGGCTGCAATCTTGAAGAGTTTCTTAGTAAATCCGAACCATTGATTGCAGTAATGGATTGTCCAGACTTTGGCTGTTTCCTCTCGTCCAAAAGTAGGCCGGGAGAAGAACAGATTCCTAATAGAAAAAGGTATGAGAGAGAGAGAGAGTAAAAATCAATGATTAAGAAGATAAATTATCACTGAGCAGAGATTAATAAATTGCATAGATGGCATTAACAATACGAAGATATGATACCTTCACTAATTCAACAACCAGGCCTAATAATATGCACGTTAGATCATCAAAGAAACAGCTCATGAATTTCAATCAGATTCACAGAATACCCAGAAACTAAAATTGCAATACTCTGTATAACAGAAAGATCACTTTGTTGATCAAAAGAAGAAAGATCACTTTCATTAGTCTCTGAAACTGAGATAATATCAAAGAAATAGAAAAGAGAATCATATGTGTGTGCTATTTCAGACATTCAGTAATTGCCAAATGCCAAGAATATGCTTCAAAAGAAAAGAAAATACAAGAAAAATTCTGAATCCTTCGTATCTCAATCTTGGTGAACCAAGAAAACGAACAAAAACAAACTACTACTTTTAAACCACCAATTCAAGGCAGATTTCCTAAGAAACCCACAAAAGAACCTCAACTTGTCCTTTCGTTTTCCCTTTCAACTTGTTACCATTCTAAGCAACCAACCAAACAGAAGAAAGAGTAAAAAGAACACAACCAACGCCAATCCAGCATTGATAGAAGAAAGAACAGACTCTAGGAGAGAGAGAGAGAGAGAGAGAGCGAGAGAGAGAGAGCGAGACTAACAAGATAGAGAGAGAAGCAAAACAAGCGCAGAGAAATTGGCAGCCATTACTACTGGTGCTGCTGGTTCTCCTTCTTCTCAATTCGACGTCGCTTATAGGCCTCGGGAATCCCAACTTCTAAATACCACAGAGGCCTTTTATGGACCTATATAGGCATAGCCTGTAGGCCGCATATCCCCGCGTCCATATACAAGCGCGTCTTCGTGTCTAAATATTTTCCCTCGAGTACGGGTCCCATAAATTGGGGCCATGTGTTTCATCGACTTTTCTAAGGTGTCCCTACGGTTCTACCTTAGCAAGCCCCCTATAATTCTATTTCTGGCCGACTTTACTATTTGGAGGTTTTTTTTTTCTTTTTCGCACTCCTTTATCTCCGTACACTATCTTTTTTGTCTTTATTCACTTGAAAATACCAAATTGTCATTCATATGAAAAAAGTGACTCATGATGTAAAGGTAATTTGGTAATTTCAAGTTGAAAGACCCAAAAAAAAAAAAAGAAGTGTTTGGAGATAAAAGGGAGGTGTGGTAATCATTTTTTTCCCCCTTCATAGATTGGAGGTGGGGTGTCGGGAAAATATTCTTATTAGGGAATGTCTCCAACTATTCCTTTTTTCAAATTTATTTGAAACAAAAATTATTCCTTATAGTAAATAAAAATAGGAGCAAATTTAGAAATAAGCAGCTGCATTAGATTTCACGAAGGAAAAGGGGTAAACAACAGTAACATTGCCATTAATGCCTTCAAATTTGGATTCTTTCTTATTCTGATCAAATTTGAATCCAAAAACTATTATAACGATATCGTTTGGTTTGGGTTTTGATTTTTGGTAATGATTGGAGGAAAAAACGAGGGTAATAAATAAAAATAGGGGACAATGATTAGATAGAGATAGAGAGAGAAATGAGAATAATAATTAGAGAGAAATGGAAGTAATGATTAAGTAATAATTGAGGAAACCGGTCTCAAAACTCAAAACGAACAAGATCATATATGTGTCTCATGATCCTCTTCGCAAAGTTGAAGTTCCCGAAGATCAAGAATGTGATAGAGTGGTTTTTTAAAGGAAAATTCTAAAATCAGGCCACAGGACTGTCGTTAAGGTTTAAAAAGAATAAAGAAATATTTGAAAATATATAAAAGTGTATTTAAAGGTGGAAAAATGCTAAGTGCCCATAAAACTTATCCAGAAAACTGCCCAGAATTTGAAATCAGTGGCTCATATCTACTTCTAAGTTAATCTGAGCCACTGATTTCAAATTTTAGGTACTTTTCTGGGTAAATTTTCTTGAATGTAGGACTGTTGTAAAAGGTGTGAAAAGTATACTGAAATGTGAGTTGACAATAGAAGGACAATTTTTTAAAAAGAAATTTTGTTAAGAAAATATTTAGAATTAGACCAGAAAAAACTAATCCAGGAGTAGAAATTACTTCAAGAATTTGAAATACTTTCTTATTGAGCTTTTTGTTACAAGAAACTTATAGTGGATATAAACTTTTTATACCCTTTCTCATTACGGAATTGCCATTGTGGTGAAGATTGGCTATAAAGAAAAGTACACGTATTTCTTATTCTTTTAGTGTCTATTAAAAAGTAAATAATTATCTCGAAGACAAATTTCAAATTAGAAAGATGAGAAGCTAACATATGAAATTAAGATCACATTGGTGAATTTCTTAATAGGAAAAGTCAATCAAAAGATTACAGAAAATAGAAGAAAAATTCTGAATCCTTCGTGTCTCAATCTTGGTGAACCATGAACCAAGAAAATAAAAAACACACTCAATTAAACACAAACAAACTACTTTTAACCCACCTATTCAATGCAGATTTCATCAGGTTCATTAAAAAACCCATAAAAATCTCAACTTCTCATTTCTCTTTCCCTTCAACTTATTACCATTCTAAGCAACCAAACAGAAGAAAGAGTAAAAAGAACTCAACCAGGCATGGACCCAGAAGGTGCCAGTAGGCTCGCCTCTGCAACGTATTTTGAAATTTTTTTTTGCCCATGCGTAGTAAAATTCTTGGCTCCATTCCTGAACACAACCAGGGCCGCCCAAGGCCAAGGCCCATAAGGCCTGGGCCTAGGGCACTCCAAAAAGGACTGATTTTTTGGACACTCCAACATTTTTTACAAATGGGCTAGACTATGACTCTTTTTTTACCAAAATAATAAAAAAAAAACCCATTATTGGTCACAAAATAGCCCATACCATTGTGGCCCAACCTAAAAAAAGGCCCAAAGATAAGTTAAAAAAAAAGGCCCAACATGGATTTTGTAAAATCCGTGTGGAATGTCCCGAAATCAAAATCTGCATTGTATCTTGGCAAAGGTTTTTTTTTTTTTTAATTGAAAAATGATTAGTTAATTAAAGGATAATTATGTGATTGATTAATTAAAGAAAAATTAGAATGCTTCAATTTCTCTCAAAATTCGGAAAGAGAAAAAAAAATCATCTTCATAGTTGTGGGTTTACAGTTTCTTACTAATTTGACTTATGGATTTCTCATATGTCGAAGAGTTTTATATTCTTTGAACTAGTCTCAATGGATTCTGTTTTTTTAGTGTAATAGCTTCATTTTTTGATGCCATAATAATGGAATTTTCTTTGTCAATGAATTCATTTTTCGATGCCATGATAAAATGACTTGGTAGAAGAGGTGGATTATACAAATGTAATTGATATTTTTGCTTCTAAAAACACAAGACGAGTAATATTTAAGTGATACTCGTGCGTTATATATGTATTTGAAGACTTTGTGTTTTGATTTTTTTTAACTATATCATGATTAGTAGAACTTTATCGTGTCTTAGCTTTGTCGTATTGTGATTGTTACTGAATTTTTTTTTTTAAGTTTTATACTCTTGGGGCACATTTTTTAGGCCAGACCTAGGACACTCCAAATCCTTGGGCCGGCCTTAAACACAACCAACGACAATCCAGCATTGATAGAAGAAAGAATAAATTTAAGGAGAGAGAGAGAGAGAGAGAGAGAGAGAGAGAGAGAAGACTAACAAGTTAGGGAGAGAAGCAACACAAGCGCGGAGAGATTGGCAGCCATTATGTTGCTGCTGCTGGTTCTCCTTCTTCTCAATCCGACGTCGCTTATAGCCCTCGGGAACCCAAACTTCTAAATACTCCCTCCATCCCAAAAATATAGTCTCTTTTGCGAGTTCGTGCCACTTTTTAATGTAATATATTTTATAATCTATAATGTTTTAGGTGATTTTAAAAACTTTGTATTTTATATTTAATTGAGATCTATTAAACAATATTCATATTGCATATGAAATGTATTACCGATTGAAAGATATAATTGATTTTATATCCGGTTAAAATAGAACAATGGACCTAATTTTTTGGAGAGAGAGAGAGAAGAAACACCCACCGCGGACGCCTTTTATGGACTTATATACACATATGTCAACAAGAGGATAGCCTCTTATTAGGCCGCGTAACCCCACAGTCTATATAATACAAGCGTGTGTACGTTTTTTTTTTTAATATTTCCACTCTTTTTCTTCCACGTGTCAAATAATATTATCCCGTGAGTACATGTCCTATAAGTTGGGCCATGTGGTCAACCGACATACGGTCGCGACTTCCTAAGGTGCCCCTACGGTTATACCTTATCACGCCCCTATAATTCTGGCCGACTTTATTTTTGGAGGTTTTTTTTTCCCCTTTCATACATTGGAGGTGGGGAGCCGAAAAAATAATCTTATTTTAGGAATGTCTTCAATTATTCCTTGTTTCAAATCTAATTTAGTTTCAATAAATTATTCCCCTATATGTAATTAGGAGCAAATTTGAAAATGAGAGAAAGAGGGCTGCATTGGAGTTACCAATACGAACACAATGAGTTCCACCCCAATGTGAGTGTTGTGTTCAAATGTGTAGGAACTAAGAAGTCTAAAATCTTGAGGTGGTCCCGTGATTGTAACGGTTATGATCCGCGAGGTGGTCCCGTGGTCATGACCCCTCGTGGGGGTCCCGTAGCCTCGGGTCCCATGGTGGCTCTCGCGGTTCGGCCCTTTGATCAAGACTCGCTCGTCCACATGTCATATGTTCGTAGTTACATATGTCGTTCTGGGTGGCACGCCACATGTTTAGGCTGTCATCTTCTTGCAGGATGTTGTGTCTGTCGTATTGTTGAATTAGTACTTAGAGATGGTAACGGGTAGGATATGAATTAGAGGACCCTATTCCATACCCGATCTCCGATTAGAGGATTTTTCACCATCTCTGCCCCCATCCCCATTGGAGATATTAGATGAAGAACCAAACCCATCTTCCGATGGGGATTGGGGTTTCCCCGAATATACCTATATCCAAACAAAAATAAATAAATAAAGAAGTCAATAATGAAATAAATTGATATTTATATTTAGCAATATAATCTTATTTGATATTCTTTGAATATTAAGTAGTCTAGGATAGGTAGATATTGATAAGATTTGATAATTAAAGAGGTAATTATTTACATATGTAACTATACTCAAGATTTATACGTATGTTCCTATTTTGATGTACACAAGTAATATGGTATATATAGTATGTACAATTGGGTACAGGGAAGATATGGGGCAGGTACGAGTATTCAGGGGTGGGGATTACAAAATCATACCCGCTTCATACCCGAGCGAGTTTTCTTCATATCCTACCATACCTGCTACTATTGGGGAAAATTCTGGATTATCTCTGCCTCCATATCAATGGGGGCGGACGGGTATCCACTGGATATAGAGAAGTTGTCATCTCTATTAGTACTTAATGGGTAAAGTCAATCAAAAGATTACATAGGAAGCATATGAAACGCAAAGCATGTGGATTTAATCTATCTACCTATGAGTAATAACAAGGCTCATAACTAAGCTTGAATATATTTCATTCCTAAGAGGCTCATAACCATTCGAAGGGTAAATTTGTTCAAAATTAGTTGAATGAATCCTTTATTCAAATTTGGTAATATTTTCAATTACATGTTAGGGAGTTTCCGCCAAAAAATTTGATTTTCAAATACTGCATTGTAGTGGGCCGAATAATACAAAGTCTAGAAGGGTCAACCATGCAACAACCCAATGGGTCTCTGCAGTGAGGCTAGGCCGAACCAAACCAAAAGCCAGACTCTTTCCTCACATCATTCGTATCGGGTCAACATTCTGGTTGAATCAAGTCTTCCGGCTGGAACAACGCTTTGGATCGCTCCATAAGTCATCTAAACCGGATGATATGGTTCGGGTTGAATTATTGGGTTCGGGCACTCCCAGAAACGGCATTAGCTGGTATGGTACTTGTAGGGGTCCGGATTATCCGAGTACCTAACTCACTGTAAGAGACTCCTCTTCCAGGAACTCTTCGGTGAGTGGATCGACTAATCCAAAACAGGCAAATGGGGTTTCGGTCCCTCGTCTCGGATTTCACCGAGACCTATCCTGTGCTTAACACGATAGCGAGTTCTCAAAGCTAACGCCGAAAGGCTTCGACACTTACCCGAGGGGTGATTCAAACAACTTCAGAATGCAAACAGTATACCGAGAGACCTGGTGCTGAGTCAGCAGAGCAGTTAATGCTGCATGTGCCTGTAACAAACTGCGATCATGACGAATGACGTCATCCGAACGGTTACGATACGTGTCACGTTTTCACTGGAGGCATGTGCCTGCAGAATATTCTTTCGAGCCCGTCACCGTGACGTCAGCCGAGCGGTTAACTCACGTGACGAGCACAGCTGTGCTTGGAGGCCAAGCCAAGGCTCACCTATAAAAGGTGGACTTCATCACCAGAAAAAGGTACGCAATACTCTCAAGAAAACCCTAGATCTTTTGCACTTCACCTTCTTCTCCCACTTACTAGACCGTCGGAGTACCATTCCGGACTCAACGGTCCGGTCTGGTGCTAACGATTTGCTCAGTGTGCAGGCCTAGAGTCCCGCCTGAGAGTTCACGCTATCTCCGTCATTCACCGTCACCAGGAGGATCAACCAGAGAAAGAGGGCTCCACAGTACTTCAGACTAACAGATAGGCATTTTGATGTGTAACTATTCTTAGCCCTATTCCTATCATCAGGTGTGACATCAACCGGGCGCTTATTGTGCGTGCTAGGCACAAAGGTACTTGGAATGCAGGTCAGGAGTTCACTGTAAAAGGTACATCAATAAACCCTAAGTGCTTTCCTGCACTTTCTATCGTCTTCCTCAACTCATTAGATCGTCGGAGTGCCTTCTTAGACAAACTACTGTCCGGTTAGGCGCTAACAAGTGCTACATGTGCAGGATAGGTGCTAAGGCGAGACTCTCAGGTCGCTCTGTCACAGGCATATCAGAGAGTTCAAGGCACGTTCAACCTCAAGATCGCAGCCCCCACATACATAATTCTTAATTTTTCATTTTAAAATATTTTTTAATTACACACCGGTGAGTTGAATATTTTCAAAAGTTTATTAATTAAGGTTATTCTACAACGATATTTTCAGTAGATTTTATAGTACTATCTCTAATGAAACTATGGAACTTGTTTGATCCGTCACTTGCTATGTTAATTGTTAATATCTCCTTTAACAATCAGTTGGTTCTACCCATTTTATGGTAGGTATTAACGAATGACAACCTGTTCTACTTGTAATCATAGATTTGGAAATTTTATCTTTGTTGTTGATCATAGATTAGAAAATGTACAAGGAATGGTCAAAAGTGTCAAAAAACAATTCTTCTTTTATATCTAGTTTCTATATGTTCTAGATTAACACGATCACAGATTTGTAATCAAAATGTTTTAAAACAAAAACTAAGACAGTTTTAAAACAAAACTCCGTTAGTGAAACACGCCTCAAATAAGGTTTCCCGCCAATCCGTTCACATGGGTAGCCCTGTATCTCCGAGCCCCAGCCCCAGCCCAATTCAGCTCGCGAGGCTCACAACTGCTGTTTAATTTTTAGGCCTTTAGTGTATACTTGCGAAAAAGTAAATATTGACATTTTTTAAATTTTTTTTTTAATTTTATAACTGGATGTCCGGTTAGCTTGCTACATCTTGACTAATTCCATAGCCCTAGAGGGAATGACCGGGCATAACCCTCAATGACCCCAAGAGTTTGCTGGCAAAATCGAACTCAAGGCCTTATATGAAAGCAAAACCCTAAGTCACAAGGCAACACTACTTTGCCAACTACTTGGGGTTTAAAATAAATGTTGACTTGATTATTTGCATGAGAAAAAATAGACAACTATGACTTAATTTACAAATGAGTTTAGTTTTGATATCCGGTTAAATTGATTTTTTTTCCCCAGTAACTAGCACACGTACGTATTAAAACTCATAAAATCGACAATTCCAAGTTTCAAACTATTAAGAAACACAAGTCTTTGTTAGGGCTAAAAAATTATATTCAGGCTTCCTGTTGAGATACGTTCACGTGGTATCCAACTAAATATCTGTTCCACCAAGTTGACTTTTTGCCATTTTAAATTTTTTTTCCATTGATGTGTGTATGTGAGGAGAATGACTTGTCTCGTAAAACATGAAAAAATTAAAAGGCCGAAGCCACCTTTTTTTCCCGACTATTAGGGGCGTGTGGACCATCTTACGTGCATCTCAACTAATACCATCTCCAGTTCAGTCAAAAGCGTCTACTCGGATACAAAGGGATTCACAAAAAATAACTCTTTGCGATGATCAATTGTGTGGAAAGTAAACCTCCAAACGAACCGGACCAACTCAAACCCTTGGGGGATGTTACGTATCCACTTTGTTCTTTTTCTCTTTTGAGATAAGTTCTATAAATGGCCACATAACAGTAATTTCCAAAAGACAACCTATAAATGGCCAGATAACAGTAATTTCACATAACAGTAATTTCCAAAAGACAACCTGTTCTACTTCTATAAATGGCCACATAACAGTAATTTCCAAAAGACTGCGATGTCATACCAGGATCTGTAACCTTTAAGACATTGAAACAGCCGGGTCAGATTTCAGAACCCAGTCCCCACTTTCTAAATTCGGATAGAATACAAAAGACATTTGATCGATAATAGTAAATTAATTGACGATGAGTATGAAAGATGGGAAATTTAAAAAATAAGGAAAGTGGTGTCACGAATATCAGTAAAAGCTCACGTGACTTGCACATCATGGCATGGCATCCCACGCCATGCTCCAGCTGCTGAAGAAACAGGTCGGTGTACTGGACGGCTCCGCGTCTGCCACATCATCTTTGGCCGGCTTGAGATCATGTTTCATTGTCGGATTATTTTTAAGAAAGATTGGGTAAGAAGGGATAAAATGGAGGCCGCAAAATAATAGATGGGATTATATAAATACTGATCATTTCTATTGTGCTTTGGTTAATTTGGGTGGGATAAGAATGGAATAAGAATGATTTTTCAGTAAGTCAATGGAATTGGCTAGATAGGAAGATGACTTATTCAATAATTCGTGCATAAGGGCAAAAAGGGTAATTAAGGAACTTTGGATGAACTAACTAGTGCGAATGGGTGAAACCGTGTAAGCCTCGCTGCTCGGAAACACTTAATACTGAACACATTGAGAGAGACGAAAGCCCGGGTAACGCCAGTTGGTGAAGTGGCATTAAGCATCCCCAGTGATACGGAAAGAGAGGTCATGATGATATATCATCTACGTCGGTACCGCACCGCTCCTCGTGGGGTAGATCCCGCATCTAACCAAGTCTTTGACCATGGAACGGAAATAAGCCAATTTTAAAAATAAATCAATTTTGTGGAACATACTTTCAGAATCCTCTCCAAACTCGGCCACTACAGTTGTTTATTGCCACCCATAGTTTGTTAAAATTCTATCTTGAGCCGTAATTGTGATTGTTGACTTGTTTTGTTTATTTTTTGGGTGTAGTGTGACCCCAAAAACCAACTTTCCAGAGCATCGCCTTCCCACATTTTGATCCTTTTGACATTCATGCACCCAAAGCAAAGCATTAATTATAATGCACATTTTAGATTAGGCTTTCTTTTAGTATCTAAAAACCTTTTTAAGAGTTGGCGAAGATGGAGAAAGCCACTTTTTATTCGTATTCCTATGTCCACTCGACGTGTATATCATTGTGTTGGAGTCTTTTGACCTTCATTTTCATGGCAATCCACATTTCACCTGATTTTGTCCTGGATTTGAAACACGTGTGCCTTTTCTTTTCCACGCACGCAGTTCTACTTCTACCTTTCTTTCGTTAGTCTACTTTTCATCAAACACGGGATTTTACATTTAAGTAGACCAGCGTACATGTAATGTTGCGTGCATGTAATCAGACAAACACGGGATTTTACATTTAAGTAGACCAGCGTACATGTAATATTTTACATTTAACAATAAAATTGATACCTCAAAAATTAGACGAGTAGCATGTACGATGACCCGCACATCCCGAGTATCAGAAAAGAAAGAGAAGCAAAAGGTTTTTTGACTATGTAATCTGAAAAATTTAGGTCAAACTAAATGATAAAAAAACGTGAAGTGGACGGGTCCCGTCAATATATTAGTTTCTCATAGCATGCTCGATCGATATCTTTGATGTCATGCGGTGCGTGTGTATTTGAAAGTGTGCGTTTTGCGGCCTTTCAAATTTTCAAACCCACAGGAGGAGTACTAAACTGGGGTTAACGCGTAATCTGTACAGGGCCACAGGTAGGGCTGTCAAAAAAAACCCGCGAACCGCGAATCCGGACCGAACCGAACCGGACCGTAGGTTTTGGATTGGGCCCGTGGATTAATGGTCCGGACACGGATTGAAAAATTAGAAAACCGTGCTTCGTGGTTCGGTCCATGGATTTTCATAAAAGGACCGTGGATAAACCGAACCGGACCGTGAAATATTTAAAAAATAAAAATTATATATATATATATATATGTGTATATAAAAAATATTGAGATAAAATTATAATTGATCTTTTCCCTTAAAATATAAACTCTCGGATTGCTAATAAATGTGGCCCACAAAGGAAATTGTATATCTTAGTTGAGGAAGTGAATTTCGGTGGTTCACTGAGAAGTTCTGTGGGTAACTAAGAGGGGCCCACCAATTACACTTAAAAGAGAAGAATTGGGCTGCAAATTAAAGGGAGATATTGTTGCCATATTGATCAAGTCGGTCAGCAACATCTATAAAAAGACCGCGAGGGTTTGGTTCCCGGGGACTTCTGCTCGCATAACAGTAGAGCGGCGCAGAAAGGAAGATCACGAAGCATACAGGGAACCCACACAGCAGCGGCTTTAGTTCGGTTTCAGATTTTCAAGACTATGGCTGGGGGTTTAATATTTCATTCCTTTTGTGTGCTTTAACTCTGTTTCAATGGAATTTAGTTATTTCATGTTTATTTGTTCTAATTCCATGAGCAGCTAAACTATTTGACTAGGGTGACGAGGATGCCTCTCCAAGTAATATAATTATTCAGATTTCTTGGGTTTTATATTCAGCGTTTGATTGTATGACTTGGATGATTCATAATTTTTATGAAGTATTTAATTCTTCCAAATCTTCATACCGTATTTATATGCGTGTTATTAAATACTGTCATACAATGGTTATTAATGCTTCAGGATAGTTTCTGAGATAGACTATACGACGTGAGACGGATCGTGCCGCCCGTTAAGTCCGGTGAGACGGTCCGTGCCGTGTTGAGATAGCCTATACGGAGTACGAATCTTGAGAATATTTTTGGGGATTATCGATAGGATTTGCTACCCTACGGTGGTCTGGTTATTAGTTGAATGAAACCCAAGATTTCGCACAATTATATTATAATGGGAGGTTGAATCGGAAACCCTAGTCCCTTCTCTCACTTGTTTTCAAACCGCAATCACTTTTTTATTTAAATTTTAGCTTAATCATTAGTTTAATCAAATCAAATCCAATCATCCAATTTATTTTCGAATTAAATTAGAAATTAGTTGAAAGTACTGCAACTTAGCTTTTTACTCTCCGTGGACGATCTCGGACTTAGCCACTATTCTTCGGAATAATAGTTAATTCCTTGTTTTATAAATTATATTTTTGGTACAAAAACGACATACCAGTGATCATGATTTTCACTTTGCACTTTCATAATAAATCCTTTTCTTATACGTGGGCCTTTGTTTGTCTGGTCCTTGATTGAAGTTGATCTCCAATATTCAACCATAATTAGCATACATCATAGATCTACATATTTCAAGAAGTTTCAGTATACTACTTCGTGTTTTCTTTTTGATTTTGTCTCTTACTTCTTGTTAGATGTGGTCTCTCTTAATCCAATTCCAGAGTGATGTGGTCTTGTTGGCTGCTAGTGCTGCTCTAAAGATTGTTACTTCATCTATCTCTTTCTCATTTTTTTTTTTATCTAGACTGATTCTCTCTGTCTCTCTCTATTTTGTTTCATAAATATTGGGGTTGTAATGGTAGTATCTAGTATGGCACTTGAATTTGTTTTTTAATTTAGTAATGATGCTTGAATCTGTTTTTTTTTATAATCTGGCTATGAATTTGAAATCTGGTATCTATTTTTTATTTATTTGTGGAATGTAATAATCCGTGGATTAACCGTGAACCGAACCGTGAGTTTTTTTATTATTTCGGAACCGGACCGTAGACTTTTGGATTGGACACGGATTACCCGTCCTTGGACCGTAGATTTTTGGTTTGGTCCTCGAATTTATACCAATCCGGACCAATCCGGACCGTTGACACCCCTAGCCACAGGCCCTACCCACTCCTGCAATATTTTGATGTGTCGTTGTCATAATGCAGACCGTTTGGCTCAATGGCGAAGTAAGGAATAGGGATGGCAATGGGGCGGATCGGTTCGGGTTTTGGCCGATCCGCACCCAAACCCAAAGGGTTTCGGTTCGGTTCGGGTTCGGTTCGGAAAAGGGAGAGGATGAACCATAACCTAACCATTCGGGGTTCGGTAATTTCGGGTAACCGATTTTGTGAAGGAAAAAATAGCTACCCATTTGGGTAACCGAATTGTACCCATCCCGCGCCGCCCCAAACCGTACTAAAACATGAATAAATTGAGTTTAGGATATTTTATTATCTCAAAAAAATTGAAAAAACATGAAAAAAATAACAAAAGGAGGCTACAAAAATCAATCAAGAGACTCAAGACTATAATACTATAAAATATCAGTCAAAAGAGTCTCAAAATGTACAGAATGTGAGACCAAAACCTAACCTGTGAATATCTTACATATATATACGAGAGGTAAAGTGTAATTTTAAAATATACCTAAGGGGTTTATGTAAAATGTATATATAAAAAAAGGGTATATATATAGCCAGGGGTACATACACAATTACTATAAATTTTAGGGGTAAATATGTAATTTCATATTTCGGTTCGTTTCGGGTCACGGTTCGGTTCGGGTTACGGTTCGGTTATGACCTCAAACCATACCCGAACCATACCCATTCGGTTCGGCCATATCCCATACCATACCCATACCCACGGGGAATATTTCGGTTATGGTTCGGGTAAAAATAGCGGTTTCGGTTTGGGTACCCATCGGTTCGGTCGCGATTGCCATCCCTAGTAAGGAATGAAGCCGGAAGGGGGCAATTTATGAAAGAAATCTCGGTTCGGTATTTTTTTTTTCAAGATTAAATTCTGTCATTCGAGTTTTTATATAGAGACGGTTTTGATAAAATGAAAAATTAATCTCGAGTATTGTTGTTAACTCATCATTCGACGAATGCAGTATTATTATCGCACGGTATCGTTTACCATAATTTAGTACTAGCATGAACCCGTGTTATGCACGGAGACATGAATTAAAATGATGTGCAAATAAATGCAAGGGATAAATTGTCGCAACCAAGTTCCTCCTCACGTCGCATAAGTTCCTTCTCACGAAAGTACAAAACGATTTGATCGTGCAGATGTTGCTCAAGATTAATATAAATTTTTATCAAACAAATTCGTCTTTATTTTAAAGTGGGAACATTCATAAACAAACATACAGAAAAAAACAATTCAAGCAAATAATTGATTGGATTATTTTTAGCAATTAATCGATTCAAGTATTGCTCTTTTTCTATGAGACAGTTATTTGACATTCGGATCTTTGTTCTCACGATCCATCCTGTGTCTCATGTCCAAATATAATGAAAGGATTTTAAGGATAAATTAACTAATTATCTGTTAAAAACATAAACAACGCAATGAAGAAAAGAAAAGTGACAAAGCAAGTGTTTTCCTAAAGGGTTCTTGTCGTTAGCATCATACATTACACGGGATTTTTCAACATTCGAAATTTATGAATGGTATAAACACTGATATTCATGAACATATTCATAGAACTAATTTTGCGTGGAAGAGCAAATGAGGAATTAAGATGTGGGAGTTTATTATTCCTGGTCTAGCATACAACCTTGGTCAACTGAAGATGTGGGCAATGTTCTTTGTCTGATGTCACGTGCAAACTAAGTTATGCAATCATCCCAATTTTTTGTCTGGTAGACTGGTACCATAAGTTCAATACAAACGTTTCCGTTGGTCAAGTGAAGATGTGCATAGAACGGATATCGGACAAAGAACCCGTGCTATGATAATGGGTTGCGTTGAGGTTTTTTTAAATTAAAAAAAAATAAAGATATAATTAAAAATCTGACAAAAACCTCCAAGTTTCTCAGACAAAAAAACTCAAAGAAAAAATATCTTTAGTCACTTATTTATTTATTTTTTTGTTTTAAAATAAAAAACCCTTGCTAAAGAATTAAACGGTTGGACACAAAAAACTGCATTTTTCTGATAAACTTGGAGGTTTTTGTCAAATTTAATCGTTAACGCTTATCAGCTACATTTATCCAAATTAAACTTTCGCCAACAAAGTGTATTGGAAAACTTGTTTCAAATGGCTAGCTTGGGGGTGTTCCACTAACAATAAACTATTTTTTCCAAATACCGAGACAAGACATTCTCTCACAATACATCACATAAAAAACCGTGAAAAGTCAGTTTTTTTGAAAAAACCAACTTAGTGGAACATCCCCTAAATTAAATTTATCAGACAAAGATGGACATCTCAAAGAGAAAAAGATAGCATAGCATGGTTTCTCATCAAGATGAATTTTGCGTCAAAGAGCGGATGAGGAATAAAAAAACCTGTAGTAAAATAATCTTTACAAAATAGAAAACAAAATATTTACCTTTCGAAGAACGGATTAGGATTCGAAGCTGCTACCGTACTATATTTGATCTTCCCCTGAAGATGGTCTCTGTCCCAAATGATTGCTTATCACACTTCTCTAATTTTTAACCACGTGATTATAGATAGATTTTACTGCAAAAATTTATTCCGCCAAATATAGAGCAAAAAATTTCGGTCATGTAATCAGTATAAAAATTATGTTATGTAGAATTTTTTTCAATAATATAATAGATTCTCCAAATGGTTTTCAAAAGGTTTGATATTATTTCCAAAAGGTGTAAAAAAATTTGGTTACAAACTAAGAAAATTATTCTTTTGAGATTTGAAAAATCTCACAAATCCAGGGATACATATACAGGTTTAAGTATTCAGATTTCCTTTTTGAAATTGTTTGGTTTCCTTTCTTGTTTGGTATTGATCTTTGCTAAGGTTTGCTTTAGGGAATCATTACTTTCCGTAGCAAAGATTAACTCGAAAAAGAATTATTAGATACCAAACCGTAGCAAAGATTAACTGAATTATTAGATACCAAACTGTAGCAAAGATTAACTCGGAAAATAATCATTATTTTCCTTTATTGAAATTGATCAATACCAAACCGTACCAAAGATTAACTCCGAAAAGAATTATTAGAGCAATAATTGATATTGTTTTTTGAATTTCAAAAATGACATGTGAATATCAATTACCAGTTAGGACTTTGCTAATTGCTAAAAAAATGCAAAAAATTGGGGGACACGTGGCAAGCTCAGGAAGCTCTCCTCACCAAAATTCATCTTGCAATAATGTAATAGATAACAATGTGAATTTCATATTTTATGGAAAATGCAGTGTAAGCAAGAAGTTTACTGAATATTTCCTATTTTTTTTCCTTTATAAATTAAAAGGTGTATCAATTTTACATACAAACACATACTCGATTCTATTTTTTTTATGTTCGTAATACATACTCATTTTAGCCTTATGTTCATAAATATAGTGCTAATTGCACCTCCTTTCAACCAAATAGTGCATTTAAAAATTTGTTGGTTTTACGTATTTTCTAAGCTACAGATTGCATATTGACGAAAAATTTACATTTGATTTACGGAAATTTGGGGTGGAAGGTGAGAAAATCTAATACCCATTAGGAGCCACGATTCTGGCCGGTTAGGTGCAGGGCTTAAGTGAAAAATTTTCCGCTAAGGATTGGGGTGTGAGTTTGAAGGTATAAAATATTTGTCAAATTGGAGATTGGAGAAGTAAAATTCTCCAAAATGTGGTAGCCAAAATGGCTTCCTGGTGGAGCACTTGTTTTTCAAATAGAATACCAAAATTTAGCTTTCATAGGGCAACCGGCTTCCTGTTGCCCTATCTGATGAGGATATATAAGAATAAGCCGCCACAACTTAGATAAGAAATTACTACAGTATAAAATAGTAACTCAAGTGATTTAATAAATTATAATATAGACATACTGTGACAGCCCATGACCCGCTTGGATGCAACGGAGTTCTATGATATAAGAGAATAGATCATGCCTTAACTTGCACAAGGCCTTTTAAAACCGTGCAGGCGTCAAAGCTCGTTGGTACTTCACAGTTAAGCGTGCTCACCTTGGAGAAATCTAGGGATGGGTGACCTTCTGGGAAGTTCAAGGAGCTTGGGCGACCAAAGCGGACAATATTGTGCAAGGCGGGGGCGGGTCGTTACAGTTGGTATCCGAGCACAACCTCGAACTACGGGGTAAGAGCCACCTTTAGAATCTGCAGGAGCCACCTCTTGAATCCCAGAGTGGGAACAAAGTGCTGTGTAGAACTTAGTGCTATACCTCCCGGGGAAAGGTCGCTGGGCCAATATGCAACGAGGACGTTGCATCCTAAGGTGGGGAGAATGTGATAGCCCATGACCCGCTTGGATGCAACGAAGTTCTATGATATAAGAGAATAGATCATGCCTTAACTTGCAGAAGACCTTTTAAAACCGTGCGGGCGTCAAAGCTCGTTGGTACTTCACAGTTAAGTGGGCTCACCCTGGAGAAATCTAGGGATGGGTGACCTTCTGGGAGGTTCAAGGAGCTTGGGCGACCAAAGCGGACAATATTGTGCAAGGCGGGGGTGGGTCGTTACACATACTAATCATCTAGAACTAACACAAGTGAATTGATATTAAAAAAAAAAAATACTTACATAATAATCATCTAGGACTAAATATACATCAAATAATGTATTTCTGTGAAAGAAATAGACTAAGAGATGGTAACACTTTTAGACTTACATGTGTGACTAAGGCTAAGTTCTCCAAAAAATTTTAGCAACCAAGTTGCTAAAATCAAGCATGATTTTATCTTTTGAGGTGAGGAGGTGATTTTATCTCCAATGAATCTGGACATATTTTATCTCCAGATTCATTGGAGATAAAATCACCTTCCCACCTCAAAAGATAAAATACTATTGATGGAGTTTAGGATATGACTGAAAGTGGTTCAATAGTTAAGTTTTGAACAATTTAAATCTGAGAGAAATTTGATTTAAGGGAGTTTCTATAGTTGTAAAATGTAGATTTGGAATTAGTAAATCAATTATGGTTATCACACCTTAATTAAAATAAGGTTAAAGAATAACTTTTGAATAACCTAAAGCTTGCATATAGATAAAACCTATAAATGGATATAAAACTTAAGAGTGGAAATAATAATTTCACATGTGTCCTTATAAGTTTCATATGACAACCCAATCAAATTGTACCACTTGTCGCGCTGAGAGCTCTCTCCACGAAAAGTCATTTTGCAATAATATATAAGATTCTTGAAATAAAAATTGTTCTAACTTTACAATTATTTTCAAAGTTTTATAATTAATTTCTTTTAAGAATATATAATAAAAAAATATGCAAAATATTACTCCAAAATTGAGGAGGCTGGTATGGAGCCCTTTATAGCTCTGCTAATGCGGTTGAGCGTAGTACATAAATTCAAGTGATATGAACTTTTGTATGCACTCTGTGGGAAATTTGGTGTGCCCGTAACAAGGCGTGTTTTCATGGTGCAGCCCCTATGTTTGATTATTGTCTTGCTAACATTGCGAAAAATTTATCTACGTTGTTGAAGTCCAGGAAGGAGGCTAGTATGGAGCAGTTGTGTAGTAAGCATATCAACGAGCAGTGTCTTGTTTTCCGCAAGGGTTCTAGGGAGGAAGCTGGGCAGGGAGTAAGGATTGTGGTGGATGGTGCTTGGAAACAAAAGTCCTACTGAGGCGTTGCAGCTTGGTGTAGGGATGGAGAGGTTTTCAATCAGAGCAATGGGGGATACACGTTGGTGCGTGCTGCGTCATCTACAGGGGTGGAAGGCCTTGCTGTTTTGCATGCTCTCAGATGGGCGAAATCATGCGGCATAAGGTGATTTTCTTTTATAATGAATGGTATTTTCTTTTCAAAATGTCTAATGCAATTCTACAAGATGACGTTTTCAGAAAACATGTGTTTACACCCAAATTTGACACATGGCCTTGACCAGGCCTGGGAGGCTTGGTTAGAACTTGGTAGGCCAAAATCCAGGAAGGCCTATGTTGATTACGGCCCAGGAGGCCCATTTGGTCCATAGGAAGGATCAGGTTTAGAGGCGGTGAACAAGGCTTGTGTTATGGTTTAAGGATATATTTTTCAGATGGTTAAGGAGTAAATCCTCACGTAAGAGGAATATGGAGAAGATGTGATAACTGTTTATCATTATCCCTTCCTAAAAAGGAGGAGTTTAATTATCAAAGAATTAAAAGGAAAATAAGAATTGGCAAGAAGTGAGGGAAACGGTTATGCCACATGGCACAAGGCCGTGACCTCACTTGAGCTCCATAAAACCCACTAACCCAAAAATATAGGAGGCTTTATAATGGGTCCTTTAGCCTCTTACTACGGAAATAGGGCCATGACATATGGTAACCGCCAGCAACCGTCGCAATGGAGGGAGAATTGGCAGCCTATGGCACGTGGGAACATCAAATTAAAGCATGAAAATACTTAGGACACTTAGCATCATCTCGGCATTGGAGGAGTTGGCGCCAAAGTTCACATTTCTCACTTGGAGCCTATAAATACAAGAATTGAAGAAGGAAAAAGGGTTCCACAGCCATCAACCTCACGGTTAAATCAAACTCAAGTCTCTTGACTTACACTCAAAGTCCTCAACCCGTTGCAGCCATTCAACCTCGTTGAAGCCTCTAACACAATTGAGTCCTTTATTTTCCAGTCTTTCAACAAGCCTAACCCAAGTTTAGCCCTTGTTATTGACTCTATTGTACCCCACTTTTGTTAATCGTCATTAATAAAAGTTGGTTTTATTTTTATCTCATTGCTCTTAATTTTCCACAACGGTTGGGAAATTCTAAGTCCTCGCACGTAAGGCAAACCACGAACCATTTGCAACTCTACCCTTTGAGGGTTGCACACAATCGCACGAACGAAGTCAGAAAAAGGTCTCGAAGGCCTTTATCACATTCGAACTGTGATGTACAGTCCTGGCACGCCCAGCTCACAAACCACATCAGGCGCTTGTGGTTTCTTCGGTGTTAACAACATGACAAACATTTACGTGTTCTTTTCGGTCACATTTTACCACTGCCAACAAGAAATTACATACATGTCCCACATCCCCTCCTAAAAATAAAAATAACGTAAAAATTTAAATTGATACTAATAAATACCAACTGAAATTCACCTAGTTCCACAAGAGCCCAGATCCTCTGTGCTGAAAAACCCCTGTGCTTCTATACCGTGGGGTTTTTCGGTAGTTGGATCACCCAGAAAGATTAAAACATTAAAAAAAAAAAAATTACAATCCAACGGCCCAAAACTCCTCGGCACAGAGACACAGGATTTTGGGCAAAGAAATCTGGGACGGTTCTACATTTTCTTTACAAATTCTTTGTACCCAAGAATAACTGTACCGCTGCTTCGATACATTTATAATCACTAGATATACTACAAACTTCAGACTATGTGAAAAATTTCGCGTTATTTTGAAATACCGGTACAGTCCTTTCCATACCAAAAAAATTTAATCTGCTAATTATATTTGACCCAGTACTGATGTTACTTAACAGTTAACAATCAAATCCTTACAATGATTAAGCTAATGACGATGAATTATGGTTGCGACAGAATTGCACGCTGCTCTTCAAATCATTTCATGGAATTGAAAGATTTTTTTTTTTTTTTCCCCCTTGAACGGATGGTATTGAAAGGTTGAATTCTGTATATATTCATCCTATATTTTCGTTGCTTATTTTGTTTCTTGTATAGTTATCACGTTGAAGTCGATTATTAGAAATGCCAGATGAATGAATTAGCTACATATTTCATTACAACTGATTCATGTGCCTTGGCAAAGTGCAGTAGTTTTTTCTTTGTGATCCACCCTTTTTTAGCATGATTTGAATCCACAAATATAACAGCGCATACTCTTTAAAAAAAAAAAAAAAAGGGTCGGGTTGGGTTGAGTTGGGTTTGGCTTGACCCATATTCAACCCACCCATATCGAACCCATTTACTTTCAACCCATATTCAACCCACCAACATTCAACCCATAACTCATGCCAACCCACACAAACCCAACCCAGCCCACCCATTTGCCACCTCTACGTTTTCTCATTCGAAAATCTCCCTTATGTTCCGCATTGATTCAGTATAATGAATGGTACTTAACGATCCTAGTGTTAAATACATATGTATGTAAGCCAAAATATACTTATCAACCATGTAAAAGATCAAGTTTATAAAGTCGGGCCATATATGTCCTTTTTTTTGTCGTCGGGCCACATATGTCGAAAGCATTAGATCTAAATGAAATTGTAAAAAGAACGTAAAATTTGCAACTAAATTTTTACCCCAAGACTTAAATATGGTTTCCCGCCAATCCGGGGATGTTGCGTATCCTCGTGCTACGCAACGTGTTGTGCGACCATTGTCGTTGCTACACCGGCATCATTCTGACGGTCGGAGACATTCACCACGTAGAGCTCGTTGAGTACTACAATTGTATCAAAAATCAACTCGATCAGATATCGTTAAGTGCCTCATTGGAGCACAAATAACTTTAAAAAAAAGGGTTCAATGGTTTTCATCCAGTATTTCAAGTTATATGTGTTCCGATGAGACACTTAACGATATCCAATTGATTTGATTTTTGGTATAGTTCTAGCACTCGACGAACTCTACGCGGTAGACGTCTCTGATTGTCAAAACGATGTCGGCGCGGTGCCGATAACGGCCACACAACAAGCTGCGCAGCACCTCCCCGGACCCCCCGCCCCAACCGGCCCAATCCAGCTCGTGAGGCTCAATCGCTCTTTAATTTTTAGGCATACTTGCGAAAAAGTAAATTTTGACTTTTTTTTTAAAAAAAATCAGATGTCCGGATCAGCTTGCGTGCACCTCGACTAATTCCGGGGCCTTGAAGGTAACAACCGGGCATAATCCCTCAGGCCCCCAATGGCTCCAAGAGTTTGCTGGTAAAATAGAACCTGAGACATTCGGTGTGAGCAAACCTTTAAGTTTCAAGGTAAGACTACTTTGCCAAAGTCTTGGGTTTAAAAGTAAATGTTGACTTGATTAAATTTACGTGGGCAAAAATAGACAATTACGTATAACTTAATTTACGAATGAGTTGACTTTTGATATCCGGTTAAATTGATATTTTTTTTTCCAGTAACTAGCACACGTATTAAAACTCATAAAATCGACAACTCCAAGTTTTATACTATTAAGAAACACAAGTCTTTGTTAGGGCCAAAAAATTACTCAGGCTTCCCGTTGAGATACGTTCACATGGTATCCAACTAAATATTTGTTCCACTAAGTTGGCTTTTTGCCATTTTAAATTTTTTTCGTTGACGCATGTATGTGAGGAGAATGACTTGTCTTATAAAATATGAAAAGTTAAAAAGCCGATGTGTAGCCACTTTTTTTCCCCGACTGTTTGGGATGTCTTATGTGCACCTCAACTGATCTTCCTCCCAGTTCAGTTAAAAGCGTTTACTCGGGTGCAAAGGAATTCACAAGAAATAACTCTTTGTACGCGCTAATCAATTGTAAAGAGCAAACCTACAAATCTATCGGACCAACTCAAACCCTTGGGGATTATTACGTACCCACTTTGTTCTCGTTCTCTTTTGAGATAAGATGGCCACATAACCGTATTTCCAAAAGACTGCGACGTCATACCAGGTAAAACCTTTTTGACATTGTAAAGGTCGGAGGACTTCGGCCACCGCGGGGTCAGATTTCAGAACCCAGTCACCACTTTCTAAATTCGAATAAAATACAGAAAACATACTGCCGATAATACTAGTAAATTAATTGATGATGACTATGAAAGATGGGAAATTTTTTTAAAAAAGGAAAATGGGGACACGAATATCAGTAAAAAGCACACGTGACTTGCACACCACCGCCTCTTCCCGCAATCGAAAGAGGTTCCACAACCTCAGCATGGGATCCCACGCCATGCTCCAGCTGCTGAAGAAACATGTAACGCCCCGCATTTTCGGGATACGTTATGGATTATTATTACAATTTAAAGTCGGTCTTAAACAGTAATAGTAATAACCAAAAATACATATAGATGATCTATCCTTCACAGATTACAAAAAAAAAATAGACTGGGTGGACTCTATGGCTCCGTACGTTCCTTGATCTGGTCGTACTCCATGGCGGCAGCTCCTCCGGCGCTATATTATTCCTCCTGTTCATCGTGACAATCTAGCATAATACCAGCATCGTGGTATTATGCCAGGGCAAACCGTGAGCGAGGACGCTCAATAGATACCGTACCCCAACATTAAACTAGCAATTCTAGAACAATATTGTTGGCAGGTAAATAGTTGAAAATCATTTATCAAAACGATAAGTTCATGCGTGTCAATGCATCAGTATCACATCAAATCAGAGTGCAGCTTAAATAAAATCAGTATCCCATTTCTTTTCATATCAGAGTGCAGCTTTAATAAAATCAGTATCTCGTATTATTTCAGAATCCAGAGTATAGTGTCAGTATCTCGTATCATTTTCTCATAATAGCATTCTTCTTCAAATTTCAACCATGTCAACATCTCACATCTCTCGAAAGTTATTGGCCCGTTCTACAACCCCGTTCTAACGGTCACCAACCTTTCCGTTCGAAGGGTCGGCCACCCATAAACTGACTCCTGCAGTATGAGGTCCGCTAACTCCGCGTCACACACGACATAGTCCCGGCTACCCATATCACTGAATCCCCACCAGTTTGTTTATGAGGTCCGCTTGCTATGTGTTGTACTGAGTAAGTTCTAACCGTCAAATTCACCCGCGGAATTTGAGGAGAAACTTCAAACAGCACTACCGTATAGTTCCGTTGGGCTTTGACCACCAGTTCACCCCGGGGAACTGAGGCGGGACTCCAACAGCATCAACATCTCAACTTTCATCACATCAACATTTTCATTCTCATTTCTATCTCTTCCATTTAAAAACATTCGATCACTTTCTCGAAAAATGTGTCGGGTCGTATCGTCTTTGAAAAAGAACGTGCACATGCATTAATTTCATAAAACAAAATCCTCCGTTTAGAATTGTTCATGATAAACCTTCCGCTCGTAACCCATCTTACGAAAACATGTTACTTAACGACAAAAGTTCTTTCTTTCGGGAATTTAAATCAAAACATAAGGATTCATTCTCGTTCTTGGATTTGCTGGCGTGTTTTAAGATTCGTACGTCAAATTGCCACTTGGTTTGTCTAAACCAAGAAAGTACCCTACTAGAAAACTCTAGTAGTTGAATCCGTTTGGCGTGTTTTAAGATTCGTTCGTCGAATCGCCACTTGGTTTGGGCTAAACCAAGAAAAAGCCTGACTAGACATGCTAGCCATAAATTCTATTTGTTAGTCTAAATAGATTAAGAATATTTATTCAATAATCCCGGAAAATCTCATTTCATTTGAAAAGCTCTTTTCTCAGAAAATTGGTCGGGCATTATAACTGCGTAAATTTGAAAAGTCGATTTTCATTCAGGCATTATAACTGGGTAATTTAGTTTCCCAAAAGTCCATCGAACATTATAACGGTGCATTTTGATAGTCAATTTTAATTCGTGCATAGTAACGACTAAGTGTGTTTTTTTTTCAAAGTCTAATTGTTCATAAAATCACTAATCACCAACATAATCACGTTTAATCATAATTAAGCACGTTTAAGCAAAATAATAACATAATCAATATGAACTAGTAAATACTAATCTAAGGTTAAGATAAAGTATCTACCTTAATTCCGATGATTAGTCGGAAGCCGATAAGCTAGTTGAATTCCGGCGGCGTAACGACTAGTCGACCTTTGCTCGAACGCTTTCTTGCTAACTTATTCTACCTTTCTAAGATCTAGGGGTGGTCGAGGGTGGTGGAGTGTGGTGGTTTAGGATGAGTTTCAAGAAGAACACTCAAGAACTCACTCAAGAACACTAGAAAGCACAAAGTGGAGAAGTTGGGAGATTTTGGTGTGAAATGAAGCAAGGAGAGTGAGCTATTTATAGTGAAACAATGAGGTTCACCTCCCCCAAAAATAATCACTACCCAAAAACCCTCCCCACAAGTGTCCAAACAACCTTTTGCAAAAGCAAAAATTAGGTTTTAAAGACTAGTTTTAGGTTATAAGAAATTCCCCATCAAATTTCCCACCAACTTAAAGATTAGTTTTAGGTTATAAGTAATCTCCCACCTAATCAAGGTTAGCTTTAATAAAATAAAATAAGAGTTGGGGATTTAGTAAGGCTTCCGGACGCAGTGTGGTGAAATACCCGGTGTGTACGCGTTTATTTACGGCGCGAAAAGTATAATTAAACAGGTTAAATCTAATTCGTTTAATCTAACCAAACCAAATTATAAACTATAATTATTTAAAAATAAAACCGCATTAATAAATTGAAATTTTTTTATTACAAAATTTCGGGTTATTACAAAACAGGTCGGTGTACTGGACACTGGACAGCTCCGCATCTGCCACATCATCTTTGGCCGGCTTGATAACGTTTCATTGTCGGATTATTTTAAAGAAAAATCAGATAAGAAGGGACAAGTAGGGCCCGCAAGATAATAGATGTGAGATTATATGAAGACTGATCATTTCTACTGTGTTTGGTTTGGGTGGGCTAAAGAGTGAGATCAGGGAATAAGTGTTGGAAAGTAAACTTGATTTTAGAAAATTGTGAATTCTAGGGAGTTTTGTAGACACATGATTCATGAATGGTGTGTGGTTCATGTTTGTAGTTGAATAGTCTCTTGAAGTGTTCATATATGTAGATGAAGGGTCACGATGCAGAGATTCATGTACTTGGCTAGGTTCATGTAACTAGGATCCTATAAATATCAATAGTGTGATGAAAAGTGTAGAGAGATAGTTGAAGACAGAGTAGGGTTGATTAGAGTGAATGAACTACTATGGAATAGTCAAGTGTGGTAAAGATTATTGGAAGCATTTGATCACATATTGAGTGTTATCACATCCCCTACATCTCTCTTACTTGTTTAAGTGTATTTGGCCCATCATAGATTTCCAACAATAAGAATGATTTTTGACAGTTTGGATGAGGAGGGCAAAGGTAGAGCGGACCAGTTAATACCACTTCCAGGCGTATTAATTAGTACCCCACATGAGGCACTATTTCATCATGAGGTAATCTTGCCAACCCCCTCTATTAGTCCTCCAATAGAACAAGCCCTAACGGCCCATTTGGATGGCGTATTAATTTTGGAGGGATTAAATAGTAAGTGAGGATAAAATAGTCAGGGGGATTAAATAAGAATGGTGGACCCACAGTTTAAAAAGAGGAATTAAATAGTCCATGATTTTGATGGAGGATAAAAAAGGGGGATAAAGAGGGTGGACGATGTAAAATCATGTCAAAAGACTTTCTTGTCCTTGGTACTGCATAAATTAAATTATGTATTTATATAATTATATAAATACCAAAATTAATTGATTTTATATTGTTCAATATTTAATTTATAATACTTAATTGTAATATTTTAATTTTAAAAACATTTTTTTTATTTCTTCGTTTATTTATTTTATATACTATTCAACAAACCAACAATGTAAAATTCTAAAGTATAAAATTTTTCAATTTTTTTGTATCGAATTAAAGATCTCTATTAATAGTTTAATTTGGTGCAAACCAAGATAAAAATTATGTCCGGAAGTACTTTATTTTGTAATCTGGAGAAAATTGCATAGGGGTAAGGAGGTAAATTGGGGGGCTAATCCCCCCATGACTAAGCATAAGCACCCCCCTCCCCTACTTATATTTAGTCATGGAGAAGGATGACTAATTAGCCGACAAGGGATATGGAGGGGAAGAGGGATGAGGAGAAGGAGGATGATTTAGTCATGGGTGAAACCCTCATCCAAACATGCCCTAAGGGTTCAGATTGTGGATAGCTCAACATCTACCTCATCATCCTTTGTCTGCCTTAAGGGGTGTTCCATAAACTAATTTTTTGGCAATAAGTCAGTGGAAGCTAGATAGGTGGAAAATTCTAGTTTGCCTAGATTTTATAGATTTGCTAAGTATTAATGTTTTAATACTTTAGCTCACCAATAAAAAATTTAGTCAATCACACAAACGAAAATAGACAATCGAAGAACACCAAGATATACGTGGAAAAACCCTAAACGGGAAAAAAACCACGGGTAGGAATCATGCACTAGAAACATTATATGGTTACAAGTATTCTTACTCTTGACTGTGTATCCTCACCACGATTCCTAAGAACTACTTGCCGAATCCACGTTCACCATGCTCCTGCATGACCACCAAATCTTGAATCCTTAAGTCTTCCAAAGATGCCTTCCGAACTCCACGAAAGGGCTTAACTCAAAGATAGAATGTTGATGAAGTAATTGAAACCTCTTGAAGATGATCGATTAGCACAAAGATCCCATTGATCATTACAATCCTTCAAGATGCATAAGCCTTTGCCCCTCAAAGGTATTTGGAAGTGTAAGAATAGAGGTTGGGAAGTGATGGTTGCTCTCAAGATATAAATTCTGAACTCTAATGTCTTTGTATTTATAGAGCAAATAAAAAACGCCATTTTCGCTCGAGCGATTCTGAAACTCGCTTGAGCCGAACGAATCCAGAAATAGTCGCTTAATCATCTCGTTCGAGCGAACCTATCCTTATTAAGCGAATTGCACATCTCCAATTCTTTTGTTTCCTTAAACAAAAAGATCATCTCCAATTATGTTGTTTCCTTATTCTCAATTTCCTTTCCCCGAAGATTCTTGCTTTTCCCAAACGCAATAAGTCCATAATTCTTTTTGAGTAAAATCTTCAAAATCTTCTTAATCTTCCTTAGAGACAAAATCTTCCCATATACAAACTTCCCAATCTTCTCAATAATTATTTCTGAGTCACAATCTTCCCATAATCCTTTCCGAGTCACAATCTTTCCTAAACCATAGAACCACTTGACTTAATGACTACCACACTCAAGTGAAATACAAATCAAAATGATTCCTTTCCATACCTATATAGACTCTATAGAAAATAATAAAAGGAAAATACAAATTGAAAAAATAGGATACACGAAAATGTGTGTTTTGACATGAAATTGCCAATCATAAAGGAGCTCAGCTTATGGAGCTTACAATAGGACGATGGCTTATTATATAATTTGTGCATAAGGGTAAGAAACTTTGGATGAACTAATGCGAATGGGTCTAAACCTTGCTGCTTGAAAACACCCATTGCTGACCACACTAAGAGAGACGAAAGCGCAGGTACCATTAGATGGCAAGTGGCATTAAGCATCCCTAGCGGTACGAAAAGAGAGGTCGTGATGATAATCATGATATCATCTATGTCCGTACCGCTTCTCGTGGAGTAGATCCCGCATCCAACCAAGTCTTTGACCAGGGAATGAGAATAAATTAATTTTGTGGAACACACTTTCGAAATCCTCTCCAAGCTTGGCCACTGTAGTTGTTTATTGTCTCCCATATATTGTTAAAATTCTGTCTTTGACCCGTAATTGTGATTATTGACATGTGATTATGTGTAAACTCATGAGTTTTCGCAAGTATTTTGTAATCATCCCTTATTGATGAACCTTAATAAGGAGGAGTAGGAGGGGGAGGAACCTTCCTGAAAAATCAACTACAAATTTTTTTGTGATATAATGACTACGCCAAATATGACCTTTACAACGGTTTTTTTAATAGTGTTTTTGGGTATAGTGTGACCCCCAAAACCAACTTTCCAGAGCATTGCCTTCCCGCATTTTGATCCCTTCTGACTTTCATGCACCCAAAGCATTAAAAGAAGATAAAGAATGCACATTTTAGGTTAGGCTTTCTTTATCTAAGACTAAGAAGATCCTTTTTAGACTAGGTGAAGATGGAGAAAGCCACTTTTTATTCTTATTCCTACGTCCACTCGACGTGTGTATCATTGTTTTGAGTCTTTTGACCTTAATTTTCCGTAAATCCCACGGGAATAGATGGAATGAACCGACCATGTACCGATGGGTTTTGGGGACCCACTTTTGGGTCCCACACGGCCGATCCGAGCCGTTCATTCATCTCAAAATCAAATTCCGAGAGGCCCACGTGGAGTTCAAGTCAATCGGACGTCCCTAGGAATTTTGAACGAAATGGGGTGATTTTGGATCGAGCACCTAGGAATTTTGAACGAAATGGGGTGATTTTGGATCGAGCACTTAGGGACGTCCGATCCACTTGATCTCCGCGTGGGGCCCTCGGAATTTGATTTTGAGATGAATGAACGGCTCGAATCGGCCGTGTGGGTCCCCAAAGCCCATCGGTATATGGTCGGTTCATTCCCATCTGTATGGGGTAGAAGGGTTCTTTTTCTTAATTTTCTTCGCTTCCCCTAAATCCACAGTTCACCTGATCTTGTCTTGGATTTGAAACATGTGTGCCTTTTCCACGCACGCACTTATACCTCTTGAATTCGTCAACTTTTCATCTCCCAGGCAAGATAAACACGTGCGGGATTTTACATTTAGGTAGACCCCGGATGGATCTAAGGGGGTCACCAGGGATGAAGCCAAAATTTTACTTTTGTGGTGACGAAAATATATGCTTAAAAAATAAAAAGACAAACTGCATTATGAATATTCATCCACGCTACGAAAAACTATAATAACATAAAAACTTAAAAAAAATCTAGTGGTAGCTAGCAAGTCCATATAATTCGGGAATAAAAATTTATTTTCTATATAATAATTGCATTTTTTTGAAAACCTTGTGGCGGCGGCCGCCACCACTTGTCCCCCCTTGGCTCCATCCTTGGGGGTCACGTTGGGGCACGTATCTCTGCTGAACCGTGATATTTAGCGTACAGACTTATATATATTTCAAAAATAAAAATGTAGAATTAATTTTGTGCTTCAACTTTCGTTGGTTGGTTCGTTTGTAATTAGGGTTGCGAACGAGTCGAGCCGAGCTTTGCTATGTTGAAGCTTGTTTATTAAGTTTTTAACGAATTTGAGTTCGAGCTCAGTGAAAACTTAACGAGTAGAGCTCGAGCCGAGCTGGCCTCAAGCTCGAGCTTATTCACGAGCCTTAACAAGCCAACGAAATATATATATAGACAACAAAGAAAATTTTACTTCTGCATGTATATATGTTTTACATAGATATACTCTACAGAAAAATAGTGTCAATTTCAAAATAATAGTGAAATTTAATAAGATTTTGAAAGATAGTGCATTAAGACATCAAATTGGAGTAAGAAAGTAATATAATTTTATTCATGTAAAAAGTAATGATTTTTATCGAGTCGAGCCGAGCCGAGCATTCTTCAGGCTTATTAGAAAGGTTTTTAACAAACTCGAATTCGAGCAAAGCCACAATAAAAACTTAATGAACCGAGTTTGAACGAGCTCTTTTTAAACCAAACCAACCTGAGCTCATAAATGACTTGGTTCATTTGCAGCCCTATTTGTAATTATTGATTTATAAATTGTTTCTTTATTTGAAAATTTATCTTTTGATTTTCTTTTTTCTAATCGTCGCGGAGAAATATTTTCAAAAAAGTCATCAATAAAACCATCTCAGTGATTCTAAAGACTTGTTAATGTTAGTGTAAATCATACTCTAAAAATTTTGTCTGAGATTGTGTGCTCATTTTTCATTTTATTTTATTTTATTTTATAAATGTCTTAATTTAACAAGACTGGTGACTAGGAAAAAGATTGTAAGATTATACTCCCTCCGTTCCTATTTGTTGGTCCTCTACGAAAAGTCGTGCCACTTTTCAAATAAAAAAATAAAGTGTTTTCGTGTATCATTTTTTAAATTTTTTTACACTGAATTAAAGTACTGATCGTGTACTTTAATTCGGTGCAAAAAAATTTGAAAAATGATACTCGGAAGCACTTAATTTTTTTATTTGAAAAAAGGAAAGAGAGAAAGTGTGGGACAAACAAATAAGAACGGAGGGAGTAATTAACAAGGTGCCCCAATGAATTGGATATCTAGATTCGTCCCTGTTAGATCAGGGTACATATAATATCGAGAGCTCTCTAGGCTTTTCGACGGCTTTAATTGGGTTCCACTAATAACAATGAAATTGATCTTTTTTGAGACGAGAAGCACGTATGATGACCAGACAAGTGTCAGAAAAGAAACAGAAGCAATAGTAAAAGGTTTTTTTTTTTTTTAATGTACGTAATCTGACATAGTATTTAGGTCAAACTAACAGGGAAAAAGGGTAAGTGGATGGTCCCTTAGGCCTCCTTTGGGTAATAATCCAATAATTCAATAATTCGGAATATTTGTTTGTCCTTATTCAATTTTTTTTTGCATTCGTTAGTTTTGCATCAAGATTTTGTAGTTTCTGAATTTCTCTCGACGAGACGAATCTAACAAGTACAAAATTATGGTCAAAACTCAAATTTTTTTGAATAAAGCCAAAATAGGTGGATTATTAGCCCTTAGATTCGTCTCGCGAGAGAAATCCAGAAACCACAAAATCTTTTGATGTGTCATTGTCATAATACATATTATTTGGCTCAACAGCGGAGCAAGGAATCGAAACCGCGGGAGAAGGGCAAGTTATGAAAGAAATATTAGTTCTGTTATTTTTTCAAGATTAAATCCTGTCATTCAAGTTTCGGTTTTTATGAGTCGGTTCATATGGGGGGTTTGTATCACTTGAATTTATGGACTACACTCAATTGCATTGGCAATCACATTGGCGATTGAGCGTTGGCAATAACATTGGCGGAATGTATCATGAATATTTGGAATGCCTAGATATTGATTGGACATTGTTAACTCGCTCTCTCCCAAAAATTGAAGAATATATCAATAAGCTTCTTAGTTATCCATTTGGTAAAATCAACATTTGATAATCGTTTGCTAAAATGAACACTTAATTTTATCAAATGTTGATTTTAACAAAAGAAAAACTAAGCCTAAATCGAGTCTCATCCAAAATAAAATTTCAGTACACAGCAGATTTAATTACTTTTCATGGTGTGGGTAGAAAGTAAATACAAAGATGGATCAAAAGATTTGCTAGAAAGTAAAGGAGACTTGACATTGGGAAAAAACCACAATTGACAATAAGCCCATTACAATAAGCATACACAAAGATTAAAAAAAAAAAAAAAGACACATCCCTATACACTTTTTTTATTCATTTTTCACGCATTACAATACACTTTTAAAAAAAAAAAACCTTAATATGGGCTTACTTATTGAACATTAACATTCAACACATCAGAGAGGCCATAAATAACAACCAGCAACAGATTTGAAATCCGATCAATTACACACCTTGTTACCTTGTATCAAATCACGTGGGCTAGCTGCTATGATGGGTACTCAGAAAAGCTCACACCCCTTTTTAAAGCGAATGACGCAATCCGACTTGGGGCAGGAAATGCAGGTGAGCAAGCGATCCCCCTTCTGCTTTTCTTCTCCCAACTGCTCCACCGTACCTCGCTCTAATGTCCCTAAGCATTTTTCACATTTAGATTCACCTGTCCAGCAAAGACCATCTAGCTTGAGTATAGTATTTCCACCCTTTTCGGCCGACTCTAATATGGAATCGTTGTCAAGGGCTTTAAAATTGTCCGTTTGGCTTTTGCCCTTCGGACCAACCAACGTGACTTCAAATGTTTGTGACATAATAGCAGATGGGGGAGTATATCACCGGAGGAAGATTTCCAGCCAAAAACAACGAAATTGATTGTTTTAGCTTGAGATCTAATTTTTTTCTCAATGCATTTATAAGCAAAAGTCCAGCGTACAAATAATAGAAGGGGGGAAAATTAGATGACCTACGAGTCCCTTAGTCCACTGTAGTTGGAACCAAAAACATAGGCCATTTTTCAACGGGTGGTATACTACCAATTTAAGGTTGTTTCACCAACTAGTGTTTCAAAAATTGCTGTAGAGCTTGCAAGAAACTATGTCAAGCCCCAAGGGTTAATCAGGTTTGCTACCCGCACAATTTAGTAGGGTTCAATTCTTGATGTTAGGCCGTAAAAGCATCTTCCATGTTTTAATCAAAATTGGATAACCAAAAGTTGCCACATCAATTTTTTATTATCCATTTAGAGATTGTTGAAGTTAACAATGTCAAGTCCCACATTAGTGTTTTTTGTCCATAATCAAAAGCAATGGTCCCCCCCCCCCCCCCCCCAACACACCTACACTTTTTCAAACTTGGATAACCTAAAACTTGCCACATGACTTTTCAAACTACAAAAAATAGTTTTTTCAAAACGTTTTTTATAATAATATTTTGAAAACCTTTTTTTAAAATTTTTTTTTGGGAAAAGCTGTTTTTAAAAGAAACTATTTTTGAAAAAAAAAAACAATTTTTTGAGTAAAACAGTTTCTTTTATAAATATATTTTAAAAAATACTTAAAAAAACATTTCCTGTGTAAAAAAACAATTTTTTGAAAAAATATTTTCGCAAAAAGCAATTTTTTGAGTAAAAAAAGTTTTCTTTTATATATATTTCAAAAATACTTAAAAACTATTGCCTGTGAAAAAAAGACTAAGGCTGTCAACGGTTCAGACTGGTATGAATCCTAGGATTGAATCAAAAGTCTATAGTCCAGTTTCAAAACAATAAAAAAACTCACAGTTCGGTTCACGGTTTATCCACGATTTTTTAACAACAACATTATAAAGCATTTCAATAGTCATAACTATATCATAACTATAGCAGCAAGAAAGCTAGCAAAAATACAAAATCCACAATGCTAAGATTAGTAGCATAATTATAACAGCAGATGATAGAAGCAGCAACTTGATCACCCTAGAGATCAATTTATCCAATAGTCATGAGAAACAACAACATTATAAAGCATAGGATTCATCATTCGCTTCACCTCACAGCACCATATCCAAATTCAAAAATTGAAAGCATTTCATAATCCACCTCCAATTAAGAGTTTCATAGATAGACAAATACATCTCTGAGAATATATTTCAAAAGGCAAGGAAACCACTTTAGCAGATTTTCAACAGCCACTAAGATATAAGACAGACAACTTAAGACTCAACACCTATACTCAGGCAAATACTCAACACCTATACTTTAGCTGTTTTTACATTTTAGGGATTGAACTAAAGCTGTGTACTGATCAAAAAACTATAGCTGTGTGAGAGACAAATAATTACAGTTAGCACCCTTAGGTTTATTTATGCCACATTTAGCCAATGAGGGTAAATAATTAAGAATTATATGTTAAATTATAATTCTTTACCTAATATTATACACACACACACATGTTATTTATAAAGTTCTCCCGGTTCAGTTTGATTTAGTCAGGAATTTTTTATAAAAATCCATGAACCGAACTGTGAATCACAATTTTCTAATTTTTTCAATCCGTGTCTGGACCATTAATCCATGGACCCAATCCAAAACCTACAGTTCTGTTTGGATTCGCGGGTTTTTTTTTATAGCCATAAAAAAAAGCAGTCGTTGAAAAAACAATTTCTACAAATGTGGGGTCCTCATTTTTTTGTTATTTGCAAAAGGTTACTAGTTTTGGTTATTCAAGGGCCAAAATTTGGTTAGCAGTTAAGAGGTTGCTAAGTTTGGTTATTCCAATGTGAGCTCTTTTCTGAACAAACATTGCTAACCTTAACAACCTTTTGGTTTTGGTCAGGCAATTGTGGATGCTCTAAGAAAGTACTAATTTCTTGTGAATTTCCTATTCCTTGCATAGGGCAGGTCTGCCTTTGACTGGACCGGGATGGAATTAATCGAGGTGCGCGTAAGCTGTTCCAGACTGTGTAATGGATTTATCTATCTGTCAATCTTATCATCTCTGGGCCAATGCTGATGCAAGAATCCTCTAAAAAGGAAAAACCTGGGCTCTACGATGTTGAAGGCACAAGCTTTAGGTTGAACTTTCTGGCTTGAGCATCAATTGACATTACACGTTTAGAAGCAATTTTCATACGAGAAAAGGGGATTCTGCAGGCTAAATTTTCTGATACAGAAAGGATCTTTTGTGGGAGAGACTTTGCAGAGAAACATCTTTGATCTTTTCTTTGTCCAACTTTATGCATGGACTCTAAAGGCAGAGAACCCAACTTAAGCATAGCCCAGGATCATAATTTGCTATGCTAATTTCGAAACAGAAGAAGATGAAGAAAGACTTGCTATTTATACCGACGTAAGATTATGGACATACCCATGTAAGCCTGCAATTGACCCACCCTGACTGACATGCTAAACCTTATTATAACCACGTGGATCAAAATGTACAACTACCAAGGGAATACTAGGATGGCTTTTCTGATAACCTCAAGGAGTTGTCTAGTTGAGCATGACGACAAGTAAGATGCTTATTCTCCCAAGCTCGCATATTTGACTTCCATTGCCAAAAAAACAAAAAACTCTTGGGGCCACCGGATATTTGTCTAAGTTGTGAACTTTAGTGTCCCTATATTAGTTGACAAACGCCTACGCTGACCCAAACACTAGATTTCCAAAAAGCACAAGTGTGAAAATTAACAAGGTTTGACACAATACCAACTGGGGACTCTACCAATAAGATTGATGTGCTTTTCTTTTGCTACAATCTATGAATGCAATTATACGCAAATAAATAATTTCTAGGAAAATGAGTTAAGTGTGTATTTTTTTCTTCACAACCCAAGAACCTAATATTTTACCATAAAACATCATTTTCCAGAGTGATGCTATTATATGTCCTTTCGGGAAAAGATTAAATAAGATGAGACGAAGAGGACGGCATCTTTATGGGACCAAAAGACAATTCTGATGAGCTTTCAATTTTGACAAGTATTTTGAAAAAATAATCAAGAGGAAGACGAAGAGGATGGCTGCCGAAAGATGGACTGGGATTTTGGGTTCTCCACCTGATAGAAGCCAATATGAACTTTTGTGAAGTTGAAGACAACAAGAATTTTGTTCTAAGTAAGGTTTTAATGCATGATTGAAAGTGGACATAAAAAAGGATGGAGACCCTTATCATAGCTATCCTTACTTTAATTGGCCATCTGCTCGTGATCAGTGGGATTGGTCTACCCATTCGTTGGGCTAGTGGGCCGAATACCGAGTTATAAAAAGAATTGGAGTAATCTAACACTTAAACCTCAATTTAGTCATTGTAGCAGATACATGTTGTTTTTAATAACCGGATGTCCGGGCCAGCTTGCGCGCGCCTCGACTAATTCTGGGGCCCTGGAGGTAACGACTGGGCATAACCCCCTGGTGGCCCCAAGAGTTTGTTTGCAACGAGAATCGAACCGGAGACCTTTAGTGAAAGCAGACCCTTAAGTCCAAGGCAATACCACTTAGCCAACTTTTGGGTTGTAGCAGATACATGTTACTTGCATAAGCTGGGATCATTGAACAGATGCCACCTAAGAAGTACTATCAAGTTGAAAGGCTCATGTAAATCTAAATCCTATTTCCTAAGCAAGGATTTGAAAGGCTCATGGAACTCTCAAGGGTTAATGGTTATGGCCGGCTGCCACCATGCATAGACCAGTCTCTATTTTGGCTAAAGAAACAAAATGTCAAAATCATAAAATAAATTGTAAAAAAAAAAAAATAAAAGAAGAAGAAAAGGAATTGGATTTCTCACCTTTGTTATATCCCCTTGAGCTATAGGGAGAAAATATCAAAGAAAAGTCAAGAGCTCCTCCTTTCTATCCCCCAATCAATTTTTGCGGTCACGAATTCGCAGGTTCAAGCACATAACAAGATTGCCATGTTCAAAACCAGAAAAATCTAATAAGAGAACACCTGCAAAACATAGATTTCACATAGACAACGTGTTAGACGTATCGTTCTTCTTATTTAACTCACTGAATTGGTAAATCAACTGCATGTTCAATTAGTGAGACCACAAAAAAGCATTTGTAATCAAGTATGAGATTGAGTTTCTTACATTCACACTGGATACTGAGTAGTTTAATTGCGGAAGATAACCTTGTAATCCAATATTGTAAACAGGGGTACCATTAGGATAATAAAGTCCATAATTCCTCTCTGAAGTCGGACAGGGCTTTAAATCCTCGTTAGAAAGCGCGAAGACATACACATCAATCGGCACGGTTGGATTCGCTGGAGTACCTTCCTGCTCCTCTATCCGACACAACAAATTCCCATTACACAACGCTGCTTTCTCTACTGTTGCTCCTGCCTGATTCGGATCACCTTTCAAAGGCCAACCAGTCTCAGAAATCTTAATAACAATATCAGTATGCCCCATTGCTTTCATTACGAAATAAACAGCATCAATTTGAGCATAATGTCAAATTGGTATTCGCAACTACTGTGCCATTGTTAGGCTCGAAAAGCACATAATCTAGGGAAACCTGATCCGGGTCATCTACGTATGCGAAAAATGGGTATGCGTTGATAAGAGAAAAGGTGAATTGTATTCGGCATGGAAATTGAGAATGGGCTAATGTAGCTGGCTAGTATAGCTAGCCAAACCAGTCCCGGTGGAAGGGAAGGAATCGGCTAGTATAGCTCGGGAATGGGCAGTTGTTACATATATTTGTTGGATTAGGCCAAGATTTTGAAGAGCAGTATTAACGGCTTGCATTGCTGGGAAAAGGGAAGACATGAGTTGGGTATCGTTCCCAGCTAAAACCTAGTTTCCTACGAGGATGCAACTGATTTTGGTCTGGGAAATATATGGTTGAAACGTTCAATTGAATCCAGCTTTGGACATTGTTTGAGCTGGTCATATTTTGGAGATTTCCATTACTTACGCTGATGACGAATTCGGCGTTTGAATTGGTTAATGCGCTAGTAGTTAGTACGTTTGGATCGGCATCGTAGAGTTTGACTCTGCTGATGTTTATGGAACTAAGGAGTAAGGAGAGCCAAAACTCGGTTGGGGCAGGGAGAGTGTTGGCTATCTGGCCATAGTTTATTCCAATCCCAAGGCTCAGGATTGGAACTGCAAAAGGGAAGAATGGAGTGAGTAATATGACCGGAGAGCAAAGATGAATTGATGCCAATAAAAGAAATCAAGACTTCTAGCATTGCATACTAACAAGAAGGAATTGGATCCCCTCAGGGTCTTGAATTTGGATTGGAGGGGACAATTGCAATCTGGTCAGTTAATTGTTACAATCAATATTTGAAGTTACTAAGAAACTTAATCAGCTTGCTGCAATGGAAGTATTCACTGAGTTGTTCGGATTCATTAACAAACTCTGTGAATCCATCCATGACTGCAATCTTTAAGATTTTCTTAGTAAATCTGAATCATTGATTGAAACAATGGACGGTTCAGATTTTAACTGTTTTCTTCCAAAAGTAGGACTAAAAATCACTGATTAAGAAGATAAATTACCAATAAGCAGAGATAATAAATAGCATAAATGGCATGCAATTAACAATAGAAAGATATGACACCCAGATCAATAATCAAATTCAACAACCAGGCCTAATAATATGCACGTTAGATCATAAAAAAAACAGCTCATGAATTTCAATCAGATTGACAGAATACCCAGAAACTAAAATTTCCATCACCCTGTATAACTGAATGACCACTTTGTTGATCAAAAAAAGAAAGATCACTTTCATTAGTCTCTGAAACTGAGATAATATCAAAGAAATAGAAAAGCGAATCATATGTGCTATTTCAGTAATTGCCAAACGCCAAGAATATGCTTCAAAAGAAAAGAAAGTAAGAATTCTGAATCCTTTCTATCTCAATCTTGGTGAACCAAGAAAAACAAAAACCCACTAAATTAAACACAAACAAACTACTTTTAACCCACCAATTTAATGCAGATTTCCTAAGAAACCCATAAAAGAATCTCAACGTCTCCTTTTCTCTAAGCAACCACACTGAAGAAAGGGTAAAAAGGACACAACCAACTGAAATCCAGCATTGATAGAAGAAAGAATAGATTCACGTAGTGGTGGCAAATGAGTGGACTGGGTAGAGTTTGAGTGAGTTGACATGTGCAATGGGTTGAATATTGGCCAATAATATGCGGGTTGAATATAGGTTGTTAAATATCGATGAAGCTAAACCCAACATGACCAAAACCAACCCGTCCTCCCAAATTGAAAGCAAGATCTTCAAACAAAATGAGTAAACAGGACAAGCACCCATTGCACGGACAGCGGGATGAGTGCAAGGCACGGCGCCATGCACCTAGTGCACGGCAAGATCTCCCAATCCATGCGCCTACACCAAACCAAACACACTCTCTCAAAAATCAATTTTTTCTTTTCTGGTTCGTTCATTTCAGTTGATCTCTGTCTCTCTCTGCGCTAAAGGTATACAAAGACTCAAATTCTATGGAGAAAAATCAATCAGTTGCATCGAAGTGGAACGCTTCCCATAGTATCGTACAACGATTGGAGAGAATCGCAAAGAGGAGAAGGGAGAGAGATCGGATTTTAGAGAGAGAGAGAGAGAGAGAGAGAGAGAGGGGGTTCTACGGAGGGGGAGAGAGGGTTCTGGAGACGACACTTCTGGGCGAGAACTCGTACCATCGAGGAGTAGAGAAGCTGATTATATAACTGGTTGAAAAATTTGATAGGCCCTTTTTTTGGGGTAAATTTCACTGACCTCCCCTGAGGTTTTAAACAAATACGGATTCCTCCTCTGAGGTTTCCAAAATGACTCTGGCCACCCCACTTTTGAAACTATTACGTATATTCCCCCCTTTGTTGACATCCGTTAGTTGAATTCACAGAAATTGGTGATGTCACCAATCCCTTTCTTTTAAATGCCCATATTGTCCCTCATATCCTTTTACCCAGTTAACCCCTCAATAGAAAAGCAACCAATCGTACAGAATGAAGACCATGTGATCTCCGTTGGAATAACTCATTTTTTATTTTTTCTTTTAAAAATCGAATTGCTATAATATCATATTTTAATTTTGCCTATAGCAAAATGTTAGTTTATTTTTTCGTTGGTAACTGAACTCCACCTTTATGCTAGTCAAATTATACAAAACATTAAGAGTCCGTTTGGATGAGGGTTTCAACCCCTGACTAAATTATCCAGCCTCTCTTCATCCCGGTCTCCCTCCTCATCCAAGGTTTGGTAGCACCAAAACTCCTCCCCGACTAAATCATCCGGCTTCCCCTCATCCCCCTTCCCCCGGACTAAACATAAGCAGGGGGGTACTTATGTTTAGTCTGGTTTCTCATCCGGGACCGAATTACCGGGCTGCCCCTCTCGGAACACCCCCATACAAGCACAAACCAACATTGTTAACAACATTCAACCCAAATTTTACAAAAAAAAAACTAGTATTTTACAAATAAAATCTCGGAACATTCAACCCAGAAATTTGTACTTTTTTTTTTTTATACCTTTTTAGACCCAGAAATTTTCTCTATTCGTCAGAGCTCTGATCGCCGGAGGAGGGGGATCGCCGTCGTCGGCGAGTGAGAGAGGATGTTTGATCGTCGTCATCATTGTTGTTGAATTGTTAAAGGTGGTGATGGTAGATGTGTGTTCTGGGTTCGTTCAAAACAAGAAGAAAGAAGATGAAGAGAAAAAAAAGAAGACAAAAAGGAAAAATGGACGGCTGTTTCTCTGCTTGGGATTTTATTTAGTCTCAAATTACATCTTATCCCCTCTAGTTTATTAGGCAATTCCCTCCAGCCCTAAATTAAGTATTATATAATTATTTTTTGGATTTATATAATTATTTAAATGTATAATTTAATATGGGCATTCACAAGGACAAAATAGTAATTTGACTGATTTTTACATTATCCACCCTCTTTATCCCTCCTTTTTAATCCCTCATCCAAACCATGAACTATTTAATCCCCCATTTTTAACTATCACATCAATGTGGGTCCACTCTTCTTATTTAATCACCCGTACTATTTTATCCCCCCTGACTATTTAATCCATCTCAATCTAATATGGCATCCAAACGGGCCATACACATTACTTTTTATCCATTCACTTCTACAACAAAAAATAAGCCAACATTTGATTGGCGTTACGTTATTTTTTTGCCTGGTAGAGCATCTCCAACATTAATAGGTATTTTGCTAATTATAGTACATAAAAATACTATTCCCTCATTTACCGAAAAAATACTATTCCCTCTCTCCCACAAAGGAGCTGAATTTTTGCAGGGACATTCGAATAATTATTTTAATATTATAGAACGATTTGAATTATTCGTGCCATTTAGATTTTCAGTAACATTTAGATCTGCACCCTTAGGTTTATCGTGAGTGTAATCGAAATGAAAATATCATAAGTCACCGATCGATTTCGATACAACAATATAACCCCACAAAATCCCATCCCTTTTGATTTTCTTTTGGTCTTTAGTGAACTTTTTAAGATTTGATCATAATTTATACTCCCTCTATTCTTTTTTAAATGTCCCCTACGAAAAGGATGTGCAATTTTTGAAACAAAAAGTAAAATACTTCTGTGCATAATTTTTTCAATTTCTTTGCACAAAATTAAAGATTTAGTTACAATATTTATGGACGGTCAATTTCTTTGCACAAAATTAAAGATTCAGTTACAATTATTTATGGACGGAGGGAGTACTTTTTAGATTCTTGTGGTCGAGATGAACAAATAATCCATTAAAAAATAAATGCGAAACTAACAAATGCAAAAAAAAAAAAATCAATAAAGATGAAAAAATAATTCAAATTTAATTATCTCTTTCAGAAAATACTTGACATAAAACCCAAGAAAACAAAAAAAAAAAAATGCAAAATCCTAAATAGGGTAAACTTATATTTTCTAAGAGAATATACAAAAACGGTGAGTTTTTCAAAAACATAATTGAAATCCAAATATATGCCCATCCTCATAAAGAAATGCTTTTGTTGTTCCGTTGGTTTGGCTTCTAGTTTGGACTCAAAGAAGTTTTTGTGGGTTAAGTTCTATTGTTTAAAACTTAAGCTATAACATGTGAATGGAAAGGGTATCAATGTCATTTAACCATCAAAACTAACAGAGTTAATGCCTAACGTAACAGAAGGGGGGAAATGTACATAGTCAGCAAAAAGCAAGGGAGCCCAGAGTCATTTCAGAAACCTCAAGGGAGGTCCGTGAAATTTATCTGACTTTTTTTTTTTTGGTGCAAAGGCATTTACAGTGGACTCCCTAAACTTGGCTCCTAAGATGACTTTTATAATGTAAGTACATAAGCAAAAGTACGGTCTTATTTTTGTGTTAAAGATTTTGCAAATTTAGGAGTGTGATAGTACGACAGTGGATTCTCTAAAAGTGGCTCGTACACTATGTCCTAAAGATTATTTCTGCATATAAAAACATAAGTGGGTCCCACATTCCCCTCTCCATCTTTTCCTTCTCTCTTTTTCTCTCTTCTCTTCACTCCCAACTCCCTTCCTAAATTTATCTAATATGGTAGGAGTTATGCTAAGAGCATCACCAATGACATACTCAAATATGAATACTCAAATGTTGCCACATCAGCTTTTGAGTATTCATTTAATGAGTTTCTAAAGTTAGTAATGTGAAGCTTGACAATTGTTCATTTTTGTCCATAATTAAAAGAAGGAAAAATGTTGATAGTTTTGAGCATCCAAGTTTGATTATTGGGAAAAAATGTTGGTAGTTTTGAGTATCCAAATGTCAAAATTTGAGTATTTATAAAAAATGTTGGTAACTTTGAGTATTTATCCAAATGCTATTGTGAGACTTTTTTGAGTATCCAAATGCCAAAAATTGAGTATTATCCTTAGGAGTTTCTATCGGGAGTCCATTGAAGTACAAAATTGGGCAAATGAAATGCTAAATGTTAGGAGTCTTAACTAAGAGCTAATTTTAAAAGCCTACTATGGATGCCCTAACCCATTTTAAACCCATGTGTATATTAGTTAGTTTGGATTGACTCATATATGACCCATATTACAATATAAGGAGTTGGTTCATGGGTCAGATTGAAAATTGTCACATCTAGAGTTAAGGATAGAGTGAGAGATCCAAAGACTAGCAAGTGCAGTAGCTCTCCTCCAGAAATACTACTGGTGAACGGTGCCCTATTTCCCTTTTTTTTACCCGTGTCCCTTTCAATACTCCATCAATAAATACTCCCTCTGTCCCATATTTGTTGTCCGTTTATGGGTAAGCGTGCTATTTTTCAATTGCTTATATCTTTCAATCTATAATGTTTTTTTACAATTTTGAAAATTTTGTTTAATAGTACTCATCGAGAACTATAGAATGAGATCCATATTGAATATATATAACATTATATATTTGAACATATAACTATTTTTTTGAGGTCTAGTAAATAATATAACTGGACAACAAATATGGGACGGAGAGAGTATTTTTCTTTTCCCTTTCCCATAAATGAGGGAGAGAGAACGGATCTGGCAAAGGAAAAAGAAAGAGAGAGACTGAGTGGGAGAGAAAACCCTGATTGTTTATTGTGTGGTGGTTTACCTAATTAGAGTAGAATTGTAGCAAAAATCGTCTAGCTCCTCAGCCTTTTTGCTAACCTGCTGCTGCCCTCTTTGATGACTTTCTCTCTACATTTTACCTAAAAGTCATCCAACAACGAAACTTCTGCACAGAAAGCTTGGCAGCCATTACTAATCTTTGATGACTTTCTCTCCACCTTTTTCCAAAAAGTCATCGAAAAACGGAAGTTATGCACATGCTCCAACAAGATAGAGAGAGAGAGAAGCAAAAGAAGCGCAGAAAGCTTGGCAGCCCTTACTACTGCAGCTTCTCCTTCTTCTCAATCCGACGTCGTTAAAGCCCTCGGGAATCCCACCTTCAGTAAATAAACAGCCACCGCAGACGCCTTTTATGGACCTATATATACACGTGTCTAGCAGATCCATTGCCTCTAGGCCGCATACCCACCGCGTCTATGTGTAGTATATACACTAGTGTTCTAGTTCTACCCGCCGGATGCACGGGGAATTGAAAAAAAGTACATTAACGTGAACACTTTTTCTTTCATGTTGTTCCCTGCATCAACAAACACCATGCTAGGGCTCAGTTTTTCAAAAGATTTTAGCACTCAGGTGCTAAAATCATGATATTTCAAATCAAAAAATGAAGTGGTTCCGTGTATCGTTTTTTTCTCTCGTGTACTTTAATTTGGTGCGAAAAAAATCGAAAAACGATACACGGAACCACTTTATTTTTTTATTTGAAATATCATGATTTTAGCACCTGAGTGCTAAAATCTTCTGGAAAACTGGGCCTAATAAGGGAAAAATTACAAAGAATAAAATCCCATAATGAACTCGTAACAGTTCCAATCAATTACTACGATTGTGAAAGTAGAAAAAAAAATAAAATTTGAACTTTTTAAAATTGAAATGTAGATGGAAGTGGGAGAGAAAATAGAGAAGCTAGAGATAGGGTGGGAATCATGAGACACATGGAAGAGTAAGAGGGAAAAGAGGATTTGAGATTTTTTTTTTAAAAATCAAAATTCTAGAAAATTAAGATTGAGGATTTGGAGGTTTTGTAGGCCAAACGCATAGATAGAAGATAGATAGATAGATTAAGGATTTGGAGGATTTGGTAGTTGTTCCATCCAACGTCTCCGGTCGGGTGGTCATATTTCTGTTCGTAGTGAGGAGGTTTCTTTGCATGATGATGAGGCTAGGGTGTCGAATCGTAGTAATGGTGATATGGAAAGGAATGTGAGTCTCTTGCCGTGGATTTTCGAGGTGATGCCATCGGTGGCCGGAGTGATAGATGGTTGGTGGCTAGAGTGGGAGAGGATTTTACGGCAGAATGGCATTAATGTTGGCAGGTGGAGTTGTATTGAAGAGGTAGAAGGTTTTGGTGGAAGGGATAATGGGTAGTACAGGGGAGTTTATTTGTGATTTACTAACAAAGGTAGGTGTTGGCGGCGTAAGGGGTGAATTTTCTCGGAATAGTGTAGAAGAAAGGATCTTAATGGGCCGGGTAGCAAGTTTGGGCCTTAATGGTGATGGACTTGTAGGGATTAATAGGCCTTTGGTTATTAGAGAGCCAATTTTGGGCTTTCTAATTCAAAAGGAGTTGGGGCGGGATGTAATAATAATAAGCCTAAGGGAGCTTGGTCTTGTCCGGGGAAGTGATTGATCGGCGAACTCGGTAAAACGCGGTGTGACTCGGTGCATCTCAATGGGGCAACTCAGGGAGTCTTGGATTGTATCAATTTGTTTTGGGATTGCTGATTAGTTAGTTTGCTTGTTTAGTTTGTTTTGTTTCTATTTTTACTCTGATTACTTATGATGTATTGTGCTATGGTTTGTACTGGTAATTCACTCAAAAAAAGATGTAACCAGACTACATCAGCTGTACATTGAGCCAATGCACGATACTCTGCTTCAGTTGAACTCCTAGCCACAGTGGGCTGTTTCTTTGCACACTAGGAGACCAAATTTGACCCCAGAAAAACACAAAAAACCTGTTGTAGACCTCCTATCTGTTGTGTCCCCTGCTCAATCAGAGTCTGCATAGGCCTGTAACACTAGTGAACCAGGAGTAAACTGCAGGCCATGATCCAAAGAACCTTTGATATAACGCAAAATACGTTTAACTAGAACAAAATGACAAGCTTTGGGGGCATGCATATGCTGGCACACCACATTTACTGAATGAGAAATATTTGGACGAGTCAAAGTAAGATATTGTAGAGAACCAGCCAAGGTTCTAAATAAGGTAGGATTAGAAAACACCTCATCTGGACAAACAACAGGTTTCATTGAAGCAGGAGTAGCACTGGCCTTACAATCAGTCATCCCTGCTTTGGACAACAAATCACTAGCATATTTGGACTGATTAAGAAGCAAACCACCAGATTTCAGATAGTGAACCTCTATGCCCAGGAAGAAATTAAGGCATCCTAACTCTTTCATAGCAAACTGAACCCCAAGTTGGGACACAAACTCATTTATAAACTCATCGCTACTACCTGTGATGATTATATCATCCACATAAACCAGCAACAAGGTAAGTATAGAATCTTTAGAGTAGATAAAAAGAGAGGGATCTGCCTTGCTATTAAGAAAACCCTTGGAAAGAAAGAAGGCAGAAAAGGTAGAATACCATGCCCGTGGGGCCTGTCGCAGCCCATACAAAGCTTTTCTGAGCTTGCACACATGATGTGGATGACAAGGGTCTCTATAACCCAAAGGCTGTTTCATATGGACATCCTCCTCTAGCATGCCATGAAGAAACACATTCGAAACATCTAACTGTCTTAAGGACCAGTTATGATGAACAGCTAGGCTAAGAGCAACTCTGATAGTAGGCTGCCTGACCACAGGACTAAAGGTCTCTGAAAAATCCAAACCTTCTTCTTATTGGTTGACATTAGCAACAAGCCTAGCCTTGTACCTTGCCACCGAACCATCAGAGTGTTTTTTGATTTTATAAATCCACTGGCAACCAATTATGTGAGCAGAGGGAGGAGGTTCTACCAGTGCCCAAGTGCCTTGGTCAAGAAGAGCTTAATATTCCTCATCCATAGCCTTTTGCCAAACACTATGCTTAATAGCCTCAGTAAAGAATCGAGGTTTATCAGTAGGTAAAGAAGGAGAAACATGAGACAAAAATGACACAAACTGTTTAGGCTTATGAATCCCATTCTTAGACCTTGTAATCATGGGATGAACAGAAATAGAAGAAGATGTAAAAGGACAAGAAAGAGATGTAGAAGGAAGAGGTAAAACAGGTGCAACCTGGGAAACAACACTAGGAGTAACTTTCAGAAATAGAAGAAGATGTAGAAGGACAAGAAAGAGATGTAGAAGGAAGAGGTAAAACAGGTGCAACCTGGGAAACAACACTAGGAGTAACTGGTGCTACAGCAGAAGAAGAAGTAGTTACTGAAGATGTAGAAACAGGATCAGAAGACAGTGAAGAAGGAATGAATGAGGACGTAGGAACATTAGATCATCAAAATTAGTAATAGCAACATGGAACTGTAAAGGAGAACTAGAGACAAGTGTAGAGTAAGGAAAATTGGTCTCAACAAATTTAACATGTCTGGAAGTGTACACTTTGTTAGCAATGGGATCAAAACACCTATATCCCTTGATGGTATCACAATAACTAAGAAATATGCACACTCCAGACTTAGGCAGCAATTTATGAGAATTATAAGGCTTTAGCCATGGATAACACTCACAACCAAAAGTCCTGAGAAGTTTATAGTTAGGAGAAGTATGAAAAAGAAGAGTGAAGGGCACCTGAAAGTGCAGAGTGGAGTGTGGAATTCTATTAGTCAAGTAAACAGAGGTAAGCAAAACTTCCAACCAAAATTGAAGTGGAAGACCAGCTTAATGAAGAAGTGTGACTGTGGTTTCAATCAAGTGCCTGTGTTTTCGTTCCACAACCCTTGCTCAGGTGTGTGAGGGCAAGTAGTATGATGTAACATCCCAGCATTGAGAAACAAAGAAAAAAGATAGTTATTGATAAATTCCCCCCCATTATCAGACCTAACTATCTGAATAGAAGTGTGAAATTGAGTGGAAACATAGGCTTTAAACTGAACAAGTTTTTCTTTAACTTGAGACTTATAATGCAAAGGAAAAAGCCAACAAAATCTGGTACAATCATCAATGAGCAACAAGTAGTATTTATATCCTTGAAAAGAAGGGAGAGGACTAGGTCCCCATACATCAGCATGTACTAATTGAAAAGGAAAAGAAGCATGTGTAACAGACACAGGAAAAGGAAGCTTCTGACTCTTAGCAACATTACAACTGGTGCACTGAATCTGAACAGACTTATTAATAGGCAACTCAAGTTGTTTTGTTAAAGGTAGAAACAAAGCATGACTAGGATGACCTAGCCTTTAATGCCACAACAAAGTAGAAGATAGAGAACACACATGAGCTTGAGGAGACTGCCCTTTAGATGAGTTCAGAAGTGGATAGAGTCCTTGAAGGTAGGGGCCCTTGTATAGAATTTGATGAGTTGCCTTGTCTTGAATGACAAAGCCATGAGAATCAAACACAATGAAACGATTATTGTCTTTAGAGAACTGATGCACAGACAAAAGATTATGTGAAATGTGAGGAGCATGGCGTAAATTACTGAGACTAAATTGTGCATAAGGTGTAGGCAATAGACCCTTACCTGAATGAGCAATGGGAATAGTAACACCATTCCCAACAGCAAGACCTTGAGTGCAAGTATATGGTTGCTGCAAAGACAGATTTGATAGGTCATGAGTCACATGAGCAATTGCTCCACTATAAAAAATCCACTGCTGAGGAGATGGAGGTGTAGTCCCAACTTGAAAAACTAGAGCAGGGATAGAACTAGAAGACATAGTAGACAGTGAATGACCCATTGAATCAGTGGAACCAACTCTTTCAGCACTCTGAGCCACATAATAAGCTGTTCCTGGAGGAATAGGATATGAAGTCACACCAGAAGTTGTACTATCCGGATAGTAAACTGAAGTATTACCCTGTGGTGCTGTAACAAAGTGAGCCTGGGGAGAGGGAGAGGTATTCCTTTGGGACCCTTGAACAAAATAAGGCTGGGAAAGATACACATGCTGAGGTGGATACACATTCTGAGTGTAAAAACCATGTTGTGGTGTATTCTGAAGTGGATAGCCTAATGGTGGATAGGTTGATTGGGATGAATAAGATGGTGACCTCCAAGAACCCTTAAACCCATTCTGTGCAGAACCTAACCTTTGAACAAACTGTGGTGGAGGTTGATATCCCATGTTTTGACGATGATAGCAATAAAAGGCAGTATGATTAGGCTTCCCACAGATTTGACATCCAGAAAAGTTAGAACCAGACCTTCTCCCATTGTTATCATAACCTCTATTTCGATTAACAACTCTATTATCTTGTGCTGGTTGATATGAGGTAAACTGTGGTGGGGCAGGACTTTGAGAGGGGACAGCAGAATGTGATGGAGGAAGCAAAGAGGATGGGGTAAACATATTGGTTGAGAATATTTCACCAGTACTAGGTGGATTAGAAACAGGTTTTGAAGTAGTAAGAAATACACTTTCCAATTGTGAACCCTTAGAACTGGTTATAGATTCAGCATTCAACATGGTCACAAGCTCATCAAACGTAAAAGTTCCCCGTTGTGTATGAATAGCAGTGCGAAAACCCTTAAATTCCTCTTCAGGTAAACCATTAATGGTGTGAAAAACAAGATCATCATCGCTCACAGGAAATCCTGCTGCTACAAGTCTATTAGCATATTCCTTAATTTGATCAATGTACGATTCCATTGTTCCAGTTTTGGTAATGTTATACAGACGTCGCTTGAACTCATGTACATGAGTTCGAGTTAACGAATTAAACCTAGATTCAAGTGATTGCCACACTTGAGAAGCATGTTCAAACCCTAAAACCAAAGGAAGAGTACTAGCAGACAAAGTAGCCATCAAGCATGACAATAGTTGGCTATCAATCAAACACCACTTGGTGAAATCTGGATTAACAACCAGATTGTTACTTGCATCAGTAATTTGAAGAGGAGGAACCCTCACCGTACCATCAAGATAACCAAAAAATCCGTTTGCACGCATTGCATTATGAATTTGTGTCTTCCAGAGAAGATAATTGATGGAATCGAGTTTGATAGTTACCAGAGATTGAAAATTCAAAACGAGGAAAGCTAGGGCAGGAGGAATCGTCATAGCGCTTGAACTCGTACTGCTCTCAGCCATTTTGATGAAGGAAAAAAAAAAAACTAACTGCTAAATCAGCGAAATGAGATGAACTGATGACGAAATGCTAAGTTCAGGATCGTAATTGACTCACGTCGCACGCTCTGATACCAAGAAGAATTTGTAGAATCTGTAGATTTGTATGTTGAACCAAGAACAAGAAAACCAAAACTAGAAAGAGGAAAAACTCTGTTACTATATTTTTGATCAATCGGATTACAACGAGATTACAGCTTAAGTACTTCCCACTACCTAAACCGACTTAACCAACTAATCTCAGAGAAACAATCCTCTGAGACGCACACACAAGATACAATACACTAGAAATACAAACGTGCCATAACTGCCCTTTTACTGCTATCCCTATGCTCTTAACACCATTTGAAAAGGATTCATCATTCCGTCCCCTAGGTGTCGGGTCTGCTTCGGCAGGTGTGTCTGAGAGTCGGTGGTCTAGTCAGCCTAATGCCATTCTTTTTTTCACTTGTTAGTAGTTTAGGTTTCTTTCCTGTCATTTGATGTAATCGGTGCCGGATGGCTTTGATATGATATCTTGACTAATTCAAAAAAAAAAAAAAAAAAAAAGAGCCTAAGGCTGTGTTTGGAAGTTGTGGAAGAGAAGAGAAAGAGAAGAGAAAATAAAAAAGGAGAAAAGGGAAAGAAATGGGGAAGAAACTTGTTATTTTCTTTTGTTTGGTTTGTGAAAGATTAGAGGAAAATTTGCATTCATGGGAGAGAGAAGGAGAGAAAAAAAGTAGTTAATTTTCTCTTCTTTTTCCTTTCTCTTTCTTTTCCTTTCTCTTTCTATTTGGAAACCAAACAAATGAGAGGAAAATTTTTAAATTTTCTCTTCTTTTCCACTTCTTTCCTCAACTTCCAAACATAGCGTAAGGATCCTAAAAGTGAGAGAGAGGCCCGTTGAGGGATCTGATGAAGATTCTGATTCTTCATACGGTGACGGGATTGCTCGTAGTAGGAAACGGAGGAGGGAGACTTTTTGAGTCTTATTAAATGCTGTGGGTTGCTCCCACTGGGTGGCGAGAGGTGAGGCTAGCGCTGGGCTGTATTTATTTGGGTGGTGGCAGGGGTGAGCTCAATTCTGGATCTTTTTGGAGTTCTGGTTTTAGGGGGAGGGATAATATATGGGTTAGGTCTAAGCCTATCAAGAGATTGGGGAGGTACATGTCTGTGGTTAGGCGAGCGCTGGGGCTGCGATGGCGTAAAAAGAGCTTGGGTTTCAGGGTGTGTGGTCGCAATACACGGTGGAGGGATGAGGTGCTTAGGAGGCAGTTTGGTGCGTCTAAGAGGAGGTCATTGTCTCCATCTTCTTCTTCTTGCTCAAAGGATTCATCTATTTGGAAGACTACGGAAGCAACATCCGATTCTGAGGTGGATCGAGTAGAGGAGAGGTTTCGAAGATGTGAAGAGGGGGTTTGGAAAGGTGGAGAAGGGTTGGAAGATAAGCTAGGTCGTTCACTTAAGCGATCTGCTTCCCAAGCATTGCGTTGGGATTTGGGTGGCAATCGAGCAGATGAACAGGATGAATCTGTGGCGGTTCGGCAGAGAATAACTGAGGAGTTGCATCAAGTTGTGTGGGGGCGAGCTATTTCTTTGTTAGCGGATCAATTGTGTGGTATCCCTGTTGGGGAGGAGGCAGCTGCTGCAAGACCCAATCTGTCCAGATGGGGTGAACTTGCAGATGAATTGGATTTTCAATTTAAGATGGCTGAAGAGATTAGATAGTATGTGCGGGATCATTGTGGCGCTATGACGAGGGAGGAAGCTGAGCGGGTTTTTTGGCGAGGGGTTTTAGAGGAGGTTGTCCACAACAACCTCCTCAAGAATCGTGAAGGTTCTTTGCTGGAACTGTAGGGGGATGGGCCAATCCTTTACAGTTCGAACAGCAAGAGACTTGGCCCGACAGCACGAGGCGAATCTGCTTTTTCTTATGGAGACTAGGTGTTGTCTGAGTAGGCTTCAAGACTTATGGCTTAGTTTGGGTTACAAATTTTGTGCGGGGATTGATCCTGTTGGAATTGGACGGGGTCTTTGGGCTGCTTGGGATGAATGCTACAAGTTAGTTCTGGTTTATAGGTGTTCTAATTTTTTACTATTTCGTGTTACTGATGAAAGGGGGTTGGAGTGGGCTTTGTGTCTATTGTATGGACATCCTAAGTTGGGTGAAAGGAAGTGGGTTTGGGAGTCTTTAAAGGTGCATTTAAATCAGTTGAATCTTCCTAGTTTAATACCAGGGGATTTCAATCAGGTTCTGTATAGGGAGGAAAAGTTTAGTCCCAATCAGAGGGCTGTTGGAGGCATGATGTGGTTGAAAGATTTTGTTTGCCAGCTGAATTTGGAGGATATTAGAGCTTTTGGAGTGTTCTAACTTCTATACGTGGACTAACAATAGAAGAGATCAGGAGATTACTTATGAGAGACTTGATAGGGCAATGGCTAATAAAGATTGGCATTCTCTGTTTCCTAGAGCTGCTGTGTTATGTTTGCCGATTCAGCGTTCATATCATGGGCCTACGGTTGTAGATACGCACAGGGTGGAGAAGCCGAAAGGTCGGCCAAAGCGGTTTGAAGAATTTTGGTTGAGAGGTGAAGGGGTTCATCAAATTATTGCGCGGGTTTGGGGGATGCAGTTTTCTGGATCAGGTGGTTATCAGCTTATGCAAAAGCAGAATGTTCTCTTGAAACATTTGCGGAATTGGAAGGATATATTGTACAATGCTATGAGGAAACGAATGGGTGTGGTACGTGGTAGATTGGAAGAAATTTAGCGGGCAATTGCGGGTTGGGGTGGTGATGCAGAGATGGATTGGCAAGCTTGTGGCAGCGGTTCTGGTTTGCAAGGCTTGTTGAGAGAAGATAGATGCTTACGGGAGGAGTTGGATAATCTGACGAGCGAGGAGGAAGTTTTTTGGGCTCAACGTGCTAAGCAATGGTGGTTAAGCCTTGGAAATAGAAATATCAGGTGCTTTCATAAAGCTGCATCTATAAGGAATAATAAAAACCGTATTGTTTGTATCAAGAACGAGGAGGGAGCTTTTGTCTTTGATCCCCATGAAATTATGAATTTATTTGTTAAACATTTTCATAATATTTTTGGTGATGGAGATGGTCGATCTGTCTCTTCTCTTGATAATGGGGTAGGGGGTAGTAATGAGATCTATGGGTGGCAATTTGATTTGTTGTCCTCTCTTGATACCCGACTTTCTGATCAGGAGAGAGCTGATCTTGATCAGCCTTTTCATGAGGAGGAAGTTGAGTTGGTGGTTTGAAAGCGCCGGGTCCGGATGGTTTTATTGCAGCATTTTATCAAAAAAATTGGGATTTGGTAGGTAAAAAAGTGTCTAGGGTGGTGTTAGTTTTTTTTCATTCAGGAGTTATGTTGAGGGAGATCAATCATACTTACATTATTCTCATTCCCAAGATTCCAAATCATGTGATAGTGAATGATTTTAGACCTATTAGTTTATGCAATGTTATCTATAAAATTACTGCGAAAGTTCTCATGAATAGATTGCGGAAGGTGATGGGTAGTTTAATTTCTGATTGTCAAAATGCTTTCTTTCTTCGGCGACATATCTCTGATAATATTTTTTTGGCGCATAAGCTTACGGAATCTATTAGGCACAGAAAGCACGTCAATAAGATGGCTTTTGCGCGCTCTCTCTCTCTCTCACACACACACACACACACACACACAAAACATTTGTACTAATTCAGAGTGGGGATTAAACCCCCTCTCTCTGCGATGAAACCCCCTCTCTCTTTCCCCGATGTTAAACCCTAGCCACCGCCTCCCTTTCTCGGGCCGCCTGTCCTCTCCCCCTCCTCCTCCTTCTTTCCTCCCCTCCCCCGATCTACTGACCCTCACCCATATCTCTCATCTGCCGTTTCATCTTCCTCCCTCCCGTTCTTCAATTCGTATCTCTGCTCCGGCCTCAGCCCGCTGTTTTCCGACGCCCCCTCTCTTCCAGTTCACAGTAGCTGATCATCTCATTACATCCTTTTCAGTTTCTGGAGCATCATCTCTTTACATCCTTTTCTCAATCGTTCATTGGCACCGGTCAGCTCTTTTCCGTCAGATCTGGTGTGGCTCCTCCTACCATCGTATTGTGAGGTATTGTCTCTGCATCTTCCCTTTTTTTCGTGGTTGGTTGGTGCCCTAGTTTTTTCATCTCTGGCTTGGTTGGTTGCACCCTTGTTCTCCTTTTTTCTGGCTCTGTCTTGGATTATATCTTCTGGCAATGGGGGATCAAGATTTATTTTCTGTGTTTGTGGACAATTTGCCAAAGGATATGGATGTGATTTGGCTTAAACAATTATTCAGTGGCTTTGGGTTGGTTATGGATGCTTACATGCCTAACAGGAGAAGCTCTACTTTCAATACCAAATTTGGTTTTATCAAATACCGAAACAAGGAGGAGGCTTGTGGAGCTATTCAAGCTCTGAATGGTATTATTATTAGGGATTTCCGAATCGTAGTGCAATTTGTTAAGTTCTCAATGAAAAGGAATCATAACCAAAGGAAGCTTCATATGACTCAAATGGGATTCAATAAGACAGTTAATAAGTTTTGGTTGCACAAGGATATGAACTCCCTAGCCAAGGCTGATCAAAGATCTTATGCTGACGCGCTCGTTGGAGGATCTTCTGGAGGTATAAAAGATGTTCATTGCAAGTCTAAAATAGTTGAAGCCAATGAGGTTGATTTGGAATGGTTGAATAGGAGTGCAGTGGGTGAACTTATACACTATCATGACGTTGATTCTCTTCATGAACTGTTTATTTCTAATGGGATTTGGGATGCTCAATTTCGATCGATGGGTGGTCGCCATGTCCTCTTTACTCTTGATTCTAGAAAGAGTATGGAGTCTTTCCTTGAGGAGATCGAACAAGAAGTGTCTTTCTCTTTGGTTCTCATCTGTTGAAATGTGGCATAATCAAAGGATAAATCCTTCTAGATGTGCTTGGATTTCATGCTATGGGGTTCCTCTTATTGCTTGGCATTCCGAAACTTTTCATAACATTGGAAAGTTAATGGGTGAAGTTATCAAACTGGACGAAATTACGGCCAAATCCATTGCTTTTGACAAAGGAAGAATGTTCATCGTAACTGATCAACTTCAATGCATCAACGAGATGGTGGACCTGAAGGTCAAAGGTGAGGTTTATCCTATTAAAATTGTTGAGGACCCTTTTGCTGAAACTTCTTGGGAAAATAGAATTGTTACTTCTATAAAAGTTGGTGCGCATGAGAAGGGTGCAGATGATGATGTTACTGGCTATAAGGATGACACTTTTGCTTTCGCTAATACGGGTGACCAAGCTAAGTTGTCGACTCCTTTGGGTTTTAATCAGTTTATAGAGAGTTCAATCCATGTGGAGGAGTGTAAGGAGAATTCTCAAGCCGAGGGGAATATTTTCGAGGACGGAGCAGACACTGATTTTCCTACCCTTTCCGGTAAAGATGTGGTGTCGGCTTTCGATGAGACTCCAAGCTTTATTGATGAGACTCCAAGCTTTATCGGTATTCAAGCTATTAGTTCTGGCTCAAATGACTCCCAATCTGCTGATCTTGTTTCTACTGACCCCCTAATTGATTATGTGGAGTACAAGCGCCATAAAAAGAAAGCCCGGGCTAAAAAAGGTTTTCAAAGGAAACCTTTATGGACAAAAAATCCTCTGAAAGCTGTCATCTTTTCCAGGGCAGTTAACCGGGATCAAAAAGAGGAGAAATTGAAGTCTTTGAAGAAAGGTAGTTTTGATGGGCTCACCGACATTCGTAAAAGGTATGCAATTTTGGTCAAGGAAGCCCGTGAGAGTATGGAGATTAATGCTTCTCTTGGTGTAAAATTCTTCGGAAGGGAGAGCTACAATATTAAGAAATTCTTAGAACTGCAGGGAGTTGAAATATCTGAACAGGACATTATAGCCCTTGACGAAGTGGAGGAAAGTACCTCCATTTCTGTAGAGTTCTGATATTTCCTTTGTTGGTGGTGGAGTCTCGTGGATGCGGCTTTTTGGGGTTTTTTGTTTGGCTTTGGCTTGGTGGGGTTTTTTGGTTCCCTAGCTTGTGTTATGGTTCTTTTGGTTTTGCATTTTCTTGGCTTGGTTTGGGTTTGGTTTTGGGGCCTTTCAGGAGTTTTGTTCTTGGTTTTTTTTTTCTGTTTTGGTGCTGTGGCTGGTATCTTGCCATCCTTGGTGTTTCCTTGTTATTTCCCCTTTTGGGTCCTTGGCGTTTTTAGTCTCGGATCCTTTTAATCTTTGTAATTCGTTTCCAAAGATTAATAAATTCTTTTCTTAGCAAAAAAAGATGGCTTTTGCGCTTAAGTTAGACATGAATAAGGCTTATGATAGAATTAATTGGGTGTTTTTAGTGGAAGTTTTAAGGAAAATGGGTTTTAGCCTGAAATGGGTTGACATTATCTATCAATGTGTGTCTACGGTCTTTTTTGCGGGATTACTTAATGGTGGGAGGCCGGAGATGTTTAGGCCAGCTTGTGGCTTAAGACAAGGGGATCCGTTATTTCCATATCTTTTTATTTTAGTAAGTCAAGTGTTGCTCTCGTCTCTCTTTTATCTGAACACTCGTCAGATTTGTAAGGGAGTTGCTGTGAATTCTTTGTCTCCCCGGGTTTCCCATTTGTTTTTTGCTGACAATAGTTTCTTTCTTATGGAGTTTGAGGAATCGCATGTGTGATGTTTTAAGTGGCTTCTAGATGAGTATCGTAGATTGGTGGGTCAAAAAGTTAATGTTGCTAAGTCAAAGATTTTTGTTAGTCCCAATATGAGGTCTGATGTAAAGGTTTTTTTGCATGAGGTGTTTCGGGTTGGGTGGTAGACAAACCAGGAATTTACTTGGGTCCGAATTTGGATTTCATTAGGAAAAAGGGTGATTTATTTAAAAGAGTGGTGAATAGAATTGATATGCGAATTAGCTAGCTGGAAGAAAAATTTCTTGGTGTTTGCAGGGAGGGTTACGTTGGTTAAACATGTGTTGTCTACTATCCCTACTTATTTATTTTCAGTATTCAGGGCGCCCAATTATTTTGTTGATAAAATTAGAAGTATTATCATTAGATTTCTTTGGGGAAAAGGTGATGGAGGTGGTATCTCGTGGATGAGATGGTCAAAGTTGTGTAGACCTATGGGCAAAGGGGGTTTGGGTTTGCAAGATCTTGGGTGTTTTAATCAAGCGTTGTTGGCTAGGACTGCTTGGAGGCTGTTGATGGTGGGGCATTTTATTGGCTAAAGTCTTGTTAGGTGGTATTGTCAAAGGGGTAGTTGCAAGCGGTAAAAGCAAGGGCTGGTTGTTCTTAGGGGTGGAGGAGTACCTTATGGGGGAGAGATTTATTGTTGAAAGGTCTCAAGTGGGAGTTAGAAATGGGCAAGAAGTAAGGGTGTTCAAGGATGAGTGGATTAATGGGATTGATAATCCTTTTGTGGGTCGTGAGGTGCTGAGTTCTCTTAGAGATATGAAAGTGGGTGTTACGGTGGACTGGAGAACGTACTCTTGGCACAAGCCGCTAGTGGAGGTGTTTTTTCCTCCAGAGGTGTCACAAAGGATTCTTTCAATTTATGTGTCGAGACTCGAGTGGGGATAGGTGTGACCGTTTGTACTGGGCATGGTCAAAGAATGGTGAGTTTACTGTCAAATCAACCTATGCCTTGGCTCTTTTTTCAAAATATCCGGGGGAGGGGAATAGTGAAGCTGCCAAGTTTTGGAAGAGTTTATGGGCTTTTAAACTTCCTCCTAAGTATGGTCCTTTTATACAGAAAGTTTTGCACGGGATTTTAGTGGTTAAGGAGGGTCTAAGAAGAAGGAATATGATGAAGGATGGGTTGTTTTCGCTGTGTGGAGCTGCTGAGGAAACAGTGGATCATCTTTTTGCTCAGTGTGTTTGCCAAAAAAACTTTGGCAGAAGTCTTGTTTGAGGTTTAATTTTTGTGTGAGTCTCATGCAAAATTTCAGGGTTTGGTTTGCTAGGGGGCTAGAGGAAGGTCCCGGTGGGGATGCTATTTGCAAATTTGTGTGCGTGTTATGGGAAATTTGGAATGCCCATAATCGGGCATGTTTTGATTTGGCTAGGCCTACGGTTGACTATTGTATTGCGAATATTGATTATAGTTTGTCTTTGTTGTTGAACACTCGGACTCTGCAGCGAAGTGGTGAAGTTATGGCAGTGAGTGGTTGTTTGCAAAATGGAGGAATCACAGCTTCTTGTGTGGGCCAATGTGATGATGCTTCACAGGTAGTGAATGTGGTAGTTGATGGAGTTAGGGTAAAGTGTCGTACAGGGGAGTGGCTGCTTGGTTTGTGTCCAGTTCTTCCTCTCAGCTTTTTGCAAAAGGTTTTTCTCATGCGCATGCTTTGTCATCCACGGGGTAGAGGCTTTAGCAGTTTTGCAAGCTTTGAGATGGGCAAAAGCTACAGGATTGTCGATGTTGCAAGTTACGGCGGATAGTTTAGAGGTTATCCATGCTTTATGTGATGTTTTTTTTATGCTAATGTGTTCATTAGAAATGTTGTTTTGGATATTCTAGACATTGTATCCTATTTTGACTATGTAAACATTGTCAAGGTCACCCGTCAGGATGTGAGAGATGCTTATAATCTTGCACGGAGTCACTTTTATAATACTCCCTCCGTCCCAATTTTATAGTCCCTTTTGGGAGTTCGTGCCACTTTTCAAAGTGTTATATCTTATAATCTACAATGTTCTAGGAGATTTTGAACACTTTGATTATTAGATTAAATCAAGATCTATCAAACAAGATCCATATTGCATATAAAATGTAATACCGATTGAAAGATATAATCGTTTTTTTATCCGGTTAAGATAGAACGAGGGACTATAAAATTGGGACGGAGGGAGTAGTTAGGTTTTAATGAATTATCTATGTTTCCTTTGTTCAAAAAAAAAAAAAAAAATTGTTGTTTGGCCATATTTTGCCAATTTGGCCAATTTTGCCCTCCCATTTAGTGGGTTGGCTTTGGGTTTTGTTGTGGTTTTGTTGTAGTTTTGTGGTGTTGGTGGGTATTGTTACGTCTTTTTTGATTTTGGGTGTAAATTTCATGTTATTCCTTTCTAAACTTGTCAGGTTTTTCCTTTTGTGTCCCATTTGGTCTTTTTATTTTGTCATTTTATATGGGGGCTTTGGGGAAAATTCCGGGTACGTTTACCATGCAGAGCGTGTTCTTCGGAGGCGCTGACGCGCTGTTGGTTTCCAGGTGTCGCCTGTTGTTCATGCGGTGGTGGGGTCTTCATCGCAAGGATTGGAGTTATTTGAGAGCTAGTTGGAACTTGGAAGTGTTCATCTGGTGTTTTCGTTTTTGGGTCATCTCCTGCGACTGGGGTTAGTAATCTGTGCTTGTGGGCATTTTTTGTTCCAATTTTTGCTTTGAATTTTTTGCTTGTTTTTTGGTTTCAACAATGGGTTTTGTGTTTCACTTGTTTTTGTGTTGGGTTTGATTTGTGATTTTGAGGTTTTCGGAAATCCTCATCTTGTAGTTCATTTTGGGGTTTTTGTTTTTCTCGTACTCTAGGACTGGAATGGGTTTTCGAATTGATCAAATAAGATAATGAGAGAAAGAGAGAGAGAAATAAAATACATATATGATAAGCGCGTAAATATTCACATTAACGCCTCCTAATTTAACCTTGTTAAGTTCGTCGATATTGTTTCTTGGAGTTTAATGCTTTATTTTTGTGTTATAGGTATTCTGAGGGTTAGTTGCGCAAAAAGGATTAGCCTTATACCTGCAAGATGAGTTAATCAAGTGGGGTTCGTTGGAGGAAATTGGCTTAATTGGTGAAATAAGAAGATCCGAAAAGAATGGGTTTTGGCTCGGCATGTAGCTTTGCAGTCGCAGCTAGCTAATTGAGTTGGGCTAAGTTTCTAATGCTAATGGGTCAGCCTTTCACGGAAAAGAGAACAAGAAATTGGACTTGAAATTTGAGTATTAGATGGGACCATGAAGTATTTGTAGTGGGCTCAGAACAATACTTCTGGAGGACGTTATTCCTCTGGTCACATAAGCATAAATAGGCGAATAGAGGGTTGTAGACAGGGACGACGGAGAATTAAGAAACAGAGGGACTGTTGCTGCTGCGTCTGGAAGTCGCGATGGCCGGCTAAACTCCTCCTCTAGGGTGTAGATGAAGCTCGAACCCTGAGTAACATTATTTATGTTTTGATTTATGGTTTTATTATTCGAATCATCGTTGTATGATTTTTAAGGATTTAATTATATTATTTATTCTTCCCATCAAATCTTGTGCATGATTTCCTAGGTTTTATGCACGTTCATACAACGGTTCGTAATTGTTTTGTGATAACTGGTTGGATGGATTATACTACGTAAGACGCGTCGTGCCGATGAGACGACCCGTGCCGAATTGAGACGGATCGTACTAGTAAGACGATTCGTGCTAGGCGGAGATAGTTCATGCCGATTGGTGATTCATAAATTATCATTAGGAGATATCGCTAGGGCTTGCAATCCTACGGTATCCGGGTTGATTCGAATAGTAGTCCTGTAATTGAAACATATTTATGTTGCGAGAGGAAGAGTGGATTCGAAACCCTAGACCTTTCTCCCGTAAATTTTCTCTACTTTTTAATTGCTTTGTTTTACTTGAGCTTTTATAATTTTAGGAAACCAAATCAAACTCCCTTTTTGTCGAATTGAATTAAAAATCAATTGGAACTTCTGTAACTTAGCCTTATAATCCCTGTGGAGCGATACTCGGAATATTTACCACTATTCGTTAGAGTAGTAGTAATTGTTCAGTTTTATAAATTATTTTTGATACGGAAACGACACGATCAATATACTACTAAGGTTTTGATGGTAGGATTGCTATTTATTTTTGTATGTCTTTATGTTCTTATTTCACTATTTGGTTCGTAACTGTGTGCATGTCAAGATTCAAGCTCTTAGATTATGTTTATTACTTGAATTGTACTTTTTGGGTTAAAGTAGCATTTCGTTTTCCATATACCTTTTGCCTGGGATTTTGGTTGAGAAATAGGTTTGGTTGTAGGGTTGTGTTTACCATTTTGATGTATTTTTTCAGGATGCCATTTGAGCTCAAGATTGTAGCTTAGGAGTATAAGATTTTAGTTTTTTTTTTTTTGGGTGCATGTGTGTTCATTTGCTTCTAATTTTGTTCTATGGAGAAGAGACGTCTACTCCAATCTGCTCCGCAAAAACAATTCGAGGCGCGTTGAAACAATGCTTTCCTAAAGACAGTATTTGCCTCCACCAAATGGTGTGCACTGGGTTACAACAAATCCGCCTTCAAGATACAACGAAACTGAACTCAAAGTTCTTTCTGTCTGCGTTTGCACAAACAAAAACAGACAGAATATCCGCTATGTGAAAATAAGAAAATTAAGAACTACTGTGTTTTGTTTCTTGCAAGGCAACAAAACACAAAATAAACACTCAATTTATTTGTACAAGAGAGGACGAATTTGTGAGAGAATCTGATCCAAAAAAGTGGAACGCTCGGCCTTTATATAGACCTTTTGACACCTGTTCATAAAGAATACCTTTTGGAAGAGGCACACCTATAATAGATGGATGCCACTGTTCGCATGGAAGGTAACTTACGGGTATAATTACACCTGTTCAAATGCAGCCATTCATTTGGCATTAGGCAACCATAAAGTAGCAACCATTCTGTCCGAATGGATGCACCCATACATTTAGTGAATTAACACCTTCATTACAAAGCATCTATATGAAGATATAGATCACGTTCCTTTTCTAAAAGGCACACCCTTTGGGTTCCATCCAATCAACACATCTAATAGTTTAATACTAATAGACACAACTTTTAGCATAAAAGGTCATTTCTCTCTACAAACTAATCAACACAACTCTTAGGCTTAAACACAAGAAGTTGCAACTATCCACAAATGAAAAGAGACTAAATATAGGAACAGGAATATTTTACAAACACCCAAAATAATGACCTATTTATTTTGAAAAAAAAACCCAACACTAAATTTATCCATACAAGTCAAGTGATTCTTCAATTTTTCTTTAGTAATAGAAACATTAGTAGCTATGATATGAATCCTGATATAGTTCATATGGGCTACGATTGCCATTTGGGGTTTTTGTTTCTCTTGTACTCAGGGACTGGAGTGGGTTTTTAGTTTATTTTTTTGGGGTTTATGTGATAGATCGTGATTTATTTGGACTATTTGTTTTTCGGTTCGTTGCTCAGATACTTAGGGGCTCTGAGATTGGGGTGTTGAATCGATCAGATAAGATAATAAGAGAGATATAAAGAAAATACATATACTATGGTTGTGATGGAGGGATTGCTATTTATTTGTGCATTTCTTAATGAAGTGTTATGATCTACCATTTTTTCCCCTTCCGAGGGATGATGAGAGAGTAGGAGATGGTATTTGGACTGATTTTAGCTTCTGCTACGTAATGCAAATGATCGTATGTAAAACTTGTGTTGCTATAGGTGAATTATAAGTTGGTGGACTGGTTTTTTGCTCGGCAACACTATTGGGGGGGAGCCCATCCTAGTTGTTTGGTTAGGACATCAGTGAAGGTGTTCTGCTTCCTGATAGTCAGCTTCCTCTTACCCTTCTTGAGTTGAAAACCCGGTAAACATTACATTTCTCTTAATATCTGCTTTGCATTCACTAATAATCAGCATTGCAAGCAAAGAAATAGACACGAGTATGCCATACGATTTTGTTATTGACGATATTGGGAGAGAAACAAATCTACTGCTCTGTGAATATAAAAGCAGGAAAAGGAACTACTGGTGCTAAAACTTGGCTGCTTAATTCATTGAATTCATTAAGACTTGTCCCACATTGCTCAGTGATAGAGGTTACTCCACTAGACAAACCCACTTGGATCGGATGCTTGATTACGAGCCTCCTTGTGGTTCCGAACTACTCGTCTTGAAAAGAGACTACTAGAGCCCCTTGATAACCCACACTCTAAGATCCTAGGCTCTTGATGGTTAGCCTTGAGATATAGCCTTAGAAAGATTAGTGCAGAGAGAGATGTGCCCACACTAGAGTTAGCTACCCTCGTACGAGATAGCCATACTCTAACAAATTTCCTCACAAACCTATTTTTGATCGAAAAGAGAAGATATATTAAAGAAACTCGATAAGGGTACATCGAGAAGGGTGAGGGGGAGGGGACATCCAACTGAGGTTGAATGAAAAAAAGAAAGGAAAAGGAAACACCCAAAACCTCTAACCAGCCTAAGCGAAAAACAAACACCACTAGAGACTAAGGAATCAAAACCAAAACAAACACCCAAAGGAATCAAAACCAAAACAAACACCACTAGAGCCATGCGAAGATTAGCTCCTCTATACCCTCTACGCCTGCTCACACCAACCCAAACAACCTGTTTCAACATTTACCACGCCAAAAATATAACCGCAACCTACCATCAAAATTCAGAAAGAAACTTTTCTCTCAATAGATTACCACCCATTGCTTAATCTATTGAGAGAATGCTTTGAACTCATCTTCGATCGTATCTTTTAGGACTATTTCATCCTCTGGACGAATGGATACTCCAAGGATTTTCCCGGTGGTCAAAGTTGCTATATAATCTCCCTCCAACATTTTCTCTCTGCTGTTGACAACCTTTGGAGGCGTTTGCGAGGGCCTAGATTCAGATTGCCGGTTTTCCCCCAAAGAAAAGGATCCATCGATGGAAGGAGGCTCCTCGTTTCTTCTAATTTTCTGTGGGCACTGCTTTGACCTCCTCGACCTCCTCAACTTGTCCTCTTTTTTATCCAAGCTGTACGTCTTGGAAAAAAGAGTAGCTTTCAAAGGATTATGCCTCCATAAGGAAAAAGATTTCTTTCGACTACCTTGTTTGCTTCTTTTTTTCCTCTTTTGACGCTTGAGTTCAACATAATTTATGAGAGGGTCAGCGGAAATGAGGTCTAAGGATTGGCATTCATCGCTAAAGTCTGATTGAAAATCTTGATCCCAATTTGACTTGCCTGAAAAGGTTGAGTTTTGAATAGGATCACTTCCTCCGGAGCTCATGCAAACCCATCTGTTTCGACCTTGAGAGGAATGGGCAAAGGATTCCACCACCAACGATTCTAAACTCACCAATGAGTCTAATCCATGACAAGAATTTGAGTTTGCCTCATTATTTCCCCCATCATTCTCCGCAGCTAATTCATGAACCACCTCTAGAGCATGGGAGTGTTGGTCTTGTTTGCCACTTCCAATGGTTTCCCCGAATTCCTTTAAATGACATGTTGATAAGATCTTGTGAGGTGGGTTTAGTAATCCTTCCGGCCTACCATCTGAAAGAAAGACTTCCACATCATCTTTTTTTGCCTCCCGATTATCATGTCCTCCCACTACAGAGCCATTGTCCCCCACAATGGAAAGAGAAAATGTAGGATGCTCTTCTTCTGTGATATGAACCAAGTATTGTACTTGATTCACCGATAGTTGAATAAAATCTACAATCTTATGAGGGGAGGAAGTTGAAATCAAAATTCTGGCTTTATCGAAGGCGAGATATTTCATAGTATCATCATCAACTGACAAGAACGTCCCCCATGATTCCCCAATTCTCTTGAATGTGGAGATACCCCACACGTTGAGGGGTATACCTCTGCAAGAGATCCAGGCAAATCTTTCCGAACCTGAGGCTTCACCGTTCCATGGTTTGATGAGATCGAACCATTGATCCCACCCGGCACCTTTGATTAAATCGTCTCTCAGCTGTTGATTAGAGAAGGTGATGAGGACAAATCTTCCACCCAAAGACCTAACATCTGAGAAGTTAATCTTTGCCAATAAAAGTTCTTGTTTAAGGTCCACCATAGATCTTACTCTGCAAAGGGTGGCAACGGCACTTCTGAACAACCAGCCATTGCCCACAGGTTGTAAATTAATGGTTTTCACATCAGCCTTAGGCAAGTTATCAATACCGATTGGGGTCTTTTTACCAATAAGGACCTGGGTAAAAGATCTCCCATTATTTACCAAAACTTCATTATTATGAGATCCACTTCCATTAACCCCTCCCTGGCATGTATTATCAGCAGGTTTGTCGATCTTTGCTTGCTTTAAACCGCCCTTAGCACTAAAAGAAGCAATCTTGACAAAAAGTTTCTTATCATCGAGCCATAAACCATTTGCTTTAAGAACAGCCAAGTCAGCTGAAACCGGGCAGTCATACCTAATAAAACCAAATTTGTTTCCAGTGACTTTGCTCCTCTTTTGAGGAATGAAAACGTCTTTAACAACCCCATAATTATTGAACATCTTCTTTAGCCAAGGTTGACTAGTATTATCTGGCAGATTATCCACAAAAATTGTGACAAGAGGTTGGTTTCTAGAAATACCTCCATGTCTAGTGTGGTTGTTGATGACTGGAGTCCATCTACCATCAGCTTGGTTATCATTTCGACTACCCATTACTCCATAAGAGAGTGCTAAGTTCGCCGGACAAAAGTTGCCGGAAAAAGTCACTGGCAAAGTTCACTGGAGGAGAACCGACGCCAGCAGAGGGCAGCCCACGTTCCAGGGAGAAAGAAACCGATTTCCATACTCCTGGGACAGTATTTACCCTGGGCAACGTATTTACCCTGGGATAGTATTATCTGCCAGATTACCCTGCGATTAAGATAGTCCCTCATCATCCTCATAGGAGGAACCTATTCTCTCTATCTTGTCGTGGTTTTAGTTTGGAACCCTCCAAGAAATCTAACACGTAGTGATATTACTAATAGATAAATAAGTTATTTTGAAATGGCTGAACAAGATCTAGTCGAGGTCCCTCCTGTGAGGATGATGAGGGACTATCTTAATCGCACCCATGCATCTACGTCTTGTTGTATAGTGTTACCAATTAAGCCGAACATGTTAAATACGTTGCCTCAATTTCATGAGACGGCTTCTGAAAACCCTTACTCTCATGTGAGGGATTTTGAGGATATTATTGGTACGACGTGTAATAATCCAGATCAATTGGAATTTGCTCGCTTGAAAGTTTTTCCTTTCTCACTAAAGGATGACGCTAAAAGTTGGCTGCTAAATTCATTGAGACCCCGATATGTGTTTAGTTGGAATGAAATGCAAATGGAATTTTTCAAGAAGTTCTTTCCCACGCACAGAACGCAAGCCTTGAAAAAAATTGATTCAAACTTTTAGAAAACAAGAGAATGAACCATTTCATGCTTGTTGGAACAGGTACAAGGATTGTTTAAAAGCAGTCCCACGTCATGGTTATGAGGATTACCAAAAAGTCAGTTATTTTTATGAGGGAATCTCTCCTCGTAATCCTTAATTCATAGACATGGTGCGCAATGGTTAGTTTTTGAACAAGCAACCCGCTGAGGCACATGAGTATTTTGGCCTTTTGGCAGAAAACAATTAGTCATGGGATTATTCTGATCCCAATGAAAAGACTAAACAAGAGGTTATTACGGCCAAGTGAGTCCAATTAGTCGTGGGATTATTCTGATCCCAATGAAAAGACTAAGCAAGAGGTTAGGTATGGCCAGGTGAGTCTGAGAAGTATATTTTGTGGAAAAGGATGATCTTTCCTAGAGAGTTGTCTAACTTACTCGTAAGATGGAGAAATTTGAGATGACGAAAGCCGTTGAGGTGGCCGCTATGGCCAAGGCTGAGGATATGTGCGTTATTTGTGACACACAAGGGCATTCAACCAATGATTGGCCGACAATAACTACTTTCAAAGAGGTATTGCACATTCTAGTTTTAGAACAGAGCAAGTTGATGTCCATGCTCTGATCCAGGTCCAAAATCAAAACATGAGGCTTGCCAATTCGCCTTATTCCAACAATTACAATCCTGAGTGGTAGAATAATCCGGTTTTCATCTGGCGCACCAATGAAAACCAAGGTCCACCCCAATAGAATTACCAGCCCCATCCTTCGCAGAATTACCAAGTCTAATAGCAACAATCCCCGCCAAATTTCTAACAAGCTCAGGGACTTCCTAGGTACCCATAGCAACAGCAAGCCTATACACCGCCGGGACCACCCATGGCTCCTCAGGTGTATCAACCTCCACATAAGCGAAGTATTGAGGAAATTTTGCAAACTTTTATTCAAAGTCAAGTAGCGATTGACGAGCAGAATAAGGAAGTCATTGGGGACATTTGTACCCAATTGACTAAATTGACCTTTTTTTATGGGGGTCATGTAGCAAGAAAAAGGTCAAATTTCATGCCCAGCCTCAAGCCAATGCTCAGGTCCAACACTTCTTGAGTAGTTCATCTGGAACTAGCTCTAATGTGAGGAGGCTAAATCAATTACCACCATTGAGAAGTGGTAAAGAAATTGATAAGTCCGTGGTACGAAAGCCTAAACCTATCAAACCTTCAGCACCACCCCTGTCTCTTACGAAATCGCCAATTGTTGATATTCCTGGCACTCGAGAGAGTGTGGAACCAGTTGTGACAACTGGTCCAATTCCAGCTCCGTACCCTTAGAGATTGAGGGTAGTGCCAAAACCATCATCAAATCTAGAGATTTTCAAGCTGTTTAAGCAAGTCAAGATCAACATCCCTTTGTTGGATTCAATCAAGCAAATCCCATCATATGCTAAATTCTTGAAAGACTTATGCACTGTCAAGCGTAAACTAAATGTGCAAAAGAAAGTCTTCTTGACTCAGCAAGTGAGTTCCATAATTCATACGGATGTTGCCCCAAAGTATAAAGACCCAGGTTGTCCCACGATTTCTATCATGATTGGGGGCAAGCAAATTAAGAAAGCCTTGCTTGACTTAGGAGCAAGTGTTAACCTATTGTCGTACTGTGTGTATGAATAGTTAGGTTTGGGAGAAATGAAACCAACCCCGGTTACTCTCCAACTGGCTGATAGAACTGTTAGAGTAGTGAGAGATATGGTTGACAATGTCTTAGTCCAAGTAGACAATTATGTCTACCCTGTGGACTTTGTAGTTCTTGATATTCAACCGATGGCTAACCCACAAGCCCAAACTCCTATAATCCTTGGACGTCCCTTCTTGGCGATGTCTGATGCTGTTATTAATTGTCGCAATGAGTTATTGAATATGACTTTCCGGAACATGAAAATGGAGCTTGTATTTTCAATATCAATAATAAAATGGGGGATGATGATGTTGTCAATGAAGTGAGCGTGATAAACATTTTGGTGCAAGACCAAGAGCGTCCTTCCCTTTTTGACTCTCCTTTGGAAAAATTGTTCACTGCTATAGAGATGGACGCTGAGGTGGAGTATTTTGTATCCTCTCAAAGAAAAAAAAAAGGAAGGGAAAAAAACAGTGTGGTAGTTGATCAGTTATCGCGTCCGGAGTTCGAG